>CM057347.1:164991281-166217017 GCA_030015575.1 Agapanthus africanus | reverse complement strand
ATACCTGGTTCTCTACTTTATTCTTATACCCACAACATCTCAAAACTTAGACCTTGTATTTCTACGAAACACTTGTCTAAAAATTAGATAAGTCATAAGTAAACAGAACATAGTACGAGGACCAACCCCTTTGTACTAATGGACACTGGACAACATAGAATACTCTGTATGAGTCCCCTGAGTCGAATGACTCAAAACCTGTGCATCGTAGGTTGAAAACTGTACTTATGGTTTAGAACTACTCCGCTGTTCAATGCTCCTTACCCAATCTTCAACTGATATAGGTAAATATCACAGACATACTTTCAAAAAGTTATATCTCACTTTATAAAAATAAACGTACAGATATATCATTTTGAAATTGGTGCACAACAGCGGATACTCAAAACCAAATACTTGTCGTCTGGCATAAACCCAGGCGATGTCCTCAAATATCACCAATTACAACGAATTCTGATATAATGAGGATGATCACCTTTTTCCCAATAACCCACTCACACTCATCATCTATAAACCATACAGATGTGAGAATCATACCTAGTAAATACATACCCTGGAGTAAGTATCTAATCGGGAAAACAGTTTTCCTTTAACAATGCACAGTGAAACTGAAACATGAAAATGTTTCGTAGGGGTATCCTGGTATTCCTAGTAATGCCTCTTCCATAATCCAATTCATGACTATAACCGTATATTTCTTTGCCGTCTCTCCAAATCCCTTTATTTGTCTTTAGTCGTTACCTTCTGTACACCATCGTTGGGCTAAATGGTTTTCTTCCTTCCCTACCGTTCGGTACTAGCCTATGGTTTGGAAGAAGACTATCCAGTAAGCATAATAGGTGTACCATCCTAAACCAAGGAGTTCTCGCAACCTAAGAGAAGGTGATGATAAAAGACAACTGAATAATACCTTATTCTATTTCTCCCGAACTGGGGAAAAAAGCAAAGGTGATATAGGAGTGGCGATGAAGTACGCGGTTTGGTCGTGAATGATAGCAGTCGCAGTTTACTTTGCCCTCTTTCTAATTCCTTTATTTTGTCTTTACTTATTACCTTCAGTACACCCTACTTAGGCTAATTGGTTTTCTTCATTCCCTACCTTTCGGCACCTGCCTTTGGTTTGGAAGAAGACTATCCAATAACCGTAATAGGTGTACTCTCCTAAACTAAGGATCCCTCGCAACCTGAGAGAAGGAGATAATAAAAGACAACTGAATAAACCAATTCTTTTTCTCCTGAACCTGGATCCATGCTCCAAGAAGTCCCTTCGAGTTCGTATATAACCATACGACGGATCTTTCCAATGGAAGTGGATGTCCGTAGTAATACGGGGTGTTCTGAGAAATGCAAAGGGTAAAAGAAGGAGTGGCAATAACTTATGCAACTCAGACAATCCAAAAGCCAGTATTTTAAGAAGGTTCGGTCAACTTGGTCACTGAGTCATAGTCTAGTGTCGGTCAAAGGTCGCTGCCAAAGAGAGAGAGAGAAAAGAAACACTCTGCGTGCACTCTAACCTAGATCAGAATGGTTATCACTTTATCTAATCAGGAAACATCCCACTGTACTGTCAAATTCTCCTCCAAATCTGAAAGAAGAATAAATCGGGATCACCTGAAGAGTAAACCAACTCATCAGTGGGAATCGGGATCCAACTCTCATCGCATGATAACGTGATGGAATCCACTCACGTTATCACACTCCAGAAGGTATGCGCATGCCTGGCAAGTTTCAGTTTCTTTAGAAACTCCTGATATAATTTTTACCCCATGTTCTTATGACCTTGACGAAGGCCAACAAATCATAAGTCACACGTCAAGTTCTACCCGTCATTATCTTGTCAATTCGAACCCACCCGTATATACCCTTGACGAAGGCCAACAAGGTAATACGACTGTCCCAAACCAACTCATCTATCTATGCAACAGAACAGTAACAAGCAGCTACCATCCACTGCCTTGAAGAAGGCCAACAAACATAGCATGAATACTACGTGTTACCGTCTAAAACGACGAAGGGCTACGGCTGGTTTTTGGCAAAAAAGCTTTAACGTAATGAACTTGATCTCGCTGAAGGAACCTGATAGCTTTTTATAAAAATATAGTGGCGAAAACCTTTTGCTAAAGAGGTCACTCCCGGTGAAAGGATCTCGGCTCTTTCCTCGTGGAATGAGGTGCAGGATATTCCAAATGAATACCGCGATGCAAAGCAACATGTAATCGACTATAGTGAAGTTATTACCCGGACGCAAACTTCTACCTAAGGGGTCACTCCCGATGAAGGGATCTCGGCCCTTGCCTCGTCGAATGAGGTGCAGGATATTCCAACCGAATACCACTGTGCAAAACAAAAGAAAACGTCTTTGTAATAACACTTTTTAAAACTGTTCCAACAACATCCAAACAGGTTTGTTTTCCTTTGCATTGATCAGAATCAACGCAATCCCATCAATTAATCACACCAGAAAAAAAACGAAAATAAAATGTACGTATATGCCATCCACATTCGTCGCTGGGTCCCGTCATCATCCGTTAGGTTACTTAACTAAGGACAGAGCGTGGACTGGACTAGCACGGGTGTAAAACATATGCAACATCTACTAGTATATATTTCAATATACAATAATCGCTCCAGCGTAATAATATGCAACATTACAGAAAAGTAATAAGCATCACAGAACAATACAGATAATCTGGGATCCCCAGGTTTCACAGAGCCGCTACTGAAACCCGACGTTCCCCTGGTCGTGTGGATAGCCTGTGCAATGAAACCTAGGCCCCTACGGGTGCGGCAAGTTACCCGCCAAAACCTGAAGCGAGGCAGCCCCCTACAGCATAGTGAATGGACCACCCTGCACTTCACGGAATCCGGTAACTTGAGCACCCCTCATTGGGTCAACTTGTACCCCCTACGAGTGCGGCGAATAGTCTGCCAATTCTAGAGTTATGCCCCTCTGTCTTTCAAAGCCATGAGATGCGGACCCGTTGCCCTCCAGAACCCGGCTATCCGTGCACTCCGTCGTGGGGTAAACCTAGTACAGTAATGAAAAATATGTACAACGGGTACATCGACCTCAGCCCGGTCATGCCCCAAAAGAATATTATACAAACAGGAAGTGACGGCAGTCCACATGTTGGACGGTCGCCCCGCAATATCAAATGTACAAATAAATTCAAACTGCACTACCATTGGACACTGCTATCCACCACGACAAATCCGCAATATCACAGCACAACATAGAACATCAACGCGAATGTCACGTTCGCAAACCCGTCTAAAAGGACTATAGCAATTAGACGCAATTTACCGCTCGAATGACATTCACGGTCGGAGATATAATGTAAGTACTGTAAACTAACACGTTTAAATTTCGATCGACAAAACTTCCCGAAGTGGGCCCCACGTACATCTGCAGTACAGTAACAAAATCTGGGCCCAAAAGAAGTATTCCAGAAACCACAATTTAACATGAAGAACCTACTGTAGAAAAATGGTTTACTGTAGCTCTAAAACGGCGACAGAACCGCGGCCAAACTAGGGTTTGCGCGGCAGTTCCACGGCGCTTTGGAGGCTTCAGTCTGCCAAATTTCTACAGTATTCTTAAAAAAGCATGCACGATTTTCTGAGATGCTCAAAATGATTTTTAGACCTGTTTTAAAAATCGACAGAAGCTTTACACAGAAAAATGTGGTTTTCAAAATTCCGTTCGATCGGTATTTTAAACGTGTTAGCACAAGTTAGTAAAGCTTAATGGCGTGGCTCTGATACCATGTAGGTCTACGGTAGCGCTCCGGCCGTCAATCTGACAACAAAAACTTTTATAACTGGCGCTATCACATACTATAACCCAGATCTTGCCATTAACGCTAAACTAACAAACTACAAAGTGGGTAGAAAGGCTATACCGAACAATCCGAGTCCTTCGTTCTTTAGCCATCATCCCACGCTCCTTTGCGGCATCTGCGATCTCGCTCGATCTCCGGTCTCCTCCTCGAGGTGGCACCACGTCAACGAATCTTTATACGGGCTCCCGCTTCTGTACCGAGGCAACTCGGACATGAAGTTATCCAGCCGACATGTCCAAGATTGATATAGAGAATGAGTAGAATACTTTGTCTCGCTTCATCCAAAACTATGGATGAACGGTTAATGAAGTTGCCTTTTAATGGAGAGAAATGAGCTATGAAATTTTCATGAACCAAATTCCATAATCTTTTTAATCAATCCAACCTCCTCACAAAAGAGGGGTCGACCACTATATGAAGAGGTGGGGGGTGAGTGTAGGAGCAAAGGGGTGACCACAGGGAAAAAGATCAAAAAGAAATATCCTAGCAAGAACAAAACACATTAAAGCAAATGGTGACTACTAAACCTAGTCATCAACTATTTAATGCAAAATGGTGACACACTTAAACACCTCACCATCATCTAGAAGCACTCTCATGACTCACCCTCATGACTCACCCTCATGAAGAAAAGATAAATCCGCATTAAATCGAATGTTTAAGACGGGTGATAGAAAACTGGCAACTTCGAAAAGCGATCCCTAAACGAATTTCAAGATAACCCCGTAACAGTATAAACATACCCGCATTTGTATTACGATCGAATACAAATGCAACTAAGACAAAAATATTATATCTACACAGTATAATACTCGGATCCGGCTTAAACCAAAGTCCACCAGTGTTATCTGTCCGAAATATGACACAAGCATAAATGCAAGTGCATTTTCCGAACCCTGCCATAAAACTATACGGCCTCTACAACGTTTCGCCCGAACTTGGGAAACTATCTGTGGTGGACTCTAATGACTCATCAGTACCCTGGCAGTGGGTTTAACCACAAGCACGTCAGCGGCACTAGTAGTGCGTAACGGCTGGCCATGTACTGGCCTCAAGGGAAGCCGATGAGCGAACTCATCCTGGAATCCTACTGAGCCTAACAGTGACAATATACATACAGTCCAGTCCGTTCGTCTATGAGTATCGCATATCGGGCCTAGGGGGCTGGTAACGTCAGACCCCCAATAGGGTATAAGTCGTGTCGGAGGCAAGCCCTGAACACACTGAGAAACTACTGGAATACTTACCAATAATTCTCACCTGCCTTGGTCAAGGACTTGATGTAATGGCTTTCCTAGACACAGCGTGATCTCACCCCCAATACCGGGAGAGACGAATCCCCTTCCGATCCGCTCACTTGCCTCCATATGGCTCGGGACTGTACCCAAAAAATACCTGTTTGCATGACTCCTTTGAGCTGTTGTAGGGTAGAAATCAAAGCACAGTAGGAACTCACACGAGGCAAATGACGACCTCAGGTCGATGAACTAACCCGTTCACATGTCACCAGGGAACTGCTATCCGACGCTAGGTACAATACCAACTAGCAGGTTCCCGGCGAGTCCTGTCCGGTGTACTCATAACCCAATGAGCACGTGTATACATCTTAGGGGATCCAACTGACACCAGTGGCTTGTGAGACTAGCCACCACCCCTCGTTGGGTTCTCGACTATATACACTAGTCTACTCCGGAGTATCGATGCCCTGTCTCGAAACTCCCACGACTAGGGACCACTTTTAAGGATGTGCTTATAGACTACCCAACTCTCACGTATATGATCGCCATCATACTGTTGGTAGTCAAGCAAGATCCTAAGGGCTCTATTAACGTGTAATAGCGATCAGTCACCTGAACCTATACACGATTGATAAAGGCAAACCAGATAGAATACTATCATCTCGAGTAAGACTGTCCTACCGGTATAGGTCCTCCTCAATCATTGCAATCACGTGCCTGCGATCCAATAATTGACTTTGAGGGCACTATATCCAACAATTCATACTTCGTGCATTGGATGCACTGTATTTGTATTTCGTGCACTGGATGCACCAGATTTGCACTTTGTGCATCTGTGGCACTAGATTTTCATTTCGTGCGATTGTCGCACAAGATTTATATTTTCGTGCCTTTGCTGCACGAGATTCGTATTTCGTACATTAGTCGCACTAGATTTGCATTTCTTGCATTTGTTGCACCAGACGGGTATTTATGCGTTTGTCGCACTGGATTTATAATCCGTACCTTGGTTGCACCCGATTTATGTCCTTGGGCATTCGTTTTACCAGATTTGTATTTTCTGCGCGTTGGCACTTGCCGTTCATTTTCATGCATACTACTGCACTATATGCTTTTACGGACCCGACGCGTTTTGGTTGGATTTTTGCGCGTATGAGGTGCTTGATTTTGGATTTTTATGCGCATCGGATGCACTTGAGTGAGATTTTACTCGTACATGTTGGATGCTCTTGATTTAGATTTCTTTCGTGCATGATGGATGCACTTGATTAGGATTTTCGCTCATGTTGGGCGCATGATATGAGATGTGGTTTTATGCACACCGGATGCACTCAATTGGGATTTTCATTCATGCATGTTAGTTGCACCGGATGCACTCTAGATGCACTTGATATTGTTGTCGTGCACACCCATTGCACTGGACAGATGCTTTCGTGCACACCCATTGCACTGAGTTTTTCTTTTGTGCATATTATGGCATTTGTATTTGGATTTGATTTCCGTGCGCACCATACGCACGTGATTATTGGATACGCCTTTTGAGCTTGATTTTTCTTTTGAGCACCTTGTTTTCATGATCGGCACTATATTATGAAGTAGCCAAACGGGACTGATCCGAGGACAGTACCTGAGTACTTTGCATGCATTAAAAGTTTACCAAGAGGTTTTGAAAAAAGAGCTATAGTCTCGCTATTTTCTACGTGTCCGTGAGCAACACGAACGTTTATAAAAGGAAAACCTTTTGGGATATTTTAAAATGGACGGGACGTATATCTGAGTAAAACATATACGAAACTATAATTATTATTTTACAAAGGAGCGTCCGTCACTTTTGCCGTAAGTTACATATCACGCGGCTATTCAGAAAAGATTTTGCATGTATTTTATTCAGAGTTTGGAGATTTTTCAAAGATGCGTACTATATATGTATTATTGTATTTAATTAGTGCATATTGGATTTCAGTAGTGGATTTCGAGATCTGTATTTTTATTGTAACTATGAAGATATGCGTGCAAATCTGATGATTTGCGTGACGCTTGACGGAGTTCGGATTTTGAGTTTTCTATTCGTTTTCAGGCGCACGCGATGCGCTGTGTTATTTCTGCATTTTCCATGATTTTGAAGCCCCGTTGATATGAGTTAGCTATTGAAATGTGTTAGAATTTGGGGGTTTAAATTTAAATTCGGGGACCGAATTTATTTAAGGGTGGAAGATTGGAACATTTCAGAAAATATAAAATATTATTGTTGGAATTTAATATTAAAATAATATATTTCCCGAAAACTGCCCGATTTGCGAAATTGAGGTTTTCGAAAAAGAGTATAAATATATACCAATAATTGTGAAATAATTGGAAATTAAAATGATTTATTCATTTAATAATATACTTAAAGGATTTGGCATTTTTAAATTATTTTTATGCAGTTTCGATAAAAACCCGATTAGTGCACTGCTAATCGCGATTAAGCCAAATCCGTGTTTCTACAGTTTTTCGTGGCCAGTGCACCATGTCATGTTATGTTTTGGTTACATGTTTTTGCATTGGTGTTATGTTATGGGTATTATGTGCCTTGGTTTTTAAATGAGAAAAAAAAAAAGAAAATAGAAAAGGGTAAAAGGGTAAATAGATGAAAGAGTGGGTGAGAATAAGAGAGGAGAGAGAGAGGGGCTGCCTCATTTCCACCTCCCCCATCATTTTCTTCTCCTTCTTCTTCCTCACTTCCTGTTAGTGTATATGCCCTAGAGGCCATTACTGTATCATACTAGTTTGTATATTACTTGATGGAAGCTTGGGATATTCACAGTTGTATATACAATCTTGCTCGAAACGGTAGTATGCTACTTGGTTTGTCTCTGCTTTAATATGTGCATGTGTATCTTTTAGCATATCGCTGATATACATATTAGCAGAGCCCTTAGGATCTTTGCTTGATTACCAGCGTTGTGATGGCGCTCACACTCGTGGGAGCTGGGTAATCCATAAGCACATCCTTATACAGGTCCCTGGTCGTTGGACTATCGAGACAGGGCATCGATACTCCGGAGTAGACTGGCGTATGCGCTTCTCATCCCAGCGTGGGAGACGGTCTGTCCCACAGCCGTCAGTACGTCGTACTTAAGATAGTATGCGGGTGCTCGTTAGGTTACGAGTACACTGGACAGGACTCGTCGGGGACTGTTGGTTGGTATTATACCTATCGTCAGTTATCAGTTCCCAGGTGACATGAGTACAGCTTAGTCCGCTGACTTGACACTGTCACTTCGCCTCGAGTGTGTTCCCACTGCACTTTGATTACTACCCTACCATGGCTCAAAGGAGTCGTGCAAACATATAGTTTTGGGTGCAGTCCCGAAGCACTTGGCGGCAGTGACGGTTAGACAGGATTCGTCTCTCCCGGTATTGGGGGTTGACATCGCGCTGTGTCCAGGAGAGCCATTACATGAGTAGTCCCTGGCCAGGGCAAGCGAGATATACTGGTAGGTTGCCAGTGTTATCTCAGGGTGTTCTGGGCTACACTCCGACATGACTTGTAGCTATTAGGGGACTGACGTTCACCGCCCCCTAGGCCCGCCATGCGATGTATCAGACGAACAGACCGGACTGTACGGAGACTATCACATACAGGCTCAGTAGGAGTTCAGATGGGGTTACCTCGTCAGTCTTCTTATCGACATCTACCTAGGGAACGTTACGTACAGCTAGTGCCGCTTGCGGTCTGTGGCTAAACCCACTGCCATCGTAGTGTCGAGTCTTTAGAGTCCCACACAGAGAGCTATTCACCTTTAGGCAAAATGAGTAGAGGTCGCATGGTTTTGCGACAGGGCTCGTTCACATCCGCGCACTTGTGCACGTTTGCTGTCCGGACAGCTTATACTAGCGGGCTTTGGTTTAAGCCGGATCCTAGTATATGATTTGGGATTGGTTTTATCTCATTGTATTCGTGTTCCTCGGATCACGAATACGGGTGCGTATGCACAGTTGCTTGAGACAGAGGGAGAGGACTTTGATTAGGGTTAATGACCATTGTCATTTTATTAACCCTAATGCTTAAGTGTGTATTATGGTTAATTGATATTAGTTTAAATAATTGTGCATGGTTATGGTTGTTGACCATTTGACCTCCTTGACTTGTTAACCTAGGTTGACACTTTGACCATCATCATTTCATTTGGATGATGCTCTTTGATCCTTGCAATTTGCATTAAAAATGAAATGATAATGGTCATGTCTTGATTAACCATGACAATTATCTAGCTAATTATCAATTTATAATAATTCACACATATATGTGAGAATGGTTTATTTTTCTCTCATTCTATCATTTACTTTCTCTCTCTTGTTCTTCCTCTCCCTCAAGCTCTCCCCTCTCATGTGTTGAGAAACACTTGAGCTTGAGAAAAACCTCTTCTTGATAATCTCTACTCTCATCTAGGGTTCTAGAATTAGCACTTCTTGCACTCTAGTTACTTCTAGCTTGGAGTTGAAGCCAAAGGTTGAGGCTTTCGGGTGGATCTTTCTTCGACGTGAGAAGACGACAAAGGTGACCTCTTTCTACTACTTCAAGGAGCAAGGAGAGAAGGACATAAAGCCCTAGGTATAACCATTCTATCTTTAGCTAGTTTCTAGTTAGCTTTAGCTTGTTTTTGTTTAGCAAAGATCCTTCTTTGTCTAGTCCATGTTGCCTAAAGTGATAAAAATTTGATTTTTATTCCGTTTTCCGCCTCCCCGCAAGCACCGGGGTGGGCAACGTGGACTTACAGTGGTATCAGATCCTAACTAAACAAAAACTAGCTAGGTAGTAAAGTGTTTGGAAGTTCAATCGGAAAAAATTGAAAAACCGAGTTTTCAAAACCCTAACTTTCTGTTATATTTTTTTCTGTTCAAAATAAAATTTATCATACTCCAAAAATCGTCTCAGGGTTTTGTGAAGAAAGCCACCAAACCCGGTCCAGTGAATCGACCAAAGCGCCGCAGTTCCGCAGCAATAGCAAGCTATTGCCGTGCAACCGCGGCCGAGTTGACTCGGTTCTGGGTCGAGTTTGGTGCAGTGTTCTTCTGGCATGGTTTTTGGATTTTTAAGATGGTTTATATGTGCCCAGGTTTTCCAGAAAAGAAATTTGTTTTTGGGGGCCTATAAATCCGTATTTTTGATCGAACTTCAATACACTTTGACTAAAGGGTTATATCTGTGATGTTTATATGTATTCAACGTCGGCTAATCGCTATATGTCGATTAGTGGGGGTTATACATATCTGTGATCTGTGTTTGATGATGGTATGTGTATATGAATGCGTTGGATTGTTGCGGGTGAATAGCCGGGGTGGATGTGAGATGAGTGTTTCTTTTTCTTTCATCCATTGTAACATGTAAATTGATGTAATATTATTTGTATGGCCGCGCAACCGGGTCGGGGTTGTAGCCGTCATTGTATAATTCTTTTTACTGTTTTTGCTCCTAGGATAGACCCATGGAGGGGGTGCACAAACTACCGGGTATCTCGAAGTGCCGAGTGGCCTACTCGCGGTGGTGAGGGAGGTTGCTTCGCTTCGGGTACTTGGCGGGTAGTTTGCCGCACCCGTAGGGGTCTTGGGTGGGGTATTGGCTATTCACCGCGACCGTGTAATCCGCTTTTCGTTGCAGGCTCGAACGGATTGCGGATTCCTAGTATATCCAATGTATTCATCTGTGATCTGTAATGTCTATCATTGCTATATATTTATATATTATAACTATTTAGGCGTTGCTTATGTTTTACAGCCGCGCTAGCCCAGCCCCCGCTCTGTCGTTAGTTAAGTAACCTAACGGGTGATGACGGGGCCCCGTGGCGAATGCGAATGGCATAAGCATACGTCATATTTTGGTTGTTTTCTGTAATGGTAGGATTAAATGATGGGACGCATTAAAAGAACTAATGCAAGAAAATAAACCAAGTAAAAGTCAATTGGAACACTTTGAAAACCACTCGGTTCTTTTCAAAACTAAACTTTTAAACGCGGAGCTTGAACCACTCATTTTAAAAGCTATCTCGTTCCATCGATTATATCAAGTTCACTACGTTCACGGTTTCGCCAAAACCATTCGTAGCCCTCCATCATTTCAGTTAAATATTCGGTAGTATTCAAGCTATGTATTTTGACCTCACGCCAAGGCATAGTGATTGGTAGCTGCCGGATATTTTTCTGTTGCATAGATAGAATGCGTTGGTTTGAGACAGTCGTACTGCCATTTTGGCCTACATCAAGGGTAGGTATGGGTCGGTTCAAATTAACCGGGATAATGATGGGAAGAACTTGACATGTGACTTATGACATTTTGACCTCACGCCAAGGTCATAAGAGCATGGGGCAAAAATCCACATCGGGAGTTTCATAAGTACTGAAACTTGCTAGCGCTGCATACCATTTGGAGTGTGATGATTCTGGTAGGATTCCTTCGGTTTTATCACGCAATGATATTTAGATCCCGATCCTACTGTGAGTATATGCTACTCCTCGGGAAAACTCTCACTTAACGATCAATGCTATAAACCTAGTAGGTGTCTAGAAAGGTGTTAGCGGGGCTACGCCCACAGGGAAAAGAGGTTACTTAATTAAGGAACTTCGCGAAAGCGTTGGAAAACCTCCCTCGAAGAACCGACACTGGCCTGGCTGAACGGTTAAGCAAGTATTGTACGGTGAGATTGATCCTGACTAATCCTTTCTTTACGGTTTGAGAAGGGATTCGAGAGACAGTGGGAGCCATCATGTTTAGACAAACTAAAAACCACTCTAAACTTGCAAGAGCATCATGCTAAAGTGTTTCTTTTCTCTCTCCTAATTGCAGCGACCATTCAACATGACCGGACTTATGTTATTACTAGATAAAAACATATTGACAGGGCCAAACTACAAAGATTGGATCAGGAATGTCAAGATGGCAATCACTTAGGACAAGCTGGGGTATCTCCTTACCACCAAAGCTCCCCCTGTCCCAGGTCCCAAAACCAGTGTCGTAGATAGGGAAATCTATAAGACCTGGGAAATAGATTGCGCGAAGGCCAAATTCCTCGTACTTGCCTCGATGGACAACGAACATCAGAGGAGGCACGAGAATATGGACCTAGAGTCCATATTTCTTCATACAAAAGAACTGTATGGAGAGCAGTCTCTTATCGCCAGATACGAAGTGTCGAAGAAGTTGTTTTCGGCAAGGTTGGCCGTCGGATCATCGGTAGCGGAACACGTGCTTAAGATGATTGGCTACATAGAGGAGCTCGCAGAACTTGGGACCACGTTGGAGAATGAGCTCTATACGGACTTGATTCTCCAGTCCCTTCCTTCCACTTACGCCCAGTTCATCCTGAACTTCAACTTACAGGAAAAAGAAGTTGAACTTTCAGAGCTCCTCAACATGCTGAGGAGTGCAGAGGGCACCCTACAGAAAGGTAGGGAGACATCCACTTTGTTTGTAGGAGGATCTTCCTCTTCTAGGTCCAGGGCGAAAGCCAAGGGCAAGAAGAAGAAAGCCCCCGCCAAACCAAGAGGCGGTGTCAGTAAAGTGGATACGAAAGGAAAAGGAAAAGCAACAAAGGTAGCGGGAAAGCTGGTGGGGAAGGAAGAATGCTTCTATTGTCACAAAAGTGGTCACTGGAAACAGGATTGCAAGGCTTGGAAGGCCAGAACACAGGATTTGAAGCGAGTTGTGGCTTCAGCTTCAGGTGTGTATGTTATTGAAAACTGTCTATCAATAAACTCTACATCCTGGGTATTGGATACCGGATCAGGATTTCATATATGTAATTCTTTGCAGGCGTTTAGAAAGCGTAGAGTTTTGAAGGCAGGTGACATGACCCTCAGAGTTGCAAACGGTGCTAGCATGGATGATGAGGCCGTGGGGGACTATCACCTGGGATTGTCGGATGGACACTTTTTGGTTTTGCGTAGTTGTTATTATGTACCAAATGCAATCTGTAATATCATTTCTGTATCTTTATTATCTAAAGAAGATTATGAATTTGCATTTGTAAGTAATGTAGTGAACATTCACCTTAATCAAGTTTTGATTGGGTCAGGTACATTGAACAACGGTATATACGTTTTAAACCAACCACAGATTTTCAATGTCCAGAATACACACAAAAGAAAGTCTCCAGAAATCAATAAAACTTTCTTATGGCATTGTAGACTGGGTCACATCAATGAGAGAAGGTTGACTAAGTTACATGCAGAAGGATATTTGGATCCGTTCGAATATCAATCGTATGCAACTTGTCAGTCCTGTCTCAAAGGAAAGATGACAAAGACTCCGTTCACTGGACACGGAGTAAGAGCGAGCGAGCTCTTGGGACTCGTACACAGCGACGTGTGCGGTCCAATGTCTACACATGCACGAAGCGGTTATTCTTACTTCATTACTTTTACGGATGATTTTTCAAGGTTCGGACATGTCTTCTTAATGAAGCATAAATCCGAAGCTTTTGAGAAATTCCAGGAAAACAAGAATGAAGTAGAAAAACAAACAGGCAAAAGTATCAAGGCACTGAGATCTGATCGAGGTGGTGAATACTTGAGTGCCGAGTTCCTGGGTTACCTAAAAGAGAATGGAATTCTCTCTCAGCTTACTCCTCCATACACTCCGCAACATAACGGTGTATCGGAGAGACGGAACCGAACCCTATTGGATATGGTACGGTCCATGATGAGTAACGCTGAGTTGCCGCGATCGTTCTGGGGATATGCGCTAGAATCAGCTGCATACCTTTTGAACCGAGTTCCCACTAAGACTGTGCCTACCACACCATATGAGTTATGGAGTGGGAAGAAACCCTATCTTCAATACTTGAAGATTTGGGGATGTCCGGCTTATGTCAAAAAGCAGCATGCGGACAAACTAGAGGCACGCTCAGTACTGTGCAAGTTTGTGGGATACCCAAAGAACTCCAGGGGTTATCTTTTCTATTACGCAGAGGAACAAAAAGTCCTTGTTTCTCGTAATGCCCATTTTCTGGAACATCAGTTCTTAGAAAAAGAAATAAGTGGGAGCGCAATAGAACTGGAAGAAATTCCAGAACCACAAGCTATTACTGAAAGCTTAGTAGAACCAGAGGGTTCAAAAGATCAGGACATTCCCACGCCACTCCGCAGGAGTAGTAGGCAGTCTCATCCGCCCGAGAGATACTATGGTTTTCTCATTGACGGGGATAGAGAGGATTGCATCATAGATTGTGATGAGCCTACTAGCTTCCAGCAAGCCATTCAGAGCGTCGACTCGATAAAATGGCTGGATGCAATGCGGACCGAAATGGAGTCCATGTACACCAACAAAGTATGGACGTTGGACATTGCTCCAGATGGGGTAAAACCCGTAGGATGCAAGTGGATCTTCAAAAGGAAGATTGGTGTAGATGGACAGGTTGAGACCTATAAAGCTAGACTGGTAGCAAAGGGTTTTCGTCAGCGACCTGGTTTGGACTATGACGAAACCTTTTCTCCAGTAGCTATGCTGAAATCCATTTGGATCCTTCTTGCCATTGCTGCCTTCCACGATTATGAGATTTGGCAGATGGACGTAAAGACAGCTTTTCTAAATGGACATTTAGAGGAGTGTGTCTATATGGACCAGCCAGAGGGTTTCATTCAGAGTGGGAGCAGCGGAAAGGTGTACAAGTTGCTTAAGTCCATTTATGGACTAAAGCAGGCATCGCGGAGTTGGAACATCTGTTTTGATGAGACGGTCAAGGAATTTGGCTTTATCAAAAATCCAGATGAACCATGCATCTATTGTAGATTTGTAGCGAGAACTGTAGTATTCCTTGTTTTATACGTGGATTACATTCTCTTAATAGGAAATGACATTCCTATGCTACAATCTGTCAAGGGGTTCTTGTCACACAGGTTCTCCATGAAAGACCTGGGTGATGCCTCATACATTCTGGGTATCCGGATCTACCGTGACAGATCCAAGAGGATATTAGGGCTTTCACAGTCCAGGTACATCGACACCATACTGAAGAGATTCAGTATGGAAGATTCCAAGCGCGGTAATCTACCGGCTTGTCACGGGATCACCCTCTCCAAAGAGATGTCTCCCAAGATTGATTTAGAGAGGGATCGCATGTCTATTATACCCTACGCTTCTGCGGTAGGCTCTATAATGTATGCGATGTTGTGTACCAGACCGGATGTGGCTTATGCACTGAGTGTGGTAAGCAGGTATCATTCAAACCCTGGGGAGAAACATTGGATTGCAGTAAAGAACATTCTCAAGTACCAGAGAAGGACTAAGGAGATGTCCTTGGTGTATGGCGGAAAAGACCTCCAGATTGAGGCCTTTGCTGACTCCAGCTTCCAGAGTGACAAGGATGATTCCAAGTCCATGTCGGGTTTTGTCTTTACCCTCAATGGAGGGGCGGTGTGTTGGAAGAGCTCCAAACAGGAAACCGTTGCTGACTCGACTATGGAAGCGGAATACATCGCTGCATCTGATGCCGCAAAAGAAGCTGTCTGGATGAGGAAGTTCGTGAACGAACTTCAGGTGGTTCCGTCAATTGTTGACCCAATACCTCTGTATTGCGACAACAACGGGGCTATAGCTTTAGCGAAGGAACCCAGGTCCCATCAGAAATCCAGACACATCTTGGGGCGGTATCACCTGACCAGGGAGATCGTGGATCGCCACGAGATCGAGGTTCGGAGGGTTGCTTCAGAAGATAACACTGCAGATCCATTCACCAAGGCCTTGCCCCAGACTCAGTTCCAGCGGCTGATCGAGATGATAGGTCTTCGATACGCCAGTACATGGCCTTAGTGCAAGTGGGAGATTGTTAGTGTATATGCCCTAGAGGCCATTACTGTATCATACTAGTTTGTATATTACTTGATGGAAGCTTAGGATATTCACAGTTGTATATACAATCTTGCTCGAAATGGTAGTATGCTACTTGGTTTGTCTCTGCTTTAATATGTGCATGTGTTTCTTTTAGCATATCGCTGATATACATATTAGCAGAGCCTTTAGGATCTTTGCTTGATTACCAGCGTTGTGATGGCGCTCACACTCGTGGGAGCTGGGTAATCCATAAGCACATTCTTATACAGGTCCCTGGTCGTTGGACAATCGAGACAGGGCACCGATACTACGGAGTAGACTAGCGTATGCGCTTCTCATCCCAGCGTGGGAGACGGTCTGTCCCACAGCCGTCAGTACGTCGTACTTGAGATAGTATGCGGGTGCTCGTTAGGTTACGAGTACACTGGACAGGACTCGTCGGGGACTATTGGTTGGTATTATACCTATCGTCAGTTATAAGTTCCTAGGAGACATGAGTACAGCTTAGTCCGCTGACTTGACACTGTCACTTCGCCTCGAGTGTGTTCTGTAACGTTTTGAAAATCGTTTCGGTGAAATTTCGAAAAATCGGTAAAATAAGGGGTTTTTCTGTAAAAAGTCAAAATACAAATATCTTATTATAAAAATTAAATATACATATTCTAACTATGTAATTGCTATTATTTGGTGTTTATTGAGCCGCTGGTGAAATTTCAAATTTTCTGAAAAAAATATTATTTTATTATTATTTAAGCCGGCACTAATACATTTAATTAGGGAGAATTACAAATTGGAATGAGTTGAAACAAATTTTGTGCATCATAAAACATTAAATAAAATTTTATCATGTGGTTTTTGGAACGAAATCATTTGCCAAAACGGTTTAGAAATTATTGAAGAAAAATATGCTTTTTTTAGCGTAAATGGATATTTGGGGTATCGTATTTATCATTTTTCATCACCCCACACCCGTACCCACATCCACACACTCCCATTTACTTCTCCCCTTGAAGAATTCAGCAGCCCCCATCTTTTCCCCCCACTTGAATTTCAAAGGAAAAGAAATGAAAGAAAAGAAAAGAAAATGGAGAAATGAGGTGGACCTTTGACCATGAATTGACTTTGACTTCTCCCCCCACTTTCTCTACCTCCCTCTCTCTCCTCTCCCACTCCCATTCCAGCAGCCCCCCTCCTACAGCAGCAGCAGCCCCCCCCATTTCCCTTCTCTTTTCCCTTCAAACTTCATCAAAAATTGCCTCAAATCCATCAAAAAAAATCCCAAAACCCAAATCCGACTCCTACCCATTTTAGCTTAGCCCGTATAGCATGGATCTTTGTGAAAAGAGAGCATTTTAGAGGGCCATGGATGCTTGTGGATCTTCAAATGTTTTTGGGTATAATTCTAAACCATTTTTGCTTAATTTGTTACTAATTTCTTAAAGCTAAACTACTTAAGTGTTAATTAGGCTTAAGTTGCAAGTTTTGGAATTCAAGTTATGAATTTGAATGCAAGTTAGGGTTTTATAAAATTAGTGTATGGTTGTGTGTTATATTTAGGTTTTTTTTTGTCATGTTAATACAAGATTAGTAGCTTGTGCTAATGGTTAGTTTAAAAATTGTGTTAATTTGCTAATTTGCTTACTAGGTTTTTGAAATTGGTTAAATACTTGGGATTAAAAATGTGTTTAGGTTTTTCATGACTTCATTAACTTTATTAAGTGTGGTTTAATGCTTTAGATCATGCAAATCTAAGCTAGATTGTAGTTTGTGCATTTTTCTTTGAAATTGTTAAATTTTAGGTATTTTGTAAACTAGAATATTAGGGTTTTTGGAATTTAATGAGATTAAATTCCGGGAATTGTTTATATGACTTATTTAAGATATTTAATAAATATATTGGCCGCTACATTCATTTAAACATCCTGTTTTGTACAAAAACGGCGAATTGTGCTTGCTAGATTTTCGGAAAAATGACTTTTTAAGTGAAATTGGGGTTTTTGTGAGTTTTAACCTAGTTTATATTAAAATTAGTGTTCGTGAATGTGCAAATGAGTGTGATTGGATTTTTCTCGATGGTTTGACGTTTGTACATCGACATCGAGGGTTGGTTTGACTATTCTTGCATGCGTAGGCGATAGGTTTGGACCTATGCGTGATACGCGTGCCGATTTGATTTTCGTATGCCGTTTCAATTTCGAATTTAGTTTTAATGCGATATGGTGCGTTATGATATGTAGGTACCCCCATGTGGACTTCGAGACGACAAGCAAGCGCGTGGCGACGTCGGCACCGGCTAGCGAGGACCAGGTGAGTAGATTTATATCTACGGGGAGAAGTCGGGTGGATGGCGTATAGCACCCCCGCAGTCCGTGGTGGTGTATACGGATGCGTATACACACCAACAAGTATTATATGTTATTTGGGATTAATAACGATGCTTAGGATGGATATTGGTGTGTTGGATTATTTTAGCGTTGCGAACCCTAGGGTAGTGTTGCACTACACATACACACATACATACTTGCATACTTTCCTATTGATATGTGCTCATGGGATTCTTTATAGTTATGTGTTCACATGGGTATGGGACTATGTGTTCACATACGGACTGAGGATGATACTTGGGATTGAGCTGAGTCGATGAGATTTGATTTGAGGCCGTGAGATCGGTGATATAGCAGGGTTCGTATCTTAGATACGACATGACGTTGTAGCGGGTCCTTGACGTAGTGTTTCACACACGTCCATGCATGCGTAGGCGGTATCAGTATGGTACTAGACATAGATCAGTACCGCGATCATGATATTTGATAAAGAGGATACCAGGTGAATAGTATGATGAATGTGATATTGACCCGTACCCAGATTTGGGATGCCGTACGACGGATTTACGTACGAGCTATATTGATGATTGATCCGCACTCTTGACTTGGGATGCCTGATTATAGATATGGTATCGGCTATGATATTATTGAGGCGGGATCACCGACTATACATATACAGGTAGGTATATGTATCGACTCAGATGATAGGCGGTTTCCTTACCTGTAGTTCAGGTCGTTAGCTTAGCCCTTTAGTTTAGTTTAGTTGTTAGATTAGATTCGATTCTTACCTATTTCAAAAACTAATGAATCGTGGGTATTTTAAAAGACAGCCCAAGGGATCCTACGGATATTTCAAAAGACGTATCTTTTCATAAAAACACCGTAGCCCCTATTTTCAAAACCCTATGATTCGTGTTATTTCAAAAGGCACCATTTGTAGGACTTATATTAGATTATTACAGATTAGTTATCGTTGTGTCTAGTATTCAGCTCCCGCGCATTATTGCTGTTCGCTCTGCCTCGCATACTTATTTTGCTCCATATTCCATTATTGATATCATGCTGTTAGGACACCAGCACCATTACCGATGATGCGTATGTTCCACGTACACCTACTTGCCAGCTCACACACATCTTCATCGGTAATTGCCATGTCACGTACACTTTAGAGAATATATTTGCTTGACTTAGCTTGTTAGTTAGTAGTTTGATATGATATTAATGTACCTGCCTTACATGCCTAGTTTATTAATCATACATTGCAACTTGGTTATTGATACCATATGCATTCATTATCATTGACATCTGCACTTGTGATGATTTCTTGAGATTTATGATATTTCTGGATTTCGGGGAAAGCCGCAAAATTTACAACTTATGATCTTTTAAAATATAAAATGTTGCGGTTTTCTAGTGATATAAAGTGTCGTCTACCATGAGTTTGCTGTGGTTTTCGAGATCCGTGTCGAGGAGTGGAGGAACCGTCACGGGTACATGGTGGGCCCGGTATGGTACCCTGAGGCAAGAGGAATGTGTTGTTGACGTTGAGCATGGCTGGGGAGCACTACCTACCGGTGATATTACCCGACGCGTCGGATATCCGGAGGATACCGTCGTGGTCTTGAGATGGATGGTAGGGGCCGGTCTTGACTGACGGCGCCCTAGATATTGAGATTGAGACATTGATATTTCGAGACAGTGAGATTTATGTTTGGTGTCGATGCTAGACACTGTTGATACTGATTTCATTTATGATACCTCGGTTTAAAAATACGAAGGAAATCTCACTAATTTATGAAAACAGTTTCTTCATTTACATGTATTCTGTTTTCATGCAAGCATACCTCATTCATATGATATATTGCTACCTGAGGCACTGACACGGGCACATGAGTTTACACTCGGGTTAGATATTTACCCTAGCCATTGTTATAGGCTGCATGATATATACATTTTTGAGGATATATTATGATCATTGACCTAGGATTGCGTTATTTATGCGATTTCTGTGCGTGGATGTTTTTCTACTCACGAGTTGGCAACTCACCCCCGTTGTGCCACAGTTCTTGCAGGTTTCGCCGTACAGGTTTCATTACGGCTTTGCTGGCACTATTTCCATTTCCGGGTGGCTTGCTAGTAGGTGGGTTATTTGTATCTTACCCATCATTATATCTTGTATATTATTATTCAGTTGTATCTAGAAGTTCCATCAACCAAACATGTCTTTATTGAGATAGAGACCAGTGTTGTTTATTCTTTCGACCTTAGAGTCGCTCGTTATATTTCTGGTGGTTTTGAGTTCCCTTTTGAGTTTTGATCCTCGCCGTTGGCGTTGTATATTATATTGCTTGTGTGGTTGTGACCGTCGATTGACGAAGAGCTAGCTCCCGCTTGGGGATGCCTTTTTCTTGATTTCGTATACTATTCATGTTGTATTCCGTTTGGGGGCCAGTATTTACAAAGGAGACTCTGCCGAAATTTTCAGTAAATTTTTTGATGTTTTAAAAAACCGCATAATACGGCTTATGCTATTGAAACTACTTGGTTTTTCCTGCACTCTACTACTTTTCTTGGTTTGGATTTCTGGGTTTTCGGTTTACTTAGATTACGTACGCCTCGAGACGTTCGTAGTTTAAGTGCCGGTCATGTTCCGTACTTTCGGGTCGTGACATGTTCCCACTGCACTTTGATTACTACCCTACCACGGCTCAAAGGAGTCGTGCAAACAGGTAGTTTTTGGGTGCAGTCCCGAAGCACTTGGAGGCAGTGACGGTTAGACAGGATTCGTCTCTCCCGGTATTAGGGGTTGACATCGCGCTGTGTCCAGGAGAGCCATTACACGAGTAGTCCCTGGCCAGGGCAAGCGAGATATACTGGTAGGTTTCCAGTTTTATCTCAGGGTGTTCTAGGCTACACTCCGACACGACTTGTACCACTATTAGGGGACTGACGTTCACCGCCCCCTAGGCCCGCCATGCGATGTATCAGACGAACAGACCGGACTGTACGGAGACTGTCACATACAGGCTCAGTAGGAGTTCAGATGGGGTTACCTCGTCAGTCTTCTTATCGACATCAACCTGGGGACCGTTACGTACAGCTAGTGCCACTTGCGGTCTGTGGTTAAACTCACTGCCAGCGTATTGTCGAGTCTTTAGAGTCCCACACAGAGAGCTATTCACCTTTAGGCAAAATGAGTAGAGGTCGCATGGTTTTGCGACAGGGCTCGTTCACATCCGCGCACTTGTGCACGTTTGCTGTCCGGACAGCTTATACTAGCGGGCTTTGGTTTAAGCCGGATCCTAGTATATGATTTGGGATTGGTTTTATCTCATTGTATTCGTGTTCCTCGGATCACGAATACGGGTGCGTATGCACAGTTGCTTGAGACAGAAGGAGAGGACTTTGATTAGGGTTAATGACCATTGTCATTTTATTAACCCTAATGCTTATGTGTGTATTATGGTTAATTGATATTAGTTTAAATAATTGTGCATGGTTATGGTTGTTGACCATTTGACCTCCTTGACTTGTTGACCTAGGTTGACACTTTGACCATCATTATTTCATTTGGAAGATGCTCTTTGATCCTTGCAATTTGCATTAAAAATGAAATGATAATGGTCATGTCTTGATTAACCTTGACAATTATCTAGCTAATTATCAATTTATAATAATTCACACATATATGTGAGAATGGTTTATTTTTCTCTCATTCTATCATTTACTTTCTCTCTCTTGTTCTTCCTCTCCCTCAAGCTCTCCCCTCTCATGTGTTGAGAAACACTTGAGCTTGAGAAAAACCTCTTCTTGATAATCTCTACTCTCATCTAGGGTTCTAGAATTAGCACTTCTTGCACCCTAGTTACTTCTAGCTTGGAGTTGAAGCCAAAGGTTGAGGCATTCGGGTGGATCTTTCTTCGACGTGAGAAGACGACAAAGGTGACCTCTTTCTACTACTTCATGGAGTAAGGAGAGAAGGACATAAATCTCTAGGTATAACCATTCTATCCTTAGCTAGTTTCTAGTTAGCTTTAGCTTGTTTTTGTTTAGCAAAGATCTTTCTTTGTCTAGTCCATGTTGCCTAAAGTGATAAAAATTTGATTTTTATTCCGTTTTCCGCCTCCCCGCAAGCACCGGGGTAGGCAACGTGGACTTACACTTCCCTCCACCTTCACCCCATGATATCATCTCAAAATATCCATCAAAACCCTAAACCCCTTTCTTTAAAATTGATCACCTCCTTCTCCTCTACATATTGGACTAAGAAAAGTTAGAGATTTTGACAACCTTGAGGAGCTAGGATTTTTCTTGGGTTGCCCAAATGAGGTATGAATTCTTCCATCTAGTTTAATTTGAAGTCTAATAACACCCCATAGTAGTTTAGAGTTAAATGGGTATTGATTAGTTATGTTAGAAATTTCTAGTGAAGGGTTTGAGTGTTGTGTGAATTGGGTGATGCCTAGTGGCTGTTAACAAGGTTTGAGTGGTGTTTTACTGACCTAGTACAGAGGATGGAACCCAAAACACGGATTTAGAAACCCCGACATCGGATAGATGTGTAAATTGTGAGGGTATTATGGAATCTAGAGTAACCCAGGGGCACTAAAAATAGTTTAGTGAACACAGTGACACATGCAGGCACCCAGGAAGCTACCATAGAGACCCGAGACCCCAACTCCACCTTTTGGCCACAGATTAATCCATTCTGGCCGCAATTTGCGGCCAGAGCAGGAAATTAGGGTCCCAGGTTTGGTACATTGCTCCTTTTGTAATAAATTAGACCCCTCATGTATGCAATTTTAGCTAATTGTCACCTGGGGAAAATCTGGGAGTGTTTTACTTAGTTTCTGAAATTATTTTTGCGGCTTTTAATGAATTTGAATTTGGTATTTGGTATTGTGTTTCCGTCGTGTGGTGTTTGGACGTCAACGAACAGGGTTATTGGTCGTGTTTTTCATGCCAGGCTATAGGTTTTAACCAATGAGCGAAACGTGTGCCGTTTTGGTTTTCCGCCTTGATTTTTAATACGCATTACGATTGTTTATTATTGTAGGTACCTTCACATAGATTCCGAGGCGACGGAGCATGACGTCATCGACATCGGCAAGCAAGAGCAACGTGATTGGAGCTATATAAACGGGGGAAGTCGTGTGCATGGAGTCTAGCACCCCCGCAAAGTTTTGATGGAAAACTGATTTATAGAATATGGTTAAGGAAACCTAGATTAGGAAATTAGGGTTTGAATGAAGATAGCTATGAAACCATAGTAGAAACTAGAGGATAGTTAGAAGTGATATGTTACGACTATTATAGGATGACGGAATTTGAGGATGACGTTTGTCGATATTGCCGTTTAGGGTACGGTAGGACTAGATAGTCGATGTAGATGTGTCATCCGAACCATACCTTTTTCTAAACCGATGAATTGTATGTATCTTTTAAATATATACCTTGAGGGATGTTACGGATTTTCAAATGATATCTTTTCCTTAAAAACACCGTAACCCCTATTTTCAAAACTACGATTCGCTTCTTTAAAAATCTGATTGTATGGTTCGGGTGTGTATGTTAGATTAGATACTTATACTTATAGTGGAGATAGAATGTTTATGTAAACTTGACTTGATGTGAGATATAAATGCGATGAAAAGAATATATGATGAATATGATGATCTGATGATATGTTGGTATACGGATGCGAGTCGATTGAGATGATCGATACCTTGTCGGTCCCCTGATATGAGATCGTTATGGATGTGACCTTGGACATAGGTGTGTGTGTGTGTGTGTCTATATATATATATATATATATAAGGTTGTGAATCATGGATGATAGGCCGTACGTGACGTTAGGTCCGTACCCTCCTCGTCTTATAGGATGATAGGATCCTTGATAGCTTAATGCCGCCGTACGATGATTTTCCGTGCGTGATGAGTTTGACTTGATGATTGATCCTTACACTTGACTAGAGGTTGCCGTACTATGGAATATACCGTACGCGTTGTTGTGAGGATGGATGCCGATTGATAGATTGACCGACTCGATCATGTTAGATATGTATACCTTATAGCTTTTAGCTGATGATTTACCTTATGCTGCATTCATGTTATTCGCATGGCATTACTTACACCTGTGCTAGTACACTTACACCATTATCGATGATGCGTATGTTACACGTACACAGATTCGCCGGCTCACACACTTCATCATCAATAATTTCCATGTCACTACACAGTAGGGTTGCTGCATCATGAATTGCATATTGTACATCCATATTGGCACACATACATTTGTACATTCATATTGGCACACATACATTGGTACATCCATACTTGCGCATATACATATTGTACCTACATAGATAACTGGATTATTTGGGAATTGGGAACCGCATGTTATATTTTAAAAACTGGAATCATTTAAAAGAACGGTTTTCCCTTAATATGATGTATCACTGTTCTATGTTGCATGTTACATGGATATTCTCACATTTCTATTATATGTCGCATACATCATGCTCTATGATTTTACGCGATGAGATATACTGTTTTCATGAGATTTCTGGATTTGAGAACTGGGGACATTTTAAAAGAGATTATGTATTGTTTTAAAAACCCGTCCTCTCTTGATATGATATTTCAGTGCGTCCACCATGTGTTTTCTTGGTTCTGAGAGCGACATGTGAAACCCGATTCGAGGAGGCGGATGAGGCCGATTGCGGGTACATGGTGGACCCGGTATGGAACCCCGGGGCAAGAAAGGGATGCTGTGTATACAGACGGTGAGCCTGGCAGAGGGACTACTACCTACTGGTGATTGGTTGGGCCTGGCGGATATCCGGAGGATACCGACCGGAGTCGAGAGATGATATGGGCCGATCCGGACTGACGGAGCCCGTGGGCCGATCCGGACTGACGGAGCCCGAGATATGAGGATTTACGTGTCGATGCTGGACACGGGTTTCATGATGTTTTCGGGTGTCGATGTTGGATACCCAGGTTCCATGATTTTGATGTGTCGCGAGGGACACCGTTGATTTATATCCTCATACATACTTGTATACAGACATTGATTATATGGTTGGATGAGATCCACCTGCATACATACATTGATTATGGTTGGATGAGATCCACATGCATACATACATTGATTATTTGGTTGGACGAGGTCCACCTACATAGATACATTGATTATGGTTGGATGAGATCCGCATGCATACATACATTGATTATCTGGTTGGACGAGATCCATATGCATACAGACACTGGTTACATTGTTGGATTATATCCGCATACATATATGTATTGATTACATTGTTGGCACATATGATGACCCAGTCACCCTAGATATCAACGTATTACCTTTATGATATAGTTGACCTAGGAGTCGTTGTTTATTCGATTTCTATCTGTTGATATTTTTCTACTCACGAGTTGGTAACTCACCCTCGTTGTGCCACAGTTCTTGCAGGTTGACCGCATGGATCAGTAGCGGCATCGCTGGCACATACCTTCAGTTGGGTGTTTTGCATTGGTAGGTAGGGCATTTGTATCGTACCCACTCTTGTATTTATATTTCATATTGTATCTAGTCAACTCCATCAATCAAAATTAGTAAATTGTATAAGTAATGCGACTTAGTTGGATTGTGGTTGCGAGACTTAGAGCGAGGGGTTTCCTCTACTTTTGGTTTTTATGTCTTGCTTTTCTTTATCTTTGTAGTGAACTTCGCCGTTAGGCGTCGCATACTTGCATATATTGTCTTGCGCGGTTGTGATCCGCCGGTTGGTGAAGAGCTAGCTCCCGCTTGGGGATGCCTTTATCATTATCTTGTATTGTGGTTTTAGATCAAAATTTACAAAAGAGGTGCTGCCCAAATTTTCAAAAAAAAAAGACGTAACATGTTTTTAAACTTGCATAATCCACTTGCATTTTCATGTTCCTTTTCTATGCATCAAGAAAACTTGATTTCATTATACCTTTATTTCAAAACTTCACGTCCTTTATTTTCTTAAAAATGTTTAGATTTCTGGGTTTCAGCTTACTTGAATTATGTTACGCCTTTAGACGTTGCGTGATTTAAGTGCTGCTCACGAGCTAATATTTCGGGGCGTGACAATAAACTCGTGCTGCATTAGCTTCAAACATCTGGGGCGATATCTCGTCAGTCGCAGCAATAATTAAATCATTCGTCCACACGCTGAACAGTTCCTCAATGATCAAGAATAATCGGTGCATTGACGGTCATCACATTCTGGCTGGCCTCTAGCAGTGGCCCAATCCTCTGGTGCTGATCTGCACGTTCGAGAAATTTTGTAAAAGCAATACATCAAACACTCATGGCGCGAAAACACGGTAAAGCGACACATCTATGCAATCGTGTGTCACCGGAATTACGCCTTGGCCAGTCCTCATCCATGACGAGCTCATGCTGACCGCAACTCTAACCGCAGCACTCTCTTCCCGTGTACTCGTGGCAGCAAAAACCACAAACCGATATCGATGATGATAGATCATAGGAATGAATATAATACTGTGCAAAGAAATGTACATCCTAAGGCTTCTTAAGCGGAGTAGCGTATCGTAAGTATGCCGCGGAGCATACACACGGTACGTCACTCTACTTAAGTCACCTACTCCATCAACCAAGGTCAACCTACGCGACGAATGTTCGGGTCTAATACCTCCTCGACCAAGTCTAAGTTCCGTAAGGTCAAGCCTAGGTTCCGAATATATATATATATATATGCCCTAGACTCCGCATAGTCAAACATAGACTCGAACCAAAGTTAACCTAGCGCTCTGATACCAACTTTGTCACGACCCGAAATGGTACGTGACTGGCACTTGAATCATATGAAGTCTATAGGACCCCATCTAATTCAAGTAAGCCAAAAATCCCAAAAATATAAACCATTAAATTTAGAAGTGAAGGAAAACTTAGTTTAAAGAAAGTGGTTTAAATAACATAAATGGCATTAAACATTTAAAAGCAACATCATATTTTCCCAAAAATTTCGGCAGAGTCTCCTTTGTAAATACTGACCCCAAACGGGTTCAACATGCATAATATAAAAGCATCCCCAAGCGGGAGCTAGCTCTTCGCCAATTGGCGGACAAAACCACGCAATGCAATGTAATATACAACGCCGAAGGGCGAGGATCAAAACTCTGAAGAAAACCAAAGGAAAACCAATATCATCAAGAAAACTCATAATAATACAACGCGTGACCCTAAGGTCGAAAAAATATACGACTGGTCTTCTAAGGTTATCAAATAATATGGTCTGGTTGATGGAGTTTACTAGATACAACAGATATATAATACAAGTTACAATGGTGGTCACGATGCAAGTGAACCCACCTACAAAAGCAATCATCCGGAAAGAAACTGTGTGCCAGCAAAGCCGCCAAGGAAACCTGTACGGCAAAAGCTGCAAGAAGCTGTGGCACAACGGGGGTGAGTTGCTAATTCGTGTGTAGAAAACATCATCGAGCAGAAATCGCATGTATGACTCTATCCTAGGTCATACGATAATATATCCTCAATATAATATAACCCTGATCATCTACACATAAGTGTAATATCAAGTACTCGTGTCAGTGCCTCAGGTAGCAACATAATACATATATAATGTATGAATGCAATAAAATGAAAACAGAATACATCATGAATGAGAAAACTGTTTTCTTAATTTAGTAAGATTTCGGTATATATAAATCGAGGTATCATCAATGAAATCAACAGAAAATCAGTGTCTGGCATCGACATAAAATATAGATCTCGCTTTCTCAATGTCTCAGGCTCCGGCAATCCGGGCTGGCCCGTAACATCAAATCTCAATACCTCAGGCTCCGGCAATCCGGACTCGCCTATGCTCCGATCGGTATGCTCCGATCGGTATCCTTCGGATATCCGTCGAGTCACAATAAAATCACCGGTCGGTAGTGCTCCCCTGCCAGGCTCAACGCCATCATCTGCGACCATCATTCCCCGAGGTACCGCACCGGGTCCGCCATGCACCCACAGGCGGTTCCTCCTCCTCCTCGAATCGGGTGTATGATATCACTCAAGAGCCGAGAAAACTCATGGTGGACTCCTCTCAAATCATATCATGAGAAAACCGCAATTTTCTACCTTTAAAATGATAATAAGTTTATAAAATTCTTGCATTTTCTCCAAATCCAGAAATCTAATGGAAGTCCGAAATCCCAATCTCAAGAGTAAATAACAATGTATTACTGGCAATAAGCTCCATAATATTGCATGACTAATGAATATATGAATTCATCGAATATCAAGAAAAGAATGCAATAATTAAACTACCATATAAAAGCAAACACACTATTACTATGTCGAAACTATCAACTAGAAATTTATACTAATGAAATAGTGTTTTCTAGTGTGTACATGACATGGCAATTACCGATGATGATGTGTGTGAGCCGGCAAGCAGTTGCACGTGGAGCATACGCATCATCGGTAATGGTGCCGGTGTCCTGACAGCATGATTTTATAATAACTACGAAAACACATTTAAGCATACAATGCGATGCGAATAGCAAGAACATACAGAAAATGAATAGTAAACGCAACAATAAGGAATGTACAATATATATATGAGTCATACAGTTTTGGCATTTGAAATAACATGAATCGTGTTGTTTAGAAAATAGGGGCTACGGTGTTTTTAAGAAAAGGTACCTCTTTTGAAATATCTGTAGTATCCCTTGGCCCATCTTTAAAATACTCACGATTCGTTAGTTTTGGAAATAAGCATGACTTGAGCCCAGTCTAACATCTACTAAGTAAACTACAGGACTAAACTAACAGACTAGTCGAAAGGGTATGGAAAACCACCTAAGTATGAGTCGATAAATATATCTAGTAGTCGGTGATCCCGCCTCAATAGTATCACGTACGATATAATATATAATATGACATTCTCGAGTCAAGAGTGCGGATCTATTATCATAATTATATCTCGTACGGTAAATCCATCGTACGGCATCGCAAATCTGGGTACGGGTTGAATATCACATATAACACAACATCCATATAGTATCATCATCACATATCATGAACTGGGGGTATTGATCTAATGTTTAGTACATACTGATATCGTCAATATATTTATATGCGTGTGTCTGAAAATACGTCGCCTAAAGACCCGCTATAATATCATGTCGTATCTCATAATACGAACAAAGTCACATCACCGATCTCGTGGCATCATGCCCAATCACATCGACTCATCTCCAAGTACCATGTACTATCCTCATCATCCATGTATATGTATACATATATATATATACATACTCACATACATATATGTATATATATATATATACATACTCACATACATATATGTATATGTATATGTATATACATCCCCATATACGCATAGGTAAATCAAATGTATGCGTGTGTGTGCGCGCGTGTGTACAAATCTTTACTCTAGGGTTTCGCGACTAACACCAGACTATAGCATTAACTTCCAAATACGCTAATCACTAACCCAAGTCACCTAAAGCATTCCTAGCTAAGTATACACGTCTTATAATAACACATAAGTATATAGATATAACACATTTGTATACTGCACTACGAAACTGCGTGGGTGCTATACGCCATCCACCCGACTTCATCCGTAGATATATATCTACTCACCTTGATTCTCGCTTGCCGAAGTCGATGTCGCCATTCTCTTCTTCATCGTATGAAATCCACGTGAAGGTACCTACATAAATAACACATGACATCGTAAATAGAAATCGCGCACGGAAACCAAAACGACACACGAATCACACATAGGTCAAAACCTATGGTCTATGCATCCAAGAATAACCAACAACCCTCGAGATTGACATGCAAACATGACACCACCCAACTCCCACGTATATGATCGCCATCATAATACTGGTAGTCAGAAAAGAATCCTATGGCCTCTATCAACATGTAATAGTGATAAGTAATGCCACCTAATGCTGTATGTGATGATAAAGACAAACCAAATAGCATACTATCATCTCGAGTAAGTCTGTTTCCCCGTATAGGTCCTCCCTCAATCATCACAATCGCGTACCTGTGATTCAATAATTAACTTGAGGGCACTATAGCCAACAGTTGGGATTGTCCCAATCCAGGTACATTAACACCATACTAAAGAGTTTTAGTATGGAAGATTCTAAGCATGGTAATTCACCCGTTTGTTCAGGAATCACTCTTTCCAAAGAGATGTCTCCCAAGACTGATTTGGAGAGGGCTCGCATGAAAGGGATACTCTATGCTTCAACTGTAGGGTCTAACATGTATGTAAAGTTATGTACCAGACCGGATGTAGCTTACTCACTAGGTGTAGTGAGTAGGTATCAATCAGATCCTGGGGAGAAACACATGACAGCTATGAAGAACATTCTTAAGTACTTGAGAAGGAATAAAGAAATGTTCTTGGTGTATGGTAACGGAGAACTCCAGGTGGAGTCCTTTACCGATTCGAGCTTCCAGAGTGATAAGGACGATAGAAAGTCGGTCTCGGGTTTTTTCTTTACCCTTAATGGATGGGCGATATGTTGGAAGATTTCCAAGTAAGATACCATAGCAGACTCGACGATGGAGGCTGAATACATCGCTCCCAACGATGATGCCAAAGAGGCTATCTGGATGAAGAAGTTCAATGCTGAACTTGGTGTGGTTCCATCTATTGAGCATCCAATACCTCTGTATTATGATAACAATAGAGCTGTGGCTTTGGCCAAGGAACCCCATTCCCATCAACGATCCAGACATATTCTTATGCGGTATCACCTAATCCAGGAGATAGTAGATTGAAGGGAGATCGAGGTCAGGAGAGTTGACACGAAGGACAACATAGCGGATCCACTCACGAAGGCCCTCCCCCAGACGCAGTATGGGAAACTTTTTGGGATGTTGGGTATGAGATACTACAACAATTGGACTTAGTGCGAGTGGGAGATTGTTAGGAATATGTATGCCCTAGAGGCCATTATTGTATGTGTTGGTTATAGTGCCTTCAAAGTCAATTATCAGATCGCAGGTACGTGATTGCAATGATTGAGGGAGGACCTATACCGGTAGGACAGTCTTACTCGAGATGATAGTATGCTATCTTGTTTTCCTTTATCAGTCGTGTACAGCTTTAGGTGACATTGCTGTTCACTATTACACGTTGATAGAGCCCTTAGGATCCTGCTTGACTACCAACAGTATGATGGCGATCATATACGTGAGAGTTGGGTAGTCTATAAGCACATCCTTAAAAGTGGTCCCTAATCGTAGGAGTTTCGAGACAGGGCATCGATACTCTGGAGTAGACTAGTGTATACAGTCGAGACCCCGACGAGGGGCGGTGGCCGGTCTCACAAGCCATTGGTGTTAGTTGGATCACCTAAGATTTATACAGGTGCTAATTGGGTTATGAGTGCACCGGACAGGACTCGCCGGGAACCTGCTAGTTGGTATTTATACCTAGCGTCAGATAGCAGTTCCCTGGTGACATGTGTACAGGTTAGTTCATCGACCTGAGATCGTCATTTGTCGCGTGTGAGTTCCCACTGTGCTCTGATTATTACCCTACCACGGCTCAAAGGAGTCGTGCCAACAGGTTTTAGTTGGGTACAGTCCCGAGCCCCATGGAGGCAGTGAGCGGATCGGCAGGGGATTCGTCTCTCCCGGTATTAGGGGTGAGATCGCGCAGTGTCTAGGAGAGCCATTACATATAGCCCTCAGCCGAGGTAGGAGATTTACTGGTAGGTACTCCAGTAGTATTTCAAGGTGTTCTGGGCTACACTCTGACACGACTTATACCGCTTTTGGGGTTCTGACGTTACCAGCCCCCTAGGCCCGATATGCGATGCTCATAGACGAACGGACCGGACTGTACGTATATAATCGCTGATAGGCTCAGTAGGGTTCCAGGATGAGTTCGCTCATCGGCTTCCCTTTCGGTCAGTACATGGGCAGCCGTTACGCACAGCTAGTGCCGCTGACGTGCTTGTGGTTAAACCCACTGCCACGGTACTGATGAGTCTTTAGAGTCCCCCATAGATTGTTTCCCAAGTTCGGGCGAAACGTTGTAGAGGCCGTATGGTTTTATTGCAGGGTTCGAAAATGCGCGTGCACTTGTGCACGTGGCATATTTTGGACAGATAATACTGGTGGGCTTTAGTTTAAGCCGGATCCAAGTATTATATTGAGTCGGAATATTTTAGTCTCTCGTATTCGTATTCGGTCGGAATATGGATACAAGTATGTATATACAGGTGAGGGGTATTTTCGTAATCCGTTACGAGAATACTTTAGAAGATGCATTTCTTTTGGTTAATCATTTTAGTTTAAATGATTAAATGGATTTTGGAAAGGGTGACTCATTTTGGTGACACATTTATTCTAGCATGTTCTTTAGTGACTCATGCTAATGAGTCACTAAGTGAGTCATGATAGAATTAATTGTAGATTGTTTTGTGAATAGATATTTTTGGGAGATATTTTTTTTGCAGATATTTTCTTTACACAAACCGTATATATCTAATCACAAAAGAAATGAAGACAAGTTTATCATGCTTGAGTTTTTGCTCTCTTGAGATAGTTTTTCTTGAGTTCACCATTTCCAATCCTAAGTATCTTCTTCAACCTCCACCCTAACCCTCTCATGTGATGAGAACCCTAGGGTGTTTAAGACGAAGTATTCTACTCATTCTCTACTTTATCTTGGTCATCTCTTTTAGCAGACTTGATGACCGAGTTGCCTCAGTATAGAGGTGGGAGCCCGTTTAAAGATCCGTTGATGTGGTGCCACCTCAATGAGGAGACGAGAGATTGGAGTTGCCGCGAGGAGCGTGTGATGATGGCTAAAGACCGACGGACTCGGATCGATCGGTATAGCCTTTCTAGCTCTTTACAGTTTGTTAGTTTAGCGTTAATGGCAAGATCCGGGTTATAGTATGCAATAGCGCCAGTTATAAAAGTTTTTGTTCCGCGTTTGGCCTCAGATTGATGGCTGGAGCGCTACCGTAGACTTACAGTATGATATAGTGGATGCTTGGACATATATATAGAGTACTTTCTTGCTCGACATGATAGTATGCTATCTAGTTTCCCTTTATCTTAACATGTACGCTTGTATTATTATACTGTCTCTCTGATACATGTTGATAAAGCCCTTAGGATGTTTGCATGACTACCGGGACTATGATGCAGATCATACTATTAGGACTTGTGTAGGCCACAAGCACATCCTTTAATTGTTCTTAGTCAAGGGGATATCGAGACAGGGCATCGATAATCCAGAGTAGACTGGTGTGTACGTTTCATGACCCTGTATGGGGCGATGGTTGATCCTATAACCATTGGTGTTTGACATCAAAGATTGTACACAGGTGCTCATTAGAGAATGGGTACACCGAACAGGACTCGCCGAGAACTCCTAGATGGTACCATCCCTATCGTCAGATAGCAGTTCTTTGGTGATACTGGTATATGTTAGTCTGTAGACCCGAGATCATCATAGTGTCTTGTGTGGCTCCCACTGTGCTTTGATTTCCTCCCTACCACGACTCAAAGGAGTCATACAAACAGGTGGATTTTGGGTATAGTCCCGATTCACATGGAGGCAATGAGCGATAGGAAGGGTTTCGTCTCTCCCGGTATAGGGAGTTGATGTTGCGCTATGCTCGAATTGCTATAACAGTAAGTACCTGGCCAGGGCTGATCAGATTTCCTGGTAAGTGTTATCAGTAGTTTCTCAAACTGTTATGAGCCATATATCGGCATGACTTATCAAGTTACTGGGTCTGATGAATCTAACCCTAGACTCTATATGAGACATATCAGACGAAGAGACCGGACTGTACGGTAAGTGTTACTTATAGGCTTCATGGGAGTTTGGACAAGCTTGCTTGTTGATCTTCTATTCGCTCAATACTTGGGTAGTCATTACGTCCAGCTAGTACTGCTGACGGCTTGTGGGTCAATGATGTGATCATTACCTGCTGCTGGCGTATTGACGAGTCTTTAGATTCCCACACAGAGATTTCCTAGTTCAAGGGAAACGAAATAGGGCACATATGTTGATATGTGTGGGGGGCCTGATTAAATATGAGTATGTGATACCGTATTCTAATCTGGCGGTAATTTGATATCAATTAGGTTATATGTGATATAACCGGATTATTGAATCAGGTGTTGATTTAATAATGTGATATACAGATAAATGATATTAGTCGGTTATATGTGATATAACCGGATTATTAAATCAAGTGTTGATTTAATAATTTGATATAATTATAAATTAACTAATATTATCGCTCACTAAATATTTTCTTAATATATATTAATATATATATATATATTTGATATATGTATATATATATATATTAAATGAAGCATGGTTGAATTTTCTATTTTGAGAAAATAGAATATTGAGGTGGAAAATGAGAGACATATTGAGCATGGGGTGAAGCATGGCATTTATCATTTGTTTATTACTCTTGATTCACTATTGAAGCATGGTTCTAATATATTATTGGAATAAATTGATGCTTCAATAAGTGAGTTGAAGTAAGAAGCCATTTCTTCACTTGATATTTTCTTGAGTTCATTTCCTTAGCTCATTTTTCCACTCTCTAGCTTTCTTCGTCTTCTTCTTCCTCCACTTCAAAGCCCTAACACTCACATGTGATGTGAACCATAGGGCTTTGCATCAACCTAGTGAGCTTATAACCCCTACTTTACCATCCTACACTTGATTAGCATTTAAGTTTAGGGTGTTTCCTTCACTAATGAGAGTTTAGTGAAGAGGTAGCTTGGATTAGAGAAACTTCCGGTGGATCATCTTCAACACGATGATCGTGAAGCAAGTTCATGCACTTCTTCAAGTGGAGCCTAGAGGAGTCATAGGGACTACTACCTGGAGCTTTAGAAGAGAAGGACACGGCTTACAAAGGTTGTAATATCTTTCTCTTAGTGTAAAGCTCTTTAATATGTGAAACCCTAATAATCTAGTTAGATCTTTGGATAGTGTAGCTTAGCATCCTGAATTTTTTAAAGTTGCATAATTGATGTCGGTTTTAACCTTGTGGTTGTGCTAGGATAGACTTTCACAAATCGCTTCCATAAATATAGCCACTCGTAGCGACTAACTGTTTCAACTTAGTCCTATGACAAGCGAAGCTATTCATACACCCCATATAAGATCACTTAACTTTCTGGACGTTATTCTTTGTTTTTCTTAATTCGAATGAAGTGCACGTTGTAAGTCGATGTTCAACACCCCAATACTTGTGGGGAGGCGGAAATATGAATAACATTCTTGTTCTATGATCAAACATCGATTAACCGTATGAATCGTTTGCTAAACAAGTTTTAACAAAAGCTATAGAGTTCTAAACTACTATGTTAAGAGATTATACCAAACGGTTCTAGTCCTTGTCTTAATGTTATCTACGGCCTCTTTGGATCTCCACATCCTCTTCGGCTTTCTTCCGTGATAGACGATCCACCCGAGAACCCTAATCCAAGCTATAACCTCTAAACTTGAGGTTACTTAGTTTCTCTAGTTGCTAAATAGAGTAGCTAAGGTGATGTAGAGATAGGTTATGGAGTAATTAGTCTTTCCTAATCCTTGTTCTCAACTGATGAGGGGTAGGATTAGGTTTGGTGAAGGAGAGAGAACTTGAAGAGAGAGAGTGAGAAGATGATAATGAAAATTATATGATAATGAAAAAAGCTTCTCACTTGATATATGAAACATAATGAATAAGAAAGAAAAGAATAATATGAGATTATTCATCATGTTTCATTAATGCAAGTGGGTGATTCATTATGTGAGTCATTAAACATTTAATAATGCATTAATGACATGATGAATCACTCACTATGAGTCACTTAATCATTAAATGAGAATGCCACCTCTCCCTCCAAGTCATCACCTTCTAGAAGCTTCTTGGAAAATTACGAGAACGCCCCTCTCATCCGTGAAAACACGGAAAAACTTTAGACTGTATAAATCCAATAACCTGATACTAGAATCTGGCTTAAACCAAAGCCGGCTAGTAAAAACTGTCCGAATGTCGTACGTGCGTTCAAACACGTATGCGTCCGAACCTTTGTCGTAAAACCATACGACCTCTATATCTTTTCGCCTGGGTTTGGGAAATCTCTGTGTGGGACTCTAAAGACTCGACTACTACGCTGGCAGTGGGTTTAACCACAGACCGCAAGTGGCACTAGCTGTACGTAACGGTCCCCAGGTAGTTGTCGATAAGAAAGCTGATGAGGTAACCCATCTGAAATCCTACTGAGCCTGTCTGTGACAATATCCGCGCAGTCCGGTCTGTTCGTCTAAGAGTATCGCATGTATGGTCTAGGGAGGTGGTGGACGTCAGACCCCTAATAACCGTACAAGTCGTGTCGGTATGGCTCTATCACCATCCGAGAATCTACTGATCAACCTATTAGTAATTCTCAATCAGCCCTGGCCAGGAACTTATGGTAATGTCCAACCGATCACCGTGCGATATCAACTCCCTATACCGGGAGAGACGAATCCCTAACAGTCACTCACTGCCTCCACGTGGCTCGGGACTGTGCCCAACTAAAACCTGTTTGCACGACTCCTTTGAGCCGTGGTAGGGTAATAATCAAAGCACAGTGGGAACTCACACAAGACAAATGATGACCTTAAGTCAACGGACTATCTGCACACATGTCACCTTAGAACTGCTATCTGACGTTAGGTATAATACCATCCAGTCAGTTCTCGGCGAGTCCTGTCCGGTGTACTCACACCCAGTGAGCATCTGTATACAATCTTAGGTGAACACCACCAATGGTTGCGGGACCAATCCATTGCCCCTCGTCAGGGTCTAGATATGTATACACTAGTCTACTCCGGAGTATCGATGCCCAATCTCGATACTCCTGCGACCAGGGACTTCTAAGGGTGTGCCTATTGACTATCCAGCTCCTACTAGTATGACTGCCATCACAACGCCGGTAGTCAGACAAAACACCCTATGGGCTTTATCAACATATATACATAAATACCAAGTAAAATATATCATACGTTAAGACAAAGTCAAACTAAATAGCGTACTATGATATCAAGCAAGACTGTCATGTACATACATATCCCAAGCATCCTATACAATGTAGGCCTCTAGGGCATATATATCCAACACACGTACGTTTATGACACAAATCCTTATGCACTGAATACTTCACCTATACGTGTGCATCGCTCTTGGTTTATTGCCTTCGGTGGCTAACCATAAGCTTCAGTTATCAAACGTACAGACAAACGTCATTATATTCACTTTCTAGATAACTAACTACTTTGATAAAAAAATATACATAACCACCTAATGTTGTTACTCGATAAATAGAATGGTGCATCACACCTGCTTAATACAGATACTAGAACAACATTCTTCACTCAACAAACAAACTGGAGTAACATAATATGCTCAACAGAAAAACTGGATCTGTAAACTATAGGCGATCTACTTAAGTTGGAAAACAAATAATTGAAGCGTCGTTACTACACAACACATCTCGCAATTTTCTTAGCGCCTATATAACAAAATATCTAGTGCACAACATATCACTCCGCATGTCATGCAGTCCCTTGGTGCGTAGATAACCGTATACCTATCGTACCCGTACACCGTGTTGGCTTAGCAGTCAAGAAAAGAAATCCTACAACTAGTAATGAATTCGTTCTATAAAATGACATTTGATACATCAAGTCTCCAATTGCTGTTGCATCTCAACGGTGCGGCGTCATGAAACACTACTACCTCATCACTAGCATATGGTCCTTCAACTTGTCCAGGAAACACTATCGACAAAAATATCTACTTAGACATGTTATAGATTCGTTAAGATTCTAAGCATTTCTATTTTGGAGTAATTGCAACAATAATTATTTCCATCATTTAACGAAAGGTAACAGTAACAAATTTATTTTCATAATTAAGGAAAGAGAAACTAGACTATTCTAGAACTACATTTCATAGAATATAAAAATAAAAATGTTATATAGATATCCGTTAAAATAATGGAATCTCGATCTCTAAGGTAAGGTTAAATGGGTAGTTATATCCATTACTTCACCCGAAATCTCCCACTTGAAATCTTTAGTATTAGGAGACCTAATTCTAATTATTTCACTATCTCGACTAACTATCCTAAATTCCAAATTTAAGGCGTTAACTATATTCTCGAATTGACCTGCAGCTATATGCGCTTCCACTGAAACTGACTATCACATACAATCCTATATTGTTTAGGATTAAAGATATAACTTCGGTATCACAAATTAATTTTATTTGGCTCATATTAGCTAAATATATGTCCCAAAATCTCCAAAATAATTTTTGAATTTTCAAATAATTTCCTAGATTTTTCGGTAATTTTTCTGCATTTTTCTGAATTTTCTTTGATTTAAAAACTATTTAAAAATCATAAAAGCTATTTAAAAATTAGCCCAGGCCCCCAAAATAAGGCCCAAGCTATACTGGCCTGGGTCCGAGTCAAGCCCAAGCTGAGCCATCAACGGGTCGGCTTAGGCTCAATTGAGCCAAGAAGGCAGCTCAGGCTCGGCTCCAGCCGACCTGAGCCGGTTAGTTCAAAATTTTTTTGAAAAAAAAAGAAACAATTAAATCTAAAAAAATTGATTTAATAAACCTTTAAAAGAAAATCTTTATTAAATCTTGGAAGATTCAATAAATCCTTTAAAAAAAATTCTAGAATCTGTACTAAAATATTTTCCAAAAATGTAGCTCTATTCTTTTTAGAAAAATATCTTGCAAATTTAAAAGACCTTTAGAAAAATCTCTCGACTTTTTCACACAATTTTAAAATATCTAAATAATTTTAAAAAGTCTAAAATTAAGGCTAGGGTATTCTGATCATCGTCCCCATCGCCTCTTTATGATGGCACAATCACAAAGATGGTCGCCACCACCGCCGCTACTTCATCGTGACGCCATCATCACATACAAAAATTAATTTTTATCACCAGAAAACTTGTTTTTCCAAATTAAAAACATAAACTTTATTCCCTAAATCAGACTCAAGGGACCCTCAGTGAGAAACATGTATCTTTATCATGTGCTTTTATGGATAAAAAAAATATAATTTTTATAGATGATAAAGCCTAAAGTTTTTTCGTAAAAGCAGATCTAATAAAAAATAATTTTTTTATGATCAGAAATAACCTAAATATAATCAAAAACTTTGATAAGACATATAAGACAGCCCTAATGGCTTTGGTACCAATGTAAGATTATGATGAAGCGATATCTAGATCGCCGATCAACTCATGCAGATCCGATCCGCAAAAGAATCTCATATAAACAGCGGAAACAAATATCAATTAGTATCCTATAAGTACTAAGATCTGTATGCCTTTGCATGGTAGTAGATCACATGAAATACCGTTGAACTGCTGATCTGTTCTTCATGGTCGTCTTCTTCATCGAATGGCCGTGCGCAGATCAATCACGATATTACTCGGAAAGTCTTATAATTAACCGCGACTGCTAGAGATTTTGAGGAAGACGATCAAGAACCTTGTAGCCCTAATCTCCATAGGTTGCACTCATATGTATCCATCAATATTGTCATTGGACAATATTATGATCATCCATCATTTAATTAACCTTATGATCATTAATCATTAGTGCAAACCCTAGCATATACCTATTGTACATACAGGTAGAGAGGCAAATGGATGGTTGAGATTGCATCGAGCCCAAAACCCTTTAATAGGGTTGAGCCACCTCCTGGGTTGACTCTATCATGGAGTTCGAGTCCGACTTAGACTCGGCTTGCTATAACGGATCGGGTCGGCCGTGAAAGTGTGTGTTAGCTCCACCACTGGGTTTTACTAGCATCAAGCATGCCGTTTTTTAAAAATTATTGGTGCTAATCTACACTAACCAAGATCTTAAACTAGATGATTAGGATTTAACTTGATATCATAAACTTTACACTAAGAGATTGATGGGTACAACCTTTGTAGATCGTGTCCTTCTCTTCTAAAGCACCGGGTTGTAGTCCATGCGACTCCACTGGGCTCCACTTGAAGATTGAACGAACTTGCTTCGATGACCTTCGTGCCAAAAATGATCCACCTGAAGTCCGCTAATTCAACCTACCTCTTCACTAAACTCTTTAGTGAAGTAAACACACTACACCAAAGCGCTAATTTAGTGTAGGATGGTGAAGTAGGGGTGTTGTTTGCTCACTAGGGTTCTCATAAGCTCAAGGGTTCACAACTCATGTAAGGGATTGAGCTTGGAGGTGGAGGTAAAGAAGATGGAGAGAGCTAGAGAGCAGCTGATCATATGAGCTCTCATGTTAGAAAAATGAACTAAGGTCTAGAATGGCTTGCCTCATCCATACACTTATTGAACGATCCAAATAAAACATTATACTTTTATTAAGCTATGCTTCAATAGTGAAGAATGGCTAATAAAATAATGAGCAAGCCATACTATACTCTTTCCTCCAAAGTCTCCCCATTTTCCACCTCATCTTTTCTATTTTCCAAAAATATAAAATCCATGCCATGCTTCATATAATATATATATATATACACATATTATATATATATATATATATATATATATATATATATTAATATTTATATTATGATGAATAATTAGTGACCTATAATATTAGTTAATATATAATTATATCAAATATAAATATATATCATATTATCAAATCAACACTTGATTCAATAATCCGGTTATATCACATATAACCTAACTGATAACAAATAGCTGCCAGATTACAATACGGTATCTCATACTCGTATTTAATCAGGCCCCCGTGCATATCAGCATATGTGCCCTACTTCGTTTCGCTTGAACCGGAAAACTTCTATGTGGAACTTTAAAGACTCGTCAATACGCCAGCAGTAGGTGATGATCACATCAGTCACCCACAAGCCATCAGCGGTACTAAATGGACGTAATGGCTAACCAGGTATTGAGTAAATAGATGATCAACAAGTAAGCTTGTCCAAACTCCCATGAAGCCTATAGGCAACACTTACCGTACAGTCTGGTCTCTTCGTCTGAAATGTTGCAAATCGAGTCTAGCGGTGGTAACATCAGACCCTAGTAACTTGATAAGTCATGCCGATGTATGGCTCATAACGGTTCGAGAAACTGCTGATAACACTTACCAGTAAATCTCATCAACCGCCTTGGCCAGGGACTTACTATTATAGCCAATCGAGCATAGCGCAACATCAACTCGCAATACCGGGAGAGACGAAACCCCTCCTATCGCTCATTTCCTCCATGTGACTCGGGACTGTATTCAAAATCCACCTGTTTGCACGACTCCTTTGAGCCATGGTAGGGAGGAAATCAAAGCACAGTGGGAGCCACACAAGACTCTATGATGATTTCGGGTCTATAGACTAACCTGTACCAGTGTCACCAGAGAACTCCTATCTGACGATAGATATAGTACCAACTAGGAGTTCTCGGCGAGTCCTATTCGATGTACTCATTCTCTAATGAGCACCTGTACACAATCTTTGATTTCAAACAATAATGGATATGGGATCAACCATCGCCCCATACAGGGTCAAGAAATGGACACACTAGTCTAATCTCGAATATCGATGCCCTATCTCGATATTCCCTCGATTAGGAACAATTGAAGGATGTGCTTATGGACTACCCAGGTCCCGGTAGTATGATCCACATCATAGTCCTCATAGTCAATCCAACATCCTAAGGGCTTTATCAACATGTATATGAGAGACGGTATAATAATACCAGTTATGTGGAAGTTTGTTGGATATCCCAAGCATTCGCAAGGGAATATCTTCTACCACACCAAGGAACAAAAAGTGTTTTATTTCTCGGCATGCTGCCTTTTTAGAAAAGGGATTTCTTATGAAGAAATTAGTGGTCATGAGGTAGAACTGGAAGGAGTTCCAGCTATACAAACTGCAGCTGATGATTTGGTAGAACCGGAGGATTCAATAGTTCCCGACAAACCTCGGCCTCTCCGCCGGTCTGGTAGGATTCCTCACCCACCTGAGAGAAACTTCGGTTTTCTCTATGACAATGGGAGCGAGGATTGCATTAAGAGATGATGACCCAACTAGTTTCGAGCAGGCCATCAAGAGTGGGGACTCTGTGAGAATGGCTGGATGCTAAGCGATCTGAGATGGAATCCATATACACTAACAAAGTATGGACTTTGGTTGCTTTATCTGAAGGGTTAAATTCTCATCAGGAGAAAGTATATCTTGAGAAGATTACTTGGTGTAAATGGAAAAGTTGAGGCTTTCAAAGCTAGACTTATTGTAAAAGGTTCTCGTCATCGACCACGTGTGGATAATGATGAAACCTTTTCTAGTGCCTATGCTTAAGTCCATCCGGATCCTACTTGCCATTGCTACATACCATGACTACGATATCTGGCGGTTGGGTGTCATGACTGCTTTTCTAAATTGTGATTTAGAAGAGTGCGTCTATAAGTACACAGCCAGAGGTCTTCGTAGACAGTGGAAGCAGCGGAAACATGTGCAAGTTACTTTATGGGTTAAAGCAGGCATCGTGGAGTTGGAACATCTGTTTTGATGTGGTAGTCAAAGTGTTTGAATTCATCAAAATGGTAAATGAACCTTGTATATACAAAAAGGTAGTAGGGAGTATGGTGGTGTTCCTCGTATTGTACTTAGATGACATACTCTTGATAGGAAAGGAGTTTCCTATGCTACACTCGGTCAATCTCCTCTTATCTCAAGGATTCTCCATATAGGATCAATGTGATACCTCCTAAATCCTGGGTTTTGGATCTTTGTGATAGATCTAAGTGGATGTTAGGATTCTCACTAGGTGTAGTGAGATGGTATCAATTGATCCTGGGGAGAATCACTGGATAGCTTCCAGGGTGATAAGGTCGACTAAATGTCAGTCACAGGCATTGTCTTTACCCTCAGTGGAGGGAAGGTATGTTAGAAGAGTTCCAAGCTAGATACCGTGGCAAACTAGACGATAAAGGATGGATACATCGCTACCAAGGATGCTACCAAAGAGGCAGTCTGGATGTATATTAGTTCATGAGATGAACTTTGTTCCTACCATTGTGTGTGACAATGGAGTTGTGGCTTGTGCCTAGGAACCCCCGTCCCATCGGAGATCCAGACATATTCTTAGGCAGTATCACCAGATAATGGAGATGGTTGATCTCCAGGGAGATCAAGGATAGGAGAGTAGACACAGAGGACAACACGGAGGATCCACTCACAAAGGCCTTTTCCTAATAGAGACTTTTATGGGATGGTTGAGTATGGGATACTACAACCACTGCTGATTGTTGGGTATGGGATACTACAATAGATGGCCCTAGTGCAAGTGGGAGATTATTAGTTATATGTATGCCCTGGAGGCCATTACTGTACATACGATGTATATTGTAGTGGATGCTTGGACATATATAGGGAGGACTTTCTTGCTCGACATGATAGTATGCTATCTGGTTGCACTTTATCTTAACATGTACACTTATTTTCTCTCTATTACATGTTGATAAAGCCCTTAGGATGAGTACTTGACTACCAGGATTATGATACAGATCATACTAGTGGGGACAGAGTAGTCGGTAAGTACATCCTTCAAATGTTCCTAGTCATGGGTGTATCGAGATAGGGCATCGATATACCAGAGTAGACTTGCGTGTACGCTTCTCGACCCATGTAGACGGGCGATTGATGATCCCATATCCATTGGTGTTTGACATCAGAGATGGTATAAGGGTGCTCAGTGGAGACTGGGTACAATGGACAGACTCGCCGAGAAATCCTAGATGGTATTATACCTATCGTCAGATAGCAGTTCTCTGGTTACACTGGTACAGGTTAGTCTGTAGACCCAAGATCGTCACAGAGTCTTGTGTGATTCCCACTGTGCTTTGATTTCCACCTTACCACGTTCAAGAGAATGTGCAAAACAGTGGCTTTTGGGTACAATCCCGAATCACATGGAGGCAATAAGGGATAGGAGGGGTTTCGTCTCTCCCGGTATTGGGAGTTGATGTTGCGCTATGCTCGATTGGCTATAATAGAAAGTCCCTGGCCAGGGCTGCTTCAGAGATATACTGGTAAGTGTTATCAGTAGTTTCTTAACCCGTTATGAGCCTCATATCGACACGACTTATCGAGTTACTGGGGTCTGACGTTTACCACCCCTAGACGAGATATGCGACATATCAGACGAAGAGACCGGACTGTATAGTAGTGTTACTGTTTGGATTCGCAGAAGTATGAGTAGGCTTGCTTGTTGATCTTCTGATCGCTCAATACCCGGGTGGCCGTTACTTTTAGCAGACCGCTTGCGTCTTGTAGGTGTTTGATATGATCATCAACTACTGCCGGCGTATTGACGAGTCTTTAGAGTCTTACACTGAGGTTTCCTGGCTCAAGCGAAACGGAGTAGGAGCTCGTATGTGATATGTACGGGACCGAGATTAATGCGCGTAAGTGATACCGCTTTCCATTCTCGCGATTTGTGACATCGGTCGGTTATATATTGTATAGCCGGGTTGTCGGATCAAGTGTTGATTCGATAAGTTGCTACATATGATATTAGTTGGTTATATATGATATAGCCGGATTATTTAATCAAGAGTTGATTTGATAATCTAATGTATAATTATATATTTGATATATTAATTTACATTAACTACTATTATCTCACTTAAGATTTCTTTTCTTAGTTTGTGCACATTGTATATATGTGATATATGCAAGTGTACATTATTTTGTGTCATGTTTGATGATACATGCAACTTGGGTGTGTGTATGACTTACACCATGCTTGGTTTAATCCTAGGGTTTTTAATGGATTAAGTAATTCAAAACTAATTGATTTTGTCATGGCAAGAAGCTTGGAGAAGCTTGGATTGCCATTGACTAAGTCCACTTGTTTTGTTTTGCATAAAATATTTATTAACCCAACTATTAAACCTAGACATGGTTAACTCTCTACAAAGGTCAGTATATGATACTAACTCACCTAAGCTTGCCATTATCTTTTGGATAATTATCATGAGAGTTTTCTTCTTCTTCTTCCTCTCAAGCTTTCTAGCTTCAATGGAAAATGGAGAAAATATGTGAGAAAATCATTTCTAATGCGAGCAAAATTCCTACTTCATCATCCTCTACTACTTGCCATTTAGTATAGGGTGTTTGCTTCACTAATTCCATAATTAGTGAAGAGATAGGTTGGGTTAGTGTCTCCTCGACGTAGATCATCTTCGGCCTCGAAGACTTCGTTGCAAGCATGTTCATTTCTTCATGGGAGCCTCTCTAGAGTCCGGGAGTTTATGATCGCAGCGAAGGGACTACTACACAGAGCTAATGAAGTGAAAGACCGGTCTACAAACGTTGTATTCCTATTCACTTTAGTTGCAAAGTTGTTTGCTTTTCGATTCATCACTTTTTCTAGTATACGATTCTATGTTAGGGTTAGCTAGAATGGCTAAAACTTTTAATATGGCATGAAAGATGACTCCCGAAACCTTGCTGCCGTGCTAGACAACCCTGCAGTGGTATCAGAGCCATGCTAGAAAATTAGACGGATTTTGTTAAGATTACGAAACCGAAATACTCCGAAACTTGCAACACCGAAACTTGGTTTCTGTCGATTTTAAAATGTCTTCAAAAAATTTTTTAAACAACTGTAGAATGTTATATGAGATATAACATGAACACAAACAAAAATTGATGCAATTTTGGCAAAAGTTGGCCGGCCACATGAGGCTAAAATCCAGCCTGCTCGGGTGAATAGTGTATTCCAGGCCTCAATTTTTGCATGTATTCTAGTCTCTGGGTTTTGTTGTTTCAGGTGTTGTTTGTTTTTTCTAAGTTTGCAAGTGATGTGATCTTACACTATAAGCAATTCGGAGTGTTTCGTATTCGTAGTTTTAATATTGTTTCGGGTATTCCCATGTTGTCTAGGCGAAGTTAAAAAGTTCGAACGAATGTCAAAACCCCATTTTTCCAAGTTTATCGTATTCGGAAAAACATGCAAGTAATTCTGTGAACCCTCTAGAAGAATGAAACCCTAACTCGACTTTTTGGATCGCGGAACCGCGGTCATACCCTAGGGTTTGCCACAGTTCCGTGGCGACATGAGTGAGGCTTGGGTCTGCCCTTCTACGGCTGGTGCATAGGTACTGTGGCATATTCTGGCTATTATTAAACTGTGCTCAAGTGTTGAACTCTCGGGGAATTACGGGACTTTGATGATTCGATCAAAAAGTTTAACGTCGTCCGGTTATCATGTGATGGGATACAATACTTAGAATCCACACTAATTTGAATTTTATATATCTAGCAATTTAGTCGCATTTGATCGGTTACGACGGGATTTTGATGTGATCAAAAGTCTGTTGCAATCACGTAGCGTACGCGGATACTCGCCGGTTAACCTTCTGTAACATTTCAGAAATATAATATATTATTTTTGGAAATTTAATATTAAAATAATATATTCCGCGAAAACTATTCGATTTGCGAATAGGGACTTTTCGTAAAATGGTATAAGTATATACCAATATTTGGAAATTTATCGGAGATTAAAATGATTTATTTATGTTAATGATATTTATCGGATTTTTGGTAAAATCCGTGTTTTTACATTTTTCCGTGACTTGTGCACCGTGTCATCTGCATGTTGGTTTTTGAGTTTTGTTACTTGTGAGTTTGGAGAGTTAGAGAAATAAAGAGAAAGGAAAAGAAAATCAAAGAAAAGAAAAGAAAGTGTGTAGTGTGAATGGAATAAAATTTAATGCCGTGAGATATTTATGAAAGAAACAAGAATAAATATTTTGAGAGAGAGTGAGGGTAAGAGAGAGTGAGCCTATGAGAGGGAGAGTGAAACTTGGCTGCCCCATTCTCATTCTTCATTGTTTCCTTCACCCATTTCTTCCACCTCCTTCATCACACACTACCTCCATGCATCCTCTTCATTTTCTTCTCAAAACCCTATGCACCCTTCATCAAAAACAAGCACAAACCAATTCTAACCGGTTGAACCAATCAAGTTTGGATTTTGAAGACTTTAAGCAACTCTAGAATTTTCCTAAGTGGCCAATGAGGTATATTCCTTTACTTTTAAATTAGTATTTGTGTTATATATATCCTAGTTTAGTTAGAAATAGGTATAAATAGGTTATGTGATCTTGGAAAATTATAAGTTGCTGTTAAATGATAAGTTGAGTTATAATGAGTGTTTACTTGACCATAGAGTGTTTTACTGGCCAAGACTTGAGACAATAACCGAAAACACGAACTTTGAATTTGGCCGATATCGTATTTTGTGTGATTTGTGTTAGGATTTTGTGATCTGCTATGACCCGGAGGACATGAAAAATATTTAGCGAACACAGAGAGACGTGCAGGCAACCAGGAACCTACCCTAGAAACCCAAGCCCATCCTCTTCTTTTCAGGAAGCAGATTTATTGGGTTTGGCCTAATTTGCGGCGAAGTTGTGGTGAAAATGTGTGATTTTTGGTTTGTGGCATTGTTATCCTATATCTAGAGCAACCCCATGTGCAGAATTAGCTAATTTTACCTGAGTCAAAATCTGGAGGTGTTTTCCCCTGTTGCTAATTTAGTGTTATGCGGTTTCTAAAACATGGTTTTGTATTTGAGTTTGGATTCCGTCGTTGGACGTTTATACGTCAACGGACGAGGGTTATTTGGTTGATTTTGCATGCGAGGCTATAGGTTTTAACCTACGAGCAAACCGTGTGCCGTATCGGTTTTCGGATTGGTTTTAATTGCATTTCGATTGTGTGTTGAATTGTAGGTACTTCGCGTGGAATTCCGAGACGACGAAGCACATCGACTTCTGCAAAGCGAGGAGTTTAGCAGGTGAGTAGATTTATATCTATGGAGGAAGTCGGGTGGATGGCGTATAGCACCCCCGCAAATTATTATGGAAACTGATATATATGTAGAATATGGTTAAAGAAACCATGTTAGAAACATATGGATATAGTTAAAGGATTAGTAGAAGACACGATATACCACGACTTAGGATTTGTGTATTGTTTCACGTGACATGATATGATAGAATTGATATGTCGTTATATGGATGCGAGTCGAGTTGAGATAGTTGATACCTTTGTCGGTCCCACGATATGAGATTGATATGGATGTGACCTGGGATATAGGTATATAGATATATATAATGTTGTGAATCTTGAGTGATATGTCGTACGATGGATTATATCGTACGTGATGTTGTGAGGATGGATGCCGATTGATAGGTTCACAGACTTGGATATACTGTAGACACGTATACCTTGTAGCGTTTCGCTTACGATATACTTTATGTTACGTTCATGATATTCACATTGCATTGTATATACCTGTGCTAGTACACCTACACTATTATCGATGATGCGTATGTTACACTTACACAGATTGACCGGCTCACACACCTTCATCATCGATAATTACTATGTCACTTACACAGTAGAATTGCTACATCATGCTATGATATATTGCTATGCTCAAATCGCTATGCTATGTTGCATGATATACTTGCTATGTTCACCTCACTGTTCCATGTTGCATGATATACAGATATGCTTACATTCTGTTATATATTGCATACATCATGCTTTATGATTATACGCATTGAGATATGCTGCTTTCATGAGATTCTGGATTTGAGAACCGAGGTTATGTTTCAAAAGGAAGTGTGTATTGTTTTAAAACCCGGTTTCTCTTGATATGATATTTTAGTGCGTCCACCATGTGTTTTCTCGGTTCTGAGACGTGTGATATGTGAAACCCGATTCGAGGAGTTGGATGAGGCCATTTGTGGGTTCATGGTGGACCCTGTATGGTATCCCGGGGCAAGAAAGGTATGTCGATGGATTAGCCGATGAGCCTGGCAGAGGGACTACTACCTACCGGTGATTGTATAGAGCTCGGCGGATATCTGGAGAATACTGACCGGAGTCGAGAGATGGACATGGGCCGATCCGTACTGCCGGAGCCCGAGGGCCGATTCGGCAGACTGACGGAGCCCGAGATATGAGGATTTACGTGTCGATGTTGGACACGGGTTTCATGATGTTTCGAGTGTCGATGTTGGACACTCAGGTTCCATGACTTGATGTGTCATTGATGGACACACGTTGATTTATATCCTCGCATTTACATGCATATGCTTTTATGATATTTATATGCATGAGGTTGTTGTGTCATTGGTTGACACGTGGATGAGATCTACATGCATACAGGCATTGATTATATGGTTGGATGATATCCACTTGCTGATAGGCATTGATTATGTTGTTGGCACATATGCAGATACAGTCACCCTAGATATCATAGTATTATCTTTATGATATAGTTGACCTAGGAATCGTTGTTTATTTCGATTTCTACCTGATGATCTTTTCTATTCACAAGTTGGCAACTCACCCCCATTGTGCCATAGTTCATATAGGTTGACCGCATGGATTAGTAGCGGCATCGCTGGCACACAGCTGTATTCTGGTGATTTGCTTTGGTAGGTGGTACATGTTGGATCGTGCCACTCTCGTATTATTATTCCTGTTTTATCTAGTTGACTCCATCAATCAGAAACTAGTATTTGTATAAGTAGTAAAACTTAGCAAAACTTGTAGTTGCGAGACTTGAGCGATGGGTTATATGTTCGTTTGGTGGGTTTGGTGTCTTGCTTTACATTATTCCTTGTGTTGATCTTCGCCGTTGGGCGTCGTATACTTATATTCTGTCTTGCGTGGTTGTGTCTCCGCCGATTGGCGAAGAGCTAGCTCCCGCTTGGGGATGCCTTTTATATTATCATGGATATGTGGTTTTGGATCAAAATATTCGAGGGAGGTGCTGCCCGAAATTATAAAAGACAAAACATGATTTATTATACCTTAATTTCAAAACTTCACCTCTTCCGTTTTCTTAAAAAGGTTTAGATTTCTGGGTTTCGGCTTACTTAATTTACGTTGTGCCTTTAGACGTTGCGTGATTTAAGTGCTGGTCACGAACTAAATTCGGGTCGTGACAAAGTTGGTATCAGAGTGCTAGGTTTATCCTTGGTTCGAGTCTAGGTTTGACTATGTGGAGTCTGGGGCGTAATTTATTTTGGAACCTAGGGTTGACCTTACGGAACTTAGACCTGGACATGGGGGTATTAGACCCGAACTTTCATTACATAGGCTGACCCTGATTGATTTAGTAGGTAGCTTGAGTAGAGTGACATACTGTACGTATGTTTCGCGGCATATTTATGATACGATACTCCACTTAGGTGATCTTAAGATGTACATATCTTGAGACTTGTGATTCTCTTTGTTCCCTTGATTATACATCCATTTGAGATCCTTGATTCTATTTGTTTCCATGATCATACCCTCACTGATTCCGTTCCTCCTTATGATCATATATTCTTTATGGATCTGTTGATTCATTTCATCCCGTTGATCTATTTTAGTCGATACTCGATTGAGGTTCCTGTCACCATGGTTTGAGCGCAGATTGAGCTGCTGCTATTGATATTAGTTATGTATATGCCCTAGAGGCCATTGTTGTACATATGATGGATGCTTGGATATATATATAGAGGACTTTCTTGCTCTTCATGATAGTATGCTATTTGGTTTCACTTTATCTTAACATGTTGACTTATATTGGTTTACTGTCTTACTCTCACATGTTGATAAAGCCCTTAGGATATGTACTCGACTACTGGGACTATGATGAGATCATACTAGTGGGGCCACAGTAGTCGATGAGTACATCCTATAACTGTTCCTAGTCGAGGGTATATCGAGACAGGGCATCGATACACCAGAGTAGACTAGCGTATACGTATCTTGACCCAAATGATGGGCGATGGATGATCCCATATCCATCGGTGTTTTGACATCAAGGATGGTGTACGGGTGCTTAGTGGAGAATGGTTACACTGGACGGACTCACCGAGAACTCCCAGATGGTGATATACCGGACGTCAGATGGCAGTTCTCCGGTGACACTGATACAGGGTAGTCTGTGGACCCGAGATCGTCATAGAGTCTTGTGTGATTCCCAGTGTGCTTTGATTTCCACCTTACCACGTCCAAGAGGGCGTGCAAAATGGTGGCTTTTGGGTGTAGTCCCGAATCACATGGAGGCAACGAGCGATAGGAGGGGATTCGTCTCTCCCGGTATAAGGAGTTGATGTTGTGTTGTGTTCGATTGGCTACAAATGGAAGTCCCAGGCCAGGGCTGATATAGAGATTTACTGGTAAGTGTTATCAGTAGTTTCTCGACCTGTTATGAGCCTCACATCGACACGACTTATCGGTTACTGGGGTCTGACGTATACCACCCCTAGACTTGATATGCAACATATCAGACGAAGAGACCGGACAGTACGGGAGTGTTACTGATTGGATTCACAGGAGAATGTATAGGCTAGCTTGTTGATCTTCTGATCGCTCAATACCTTGGTGGCTGTTATGTTTAGCAGACCGCTTGCAGCTTGCGGGTGTTTGGTATGATCATCACCTGCTACAGGCGTATTGACGATTCTTTAGAGTCCTACACAGAGCTTTCTTGACTCAGGAAAAAAGGAGTAGGGGCACATATGTGATATGTGCACGACCGAGGATAATGCGATATGAGATACCGTATTATATTCTCGCGATATTTAAATATGAGCCGGTTCATCAGATCAAGTGTTGATTCGATGAATCGGTGCATGGTATATTAGTCGGTTATATTCGATATAGCCGAATTGTCGGATCAAATGTTGATTCGATAATTTAATGTATAATAATATATATAATATATTGCATTACATTATCTAATATTGGCTCGCTTTGTTATTTCATTTTTCACCGGATAATACATTGATATATATGCGATATATGTTAATTGTATTATTTTCTTTTGTTACAAATATATAATATATATGTGATATATATTATTGTAACATGATATGATTACTATTGCAACTTGTTTAGTGAACATTAAATAAGGTTAGGGTTTGATTTGGGTTAGTTCTTTCTTGATGCATCTAGAAGGATTTCTTTTGTCATGAAAAAGATATTATGGTTGATATTTTCTACTGACTCATTGTTTAACTCATCCCAAACCCTAGCCCTAGTTAATTCTCTATATGAGTTATCCTTGTCATCCTTGACCATGGTTGCATTATTAATCATATATCATTTCCTTATTCATCACACAAGGATTAATTCATTTTATGATCTTCTTCTTCAACCTTGAGCTTTGAGAAAGCTTACTAGGTTTTTATTTTTGTGATGTTTAAGTGTGAGAATTTGTAATAAAAAGAAAGAATAAATACTACTCCATTATCCTCATCTAATCTAGCCAATTAGATTAGGGTGTTCACCTCATTAGAGTGAGAGAGCATGAGTTATAGAAACTTCGACGTAGATCATCGGAGAAAAGGAACACACTATAAGCTAGCATGGATCGTTCGATTCGTGGAGCCTCTCTTGTGTCCGGGAGATCGTGGATCGCGGCAAAGGGACTTCTACTCGGAGCTTATGAAGCGAAGGAGCGGACTACAAAGGTTGTAATCCCTCACACTTAGTTGTAAAGATATTTACTTGCATGTTTAACCCTAATAATCTAGCAAAGATCCCGGCTTTGGGTTGTTTGGCACGTCTAAATTTTTATTCGGCCATGGTTGATGCCTTATAGACCTTCATAAGAGTGCCTAGGAACCCTACAGTGGTATCAGAGCCTAGCTAGAGCATTAGGCGACGTGTATACGAAGTTAAAACTCCGATCGAACCCCGAAACGTCGATTTGAACCCCTCCCTGGACAATTTTTAAAAATGTGATTTTTTTCTGTATTAAAAATACCTAAAAAATCAGCAGGGAATTATAAGTATCATTGTGAAAAACGAGGAGCTAAACCGTACGAACCGCCGCGGAACCGCGGCAGTACCTTGCTTGTGCCGCAGATCTACGGCCTTACAGATGGGTTTGACTTTTCTTTTAGCTCAGTAATGACCGTAGCTGCTAGTTTATATTTCTGGGTATTTTTAATCTGACTCAAGTGTTGAGTGTTCTGGGGATTATTTTGTATTCGTTGATTCGATCGGAAAATTTAATTTCGTTATGTTTTCCGGATATTTAGAAACTGTTAAAATGTTCGAACGGATATCATTAACTCATTTTTTCTCAGCACGAAAAACTTTCAAGTGTTGAATTTTTCTTAGGTTTAAATCTTTCGGAAAAACGTGCAAGTAACGCGGTGGTCCCTCTAGAAGAACACAAACCTTAATTTGATTATGTGACCGTCTGAACCGCCTCTAAACCTTAGGGTTTGGGGAAGTACGGCGTGCCATATGTGAGGCGTTGGCTTGACCCTTCTACGGCTGGACCATCGGTACTGTGACATATTCTTGGATTATTTGAACTCCGCTCACGTGTTGAGCTATTTAGGAAATCTTGGGTATTTGATTATCCGATCGGAAAGTTTAATACTGTCTATTTATCTGGAATGTGATACAATATGTGGAATTCATATAGTTAGGCATGAAATGCGAAGTATGTGATATTTCGGATTTATGATGTCTAAAGTGATTATGGATTCCAGATGTTGTAGTTTTACAATTTCTTTTCTGTGACGGTAAGTGTAGTATGTAGTTGTATTGCCGGTTTTCGTTGCTATACATCAACGACGATCGGTGTATGCATACTTACTTACATTGATGATATGAGATATTATGTGTTGTCGTGATATGTTATATTGGATCGTCGTGTTCTGAATAGCCGGGGGTTTTATGTGAGATGAGGGTTTTTATTTTCATTCATGTAAAATTCGTTTGTATGTAATATTCTTTTCTTGGGGCACTTCCGGGATGAGGTTGATATCACTAGTGTATATTATTTACTTTTCCGCATTAGGTAGACCCAAGGAGGAGAGCATAAGTAACCGGGTTCTAGGGTACAGTGGGAGGCCATCTCGAGGAGTCGAGACCGGGTCTCCTAACCCTAGAATTGGTAGTGTTACTGCCGCTCTCGTAGGGGTCTAGGGATGTGGGTTTGGCTATTCATCGCGACCGTGGAATCCATGTTTTATACCGGCTCGTATTAAAAACACGGACATCCTAGTATATCCAATATTTCATATATGTTCTTCTATTGCAATGTTCTGTGATGAGATCATATTACTGCCTAAGACGAATGCTTATACTATATATATATATGCTGATATATAAATATTTCTGCTTTCGTTTCTTCTGTGATGCTTAGGAAGTATAAGCTGATGGGATTTATTAATGAGATTAATAAAAAGAAAAGAAACCTAAAAGATGTTGTAGAATCAAAAATTTATAGAAAGGGTAGCTACAGTTTTGCTTTGCATAGCGGTATATATGATATACCCTGCACTTTATTCGATGAGGAAAGAGCCGAGATCCCTTCACCGGGAGTGACCTCTTTAGCGGAACTGGCAGATCCTACAAACTCACGGTTTAGTTTTTGACAGCTTATATAGTTCTTGCTTTGCACATCGGTACATATGATATATCCTGCACCTTATTCGATGGGGAAAGAGCCGAGATCCCTTCACCGGGAGTGACCTCTTTAGCGAAACTAGAAAAGAATCAAAAACACTCCTTTTTCAAAAAACCACTTGATTCTACGACGATATCAAGTTCATTATGCTCATGGTTTTCTGAAAAACCTGCGTAGCCCTCCGTCATTTCAGATAAAGACTAGTTAGTATTCGTGCTACGTTTGTTGACTATGTTAAGGCGTAGTGTGCGGTAGCTAATTAGTACTTATCTGTTAAAACATGAGATGTGATTGGATTAGGGTAGTTGTACGACTTTGTTGACTATGTTAAGGGTCGTACAGGTGGGTTTAATTCAATCGGGAAATGACGGGTTGAACTTGGCTAGCAATTATGATTTGTTGACTATGTTAAGGTCATAAGTTACTAGGGGCAAAAGCATTATCGGGAATTTCAAGTGTTGAAATTTGTAATGATATTGCATACCTACTATGAGATAGTTGGATCCTAATACCAACTACGAGTAAGAGTTACTCTTGGGAGAGTTTTACACAGGACAATTAGCCGATCAAGTAGGTGTCTAGAAAGGTGTTAACGGGGTTATGCCTCTGGGAAAATGAGGTTTATTTTAATTAGGTCCGTGCGAAAGCACGGGGAACCTCCCTCAAGTACCGACACTGATCTGGCTGAAAGATTGACGAAATTGTAGGGTGTAATTAATCCCCACTAATCTTACCTTTCAGGGTTTGAAGGAAGATTTGATAAAAACAGTGGGAAACATCCTGATTAGATAAGATAATAACCAATCTAATCTTGCAAGAGCATATGCTAAAGTGTTTTCTTCCCTCTCTCCAGGTAGCGACCATGTCAGGCCATAATCAAGATAATAATATGGATGTATTGACTGAACCCGCTTATTATACTGAGCAAGGGAACGTTGGTCCCGTTCTTTCTTATAAGAGTTATAAGAATGAACAGGAAACAGGAGAATATCTGGATTCTCATACCGCCCAAAGATAGAACAAGCATGCTGATGCATCTTCTTCGGGTGTGTTAGTTATTGAGAACTATTTCTTGGTTCACCCTACGTCCTGGGTATTAGATACCGGATCAGGATCCCACATATGTAAATTGTTACATGGGATACGGAAAGGTAGAGAACTGGAAAAAGGTGATCATTCCGTTCAAGTAGGGAATGGAGCAAGTATTACAGCCAAAGCAGTTGGCGAATATCACCTTGTATTACCAAGTCATAATACACTGATTCTGAATGAGTGCTATTATATACCGAACATGATGTGCAACATTATATCAGTTTCTTTATTAAGTAAAGAAGGATATAATTTTGTAGTAAAGGATAATGTTATGAACATATTCCTAAATCAAAAGTTGATTGGATCAGGCTCGTTACATAATGGCATATTCATTCTCAATCAAAATACAGTCCTTAATATACAAAACACACACAAGAGGAAGAGTTCAGAAATGAACGAATCCTTCTTGTGGTATTGTAGACTTGGTCATATCAATGCGACACGACTAGCTAAGTTACATAAGGATGGATATTTGAATCCGTTCGAATTATCATCCTATGAGACTTGCCATTCATGTCTTGAAGGCAAAATGATCAAAGCTCCGTTTAGTGGACACAGAGAAAGAGTTACGGAACTCTTAGGACTGGTACAAAGTGATGTATGCGGTCCCATGTCTACGCATGCCAGGAACGATTCTTCCTACTTTATTACATTCACTGACGATATCTTATGATTCGAACATGTGTTCCTGATGAAATACAAGTATGAAGCTTTTGAGAAATTCAGGGAATATAAGCACGAAGTAGAGAACCAAACGGGCAAAAGTATTAAGATTCTTCGATCTGATCGAGGAGGTGAATATTTAAGCAATGAGTTCTTAGATTATCTAAAAGAGAATGGGATTCTCTCTCAGTTTACTCCTCCTTATACACCACAGCACAACGGTGTATCGGAGCGGAGGAATCGCGCCTTATTAGATATGGTGCGCTCTATGATGATCACTGCTGAGTTACCTATTTCCTTCTGGGGTTATGCGCTTGAGACAGCAGCATACCTATTGAATCAAGTTCCGTCTAAATCTGTACCTACCACACCATATGAGATATGGAGTGGGAAGAGACCATATTTTAAACGAGTTAAGATATGGGGTTGTCCGGCCTATGTCAAAAGGCAAAATCCGGACAAACTCGAGGCACGATCAGTTCTTTGCAAGTTTGTGGGATATCCTAAGAATTCCCAAGGATATTTTTTCTACCGCGCTGAAGAACAAAAAGTGTTTGTTTCTCAATATGCCACCTTTTTAGAAAAGGAATTTCTTGGAAAAGAAATTAGAGGCAAAGAGGTAGAGCTGGAAGAGCTTCCAGCACCACAAACTACAACTGATGATTTATTGGAGCCAGAGGATTCAGTAGTACCCGACAAACCCCAGCCTCTCCGCCGATCTAGTAGGGTTTCTCATCCACCTGAGAGATACTACAGTTTTCTCATTGATGGTGGAAGTGAGGATTGCATCATGGAAGATGATGACCCGACTAGTTTCGAACAGGCCATCACGAGTAGTGACTCTGTGAAATGGCTGGATGCAATGCGATCTGAGATGGAATCCATGTACACCAACAAAGTATGGACTTTGGAAAATGCTCCAGATGGGGTAAAACCCATTGGGAGCAAGTGGATCTTTAAAAAGAAAATTAGTGTAGATGAAAAAGTTGAGACTTTCAAAGCTAGACTTGTTGCAAAGGGTTTTCGTCAACGACCAGGTGTGGATTATGACGAAACCTTTTCTCCAGTGGCTATGCTTAAGTCCATCCGGATCTTACTTGCCATTGCTGAATACCATGACTACGAAATCTGGCAAATGAATGTTAAGACCGCCTTTTTAAATGGTGATTTAGAAGAGTGCGTGTACATGACTCTGCCAGAGGGCTTCGTAGATAGTGGGAGCAGCGGAAATGTGTGCATGCTGCTTAAATCCATTTATGGGTTAAAGCAAGCATCGCGGAGTTGGAGCATTTGTTTTGATGTTGTAGTTAAAGAGTTTGACTTCATCAAAAATATAGATGAACCTTGTATCTATAAGAAAGTTGCAGAGAGTAAGGTTTTCTTCCTCGTATTGTATGTCGATGACATACTCTTGATAGGAAATGATGTTCCTATGCTGCATGTAAGTGCACGGCGGCGCCCCGGCCGTCAATCCGACGGCCAAATGCGGAAACGGTGAAAAACTTTAATTTTGCGAACTTAGCAAACCGGCACCACCGCGCACTAAACCCCGGATCGGGCCATTAAACTAGGTCTAGCTAACTAACAAGATAGGGAAGAGATATACCGAGTGATCCGAGTCCTCCGGTCTTCTCGTCGTCGTCCCGATCTCTCGCGGAAACTCCGGTCGTCGCCTCCTCGCCGGAAGGGCACCACATCGCCTGCATCTCTTACGGGCTCCCACCTCAATACCGAGGCAACTCGGGCACGAAGCTGGCAAGTCGACGTGCCCAAGATTTGCTGTAGAATGTGTAGAATCACTTTGTCTCATGGGGTTTGTGAAGTTGCCTTGATGGAGGAATCAACAAGATATGAACTTGGGAATTTTTGGTGGCAAGCTAGGAATGAGATGGATGCTTAATTTCTTGCCACACCAAAAATGAAATCTCTCCTCTTCTCTCCTCCAAAGTGGCCGGCCCCTCTCTAATGAGAATGGTTAAGGGATATGAAACAAAATCAAGAGGGAGGTGAGTGTAGGAGAAAGAGAAGGAGACCATATCATAAAGCAAGGAAACATCAACCATGCTTCACCCTCCATACCCTTTCCAATTTCAATTAATGCAAAAATCATCATGAAAAAGCAAGGATGGTTATTCTATCATAATGAATACATTTGCAAGAAAAACCCCTCCACAAATGTTATTTGCACAATTGCAAATAACCCCCTCCATCGGAAAAGTCCGGCCGGGAAAGAACAAAGGAAAACCGGCCGGAACGGAATGCAAACTGGCAACTCCAGAAAACTGGTCCCGTAATAAATTACAGGAAAACCCCGATACTGTGCATACACACCCGCATCTGTATTCCGTCCGGATACAAATGCCAAGAGACAAAATCTACACTGTACTAAACTAGGATCGGGCTTAAACCAAAGCCGGCTAGTAATTTCCGTTCGATCCTGATCCGTGCAATACCGCACGTATCTGACCGAACCCTGCCATATATCTATACGGCCTCTAGTACAAACCGTCCGATCCTGATCCGTGCAATACCGCACGTATCTGATCGGACCCTGCCATATCTCCATACGGCCTCTACAGCGTTTCGCCCGAAAACCTGAGTAACTGAAAGTGTGGTGGACTCTAAAGACTCGTCAATACTATGGTTGTGGATTTAACCACTAGCACGTCAGAGGTATAAGCCAATACGTGATGGGCCACCAGCTATTGACCAAAAGGGACGTCGATGAGCGAACTCATCCTAACACCCTACTGAGCCTGTCAGTGACAATATCCGTACAGTCCGGTCTGTTCGTCTATGAGCATCGCATGTCGGGCTTAGGGGGTTGGTAAAAGTCAGACCCCCAAAAGCGGTACAAGTCATGTCGGAGTGTAGCCCAGAACACCCTGAGATACTACTGGAATACCTACCAGTAAATCTCCTGCCTTGGCCAAGGACTTTGTGTAATGGCTCTCCTAGACACAGCGCAACCTCACCCCCAATACCGGGAGAGACGAACCCCCGAAGATCCGCTCACTGCCTCCATGTGGCTCGGGACTGTACCCAACTAAAACCTGTTTGCACGACTCCTTTGAGCCGTGGTAGGGTAGTAATCAAAGTACAGTGGGAACTCACACGAGACAAATGACGATCCCCAGGTCGATGAACTAACCTGTACACATGTCACCTTGGAACTGCTATCTGACGTCAGGTATAAGACCAACTAGCATGTTCCCGGCGAGTCCTGTCCGGTGTACTCATAACCCAATGAGCACCTGTATACATCTTAGGTGAACCAACTGACACCAGTGGCTTGTGAGACCGGCCACCGCCCCTCGTCGGGGTCTCGACTGTATACACTAGTCTACTCTGGAGAAACGATGCCCTGTCTCGAATCTCCCATGACTAGGGACCTTTTAAGGATATGCTTGTAGACCCCAGCTCTCACGTATATGATCGCCCTCATACTGCCGGCAGTCAAGCAAGAATCCTAGGGGCTCTATCAACGTGCAATAGCGACCTGTCAGGTCACCTAAAGCAGTACACGATGATAAAGGTAAACCAGATAGCAAACTATCATCTCGAGTAAGACTGTCGTACCGGGATAGGTCCTCCCTCAATCATTGCAATCACGTGCCTGTGATCCAATAATTGACTCTGAGGGCACTATCTCCAACAATCTCCCACTTGCACTCAAGGCTAATTATTGCGATGTCGCATACTCACAGCCCGTGTGATACCGAACACCCAACTCCTCTACTAGTCAGTCTCACAAAGCCTGTTTGCGAAACTCTTGCGTTCGAGGAATAGCCTCAGTGAGTGGATCCGCTCTGATGTTTCTTTGTATGTCTCTCTCTATATCTCAAGTTCGCGGAGAAAACCATCTCCCGAAATGAGCAATACCTGTCTTAGAGTGTCTGGATGTCTGATGGGACCGAGCTCATAAATGAACTCCAAATCCAAACTTCTTAGACTGTATCGTCAACTGAACTTAATCAGTATCCTGCGCCATGCCACCCTCAGTATTTCCTTGGACCACCTGTCCAAAATACTGCCCCTCGTCAGAAGGAAAACTATAACTCTGACAACCTCCTTGTCGTCCATGTCACCTTGGAAGCCTGGAATGATAACTGTCTCCCAAATGAGGCTGTCGTTATCATATCCCTAGAACATCCACTTATGTTCTAAAACTGCTTCTGACTGTTTCTCCAGGATTGGATCAATGTCAACTTATTGCATCTAGTGCAAGAACAACATCTGGTGTGGTACTTGACATCTCATGATTGACTCAATTGCCTGAGCAAGTGATCTGCCAATCATGAACATCCCTCTCCCCTTTAGTCTGTAAGACACCTTTAGAGAGGGTGACTCCATCTCTTGCAGGTATATTACCGTGCCAGGAGTCGTCCATTCTAAATACTCTTAGAATGCTGTCTAAGTACACAGATAGGGAAACCACCCAAATCTAGATCTAAAACCATAGATCTAGTAACCAGTATGTCTGATATAAAGTCCAAGTCCCATGTGGAGAAACCACTGTGTGACGACCAAAATATATAACCGATCGTAGTATAGGAGTTTTCTTTCCTACTTTGTGTATGTCATCCAAATGCCAGGATATCACACCCTTACTACCTTCTCAACAGATCCATCCCCTATTCTGATGAAGTCAAACCTATGACTGTCACATCAGAAATAGATGATCTATCTCCGCTACATCTGCTTTAGTCTAGAAATAGACATAAGCCTGATGTCCACCAATGCTTCCGCTGCTCCCACTGACTACGACAACCCTCTGGCAGAGTCATATAGACGTGCACTTCTAAAGCTAGTTTAGAACGACGCTATACTCATCCTCCTGCCGGGTCTCGCAGCCTGGAACAACAACAATGGCAAGTGTGGGTAAACAAGAACTTCCCTGTCACCGTCCTTGAGGGTACCGGAGTACCTCTCGGGTGCCTGAAGTTACCCACCTTATCTGTGGAGTGGCCAATGGAATGTCAAATCAGATTGAATCTTTAGGTTCTTTATCAAATCTTCAGTAATCGTTTGCGGTTCTGGAATCACTTCCAGTTCTACCATACTCCCACTTCTGTTTTTGAAAAAAATCCATTTTTAATAAAACTGTGGCGAGTCTAGAACAATATTTCTATTGATCTTCCAGATGGTAGAAAGTCAACCCTCGTCATAGCCTGGGTCAACCCACAAACAGCCATTACAGAAACGTGCCTTGAGTTATCCAGAGTCTGGTTTTAATCATAAGCCGGACAACTCCCCGTACCTTAACAATGTTAAGATATGAACTGTACTATATCCAATATAGAACCAGAGGCACTGATTTAATTGAACCAGATTCAAATCATGCAGCTGTCTCCAGTGCATGTCAACTAAATGGAGAGAGGCCGATCAGCGTTACTCAACTTAGGAATGCTTCCAATTATAAGTAACCTGAAAGAGAAGCAATTTCTCTTTATCATTACTATCAACTGAATACCATACACAAGTATCTACATCTTCGATCACCTTGAAGAATCCCGATACTTGCTATACCTGGTTCTCTACTCTATTCAAATACCTATAACTCCTCAAAACTTAGACCCTGTGTTTCTACGAAACACATGTCTAAGAACTAGAGAAGTTAAAAGTAAACAGAATATAGTATGAGGACCAACCCCTCTGTCCTAATGGACACTGGACAACATACAATACTCTGTATAAGTCCGCTGAGTCTAACAACTCTTTCACTGTATGTCGTAGGTTGAAAACTGTACTTATGGTTAAGAAGAATTACACCGCTGTTTAATACTCCTTACCTAACCATCCACTGATATAGGTAAATGTCATCGACATAATATCAAAAGGTATATCTCACTCTATGAAAATAGACGTACAGATATATCAATTTGAAATTGGTGCACAACAGCGGATATTCAAAATCAAATATTTGCCGACCGGCAAACAGCCCAGATGATCTCCTCAAGTATCACCGATTACAACGAATCCCGATATAATGAGGATGATTACCCTATTCCCAATAACTTACTCCCACTCACCATCTGTAAAACCATACAGATGTGAGAATCAAACCTGGTAAATACATACCCTGGAGCAAGTGTCTAATCGGGAAATCAGTTTTCTTTTAACAGTACACAGTTGAACTGAAACATTGAAATGTTTCGATGGGGTATCCTGGTATTCCTAGTAATGCCCCCACCATTATCCAGATTCACAACTATAACCGTATAATTCTTTGCCACCTCTCCAAATCCTTTTATATGTCGTTAGTCATTACCTTCTGCACACCCCTTTAGGCCAATTGGTTTTCTTCCTTCCCTACCGTTCGGCACCAGCCTATGGTTTGGAAGAAGACTATCCAATAAGCATAATGGGTGTACTGTCCTAACCCTAGGAGCACTCGCAATGCGAGAGAAGGTGAAGATAAAAGACAACCGAATAAACCTTATTCCTATTTCTCCTGGACCAGAATCCATCCCCGAACTGGAACAAGTTCCTTTCGAGTTCGTATATAACCATACGATGGAGTATCCAATAAACTGTGGATCTTCGTAGTGATACGGAGTGTCCTAGAGAAATACAAAGGTGATTTAGGATTGGCGAAGAAATACTTGGTTTGGTCGTGAATATCAGTCGCAATTTACTTTGCCCTCTTACTAATCCCTTGCTTTGTCTTAATCTTAATACCTTCTGCACACCATCGTTATGCTAATTGGTTTTCTTCATTCCCCACTGTTTGGCACCAGCCTAAAGTTTGGAAGAAGACTATCCAATTTGCGTAATAGGTGTACTATCTCCTAAACCAAGGAGTACTCGTAACTTGAGAGGAGGCAAAAAGGAAAAGACAACTGAATAATCCTATCCGTTTTCTCCAGAACCGGAAACCATCCTCGAATTCCTTCGAGTTCGTATCTAACCATACGATGGCTTTGTCCAATGGACGTGGACGTTCGTAGTAATACGGGGTGTCCTGGAGAAAAGGGTAAAAGTAGGAGTGGCAATGAGGTCTGCAACTCTGACAATCCAAAAGCCAGTGTTTAAGAAGGTTCGGTCAACTTGGTCACTGAGTCAAAGTCTAGGGTCGGGTCAATGGTCGCTGCCAAAGAGAGAGAGAAAAGAAACACTCAGCGTGCACTCTAACCAAGATCAGAATGGTTACCAATTCATCTAATCTTGAAATCTCCCACTGTACCTCAAATTCTCCTCCAAACCTGAAAGAAGAATTAGTCGGGGTCACCCGAGGAGTAAACTAACTCATCAGTGGGAATCGGGATCCAACTATCATCGCATGATAACGTGACGGAATCCGCTCACCCTATCACACTCCAGAAGGTATGGGCTTATCTGGCAAGTTTCAGTACTTTTGAAACTCCCGATGTGGATTTCTGCCCCATGCTCTTATGACCTTGACTTTGGCCAACATATCATAAGTCACATGTCAAGTTCAACCCGTCATTCTCCAGGTTAATTTGAATCCATCCGTACCTACCTTTGACTTTGGCCAAAATGGCAGTACGACTGTCCCAAACCAACGCATCTATCTATGCTGCATATGAATACCCAATAGCTACCAATCACTGTGCCTTGACTTTGGCCAACATACACAGCTTGAATACTATTGACTACCCATATGAAACGACGGAGGGCTACGAATGGTTTCTGGCGAAAACCTTTAACGTAATGAACTTGATATTGTTGAAGGAACGGATAGCTTTTTAGAAAATATAGTGACGAAAACCTTTACTAAAGAGGTCACTCCCGGTGAAGGGATCTCGGCTCTTTCCCCGTAGAATGGGGTGCAGGATATTCCAACTGAATACCACGATGCAAAGCAAAAGTAATCGGCTATAGTGAAGTTAATGCCCTGACGCAAACTTCTGTCCAAGGGGTCACTCCCGGTGAAGGGATCTCGGCCCTTGCCTCGTCGACTGAGGAGCAGGATATTCCAAACGAATACCACGATGCAAAACAAAAGTGAACGTCCTTGCAATAACAGCTTTTTGAAAAGTGTTCCAACAACATCAGAATAGGTTTGTTTAAACTTGCATTGATCCGAATCAATTCAGTCCCATCAATTGATCACACCACAAAGAACGAAAATATACTGACGTACGTATATGCCATCTGCATTCGCCACTGGGTCCCGTCATCACCCGTTAGGTTAGCTAACTAACGGCAGAGCGGGGACTGGACTAGCGCGGATGAAAAACATATACAACATCTACTAATATATATACCAATATATAGTATTTCGCTCAAAGCGTGAATAAAATGCAACATCACAGAAATGTACAGCATCACAGAACAATACAGATATCTGGGATCCCCGGGTTTCACAGAGCCACTACTGAAACCCGACGTTCCCCTGGTCGTGTGGATAGCCTGTGCAATGAAATCCTATACCCCCTACTAGTGCGGCGAATAGCCAGCCAATCCTGGAGTGAAGCCCCTTCCGTCCCAATGCCATGAGATGCGGGCTTGTTGCCTTCTAGAACCCGGCTATCCATGCACCCCTCCGCGGGGTAACCCTAGTACAGAAAGTAAAATATACATACAACGGGTACATCGACCGCAACCAGGTCGTGCCCCAAAAGAATAATACAAACAGGCAGTGACGGCAGCCCACATTTCGGACGCTCGCCCCGCAATATCAAATGTACATAATACAACCACAACAGTACTAGCATTGCATCCAGGCTATCCCCACGACCGATCCGCAACATCACAGCAAAACACAGAACATCAACGTGAAAGTCACGTTCGCAAATCCGTCTAACCGGGCTATAGCAGTTAGACCGGATTTACCGATCGAGTGACATTCACGGTCGCAGATATAATGTAAATACTGTGAAAAATGTGTTTAAAATATCCGATCGATCAAACTTTAACAAGTGGGCCCCAAAGTACTACTGTAGCACATCAAGAAATTCTGGGCCCAATATTAATATTCAAAAACCCATAAAATAAGCCCAGAAGCCCACTGGAGAAATTGGAAGCATTGATCCCACCAACCTGCGGCGGAACCGCGGCAACAAGGGGGGTTTTGCCGCGGTTCTGCGCTCGACCTGAGGGATCACTGTCTCGAATTTTCCCAGAGTTCTTAGAACTCCCTGCACATCATTCTGAGACCACCTGAAAAATTTTTAGACTTCAAAAAAATTCGACAGAAACTGATGTTAAGGAAAAATGCAAGTTTTGGAATTTTGGTCGATCGGAAATGCAAAACACATCAAACGAAGCTAGACGAAGTTAATGGCGAGGCTCTGATACCACTGTAAGTGCACGGCGGCGCCCCGGCCGTCAATCCGACGGCCAAATGCGGAAACGGTGAAAAACTTTAATTTTGCGAACTTAGCAAACCGGCACCACCGCGCACTAAACCCCGGATCAGGCCATTAAACTAGGTCTAGCTAACTAACAAGATAGGGAAGAGATATACCGAGTGATCCGAGTCCTCCGGTCTTCTCGTCGTCGTCCCGATCTCTCGCGGAAACTCCGGTCGTCGCCTCCTCGCCGGAAGGGCACCACATCGCCTGCATCTTTTACGGGCTCCCACCTTAATACCGAGGCAACTCGGGCACGAAGCTGGCAAGTCGACGTGCCCAAGATTTGATGTAGAATGTGTAGAATCACTTTGTCTCATGGGGTTTATGAAGTTGCCTTGATGGAGGAATCAACAAGATATGAACTTGGGAATTTTTGGTGGCAAGCTAGGAATGAGATGGATGCTTAATTTCTTGCCACACCAAAAATGAAATCTCTCCTCTTCTCTCCTCCAAAGTGGCCGGCCCCTCTCTAATGAGAATGGTGAAGGGATATGAAACAAAATCAAGAGGGAGGTGAGTGTAGGAGAAAGAGAAGGTGACCATATCATAAAGCAAGGAAACATTAACCATTCTTCACCCTCCATACCCTTTCCAATTTCAATTAATGCAAAAATCATCATGAAAAAGCAAGGATGGTTATTCTATCATAATGAATACATTTGCAAGAAAACCCCCTCCACAAATGTTATTTGCACAATTGCAAATAACCCCCTCCATCGGAAAAGTCCGGCCGGAAAAGAACAAAGGAAAACCGGCCGGAACGGAATGCAAACTGGCAACTCCAGAAAACTGGTCCCGTAATAAATTACAGGAAAACCCCGATACTGTGCATACACACCCGCATCTGTATTCCGTCCGGATACAAATGCAAAGAGACAAAATCTACACTGTACTAAACTAGGATCCGGCTTAAACCAAAGCCGGCTAGTAATATCCGTTCGATCCTGATCCGTGCAATACCGCACGTATCTGACCGAACCCTGCCATATATCTATACGGCCTCTAGTACAAACCGTCCGATCCTGATCCGTGCAATACCGCACGTATCTGATCGGACCCTGCCATATCTCCATACGGCCTCTACAGCGTTTCGCCCGAAAACCTGAGTAACTGAAAGTGTGGTGGACTCTAAAGACTCGTCAATACTATGGTTGTGGATTTAACCACTAGCACGTCAGAGGTATAAGCCAATACGTGACGGGCCACCGGCTATTGACCAAAAGGGACGTCGATGAGCGAACTCATCCTGACACCCTACTGAGCCTGTCAGTGACAATATCCGTACAGTCCGGTCCGTTCGTCTATGAGCATCGCATGTCGGGCTTAGGGGGTTGGTAAAAGTCAGACCCCCAAAAGCGGTACAAGTCGTGTCGGAGTGTAGCCCAGAACACCCTGAGATACTACTGGAATACCTACCAGTAAATCTCCTGCCTTGGCCAAGGACTTTGTGTAATGGCTCTCCTAGACACAGCGCGACCTCACCCCCAATACCGGAAGAGACGAACCCCCGAAGATCCGCTCACTGCCTCCATGTGGCTCGGGACTGTACCCAACTAAAACCTGTTTGCACGACTCCTTTGAGCCGTGGTAGGGTAGTAATCAAAGTACAGTAGGAACTCACACGAGACAAATGACGATCCCCAGGTCGATGAACTAACCTGTACACATGTCACCTGGGAACTGCTATCTGACGTCAGGTATAAGACCAACTAGCATGTTCCCGGCGAGTCCTGTCCGGTGTACTCATAACCCAATGAGCACCTGTATACATCTTAGGTGAACCAACTGACACCAGTGGCTTGTGAGACCGGCCACCGCCCCTCGTCGGGGTCTCGACTGTATACACTAGTCTACTCTGGAGAAACGATGCCCTGTCTCGAATCTCCCACGACTAGGGACCTTTGAAGGATATGCTTGTAGACCCCAGCTCTCACGTATATGATCGCCCTCATACTGCCGGCAGTCAAGCAAGAATCCTAGGGGCTCTATCAACGTGCAATAGCGACCTGTCAGGTCACCTAAAGCAGTACACGATGATAAAGGTAAACCAGATAGCAAACTATCATCTCGAGTAAGACTGTCGTACCGGGATAGGTCCTCCCTCAATCATTGCAATCACGTGCCTGTGATCCAATAATTGACTCTGAGGGCACTATCTCCAACACTGCAGTCAGTCAAGCTCTTCTTATCACAAAGATTCTCAATGAAAGTTCTAGGTGATGCCTCCTGCATATTGGGAATAATAATCTATAGAGATAGATCTAAACGGATACTAGGATTGTCCCAATCCAGGTACATTGACACCATACTAAAGAGGTTTAGTATGGAAGAATCCAAGCGTGGCAACCAACCCACGATCTTTGGACTCACTCTCTCCAAAGAGATGTCTCCCAAGACTGATTTGGACAGAGCTCGCATGCAAGGGATACCTTATGCTTCGGCAGTAGGCTCTATCATGTATGTGATGCTATGTACCAGACCCGATATAGCATACTCACTAAGTGTAGTGAGTCGGTATCAAGCAGATCCTGGAGAGAGTCACTGGACAGCTTTGAAGAACATTCTCAAGTACTTGCGAAGGACTAAGGAGATGTTCTTGGTGTATGGTAACAGAGAACTCCAAGTGGAGTCCTTTACCGATTCCAGCTTCCAAAGTGATAAGGACGACTCTAAGTCGCACTCAGGATTTGTCTTTACCCTCAATGGAGGGTCGGTATGTTGGAAGAGTTCCAAACAGGATACCGTTGCAGACTCAACGATGGAGGCTGATGCATCGCTGCCAAAGCGGTTGTCTGGATAAAGAAGTTCATTAGTGAACTTGGTGTGGTTCCATCCATTGAACATCCAATACCTCTGTATTGCGATAACAATGGAGCTGTGGCTTTGGCCAAGGAACCAAGGTTCCATCAAAAGTCCAGACATATTCTGTGGCGGTATCACCTGATCGGGGAGATAGTTGATCGCCGGGAGATCGAGGTCAGGAGAGTAGATACGAAGGACAACACTGCAGATCTACTCACGAAGGCCATACCCCAGATATAGTTTGAGAGATTATTCGGGATGCTAGGTATGAGATACTACATCAGCTGGCCTTAGTGCAAGTGGGAGATTGTTAGTTATGTATATGCCCTAGAGGCCATTGTTGTACATATGATGGATGCTTGGATATATATAGATAGGACTTTCTTGCTCGTCATGATAGTATGCTATTTGGTTTCACTTTATCTTAACATGTTGACTTGTATTGGGTTACTGTCTTACTCTCACATGTTGATAAAGCCCTTAGGATCTGTACTCGACTACTGGGACTATGATGAGATCATACTAATGGGGCCACGGTAGTCGATGAGTACATCCTATAACTGTTCCTAGTCGAGGGTATATCGAGACAGGGCATCGATGCACCAGAGTAAACTAGCATATACGCATCTTTACCCATATGATGGGCGATGGATGATCCCATATCCATCGGTGTTTTGACATCAAGGATGGTGTACGGGTGCTCAGTGAAGACTGGGTACACTGGACGGACTCGCCGAGAACTCCCAGATGGTGATATACCACACGTCAGATGGCAGTTCTTCGGTGACACTGGTACATGGTAGTCTGTAGACCCGAGATCGTCATAGTGTCTTGTGTGATACCCACTGTGCTTTGATTTCCACCTTACCACGTCCAAGAGGGCGTGCAAAAAGGTGGCTTTTGGGTGCAGTCCCGAATCATATGGAGGCAATGAGCGATAGGAGGGGATTCGTCTCTCCCGGTATATGGAGTTGATGTTGTGCTGTGTTCGATTGGCTATAACTGGAAGTCCCTGGCCAGGGCTGATATAGAGATTTACTGGTAAGTGTTATCAGTAGTTTCTCGACCTGTTATGAGCCTCACATTGACACGACTTATCGGTTACTAGGGTCTGACGTATACCACCCCTAGACTTGATATGCAACATATCAGACGAAGAGACCGGACTGTACAGGAGTATTACTGATTGGATTCACAGGAGAATGTACAGGCTAGCATGTTGATCTTCTAATCGCTCAATACCTGGGTGGCTGTTACGTTTAGCTGACCGCTTGCAGCTTGTGGGTGTTTGGTATGAACATCACCTGCTACCGGCGTATTGACGATTCTTTAGAGTCCTAAACAGAGGTTTCTTGACTCAGGCAAAATGGAGTAGGGGCACATATATGATATGTGCATGACCGAGGATAATACGATATGAGATACCGTATTATATTCTCGCGATATTTAGATATGAGCCGGTTCATCGGATCAAGTGTTGATTCGATGAATCGGTACATGATATATTAGTCGGTTATATTCGATATAGCCGGATTGTCGGATCAAGTGTTGATTCGATAATTTAATATATAATAATATATATGATATATTGCATTACATTATCTAATATTGGCTCGCTTTATTATTTAATTTTCTCACCGGATAATACATTGATATATATGCGATATATGTTAATTGTATTATTTTCTTTTGTTACAAATATATAATATATATTTGATATATATTATTTTAACATGATATGATTACTAATGCAACTTGTTTAGTGGAGATTAAACAAGGTTAGGGTTTGATTTGGGTTAGTTCTTTCTTGATACTTCTAGAAGGATTTCTTTTGTCATGAAAAAGATATTATGGTTGATATTTTCTAGTGACTCATTCTTTAACTCAACCCAAACCCTAGCCCTAGTTAATTCTCTACATGAGTTATCTTTGTCATCCTTGACCATGGTTGCATTATTAATCATATATCATTTCCTTATTCATCACAAAAGGATTAATTCATGTTATGATCTTCTTCTTCAACCTTGAGCTTTGAGAAAGCTTACTAGGTTTTTATTTTTGTGATGTTTAAGTGAGAGAATTTGTAATAAAAAGAAAGCATAAATACTACTCCATCATCCTCATCTAATCTAGCCAATTAGATTAGGTTGTTCACCTCATTAGAGTGAGAGAGCTTGAGTTATAGAAACTTCGACGTAGATCATCGGAGAAAAGGAACACTACAAGCTAGCACGGATCGTTCGAGTCGTAGAGCCTCTCTTGAGTCCGGGAGATCGTGGATCACGGCGAAGGGACTTCTACTCGGAGCTTATGAAGTGAAGGAGCGGACTACAAAGGTTGTAATCCCTCACACTTAGTTGTAAAGATGTTTACTTGCATGTTTAACCCTAATAATCTAGCAAAGATCCCGGCTTTGGGTTGTTCGGCACGTCTAAATTTTTATTCGGGCATGGTTGATGCCTTTTAGACCTTCATAAGATAGCCTAGGAACCCTACAAGTGATGCGTCAAGGCGAGCTCGTCGTGGATGAGGACTGACCATCATGTTTCCTGGTGACATGGGAACGTATCGATTTAGTATTTGTGTTGGGGCCACTCGTTTGAGGCGAGTGTACAGTATTGTACCGGCTGATCGGGCTATTGTTAGAGGCTACCTGTTGTGAGAGGGTTGTTGATGTACAGCCTACCTCAGGGATTGTAATGTCGTCTACCGTGCAGACAGATGACCCAGCTATTGCTGAGATTGACGAGATGTCGCTTCCAGAGCTTACGAGCTGAGATCGCTGGAGCTTTCTGGCAGAGATGCGACAGGTGATAGCTAGTCTATCTTGAGTTAAGAGGCGAAGGTGATTCGTCAGATTTGATGCACCGACGTAGGCCCAGTTGAGTTGAAGATTTCCAGTGTGGAGAGTCTTACTCAGATCTAGAGTAGATCGATTCAGAGATGACGTTGTTCGTCGGATGCTCCAATGTGAGATCGGTAAGTTGACCAGTTTCGGATAGAAGGACCTCACCAGATGTGATGTGAGTTGATCGAGAATGGATGAACATGGAGTATTCCTCCGATGATTGGGACGAGTTCCCGAGGACGTGTTCGGCTAGATATCATCTAGGGAGTGATGAAGATACCGAGTTCGCGATTTCGAGTCCGTGTGAGAGATTCCGGATTGACTGTAGCCGAGAACCATTGCCGTACGCAGATAGCATGACGTGACGTTGTTCATACCATAATCTTGCATTGTTATATTCCCCATTCTTATTCGTTTTATAAATAAACAGGTGCTCTTGACGCATGTCTGCTACATATTACAGGTTACATGTTCTTGGATCTAAAACAGTGAAAAAGATAAAAGATGATGCAAAAGTGAGACATTGACTAATAAACAGAAGACACTTTATCAAGCCTACATAAGGATCAGTTCACAAAGCAAGATTCAAGACGTTGACTCAAAGCGAAGGGTTAAAGTTCACTACAAGTATTCACTGGAAAATCTGGAAGAAAACCAGAAGCTAGTTTGAGAAAAGAACTAAAACATTAAGTAGCCCAAGATGACAAGAACCCAGCCCAGAAGTTGCAGAGCCCAATTCTTTCTTTTGGCCACGGAACCGCGGCCAAACCAGGCCTCGGGCCGCGGTTCCGCGGCCGTCTAGAGCACGGAGTTCGAGAAAATTTACCATAATGCAAAGGCGGCGCGAATCTTTGACTAGGTCTTTTCTTAGAGGGCATTTTTCTAAAAGCAGACATGCGAATCAATTGTAACCTAGGGTTTCCTATCCTCTATAAATAGGAACTCTAAATCATTTTATTATTTTCGTGCCTCCCTATGCCTCTTTCTATGAATAAAATTTAGAAATGTTTTGGAGAGCATCGATGCCTCTTTTCATATCATGAATTCAGATCTGACAACCCTGTGTTGATGTTTGGAGAGAGCCATATGTAAAGTAAGTAGTTAATTTAAATTCTTACCCTAGGTAATTTTTCATTCTCTGCCCTAGATAAATGTTTTTAAATTCCCTAACAAGCGAGTAGTCTCCTCGCTAGTTAGGGTTAGCTTTGGGGAAGGCTTTTGAGAGATGAGATCTCTCATCCCTTTCTTGCCCATCATACTTTTTTTTATAGGACTCCATGCATACTCGCACACACTGTCACGCCCCGCTTCCCAGTGTACGGCGAAGTGGGCGTTGACGAGGTCCGCTACGTATGTCCTCAGAAGTACATACGCTAAGCGTAGCTAAGCAATATAAATACACAAGAGACAAGAGTATAAAAAGAACAGCAACTTTTATTTATTAACATTCTTTGTACAATACATGGAAAGGAAAATACAACTGAAATAAAGATGCCTAAACAGAGGCATAACAGGAAAAGGAAAGTTCTGAAAAGAAAAGTGTACAATGAAATTATACTGCTGGGTCTTTGGCAAATTTCTCCAAGACTTCTTGGGTTGGTTCAACTTCTGCCGGGTCCAGGTCACCTGACGACATTCAAAGAAGAGAGAAAAAGAATGTCGTCAGCGAACAGATCGCTCGGTAAGTCCCAAAGGTAAGAGGGAAGTAGAGAAGACAGAATAAGAAGATATATTTTTAAAGTGTAAACTATTGCTGTAATGTTATGTTAACGCTGTTGTTTGTAACTTGGTACAGAAGGATGCCAGTGTATACGAGGAGAGTCTCGCTTGCCAGAGACTAGGGCACGTGTAGTATAAGGAACCGTTATGCCATGGTACAACAGCAATGGGATTCAGGTTAGGTGTATTAATCTGACCACCTCGTGCCACCTTTAACACCTTCCGTACCAATCTACCCCTTAAACCCCACGATATCTTGTTTGTTTTGTTATCTTGTAAAATTATATTGATTGTAAGATTGATTAACCGACTGTCCGAAACCATGATATCAGGAAACGGTTATAACCGTAGAGTCATGTAAATGGAATACTGGGAAACATGTAAAAGGAATATCCATGGTTCGGTTCAGCCAAGTTATATAGATTGTTAACTGGATTCAGGGATTCATGTATTCATTTTGAGTTGGAATATAAACGAATATAGATTGACCTGAATCATATTCAAGTCAGAAATAGTCAGACTCTAACCCGAGTCAGACTAAAAGAAAGATAATTGGAAGTTCAATAATTGTTAGGGGCCTTATTGTAATTTATAAAACTTGAGGGGGTTTTATGTAAAAATACTTCTGTATAGTTTTCAAGATACAACTCAAATATTTAATTATTGTATTTATGTACATACAACAATTTAATGACCAAGATAAATATGTATACATGTTCGAATAGTATGAAATGAGTCAAGTATATTATTCGAGTAACTACCAATAAACAATGCTGTAAACAAATATTATGTATGACTAATTAATCAAGTTGAACGAATGCGGAATATAAACAGAAATATGGCTCTAAATGTTTTGCATTCGTGAGATCCAGTTTCACCTAAATACGACTACCGGTTTGAGAGATATATATGTTTCCGTATCGTTGCGCAAAACAGATCAGAATCTGTTCAGCACCGTCACATATTTTTAAAACACAGTTTGAGTTAATTTGCATCAGGTTTCAGATTAAGAAGATTATTATAAAATTATAGGTCTTTCGATTTACTTATCCAAAACACCAAGATTCATATGATTTGGATTCTTAAAGCTCTAGTTATGATCATTTTAACATCGGCAATTAAAACAGAAATTCTGATTTCTGGACAGCAACTATATGTTATATTGCAAAGCCTATATCGGGTTGTTTCATGCATTTCAAAGTAATAAAGTATACATAAAATTATATTTCTATCAATTATGCATCTACACATCTAAATTTTGTCATGAACGGACATCGGGTGTTCGAGTTATATCCAATTTAAAAACAGTGTGCGAATCGGAACAGATTCTGTCCAAATCCGTCACTTAATATTGTGACGCAGTTTTCTTTATCTTAGATGGGTTTTCAGTAAAACTATAAAACTAATAAAATCTAGATCATTCGATTTAGATATCAAAAACACCTGAGTTTGCTCAATTTGGATACCGGTATACCAAGTTATATATCCTAGAATTTGACCGATAACTGCAGTTTTCTGTTCTACGATCAGTGAATAAAAACGATATAATTCCTAAACCGTTATGCGGATCGATCTAAAATTTTTAAAGAATGAAAAAAATAATATATGCTATCATATGTAAATTTCATGAAATTTTCAGAAGTAAAAATTAATTTATAAAAATTATTTTAAAACTAAAGGTATTGATATGTCATATGTGAGAAATGAGAAAACCATGGTATTTATTCGTAACTTCATTTTTTTTTTTACAAACTTTAAATAAAGTGATTTAAAATAAAACAACAAGCATGCAATCCTAATTAGTCATTATGAAATCTTAACATGTGAATTGAGAGTAATGAAAAAGACTTTACAAACTATATATGTATGTATGTTTGTGTGTTCATTATTTATATATGTATAAACTTAATTAATTATTTAGAAACTATAATATGTTAAGGGAAGTTTTCATGTCAATATAAAACAAGAGAAATATAAAGAGAAAAAGAAAGAGATGGAGGGAGGGAAAGAGAGAAGGGACTTACATGCACAAGCCGGTATTGTCACCGGGCTTGTCTATCCGCCGATAGCTTCGCGTTAGTAGCGATACCTTCTTGAAGACTTCTTCATGTTCTTCTTCTTGGACTCTAGGTGAAGAGGAAGAAGTGAGAGATAGAAAAATGTGAGGAAGGAAAAGATAGAGGAGGACAATAAAGATGGTGTAATGGTGAATTATGTATAATAATATATGCATTCAACATGAGAATTAAAAGAGAAATGAAAGGTCACCATTCTTTTTGGAAATGAAAGGTCTCATTTGTAGGTTATGAGAAGAATAAAAAATGATAAAAAATAATTGCAAGAATGGGGATTTGAACATGTGACTTATGGAATAACAATGCAAGGACTTAACCAATGAGCTATAAGGTTGTTCATGCATATATTTAATTAGAATTAAATATATGATGTTGCTTAAAAAAATGGGCTTTTTAGATGGGCTGTAGAGATTAAGAATAATGGATTTGGGTTAAATATTTATGAAAGAAAAAAATAAGAATGAGAAGTTAAAAACATAAATATAAGAAAAAGAAATTGTACCTAGAAAAAAAATACATAATAGATTGAGGAATAAAATAATAATAAATTTAATAGAAAAAGGAAAATACCAAGTATAAATAAATACGGTATATTATTGAAGAGGGATAATACAAATGTATAAAGATTTTGGGGTCATTACACACACCGCGCCCTACGGCACCCTATCCCTCGAGGTAGCGGTGATACCGTAGTATAAAGGCCCGGTTGCGCGTGTTTTCCATGGAGGTTAGGGTAAGGATCTCTAAAGGAAGGACAAGAACCTAGAGGAAGGAACACCTTCCCGAATGGATCTAATCCCCTTTATTGATAATTACCATAACTCCTCATAGATCTTCATTTGGGTATAGAAAGCGTTGAGATTTATTTACATTTTCAAACCATTCCTAAACCTAACCCTAGCAAGATTTAGATCTAGATAATCTTAGTATAGATAGATTTAGATTTTATATTTAATAATCAATCCGAACACCCATCGGAATTAACTCGTTTGAGTAATTAGGAAATTCACAACATCCCTATGGACCGACCCGTACTCACCGGCTAGCTACCAAGCGACGCCGTTCTTGATTACGGTTAATAGATAGTTTTTGAGATCAATCAAATGGCGTCGTTGCCGGGGATGGCGTGTTATTTCCTTTTTGCAATTTCGGGTTAATCAAAATTAAAAAAATATGAAAAATATGAAAAATAAAAAAAATACAAAAATATATCATATGTTATTTTTGGGAAGGGTATTTTTATGTGAATTTTGCTGGATCTACGAACAAATTCGGATCTGGAAATCTACAGAGATCAAAACAGCAAATATCAAATCCGAACAAACAGAGGAATATCACAATAGACAACAGAAGAAATTTGGAGGACCGAGTCAATAAGAAGAATCGGGGTGATCTGGTCCCAAAAAAAACTGCCGAAGCGACCAACACGCGGCGGAACCGCCGCGCGACCCCCATTCTGGCCGCGGAACCGCCGCGCCCTAGTGACATCACCAGAAAAAAAAATTTCCGCCACTGCAAATCTCTGTGAGTTTTCTCTCTCCTCCTCAGCAAATCTCTGATATATCTTCTGAAAAATCTCTTGCAGGATTCTTTGCGCTTAAAAAAATCTTTCCCCTTCCAAATAACAATCTTGTGCAGGATTCTTTGCGCCGCATATAAAAAAAAAGATTTGATTGCAAGTGATTTTTCTGTTTTGCATATCTTTAAAACTGACTTTAAGGGGCTTTTGACCAATTCAAATTGGGTGGGGATTTCATCACCCTTCGCAGGACCCAAGAAATCACATAAGGCATTTGCATTGACCATATCTTAATTAAAAAAATACTAGACTCAGCTCTAAAGACTTCGAGCTCAATAGGACAGAAGACTAGTTATAGGCATGAGCCGTTAATCCTGACCTGACTTTGCGGTGTCTAGGCAAGTGTGTCTAAGGCGAGTGGTTACTTAATTAGGACCGCTATTTGTAGAGGGGAGCCTCCCACTCACCTGGCACTTACCTGGCCGCAATTGGTGGTGAAGAGGCGGTTTGAGGTCCTATTTCTAGCTCTTTGGAAAAGTTAGGAGCTGTCTAGCTGACCTAGGTGACCCTAGATCTAGGCCTGATTGTGCATTTTTGGTTGATCGAAAGTGTGTCTTAGCCCTTTATCGAAAATTTTTGCAAAAAAGTTCCAAACAAATAAAAAAAAGGAAAAATGAAAAATCTTTTATAAAAACTTGCAAATTTTGCCGCTAAGAAATCCTTGCACCACCTACCTTCTTTCTCTTCTCTTTCTTACATCATGGGTACCCCACATCATAAATCACTTTCCGAACTTTGGTATCCCGAACCTAACTTTGCCTCGTACGTCAATTGTTTCGGTCGATTTAAGGAAGATCCCTCCGTGCCCAAAATTTCTTTGAAAGATCAAATAGAAGCGTCTAGGAGAAACAGTTCGACGTTGCAACCTACTTTGTGTCAACCATATCCACCTTTACCACCTTCGTACGTTGATACAACTTTTTCAAGTCCAGCTGTAACTCCTAAACCGATGTCCATTGATGAGCATATTGCTCAATCTCGTAGCCGATTTTTCACCCCTCTCCACACATCCAGTTCTAGGGATCAACAAGTCCATTCACCTTTTTATCCACATGTTGACCCTGCTCCTTTCCAACCATCCACTTCCTACCAGTCCTACTCGACCTTCCCACCTTCACTAGACACTGTTTCTACACAGCCTTTTGGGAGTTTCACGTATCCAAACAATTTCGAATCTTTTACCGAAACCCCTTCACAACCCATGTCTAGTTTGGAACAGTCGTTGGAGGCTTATATCGCAGCAACAAACAAAATGGTTAGGAATGTGGATGCGTCCATTGCCGCCCTTATGCAACCTATAGCTCCAAATTTTTCAATGTTTGAGGAGGCGGTTGGACAGAGTGAGAATGTGAGAGGATTTCCAAATCAAACCTACCCATACCCAATTGAAGCCCACAACTCCGGTTTTCCATCGATTGTCCCAAATGAAACATCTAATGAGTTGTGTGATTTTGTAGTGCTTGACTTGCCAGATTTTGAAGAACCCCTTTCGAGTGAAACCACACTTAATCCTTTCGAACTTTACATCTCCACTCTAGAACCTAAATTGATAAATATCCATGCTTTTGATGAGGTGTCAGAAAAACTTGATTTTCACTTGATTGAGGATATAGACGCCGGGAATATTTCGGATGATGAACCTGTCGATTTGATTGAAATTTTATATCCAATTCATCATCCCGAGTCATTAGATGTTTCTCATGAACTTCATATGCGTCTTGATTTTGATGATAATGGCATGGATGAGCTAAATATTTAGGTGAATTATGAGGATAGTATTGAGCAGAGTTTTGAGGATAATATTGAGGTTGAACCATTTTTGTTTGATGTGTCGGATTTTCCAATTCATCCTCTTGAACCTTTAACTAAATCACCCTCCCTCCTTTCCATCGTTCCGACCACGCCTAATATCACGCTTGAAGACTGTGCGCTAGAAAATTTTCTCTTTGAATCTGACACAATTCTCACAGCCGATAACACGTAGGAGTGTTTCACTTTTTCGGACGATGTTGATGACTCACCGCCCGAGTTTGAGTCCTTTACATTTTCAGATGAGTTAGTTGAACCATCAGACTCGGTTGCTTACAGTCGTTTCGAACCATTGATGGAATCTTTTATGTTCGAGACAAATTACTACGGTGAGAATGAGACTATCCCAAATTCACCCCCTTTCATCCTTCTTATCGTTCCGACCATACAAGAAACCGTTACGCTTTCATCTCCAATACCAAGTTCGGCGTACCCATGCTTTCTTGCGAATCTTGAGGGATTTGACCCCATTTCTCGACAGGTTGATAGATTAGCACAATCGCTTTTAACACATCGGTCATCACAAATTGCGCTAATTTATTCACTCGATTTACACCCTCAAGATCGTACTCCACTTCTTTCTCTTTTCCGTCATTCTTCTCCCCCACCGAGATCGTATCCCGTTTCTACCTCTGCACGGTCTCATGTGATTCTCATCTCTTTTCATTCCACTCTATTCTTTCACCAACTCGACCATTACCACGATATGATTTTCGAATGGTTGGTGCTGACCTTTGGCTTATGTAGGGCCTTGTTTAGTTTGGGGAGGACCTTGTTGTATATATGTACATATATTTTTTTGTTTTCTTTTTCTATAAAAAATTAAAAAAAATTTCAAAACATTAAAAAATATAAATAAATTTATAAATAAATAAACAGAGGAGTGCCGGCATTTTGACCCTTTTGGTGTGGCATGACAGTGAGGACACTGTCAAGTTTAAGTTTGGGGGTGTGCTCGGTAAGTCTTCTTCCTTCGCGTTCATGTGTATATTTTTAGCATTTGCATACTTATTTTAAAACCCATAAAAAATTGAAAATTTAAAAAATTATAAAAATTAATGTATTCAATTTTGGCCTTATTTGACTTAAGTTTGACAAATAGGTTAACTGGCTAGGAACAACTAGATCTTAGATTTAGTAAATTAAAAACCCTAAAAATAACCTTCCTTAAAGTTTAACGGTAGAAAGTATATGTCTGTAGTTTATTTAGAAATAGGCAAATTTTGTGTTCACTTCTTGGGATAAGTTGAAACAAAGGAAAAGTATTGATATTTTTATTAGAGTATATGTTTGAAAAATAATTCCTTGCTTATGTCTAGATTCTGAAAATGTATACCCTACAAATTGCACAATCACGCACGTTGAAACTTGGAATAGTAGAGGAGACCTTGAAATGCTCTTGTTTAAAGTCCTTAGTATGAAGAAAAAAAAATAAAAATAAAAGTGTGAATCAAGAAAAAAAATGAACACTGGTTTTTATGATTACTTAAGGCTAAAAAAATAGAAAAATATTTAGCGAGGGTGCTTCATCACCTAGTGCCTTAGACCAATTGGTTTAGGAGTCACTGCTAAAGCCTTGGGTGTTGCAAGACTAGGAATTATGCTTTAAAGTGCAAACGCATTTTGTAATCGGTCGTTGGTACCTCAAGAAGTATTAACGATCGCATGAAGATTGTGTAAGCAAAATTCATTTAAAAATTCACCGATTAAGATGTGCTTTGGACAACGGACAAGAGTATGATTGCTTGATTTGAATTTCCAAGTGTAGGGGTGATTTATACACACACATGGGGATATGTGATTGGGATTTAGATAAGAGAAAGGAATGAAGAATAGAACTTGTATATTTAGTAGAGTTGATAAAAATTCCTAAGTGGAGATGGAACCCTAGAAGGAAAACTTAAGAAATACCGAAAAGCTAAGTAGGTCTGCAGAACATATATAATCTTAAGTTAAATGATGAGGAAGTGTGAAGAATATGGGTGGATAATTTACAAGTCAACGATAATAGAATTCCTTGTTAGAAAACCTAATTGGAGAATTAAAGTCGAAAAAGCCAAATTGAAAGGATTTTGTGGGGTAGTATCCGCTGAAAACCCTCAGGAGACAACACTCCTACTACTAGGGACACCTAGAGGTTTAACGGCTTGTTGCACGAGCTCAGTGCAATCGCGTTTCCCCTCGAAAGTGCAGTTAGGTTTTTGTAGAGAATAAAATTAAGTTTGCTCGAGGACGAGCAAAGGATAAGTTTGGGGGTATTTGTTCATACCATAATATTGCATTATTATATTCCCCATTCTTATTCGTTTTGTAAATAAACAGGTGCTCTTGACGCATGTCTGCTACATATTACAGGTTAAAGGTTCTTGGATCTAAAACAGTGAAAAAGATAAAAGATAATGCAAAAGTGAGACTTTGACCAATAAACAGAAGACTCTTGATCAAGCCTACATAAGGATCAGTTCACAAAGCAAGATTCAAGACGTCGACTCAAAGCGAAGGGTTAAAGTTCACTACAAGTATTCACTGGAAAATCTGGAAGAAAACCAGAAGCTAATTTGAGAAAAGAACTGAAGCATTAAGTAGCCCAAGATGACAAGAACCCAGCCCAGAAGTTGCAGAGCCCAATTCTTTATTTTGGCCGCGGAACCGCAGCCAAACCAGGCATCGGGCCGCGGTTCAGCAGCCGTCTAGAGCACGGAGTTCGAGAAAATTTACCATAATGCAGTGGCGGCACGGATCTTTGACTAGGTCTTTTCTTAGAGGGCATTTTTGTAAAAGCAAACGTGCGAATCAATTGTAACCTATGGTTTCCTATCCTCTATAAATAGGAACTCTAAATCATTGTATTCTTTTCATGCCTCCCTATGCCTCTTTCTATGAATAAAATTTAGAAATGTTTTGGAGAGTATCGATGCCTCTTTTCATATCATGAATTCAGATCTGACAACCCTGTGTTGATGTTTGGAGAGAGCCATCTGTAAAGTAAGTAGTTAATTTAAATTCTTGCCCTAGGTAATTTTTCATTCTTTGCCCTAGATAAATGTTTTTAAATTCCCTAATGAGCGAGTAGTCTCCTCGCTTGTTAGGGTTAGCTTTGGGGAAGGCTTGTGAGAGATGAGATCTCTCATCCCTTTCTTGCCCATCATACTTTTTTATAGGACTCCATGCATACACGCACACATCGCGCCCTACGGCACTCTATCCCTCGAGGTAGCGGTGATACCGTAGTATAAAGGCCCGGTTGCGCGTGTTTTCCATGGAGGTTAGGATAAGGATCTCTAAATGAAGGACAAGAACCTAGAGGAGGAACACCTTCCCGAATGGATCTAATTCCCTTTATTGATAATTACCATAACTCCTCATAGATCTTCATTTGGGTTTAGAAAGCGTTGAGATTTATTTACATTTCTAAACCGTTTCTAAACCTAACCTTAGCAAGATTTAGATCTAGATAATCTTAGTATAGATAGATTTAGATTTTAGATTTAATAATCAATCCGAACACGGATCGGAATTAACTCGTTTGAGCGATTAGGAAATTCACAACCTCCCTGTGGACCGACCCGTACTCATCGGCTAGCTACCAAGCGACGCCGTTCTTGATTGCGGTTAATAGATAGTTTTTGAGATCAATCAGACGTCAAAGTGGACGATGATAAAGATGAGTGGAGCAAGAGGTTCGTGTGAGATGTTAATGAGCTATTGTTACTCCCCGTTGAGATTAGATATCGGATATGTATACAGAGGCGTTGGGATACGGCCAGTTCCCGAGGAAATGTTGTGCTGAGAACGCAGATGTCCAGAAAGCGAGAAAAGATTTATAAGAGTACCAGCCTCCGTACAGTTCGGTATAGGCGAGATCGGAAGAGACCTTGAGCAGGTTCTTTCCAGGACACTGCTGCGATGAGATTTGCACCGAGGATCAGTTGTGTCGCGTGTATTCAGAGGGCCAGTGACCGACGCCAGTGACGTGCTGCTTTACGAGTGATCATACTAATTGGCCGAGAGATGACCGGAGGAGTGTCAGAGCGGAATCGTTTCTGTTAGCACACCTGACCGGGCCGATGTGCCGATTGATTGAGAGATTGGTAATCCGCAGAGAAGTGAGGACCCAGAGATAGAGGACACCAGACCGTGAGCAGGAGGCAAACGGGTGTTCTTGCTCCGCCAGTTTTAGGCGCACCGATATTTTTCGACATTGTAGGAGGTGTACCTCATTGTCATTTGTTGTGATTTGCATTGTGATCCGAGTATCACGCTTATATCGCTTGGATTTGAGTTTCTTGAATTTTTTTTTCATGCACCATGGCTGCACCTACTGGGTATTTACATTTTTTGGTATAGTTATTACACTTGATATACGTTTTACACATCGTTGTGTTGGTTTATGATTGGTGCATATTTATTGCACTTGATATTGGTTTTGTGCCTTGGCTACACGTGTTTATGATTTCGTGGATTTTGTATGGTTGATTTGACTTTGTGCATGTGGTACGCACTCGATTTGATTTCTGCACTCGGTATAGCTCACATATGCTTGCAGTGCATTAATACGTATTTGTGGACCCAGTTGCACATTGTTTATAACAGATTTTTGCATTTTTAAACCGCCCATTCTTAATCACATTGCATATAGGTAGGTGATTTTAATCCGTGTTTGCTGAATAATTACACGTTACAGGTTTTCAGCTCTTTACAGTGAAAATCATGAAAAGTTGCAACAAATGCGAGACTACGACCAACAATAGATGAATACTGATTTTCGCTAACCATCCGTATGATGCTGCCTACCAGTTCAAGGGACAAAATGTCAAATCGTTGCACAAAGCACAAGGGCAGCACAAGATCCAAGACTTCAATGCGGAGTTCAAGACAAAGGTCCACTGCTGAATATCTTGATGAGAACAGAAGAGCTTTTGAGAAACCAAGTGTAACAAACAGAAGATAAAAGCAACAGAAAGAAGCCCTGAAAAATGATCCAACAAATCCACCAAATGGCAGCGGAACCGTGGCCAAACAGGCACATCTGCCACGGTTCCGCGGCGTGTCGGTAGCGGTTGAAGCTCCGCGTTGACCTGGCTCTTTTTGGGTAGTTTTGTAATCTCAGGTTTAGCTCAGAATGTAACCTAGGGTTTCACTTTCCTATCTATAAATAGAAAAGATCAAAGCCAAATGAGATGTACATTCTTTAGTTTAGAATTTTTACATTTAATTCTGTTCTTTTCTATGAAAAATTGTAGCGAGTTATGAGCGTTCTTTAATAAAAAAATAAAAAGAGAGTTCTTTATTTATCTTACCTGTTATTTAATTTCTACAATTTTATTTTGTTAATTTAGTCGCTTAATTTTATTTGTGTATTCTTTTGTTTTCTCTATTTTCTTTATCCTTATAACAACGATGATGCTTGAGTAAGATCCTTTCCAAGGTGAGGTCTCGAATAGCTAGTTGTAAACTCTTCTTAACCTCATTTCTTTTCAACCTTCCTTTTTTATTCTTTTTTTATCTTTTTAATGGGTGAGTAATCTTCTCACTTGTTAGGACAAGAAAAGGAAAGTTTGAGAGAAGGAAATCTCTCTCACTCTTTTCTTTGCCCAACACCTTAATTCGGAGTCCTTTTAATTCAACCACAATCCGCTCACTATGGCACCCTATCCTACTTGATAGCGGTGATTCCCTAGTCAGACCGGTTGTGGTTGAATTAACCGGAGGTTAGGGTTAAGAGCCAAGAACGGACGGAGAAGGACCACAAGTAAGAAACTAAGCATGGAAAGCCTAGCTTATACTTGCAAGTTCCTTCCTGGTCGTGCTAATCCCCGTTGTTGCCGATTACCTTAACACTAACATTAAATATGGCATTGAAAAAGTGAGAGTTTCCTAACTCGAACTAACCTATTCCTAACCCTAGCAATTCTTTTATCATCCTTTATCTAATCAGTAGATCATAAAACAAAACCACCAATTTAATCGGATTTAACTCGTTAACACAAAAAGAAAAAGGTTCCATCTCCCTGCGGATCGACCCGTACTCAACCGGCTAGCTACCAAGAGAAACCGTCTTGATTGCAGTAAATTTAAACATAGAAAATCTCCAACACTCAAGTGGCGCCGTTGCCGGGGAGACGGTAGTTTATTTCTTTGTGTAATTTCGGGTTAATTAGAAAAAAATATAAAAATTTCAAAAATTTAAAAATATAAAAAAATTTACAAAACAAAACAAAAAATATATATATATCATCTTGTTATTTGTGCAAGTGTGCAGGCTTGGAGCAAACTCGGTGAACAAATCAAAATTCAAGGGATCTAAACAAAAAGAGGAGAACCAAGTAAGCACAGAGACCAAATTTGAAGATCCAAACCAACTGTTCAGCCGCGGAACCGACGAAGAAGCAAGGGTTTGACCGCCGAACCGCGGTCAACTGGTGATGTCAGCAGTCAATTTTCTCTGTAAGTATCTCTTTTCTCCTCTCCTCTCCTCTGCACTCTACTGAAAAAAATTCCAGCAGGTTTCTTTGCATAAATTCTCTTTCTCCTATCCAATAAGTTGTTTTTGTGCAGAATTCTTTGCGATGCCAAATAAAAAAAAATTTGCAAGTGTTTTAGATTTTTGGTGTGTTACTGCTTTGCAGTTTTAGATTTTTTGTGTGTTACTGCTTTGCATAATTAATACGGAATCTAAGGGGCTATAACACCAATTAAGATTGGGTGGGGATTTTATTACCTTTCCTAAGACCCCAAAAATCACAAAAAGCATATGTTTCCTGATTTAAAATCAGGAAAGCCCACGGAACAGGCTTCAGAAAAGGGTCACGTGCTTACACGAGACCAGCAGTCACGTGTTGGCACGTGACATCTAAAAGCATCGGCAAGGCAAATTCAGCTTCCCGACTATATCAAAGAAAAGGGCTTCAGAAAGGGTCACGTGCTCCCACGTGACCTGAGTCACGTGTTGGCACGTGACAATTAAAAACGGCTTCAAAGGCAAACCGGTTCCCTGATCAAATCAAGGAAAAGGCTTCAGAAGAGGTCACGTGCTCCCACGTGACCAGGGTCACGTGTTGGCACGTGATAATCAAAAGCAGCAGATTTGTTCTCCGGTTAAACCAAGAAAAAGGCTCCAGACGAGGGTGACGTGCTCATACGTGACCAGGGGTCACGTGGTGGCACGTGACGGTTAAGCAGCGACCAGAAAGCAGAGTGCAAAAACAAAGAAGAGGGCTCGTTCCAAGGGGGTCACGTGCCCACACGTGACCAAGGGTCACGTGGCCACACGTGACCGAGTTCAAAGCCCATTTGTTAACAGAATTAAATTCTGAGAAAAGACCTCTCAAATCTTTCCAAAAGGAACCGATTGAATTAAAGATTTAAAGGTGATTAAATATCATCTATCTATGGGAAAATCTCGAATTTGGGATGATTTCCCCGTAAAATCTAACCAAAATAACAGAGGAGAATCTCTGGATTTAAAATCCAATGGTGAGTAAAATTCACCTAATAATCCATAGGTCCAAAACGAATGATGGATACAAATCAAATCTCCTAATGAAAGATCCACCAAAACTAATTGACTCGGCTGCTTCTCCGATAAATAGGAGCCAAGAGACACACAAGAAAAATATATAGGCAGAGGGAAGAAAAGAGAGAGAGCCTTGATACTTTAGAGGAATTTGGATCCTCTGCAAAAGAAAACCCGAGGTAAGAAAGGGAAGGTTTCATTGAAAGAAAAGAGAATTTAATTCTCAACAGAGTTTAGCTCTGATATAAAACAGAAGGACATATTTCTTCTCTCTTTGATGGAGGATCTGTAAAGTGCACATCTCCCCTTGAGTTGAGAATTTAATTCTCAATGGGTTGAGATCCTGCCATGCAGATCCAAATCATAGAGAGGGAATGGAAGCACGAGAATTTAATTCTCACAGAACTATAGGAATTTAATTCCTTCAAAATAAAATTAGGGTTTGACCCTGTGTTATGGAAATTTAATTCCTTCAGAATGAAAAGAATCAGGGTTTAACCCTAGTTAAGAACTTAGTTCTGTTGAAACAACAAGAATTTAATTCCCTTAATCTTATTCCCCAGAATAATTCTCTAACAGAGAGTGGGGGTTTAATTCCTTAAAGCTTTTATTAGGGTTTAACCCTATTCAGTTCTTCACATATATGAGGAATTTAATTCCTACAGAAAATTCAGAGTTCAACTCTTCAAAAGGAACTAGGAATTTAATTCCTCTGAAATTATTGTTAGGGTTCAACCCTACGAGGAATTTAAGTCCTGAAAGGGATTAATAGATCTTCTAAACAACTACAGAAAAGCAGGGTCACGTGTCACCACGTGACCCCCCCAAAAGATCTACAGAATGCCCTTTAAGGCAGTGCCCCACGTGACCCTCATTATATATGGAATAAAAGCAAAGGGAGAAACAATTCTGGGCACTCTCACGTGACACCACGTGTCCTCTAATAAATGTTCTAATAAATCAGGGCATGAGTATACATCACGTGCCCACACGTGATGGCTATGAAAATTAAAAGTGTTTAACACTTGTTTGCAGAACAAAATAAAGGGGATCTGGCCCTACTTTTTGATGCCATCACGTGCTCCACGTGACCCCCGAAACACAGAAAGAAAAAGCAAAGGAAATGAAAGCTTTGGGCGCTCTCATGTGTTATCACGTGACCCCTCAGCAAATGCTTTAACAATCAGCACACTAATCCTCCTCACGTGGCAGCACGTGATGCTCCAAAGAAAACATAAAAAGTGTTTAACGCTTACTTACAGAACGAAGAAAAGGAGATCTGGCTCCACATTTAGGGCGCCCTCACGTGTCACCACGTGACCCCTAATGAGCATTCTAACAGACCAGAGCGGGGGCCTTCATCACGTGCTCACACGTGATGGCCGCCAGAATTAAAAGAGTTAAACACTGATCTGCAGAATAAAATAAAGGGAATCAGGGCGCTCTCACGTGTCCACACGTGACCCCTCTCTCCTTAGTGTTTAACACTAATCTGAAGACTTTGTCCTCAGTGTTTAACACTGATTTTCTTAGTGTTTAACACTAATTTGGAAAACTCTATTGGCAGTGTTTAACACTGATTTGCTTTAGTGTTTAACACTAATTTGGAAGCCCTGTTGCCAGTGTTTAACACTGGTTATCTTTTAGTGTTTAACACTAACTTGCTAATCTTATTCCCAGTGTTCAACACTGTTGGTATTTAGTGTTTAACACTAGCTTTAGCCCAATTGGCTATGTTTTTAGAGGCAAAGCCTCTTCTTCAATGGACCAACAGAGGGCCAATATTTCAAACATAATTGGACTTAGCCCAAACTGGCCATAAGTCCTCAAATCATCTTGAACTTAGCACATCTGCTCTTTCAACCAACTCATTGGTTCAAGGGTACATCTCGGAACTCCTCTGATATTTGTCGTTGTAATCCTTCAACGTCTTCAGGGAGGTAACGGGTCCCGACAACCACACATCAACACGGACTGTGGGGTCCTTAAACTCATGGACTTATGCGTCCTTAAACCAAGATACGGACTGTGGGGTCCTTAAACCCGAAGACTTCTGCGTCCTTAAACTAACGGACTAATGCGTCCTTAAACACACCCATATGGACTGTGGGGTCCTTAAACCCATGGACTTATGCGTCCTTAAACTGCCATTGGACCACCATGTCCCTCAACTGGCAATGGACCCCTATGTCCCTAAACTGAAACAATAGAGCCAATTGCTCTTTTGTCGGATCTAAACGATCCCGTTTAAGTTGATCTTAGCCTCAAATATGGCTAACGTATCCTTAAACTTTCAAACATACTTTAGTCCCAAATTGGACTATAAATCCCCTAATCAACTCTGGCTCAAGGGTACATCTCTGAACTCCTCTGACATCTGTCGTTGTAATCCTTCAACGTCGTCAGAGAGGTGATGGGTCCCGACGGCCATACATTTAATGGACCACTATGTCCCTAAACTGGAACATTAGTGCCCAAATGCTCTTTTGTCGGATGTAAACGATCCCGTTAAGTTGATCTTAGTCTCAAACTGGACTAACGTATCCTTAACAAACGTTTGAGTTGATCTTAGCCTCAAATATGGCTAACGTATCCTCAAACCAAAACCCCAAACCCAAATCTAAGAAAACACGGATTTGGACTAATCCACGTCCTACGGGCGACGACATAAATTGGTCTCCGTATACAATCCATGGGCAACCACAAACAAAACAAACACCCACGACACGAAGTGACCATCTGGAGAAGGAGAAAGTTGTTACCGCGACGCGGTAGCGTAATTAACTGCAGGGGCTTGCGCCTGCAGGGAAGAGCGTCCCCACAATCAAAAACCCCTCAAGCGAGGGGGAATCTGACGAAGTCTGCTACATCGGACGCATCCGTTCAGACCTTCGATACACGGTTCCATAAATCAACTTGGCATCTTCGGAGAGGTAGACGGATAGCACCTATTAGCATCTGCCCCGAACCTCAGGCGAGACGTCCCGCGTCTCGGACGCCGTTCGGAGGGGAACAGATTCTGGCACGCCCGGTGGGACCTCTTCCTCTTTCCACTCCACACTTCGTGTGTCGTGATTCGCGAACCAATCGCGGTTCGCTAATGGTTGCCCTTGGGTTTCGAGATACTAAGTCTTGGCGTCTTGCTCATTGCAGAAAGCAAAGGATCGATGGCTTCTACTTCTGCGAAATGCTCCAACTGCCCGGACTGCAATTGCGACCAACGCTCTGCCTCGCCAGGAGGTATAGCCTACGGACCCCAAGCCGCTTCGTTATTCACAATACCGGTGGACTAGGTGACTCAGGCCACTACCGGATTGTTCTTTGGGACTATGCTCCCACCGACAAGCTTTACGGCTCCGGTTCTGACAAAGGAAGCTCCCAAGAAGTCGGTCTTTGATCGTCTTACCCCTGCTGCGGCTCCTCTCAACGGGTCGCCCAACATCAGCGCCTCGGTCTTCTCTAGATTGGGCAAGAAATCCTGTGGACCCATCATGGGGCCTACAATCCCAGAGAAGGCTGCTTCTAAGAAAGTGACCGGTCCTGCTCCCGAAACCGCCAGGGCGGCTTCCCCGGCCAAAAAGTCGGTCCTTACAAGATTGACGGCCCCAGCTCCTGCTCCTGCTACCCAAAGGACATCGGTCTTTGATAGGCTAACACCAGTAGCGACCCCCAACCTACACAGGGGGCAAGACAAAGCCATTCTCACCGCTGAACCAACGCCGTCCGCTCGACACGCTCGACGTCGCCATTGGCACCGAGTAAGGAAGGCTGAGGGCAACTCCCCCTCTGGGCTAACTCCATCAGCCCCGATGGCGGAAGTTAATGCTGCTGTTCCAACGGGGAACAGCTTCGAGATGCTAAATAAGGTGCGAAGGAATTCTCCTACTGCGGTGCTAAAGAGGTCTTCTCCCCCACTAAAAAAGGTTGTGGAGATAAAGTCAGAGCAGCCCCGATCCCCTCAACGGCTGTCTTCCAAAATCTATAAGGTTTGGCGGCAGGCCCGAGATTCGATGATCGATCCAAACTTCTCCCGCCAGCACAAGAAGCTGAAAATCCAATCGGAAGCCGGTCACCAGGCTAAACCACGAAAGGCTGTCTGGACGCCCACCTCAACGGCCCCCTCAACCTCCACTGCTCATAAAAGGAGGAAACCAGAGAAGATCCCCCAGCCTGCAACGACAGCCAAAGGTACTAAGTGTTGGAGATAGTGCCCTCAGAGTCAATTATTGGATCACAGGCACGTGATTGCAATGATTGAGGGAGGACCTATCCCGGTAGAACAGTCTTACTCGAGATGATAGTATGCTATCTGGTTTACCTTTATCATCGTGTACTGCTTTAGGTGACATGACAGGTCACTATTGCACGTTGATAGAGCCCCTAGGATTCTTGCTTGACTGCCAGCAGTATGAGGGCGATCATATAAGTGAGAGCTGGAGTCTATAAGCACATCCTTAAAAGGTCCCTAGTCGTGGGAGTTTCGAGACAGGGCATCGATTCTCCAGAGTAGACTAGTGTATACAGTCGAGACCCCGACGAGGGGCGGTGGCCGGTCTCACAGGCCACTGGTGTCAGTTGGTTCACCTAAGATGTATACAGGTGCTCATTGGGTTATGAGTACACCGGACAGGACTCGCCGGGAACATACTAGTTGGTCTTATACCTGACGTCAGATAGCAGTTCCCAGGTGACATGTGTACAGGTTAGTTCATCGACCTGGGGATCGTCATTTGTCTCGTGTGAGTTCCCACTGTGCTTTGATTACTACCCTACCACGGCTCAAAGGAGTCGTGCAAACAGGTTTTAGTTGGGTACAGTCCCGAGCCACATGGAGGCAGTGAGCGGATCTTCGGGGGTTCGTCTCTCCCGGTATTGGGGGTGAGGTCGCGCTGTGTCTAGGAGAGCCATTACACGAAGTCCTTGGCCAAGGCAGGAGATTTACTGGTAGGTATTCCAGTAGTATCTCAGGGTGTTCTGGGCTACACTCCGACACGACTTGTACCGCTTTTGGGGGTCTGACTTTTACCCACCCCCTAGGCCCGACATGCGATGCTCATAGACGAACGGACCGGACTGTACGGATATTGTCACTGACAGGCTCAGTAGGGTGTCATGATGAGTTCGCTCATCGACGTCCCTTTTAGTCAATAGCTGGTGGCCCGTCACGTATTGGCTTATACCTCTGACGTGCTAGTGGTTAAATCCATAGCCATAGTATTGACGAGTCTTTAGAGTCTACCACACTTTCAGTTACTCAGCTTTCGGGCGAAACGCTGTAGAGGCCGTATGGAGATATGGCAGGGTCCGATCAGATACGTGCGGTATTGCACGGATCAGGGTCGGACGGTTTGTACTAGAGGCCGTATAGATATATGGCAAGGTTCGATCGGATACGTACGGTATTGCACGGATCGGGATCGAACGGATATTACTAGCCGGCTTTGGTTTAAGCCGGATCCTAGTTTAGTACAGTGTAGATTTTGTCTCTTTGCATTTGTATCCGGACGGAATACAGATGCGGGTGTGTATGCACAGTATCGGGGTTTTTCCTGTAATTTATTACGGGACCAGTTTTCTGGAGTTGCCAGTTTGCATTCCGTTCCGGCCGGTTTTCCTTTGTTCTTTCCCGGCCGGACTTTTCCGATGGAGGGGGTTATTTGCAATTGTGCAAATAACATTTTGTGGAAGGGTTTATTGCATAAGGATTTATTATGATAGCATCATTTCTTTTGCTCCATGCTTTTGCATTAATGTGATTAGAAAAGGGTATGGTTGGATTTAATGAAGCATGGTGTATGTTTGGATGTGGTCACCTCTTCTATTCTCCTACACTCACCTCCCTCTTATGTTTTGGTTTTCCTCCACCACCATTTCCTACAATGGATTGGCCGGCCACATCTTGGAGTGAGAGAGAGAGGAGTTCATTTTTGGTATGAGGGATTAATTCACATATCATTTTCATGCTTGCAAAATTCTTCACTTCATTCCAAAGTCTATTCATGTTTCCTCCATCCAATGGCAACCACCCCAAAAGAGACTACGATTCTACACTACACTTCCTACAGCATATCTTGGACGCGTCGGCTAGCCTACTTCGCGCCCGAGTTGCCTCGGTATTGAGGTGGGAGCCCGTAAAAGCTACAGGCGTTGTGGTGCCCTTTCCGACGAGGAGGAGACGGACGGAGATCCCGCGAGGAGATCGGAGTGGAGATGAAGACCGGAGGACTCGGATCAGTCGGTACATCTCTTCCCTTTCTTGTTAGTAGCTTAGACTTGTTAATGGTTACGATCCGGAGTTTAGTGCGCGGTGGTGCCGGTTTGCAAAGTCCGCAAAAATTAAAGTTTATCACCGTTTCCGCATTTGGCCGTCGGATTGACGGCCGGGGCGCCGCCGTGCACTTACAGTGGTATCAGAGCCAGGTTATTAACTTCGTCTAGCTTCGTTTGATGTGTTTTGCGTTTCCGATCGACCAAAATTCCAAAATCTACATTTTACCTCACATCAGTTTTCTGTTAAGATTTTTTGGTGTCTAAAAATTTTTCAGGTGGTCTCAGAATGATGTGCAGGAAATTCTAAGAAAACTGGGAAAATTCGATACAGTAAACCCTAACCTTGAGCGCGGAACCGCGGCCAAACCCCACCTTGGGCCGCGGTTCCGCCACACATTTGACTGTTCACTGTAACATATTTTTCCAGTGGGCTTCTGGGATTATTTTGGGGGTTTTGGAAGATTAAAATTGGGCCAATTATTTCTGTGAGTACTGCAGTATTGGTTTGGGGCCCACTTGTTAATTTTTGGTCAATCGGAAAATTTTAAACACATTTTTCACAGTATTTACATTATATCTGCGACCGTGAATGTCACTCGATCGGTAAATCCCGTCTAACTGCTATAGCCCGGTTAGACGGATTTGCGAACGTGATTTTCACGTTGATGTTCTATGTATTTGCTGTGATGTTGCGGATAGGTCGTGGGGGATAGCCTGGATGCAATGCTAGTACAGTTGTGGTTGTATTATGTACATTTGATATTGCGGGGCGAGCGTCCGACATGTGGACTGCCGTCACTGCCTGTTTGTATTATTCTTTTGGGACACGACCAGGTTGCGGTCGATGTACCCGTTGTATGTATATTTTACTTTCTGTACTAGGGTTACCCCGCGGAGGGGTGCATGGATAGCCGGGTTCTAGAGGCAACAAGCCCGCATCTCATGGCATTGGGACGGAGGGGGCTTCACTCCAGGATTGGCTGGCTATTCGCCGCACTCGTAGGGGGTATAGGATTTCATTGCACAGGCTATCCACACGACCAGGGGAACGTTGGGTTTCAGTAGTGGCTCTGAGAAACCCGGGGATCCCAGATATCTGTATTGTTCTGTGATGCTGTACATTTCTGTGATGTTGCATTTTATTCACGCCTTGAGCGAAATATAATATATTAGTATATATATTAGTAGATGTTGTATATGTTTTTCATCCGCGCTAGTCCAGTCCCCGCTCTGCCGTTAGTAAGCTAACCTAACGGGTGATGACGGGACCCAGTGGCGAATGCGGATGGCATATACGTACGTCAGTATATTTTCGTTCTTTGTGGTGTGATCAATTGATGGGACTGCGTTGATTCGGATCAATGCAAGTTAAAACAAACCTAATCTGATGTTGTTGGAACACTTTTCAAAAAGCTGTTATTGCAAGGACGTTTACTTTTGTTTTGCATTGTGGTATTCATTTGGAATATCCTGCTCCTCAGTCGACGAGGCAAGGGCCGAGATCCCTTCACCGGGAGTGACCCCTTGGACAAACAGTTTGCGTCAGGGCAATGACTTCACTATAGCCGATTACTTTTTCTTTGCATCGTGATATTCGGTTATGAATATCCAGCACCCCATTCTACGGGGAAAGAGCCGAGATCCCTTCACCGGGAGTGACCTCTTTAGTAAAGGTTTTCGTCACTATATTTTCTAAAAAGCTATCCGTTCCTTCAACGAAATCAAGTTCATTACGTTAAAGGTTTTCGCCAGAAACCATTCGTAGCCCTCCGTCGTTTCATATGGGTAGTCAATAGTATTCAAGCTGTGTTTGTTGGCCAAAGTCAAGGCACAGTGTTTGGTAGCTGTTGGTTATTCATATGCAGCATAGATAGATGCGTTGGTTTGGGGCAGTCGTATAGCCTTGTTGGCCAAAGTCAAGGGCTTGTACGGGTGGGCTTAAATTAACCTGGAGAATGACGGGCAGAACTTGATATGTGACTTATGATTTGTTGGCCAAAGTCAAGGTCATAAGAGCATGGGGTAAAAATCACATCGGGAGTTTCAAAAGAACTGAAACTTGCCAGATATGCGCATACCTTCTGGAGTGTGGTACCGTGAGCGGATTCCGTCACGTTATCATGCGATGATAGTTGGATCCCGATTCCCACTGATGAGTTGGTTTACTCCTCGGGTGACCCCGACTAATTCTTCTTTCAGGTTTGGAGGAGAATTTGAGGTACAGTGGGAGGTTTCCAGATTAGATAAATTGGTAACCATTCTGATCTAGGTTAGAGTGCACGCTGAGTGTTTCTTTTCTCTCTCTCTTTGGCAGCGACCATTGACCCGACCCTAGACTTTGACTCAGTGACCAAGTTAACCGAACCTTCTTAACACTGGCTTTTGGATTATCAGAGTTGCAGACCTCATTGCCACTCCTACTTTTACCCTTTTCTCCAGGACACCCCGTATTGCTGCGAACGTCCACTTCCATTGGACAAAGCCATCGTATGGTTAGATACGAACTCGAAGGAATTCGAGGATGGTTTCCGGTTCTGGAGAAAACGGATAGGATTATTCAGTTGTCTTTTCCCTTTTACCTTCTCTCAAGTTGTGAGTACTCCTTGGTTTAGGAGATAGTACACCTATTATGCAAATTGGATAGTCTTCTTCCAAACCTTAGGCTGGTGCCGACCGGTAGGGAATGAAGAAAACCAATTAGCCTAAACGGTGTGCAGAAGGTATTAAGATTAAGACAAAGCAAGGGATTAGTAAGAGGGCAAAGTAAATTGCGACTGATATTCACGACCAAACCAAGTATTTCTTCGCCAATCCTAAATCACCTTTGTATTTCTCCAGGACACTCCATATCACTACGAAGATCCACAGTTTATTGGATACTCCATCGTATGGTTATATACGAACTCGAAAGGAACTTGTTCCAGTTCGGGGATGGATTCTGGTCCAGGAGAAATAGGAATAAGGTTTATTCGGTTGTCTTTTATCTTCACCTTCTCTCGCATTGCGAGTGCTCCTAGGACTAGGACAGTACACCCTTTATGCTTATTGGATAGTCTTCTTCCAAACCATAGGCTGGTGCCGAACGGTAGGGAAGGAAGAAAACCAATTGGCCTAAAGGGGTGTGCAGAAGGTAATGACTAAAGACATATGAAGGGATTTGGAGATGTGGCAAAGAATTATACGGTTATAGTTGTGAATCTGGATAATGGTAGAGGCATTACTAGGAATACCAGGATACCCCATCGAAACATTTCAATGTTTCAGTTCAACTGTGTACTGTTAAAAGAAAACTGATTTCCTGATTAGACACTTGCTCCAGGGTATGTATTTACCAGGTTTGATTCTCACATCTGTATGGCTTTACAGATGATGAGTGGGAGTAAGTTATTGGGAATTGGGTGATCTCCTCATTATATCGGGATTCGTTGTAATCGGTGATATTTGAGGAGATCACCTGCTGTTTGCCGGTCGGCAAATATTTGGTTTTGAATATCCGCTGTTGTGCACCAATTTCAAATTGATATATCTGTACGTCTATTTTCATAGAGTGAGATATACCTTTTGATATTATGTCGATGACATTTACCTATATCAGTGGATGGTTAGGTAAGGAGCATTAAACAGCGGTGTAATTCTTCTTAACCATAAGTACAGTTTTTAACCTACGACACACAGTGAAAGAGTTGTTAGACTCAGTAGACCTATACAGAGTATTGTATGTTGTCCAGTGTCCATTAGGACAAAGGGGTTGGTCCTCATACTATATTCTGTTTACTTTTAACTTCTCTAGTTCTTAGACATGTGTTTCGTAGAAACACAGGGTCTAAGTTTTGAGGAGTTATAGGTATTTGAATAGAGTAGAGAACCAGGTGTAGCAAGTATCGGGATTCTTCAAAGTGATCGAAGATATAGATACTTGTGTATGGTATTCAGTTGATAGTAATGATAAAGAGAAATTGCTTCTCTTTCAGGTTACTCATAATTGGAAGCATTCCTAAGTTGAGTAACGCTGATCGGCCTCTCTCCATTTAGTTGACATGCACTGGAGACAGCTGCATGATTTGAATCTGGTTCAATTAAATCAGTGCCTCTGGTTCTATATTCGATATAGTACAGTTCATATCTTAACATTGTTAAGGTACGGGGAGTTGTCCGGCTTATGATTAAAACCAGACTCTGGATAACTCAAGGCACGTTTCTGTAATGGCTGTTTGTGGGTTGACCCAGGCTATGACGAGGGTTGACTTTCTACCATCTGGAAGATCAATAGTGATATTGTTCTTAACTCGCCACATTTTAAAAGAAATGGTTATTTTTCAGAAAACAGTAGTGGGAGTATGGTAGAACTGGAAGTGATTCCAGAACCGCAAACGATTACTGAAGATTTGATAAGGAACCTAAAGATTCAATCTGATTTGACATTCCATTGGCCACTCCGCAGATACGGTGGGTAACTTCAGGCACCCTAGAGGTACTCGGGTAGCCTCAAGGACGGTGACAGGGAAGTTCTTGTTTACCCACACTTGCCATTGTTGTTTTTCCAGACTGCGAGACCCGGCAGGAGGATGAGTATAGCGTCGTTCTAAACTAGCTTTAGAAGTGCACATCTATATGACTCTGCCAGAGGGTTGTCGTAGTCAGTGGGAGCAGCGGAAGCATTGGTGGACATCAGGCTTATGTCTATTTATAGACTAAAGCAGATATAGCAGAGATAGATCATCTGTTTCTGATGTGACAGTCATAGGTTTGACGTCATCAGAATAGGGGATGGATCTGTTGAGAAGGTAGTAGGAAGTGATATTCCTATACTACGATCGGTTATGCTTTGGTCGTCACACAGTGGTTTCTCCACATGGGACTTGGACATTATATCTGACATACTGGTTACTAGATCTATGGTTTTAGATCTAGATTTGGGTGGTTTCCCAATCAGGGTACTTAGACAGCATTCTAAGAGTATTTAGAATGGACGACTCCTGGCACGGTAGTGTACCTGCAAGTGATGGAGTCACCCTCTCTAAAGGTGCCTTATAGACTAAAGGGGAGAGGGATGCGCATGATTGGCAGATCACTTGTTTGGGCAATTGAGTCAATCATGAGATGTCAAGTACCACACCAGATGTTGTTCTTGCACTATATGCAATAAGTTGACATTGATCCAATCCTGGAGAAACAGTCGGAAGCAGTTTTAGGACATAAGTGAATGTTCTAGGGATATGATAACGGCTGCCTCCTTTAGGAGACGGTTATCACTCCAGGCTTCCAAGGTGACATGGACGACAGGGTGATCGTCAGAGTTATAGTTTTCCTTCTGACGAAGGGCAGTATTTTGTACAGGTGATCCAAGGCAATACTGAGGGTGGCATGGCGCAGGATACTGATTAAGTTCAGTTGACGATACAGTCTAAGAAGTTTGGATTTGGAGTTCATTTATGAGCTCGGTCCCATCAGACATCCAGACATTCTAAGACAGGTATTGCTCATTTCGGGAGATGGTTTTCTCCGCGAACTTAAGATATAGAGAGACATAGAAAGAAACTTCAAGGCGGATCCACTCACTGAGGCTATTCCTCGAACGCAATAGTTTCGCAAACAGGTTTTGTGCGACTGACTAGTAGAGGAGTTGGGTGTTCGGTATCACACGGGCTGTGAGTATGCGACATCGCAATAATTAGCCTTGAGTGCAAGTGGGAGATTGTTGGAGATAGTGCCCTCAGAGTCAATTATTGGATCACAGGCACGTGATTGCAATGATTGAGGGATGACCTATCCCGGTAGAACAGTCTTACTCGAAATGATAGTATGCTATCTGGTTTACCTTTATCATCGTGTACTGCTTTAGGTGACATGACAGGTCACTATTGCACGTTGATAGAGCCCCTAGGATTCTTGCTTGACTGCCAGCAGTATGAGGGCGATCATATAAGTGAGAGCTGGAGTCTATAAGCACATCCTTAAAAGGTCCCTAGTCGTGGGAGTTTCGAGACAGGGCATCGATTCTCCAGAGTAGACTAGTGTATACAGTCGAGACCCCGACGAGGGGCGGTGGCCGGTCTCACAGGCCACTGGTGTCAGTTGGTTCACCTAAGATGTATACAGGTGCTCATTGGGTTATGAGTACACCGGACAGGACTCGCCGGGAACATGCTAGTTGGTCTTATACCTGACGTCAGATAGCAGTTCCCAGGTGACATGTGTACAGGTTAGTTCATCGACCTGGGGATCGTCATTTGTCCCGTGTGAGTTCCCACTGTGCTTTGATTACTACCCTACCACGGCTCAAAGGAGTCGTGCAAACAGGTTTTAGTTGGGTACAGTCCCGAGCCACATGGAGGCAGTGAGCGGATCTTCGGGGGTTCGTCTCTCCCTGTATTGGGGGTGAGGTCGCGCTGTGTCTAGGAGAGCCATTACACGAAGTCCTTGGCCAAGGCAGGAGATTTACTGGTAGGTATTCCAGTAGTATCTCAGGGTGTTCTGGGCTACACTCCGACACGACTTGTACCGCTTTTAGGGGTCTGACTTTTACCCACCCCCTAGGCCCGACATGCGATGCTCATAGACGAACGGACCGGACTGTATGGATATTGTCACTGACAGGCTCAGTAGGGTGTCATGATGAGTTCGCTCATCGACGTCCCTTTTACTCAATAGCTGGTGGCCCGTCACGTATTGGCTTATACCTCTGACGTGCTAGTGGTTAAATCCATAGCCATAGTATTGACGAGTCTTTAGAGTCTACCACACTTTCAGTTACTCAGCTTTCGGGCGAAACGCTGTAGAGGCCGTATGGAGATATGGCAGGGTCCGATCAGATACGTGCGGTATTGCACGGATCAGGGTCGGACGGTTTGTACTAGAGGCCGTATAGATATATGGCAAGGTTCGATCGGATACATGCGGTATTGCACGGATCGGGATCGAACGGATATTACTAGCCGGCTTTGGTTTAAGCCGGATCCTAGTTTAGTACAGTGTAGATTTTGTCTCTTTGCATTTGTATCCGGACGGAATACAGATGCGGGTGTTTATGCACAGTATCGGGGTTTTTCCTGTAATTTATTACGGGACCAGTTTTCTGGAGTTGCCAGTTTGCATTCCGTTCCGGCCGGTTTTCCTTTGTTCTTTCCCGGCCGGACTTTTCCGATGGAGGGGGTTATTTGCAATTGTGCAAATAACATTTTGTGGAGGGGTTTATTGCATAAGGATTTATTATGATAGCATCATTTCTTTTGCTCCATGCTTTTGCATTAATGTGATTAGAAAAGGGTATGGTTGGATTTAATGAAGCATGGTGTATGTTTGGATGGGGTCACCTCTTCTATTCTCCTACACTCACCTCCCTCTTATGTTTTGGTTTTCCTCCACCACCATTTCCTACAATGGATTGGCCGGCCACATCTTGGAGTGAGAGAGAGAGGAGTTCATTTTTGGTATGAGGGATTAATTCACATATCATTTTCATGCTTGCAAAATTCTTCACTTCATTCCAAAGTCTATTCATGTTTCCTCCATCCAATGGCAACCACCCCAAAAGAGACTACGATTCTACACTACACTTCCTACAGCATATCTTGGACGCGTCGGCTAGCCTACTTCACGCCCGAGTTGCCTCGGTATTGAGGTGGGAGCCCGTAAAAGCTACAGGCGTTGTGGTGCCCTTTCCGACGGGGAGGAGACGGACGGAGATCCCGCGAGGAGATCGGAGTGGAGATGAAGACCGGAGGACTCGGATCAGTCGGTACATCTCTTCCCTTTCTTGTTAGTAGCTTAGACTTGTTAATGGTTACGATCCGGAGTTTAGTGCACGGTGGTGCCGGTTTGCAAAGTCCGCAAAAATTAAAGTTTATCACCATTTCCGCATTTGGCCGTCGGATTGACGGCCGGGGCGCCGCCGTGCACTTACACTAAGCCCAGACGCCCTAAGTCTGGAGGCATGATGGTCCACACCGTATACATGGCGTCAGGAAAAGAAGACAGCCGTGCGTCTACAAGTCATAGACCGCTCACACGGTCGGTGACCAAAGCTCAGGAGCAACAGCAAAAGCTCCAGGAAATGATGAATGCTATGGCCGCACTTACCGGGCCAAAAGAAAACCCAGAAACGTCTTCGGACGAACGCCAGGAGGAAGAAACCGATGCCGAATTCCTTCGCCGAATATTGGAGAAGAAGGACAAAGAGGCTGCTGAACAAGCAGCCAACATACAGCGTATGGGCCTCCTCTTCCAAGATATGATAGGAATGATGATCCAACAGGATCCACCCGCCGAGGATCCCCCGATCGTCCTTGAAGACGACAGGGGAGAAACGTCAAATCCACCACCGGCCCTCTCAACGGCCAAGGAGGAGACAATCTCTAAGGCTGACTTGGTCGACTATATAGCCCAGCAAATCCGGGTTCATCATGAGACTGAGGCAGCTGGTCAAGTCGTAAAAACGGGGCGGCCATATCCAAGCTGGTACAACCAAATCAAGTACCCGCCGGGTTACACAATTCCCAAATTCCATGTTTACAAGGGGACCGGCAATCCCTACCAACATGTCTCCCAGTTCAGGGCCCTTTGCAGTAACACCGGCGGAAATGATAAACTGTTGCTTCGCCAGTTCGTGGGCAGCTTATCAGAAACAACGTTCGAATGGTATTCGGAACTCCCGAACGATTCTATCAAGACGTTCGCTGAAATGGAGTTGCTATTCACTCAGCGATTCGCAAGCGCCAGCGAACGCACTCCAATAACGGCACTAATTAACGCCAGGGTAAAACCAGGCGAAACTTGGGTCCAGTATGCTATACGATGGCGGAATTTGTGGTCGAAATGCGAGCAACGCATTGAGGAAGCGCCCGCGGTGGGCATGTTCGTGGGAACCCTAGACCCTCACGCAACTATCTCCCAGTTTATGATGTTCTTTAAGCCAACCACATTCCAGGCTTTAATCGACAAGTTGGCTCAGATGGACCAAATGGGTCATAGACCGTCTCCCCCGAAGCCAGAACCTCGGAATGACAAGGGTAAAGGAAAGGCCACCTTCGTCGCGAATGCCCAGCAGCAACCCAATGCCCCAAAGCTGACGGATCAACTGGAAGAAAGACGCCGGTATTTTAATGAGAAGATGAAGCGTCCCTACTCGTTCCCACGGGACAAGACGAAACGGCTATTCGAGCTGGCAGTACGCAACAGACTTTAAACCTGCCAAATCCAAGGCGACCGCCACAACCCACTGAGGTGAACAACCCCAACTATTGCCCTTACTATCAAACGGTAAGCCATCCGATTGAGGATTGCTTCGTCTTCAAAGGATGGATTGAAGATCAATACCTCCAGGGAAAGTTTGCGCTGTCCGAAAAGTGGAAGGTGAACCCGCCACAGCCGCATACTCCTAAAAAGACGGACGCACCGGGGGCGACTTGTTCCTTAATTGAAGAAGCTCCATGGGAAATTGTGCTATCAGTTAAAACCAAAAGGATGCTGAGTGACTTTCATGCGTGCCCAGCGGTTAAATGGAAGAACCCGCTTGAACCTCAAATCCTCGAAGGGATGTTGAAGCCGCGCCCAACTACAAAGATTCGTGGTGATGGCCCAAGTACTCACACCCAACCGTCAAAATCTTCGAAGAAAAAGAAGAGGAAATCCAAAAGGCCCGTGAAGCCTGGAAACAAGCGCACGGATTTGCAGAAACAGATTGACGCGCTGGAGGAGTACAATCAAAAGGCACGGACTCCCGTTACACTGCAAGAGTTCCTCAACCACGTCTTTCAGAAGGAAGATGAGGAAGAGAGCTCATCGGATGAATCCAAGGGATATGTGGCGAGTTGTCATGTGATTTCCTACTCGGAAGATGAGAAAACTCCTAGCACCGAGAAACTGGGGGCACACCCTGAGCCAGGACTTGTGTGGCCAACAGATGAAATGATCGACGCCTTTCTAGACGAGATTCGTCTAAAGAGTAAAGCAGATCAGGAGCGTGAGATGGCCGCATCGGAAGGAACCGAACGCAAGCGACAAAATGAAAGAATTGAAGTACTCCCGCCAGATCGAAAGGCATCCGAGGCCGACAAGAAGATATTCAAGACGAGAAAAAGGTTTGCCAAAGCCATGTCAATAGGAATGAAGTTACCACCCTCGGAAGGGAACACGCTCAATGTGGTGGAGAGGCACCCTGATTATTGCGCATATCATCGAAAAATTTCACACCCCATGGAGGAGTGCGACGCCTTTAAGATATGGTGGCAAGGATATGTTGCTCATCGGCAACATTTTAAGCGCATGAAACGCAAGACTCGTCGAGAACAAAGAAGTACTGCCGACGAGCACAACAGGACCACTGGCAACTGTTATATGGTTAACGCCGGAGGGTCACAAGTTCTCACCTTTGGGAGCGACTCTGATGAAGAAATGACTCTGGGCCCTCTCTTTAAAGAATCCGTTTTAGGGAAAGCGGAGAAATCGAAGGCCTGCGAGAACATTCAGCTGCGCAATCGCACACTCCCAGAAAAGAATCTCGGGCTCGCGAGTAGAAAAGATAAGGGAAAGGAAAAGGTCACTGAAGATATCACTTTAGATGACCAAGTCATGAAAGAGCTGGCTGCCAAAGACCCTCCTAGGAAGGGTAAGGCGGACTATAACATCCTAGCGCACCTAAGGAAGCTACCTTCTCAGCTTAGTATTCTCGATACCTTCCTATTATCAGAAGAAGCGCGAGACTCACTAATTAAGGTGTTACAAGAACCTGAGCAATTCCAAGCCTTCCTCGCCACTGAAAGGATGAAGGATGAATTGGAGGAAGTGCATACGGCCAACATCGCTTTCGGTGACGAAGTCCTCCTTCTCGGGACGTGCAACCACAACCGTCCCCTATATGTCTCCGGATACTGCCATGATATCAAGATAGGCAAGATCCTGGTGGATAATGGATCCTCCGTCAATCTCCTTAATGTTCGGGTGTTGAAGGAAATCTGCATGAGTGTGCAACACCTCGCTCGTGACAAAATTACTATCTCCGGTTTCGATTCACAATCGTCACGGACTCTCGGATCCGTGATACTAACATTACGCTTTGGACTCCTCGTCACAGACATCAAATTCAATATCATTGACGCCAAGACCTGCTACAACGCCTTGCTCGGTCGTCCTTGGCTACACGAGTACAACATCATCCCTTCTACACAACATCAGTGTATGAAGTACTTTAAGGATGGTTTCGAGTATACCGTAACAGGTGAGTTGAACCCATTTTCCGTGAACGAAGTCCGCAAATACGAGGATGCGAAGTACTTTTTGCCAGATTTCGAGGATACAGAAAGGTGTCGCAACCCGGAGAACAAAGCCGCCGCCACCATCCCTGTTTTTGGGAGCGATACCGAAGAAGAAGAAGAGATAGTTTATGCCGGGCCATCTCTACGCAACAACCCGGGGACATCCGCCCCCATGTTGGTCTTCGAAAGTGACTCGGAAGATGAGGTTAATGCCGTGTTCTCCAATCGGCTGTCAATACAAGCACCCCCTAGCGATGATCAGAGTTTGCAAATCACCATGGTGCCGCGGGAACACTACAAGGATCTCGACACACTTCAAGCTCACAATGTGCAGGACCTGCAAACATTTTACGTCCCTCCCAGGCAAAGGGGTGAGAAGTTAATTCTATTCTATTGATCCTCAGAGTCGAAAATAGAGAAAGAGATCTGGCATGGCACGGATGTTACACTTGACAGGCTCCAACCTATCCGTTTGCCCAGATACTACACAAATGGACTAAAGAGGCTATTGAAGCGCCAAGGAGTACCCTTAAAACAGACTGTTCGACAAGCTCGGTTCTACAACAGGATTTGGGATGTCCCTGAGACCCAACGCAAATTGCCCAACGGGAAAATGGAAACACTTGGGCTTGGATACGCGAGAACCGGAAAACGGGAACGGGCCCACAGTAGCTACACCATATATACTTTTGATGAAGAAGAGGACGCCCCGTCAGGAAATGCCAACCCCTCATCAAAACTAGATCCCGCGATTGAAATGCCGAGTCCGTCGTTTGAAGAACGAATGGACAAGCCTATCAGGAAAGTGGGTCAAAAAGCTCGGGAAGACCACAATTGCGAGATGGCCATCTACAAGAAGGCCAGGACGCAACGTCTATTTCAACGGGCTGCAAAAGACAATGATGCTCATCCTTGTCAACCCGTTGTACGAAAGGCCCGACGCAGAGACGGAAATAAATCAAGAAGCGGAGAGAGGAGCCGACAACAACGACGCAGGATTAGAGAGTCACGTGAGCGGGCATTGCGCGGTCCGGATTTGTCCCTGGCGAAAAAGATGAGTCGAGCGTATTCCTTCCCTCAAGACAAGACGGAGAAGTTACTCGAGCTCACTATAAAACATCAAATGATCGCGCTTCCAGAGTCTAGACGCCCTGAGCAAGCTAACAAGGCTTCTCATCTGAGCTATTGCTCTTATCACCGAGCCATAGGACATCCTACCGAAGACTGCTTCACCTTCAAGAACTGGGTCGAGGACCAATACCAACAGGGCAGATTCGCTTTATCCAACGGCTGGAGGGTAACGCCGCCACAAAAGCACGAACCCAAAGCCGCAAGAGCAGAACCGGATCCACCTCAGTCCTGGAAGCAGATTCGCACCTGTTACATGATTACGATATTAAAGGAAGAGCCCAAGGACATGGATGACCTTCCCTGGTGCTTTGAGAACAGCAATGATGAGGTGATCTCAGAATTTCCGCCAGCTCCGAAAGAACTGGAAGATGGCATACATACTACTGCAGATAACCTCAAGAAGATTGAGCTGGGATCGGCAGATGATCCGCGACCGACATTCGTCAGCGAGCTGCTATCTGAAGAAAGGGTGGCCGCATTAAAGAACGTGCTTCTACAGCATAAAGACTGCTTCGCGTGGAACTATTCCGAGATGCCAGGATTAGATCCGGAGATTGCTGTGCATAAATTAGCGATATCCCCAGATATCAAGCCAGTCAAGCAGGCGCCAAGAAGGATGCGACTCGAGCTTCAAATGAGCATCAACGCCGAAGTCAAGAAGCTGATCGATTCTGGATTTATCTAAGAAGTCCAGTATCCCGACTGGATCGCCAATATCGTCCCGGTAATGAAGAAGAATGGGACGGTACGCATATGCGTGGATTTTAGGGATCTCAATAAAGCATGTCCAAAGGATAATTTCCCAGTACCAGTAACCGAGCTAGTGATAGATAACACGTCCACTCATGAGGTTTTCTCCTTTATGGACGGTTCGTCAGGATACAATCAGATAAAGATGCATCCCGAAGACCAGAAGCATACCGCTTTCCGGACCCCTTTGGGTATATTCTGCTACAGGGTTATGCCCTTTGGTCTAAAGAACGCCGGCGCTACCTATCAAAGGGCCATGACAAAAATCTTCGACGACTTCATACATGACATCGTCGAGTGCTATATCGATGACCTTGTAGTAAAAAGCATGTCATACGAAGAGCATTTAAAGCATATGGAGACTGTATTTCAACGCCTTCGGCAATATAATTTGAAGATGAATCCCCTCAAATGCGCGTTTGGAGTCTCCTCGGGTAAATTCCTGGGATTCATCATCCGACATCGAGGTATCGAAATAGATCCATCTAAGATCAAGGCTATCATGGAAATGCCTCCGCCAAGAACTCTCAAACAGTTGCGGTCACTCCAAGGGAAGCTCGCATACATCCGGCGATTTATCGCCAATCTTTCAGGCAAATGCCGTCCTTACAGCCACCTGATGAAGAAGGGAACTCCATTCGTTTGGGATCACAAATGCCAAGGTGCACTAGACGAGATCAAGCAGTACCTGCAGAACCCTCCGGTGTTGGCTACGCCAGTCAAGGGAAAACCCCTCATTCTTTATACAACCGCCCTCGAAGGTTCCTTAGGCGCATTATGGGCACAAGAGAACGATCAAGGGAAAGAGAGAGCATTCTACTACTTAAGTCGAGTTCTGCTGGGGGCAGAAAACAACTACTCGCCCATTGAAAAACACTGCTTGACGTTAATCTTCGCGATAACAAAACTCAGACACTATGCGTTGGCACACGAAGTCCGTCTCATCTCGTAGGTGGACCCTCTTAAATATTTGATGTCGAAGGCTATACTGACGGGTCGACTCGCTAAATGGGCTCTACTCCTGATGGAGTTCTCAATAACGTATCGACCTCTTAAGGCAGTGAAAGGCCAGGCCATTGCCGACTTCCTCGCTGAGCATCCAGTACCTGCCGGTTCTCCTCTGAACTGCGATTTGCCGGACGAACATGCATTCGACGCGATCGACAGCGGTGATACCCGATAGGAACTCTATTTTGACGGGGCATCTTCCATGAAGAAGCGCGAACAATGTACCCCCATAATCAAATCGGGAGTAGGCCACATCTTCGTAACCCCACAAGGAGGGATAATGCGCTTTGCTTTCTCCTTAACGGAATCGAGGACGAACAATGAAGCCGAATATGAAGCTTTGATAGCGGGTCTCGAGATCGCCATTAACATGGGAATTGGAGACCTCTCTATATACGGGGATTCTCAATTGGTTGTTAATCAAGTAAATGGTGACTACCAAACGTGCAAACCGGAGTTGGTGAAATACGGCGAAAAGGTGCAACAACTATTGACCCAAGTTCCCTCCTACACTTTGGAAAGTATACCACGCGCGGAAAATAGCAAAGCAGACGCGTTAGTTAAGCTCGCTAAAGAACTGGCTGACGAGAACCTCGATGACGTCAGAATCGTGGTACAAAGCCGTCGAGTGCTCGCCCCAGCAGAAATATCTCCGGAATTATACGAAGAAAAAAGGGCGACTGAGCAGACGACTCTACAAATAAAAGACCATGAGAAGGCCGAGGACTGGAGGGAAGTCTTCATAGACTACTTTAAGTCCCACCGAATGCCCGAAGAAGCGTCCTCAAGACATCAGCTCATGAAACGAGCTCTATTTTTCGCTTTTGTCAACGACACTCTATACAAAAGATCGTTTGATTCTCTGTGGCTGAGATGCTTAGGACCTGACGAAGCAGAAAGAGTCGTTCAGGAAGTTCACGATGGACTCTGCGGTTCTCACCAGGCAGGCCCGAAAATGAAACTGAAGATCAAACAGATGGGTTATTATTGGCCCACGATGGTCCAAGACTGCCTCGAGTATGCGAAGAAATGCCACTCGTGCCAGATTCATGAAGACTTTATCCACCAAGATCCGAATCCACTACACCCAACGGTGGCTAGCTGGCCATTCGAAATGTGGGGGATTGACATAGTCGGCCCCATCGAGCCAGCATTGTCCCGGGGACATCGTTTCATCCTGGCGACAACTGATTACTTCTCCAAATGGGCAGAAGCAGTACCGCTGAGGGAAGTGAAGATGGAGAATATCCTCCACTTCTTCAAGATGCACGTCATCTATCGGTTTGGAACCCCACGGCGGATTATCTCCGATAATGGGCCAGCCTACAGAAGCCATAAGATTAGCCGCTTCGCGCAGCAGCACAATATAGACTGGAGATATTCTTCAGTTTACAATCCACGAGCTAACGGTCTAGCCGAGGCCTTCAATAAGACCTTGACGAAGATCATAAAAAAGACGGTGTCCCGAAATAAGAAAGACTGGCACGAGAGGCTACAAGAGGCCCTTTGGGCCTATCGAACTACATTCAAGACGGCCACGAACACAACGCCGTACGCGTTGGTATTTGGGATGGAAGCAGTGCTCCCCCTCGAGATAGAGTTACCCTCTCTACGAGTGGCAGTCCACTACGAGCTGACGGACGAAGAAAATGCTCACCTTCGGCTTGAGGAGCTCGATGCCCTCGACGAAACCCGGCTTATAGAGCAACAAAATCTGGAAGCTTATAAAGCAAAGATGACGCGCTCATATGAAAGATTGACCCGACCGAGGACATTCAGCCAAGGCGAACTCGTGTTAGTGGTCAAAAGGCCTATGATCCCCAATCGAGCCAAGCGGGGAAAATTTGAGCCAAACTATGAAGGCCCGTACATCATAGATAAGGTCTACCAGGGTGGGGCCTATCTACTCATGGACATGCACGGTGAAAGGACTTTCAGGCCAATAAACGGTCGCTTCCTAAAGAGATACTACGCTTAATGAGACACGACCTAGGTCAATGATAGATGACGATGACTATGTCCGCTCGCTATCTTCCTAAGCTCGAGCTTTATAAGCGGTAGCCGGCCTTCTCCATGTCGGACCGAAATGTCCTTAAACTAACGACGGACCGAAATGTCCTTAAACTAACGACGGACCGAGACGTCCTTAAACTAACGACGGACCGAAATGTCCTTAAACTAACGACAGACCGAAACGTCCCTAAACTACTACCGCAGCATCCTTAGGCTGACAAAAAAAAGGAGAAAAAGAAAAACGAAAAAAAAACGGTATGTCCATAAGCAAAATGGGCACGGATGAAAACCCGAAAGGGCTCCGTGAGTAAAAACAGCAGGGCTACCGGCGAGTGTTCGTGAAAACCCGAAAGGGCGCGACCTTGTTTTAAAAAAAAAAGAGAAAAAGAATAAAAAAAACGGTATGTCCATAAGCAAAATAGGCACGGACGAAAACCCGAAAGGGATCCGTGAGTAAAAACAGCAGGGCTACCGGCGAGTGTTTGTGAAAACCCGAAAGGGCGCAACCTCGTTAAAAGACACTTACAGGGTCCTCTCGACCTTGTAAGGAGAAAACACCCGCGTGAGATCCTTACGACTCATAAAGGAGCAACACACTTAGGGATCCCCACGATTCCTAAGGAGAAAATACACTTGCGAGATCCTCACGACTCGTAAGGAGAATTCTCTTATGGGACTCTCACGGCTCATGAGATTTGAAAGTCTTAAGTTACAGAAACCTAAACCCGTTCTTTAGCAAGTCCCCCCACAACCTTCGATACTGCCCTACAAGTGGCTCAATACTAGCCCTTGTATACAATCCACAGGCGCGAATAAACATTTCCCCAGCAAAGTCACACCGGTGACTAGGGATATGTCCATATAATGAGCAACCCTTGTAGGTCCTCTCGACCCATAAGGAGAAAACCCTCTTGTAGGATCCTTACGACTTACAGAGGAACATACACTTAGGGATCCTCACGATTCCTAGGGAGAAAATACACCTACGAGATCCTCATGACTTGTAGGGAGAAATACCTTGGTGAGACTTTTACGGCTCATGAAGTCAAAAGCCTTGGCCGACAGGACCCTTAACCCTGTTTGCTAAGCCACCTTTGTTCAACATCGACAGAGGCAAATGATGATTCGCTCCTGGCAATATTCCAGTTGTAGCGGTGCTGATACCGAAATCGGTGTCTAAAATCCAAGCTTGCGGTGAAAAAGCTAGCAAGCCACACATGCCTTCGAAATAGCCGAAATGATGGGGCAACTTGCAAACAAAAGCGGCAAGTAAAAATGTATGCATGAAAAATAGCCGAAATGATGGGGCAACTCGCAATAAAAAGCAGCGAGTAGAAAATAAATAAATAGCCGAAATGATTGGGCACCGCGAAAACTAGCCGAAATGATGGGGCAATCGCGACCTTCGCGATATAAAAGATGAAACGATAGAGCATCGTGGAAAAAGAAATAAAATAAAAATAAAATTTATGCCCTACAGGTGATGTTCCATCACACCCTGTACACAATCCAAGGGCGTAAACAAAAAAGGGAACATACCTCCCCCCAGGTTTCACCAAAGAAAGAAGCTAAATCTCGACGGGTCACAAGCGACCTATAGATCATCCCAACACTCGTCTCGTAACGACAGACACAACTTCAAGCTAAGCGGAACAGCGGCAACTCCCAGTTCCATGGCTCGGTGGTATACATATCGCCAGCAGTCAAACCTCCATCCAATGAAATGCGGATACAATCAGCGAAATTCCTGGTTACGTGGAACGCGGATAACGTCACTCTTTGACCCCGTGGAAAACGTCCAGAGTGGAGCCTAGTCCTCGCCGAGCACGGCAGTGAACCCGTGTGAAGCATCTAGTGCAAAATTCCTGGTTACGTGGAACGCGGATAACGTCACTCTGTGACCCCGTGGAAAACGTCCAGAGCGGATCCTGGTCCTCGTAGAGCACGGCAGTGAACCCGTGTGAAGCATCCAGAGCGGAGCCTAGTCCTCGCCGAGCACGGCAGTGAACCCGTGTGAAGCATCTAGTGCAAAAGTCCTGGTTATGTGGAACGCGAATAACGTCACTCTATGACCCCGTGGAAAACGTCCAGAGCGGATCCTGGTCCTCGCAGAGCACGGCAGTGAACCCGTGTGAAGCATCCAGAGCGGAGCCTAGTCCTCGCCGAGCACGGCAGTGAACCCGTGTGAAGCATCTAGTGCAAAATTCATGGTTACGTGGAACGCGGATAACGTCACTCTTTGACCCCGTGGAAAATGTCCAGAGCGGATCCTGGTCCTCGCAGAGCACGGCAGTGAACCCGTGTGAAGCATCCAGAGCGGAGCCTAGTCCTCGCCGAGCACGGCAGTGAACCCGTGTGAAGCATCTAGTGCAAAATTCCTGCTTACGTGGAACGCGGATAACGTCAATCTTTGACCCCGCGGAAAACGCCCAGAGCGGAGCCTGGTCCTCGCCAAGCACGGCAGTGAACCCGTGTGAAGCATCCAGAGCAAATACCGGACCGTGGAGTCTTTAAAATCCACGGACTATGATGTCCTTAACCTCGACCGTGATGTCTTAAAACTAACGATCAACCACCCCGATTCCCTACGGATTCTGCCTTGGTTTAAGGGTACATCTCTTCACTCCTTTGATACCTGGCGTTGTAATTCCTCAACGTCTTCAAAGAGGTGACGGGTCCCTGCAACCAAACATCGGACTGTGGAGTCCCTAAATCCATGGACTATAAGGTCCTTAACCTTGACCGTGATGTCTTAAAACTAACATCGGACTGTAGAGTCCTTAAATCCACGGACTATGAGGTCCTTAACCTTGACCGCGACGTCTTTAAACTACGATACCTGGAGAAACCCCTGACTCCGTAAAACACGGACAAGAGCGACCACATCCAGCACTTGCAGGCCCTCACGACCTGTAAGGAAGAAAACTCTCTTGTGAGATCCTTACGACTCTCAAGGGAAAACCCGCTTAAGAATCCTCACGATTCTTAAGAAAAACTTACACCTATGGGATCCTCTCGACCTGTAGGGAGAAAAACTCTTTATGAGACCCTCGTGGCTCATAAAATGCAAAAGTCTTAGGAAGCAGATCTTAACCCTGAATCCTAAGCCATCGCTGTCCTGCAAGGAGATCAAGATAGAATATCCGCAGAATACATTCAATAAAAAGGGGACCCCCTACGGATCGAGAGTTCGTATGTTGCCGAGTTGCATTCGTCATCGGTAAGGAGTGGACCCACCAATCGGGCAGCAAAGCGGAGGATCATCTCCTCGACAGGAACTTCCCATGGCTGTCGACGAGCATGAGGGCGATTGCAGGCTATGGCGTTCGGTTGTTTCTCAAGACAAATCACACCAAAATAGAAAAATAAATCTCTCTGTGAAGGGAAAAGAAGGCTATAGCCTCAGATATAAAGAGGTGCATTAAGTATTGAGCGCGAAAAATCTTGCATGATGAAGCTATTTCCAAGGCCCAAAAAAGAGGAAAGGCATCGAAAATCAGGGAGATGGAACTATTTCCAAGGCTCCTTTTCTGCATCTGATATTGTGCGCTAAAAATATGGTATGGAAAAATTTTGAACAGCCCCATCAAAGGACCCCACGTGCAGAACACGTGAGCCCCAAACTTGACGTGCACTAAAAAATGGAGTAGCACCCTGCATATTAAAAGCATCAACAACAACAGTAGCAAAATGATAAAATCCCAGAGAAAGGCATGCAAGCAGGGAAAGAAATAATAAAACTTGTCACTCATACTTCAAGAAGTTCATACAAAATAAAGAGGACACTTTTACAATGGTAATACTTCAGACGCGGGGCATGGGTTGAGAAACTCAAGATTAACTTTGTCCAAGATTCTCCAAGCATTTCGAACCTCCCGAGTATGCTTCCTCTCGCGATCGCAAGCGTCGGGGTCCTCACGAATATCCTCCACCCTCCGATAGGCGGCAAGTATGGCTGACTGCTGAAAGGCTTGGTGCAAGAGATCAATAAGGTGATCTCGCCTCCTCTTTGAGATCAAGCCCATCAGGTACACCGAATGTACCTTATCCTCAGCAATGTCTAAGGCCCTGAGCGGTATGCCGGTCCAAAAGAGAGGAAGTGCCTCCCGGATCGCCAGCACGATCAGCCTCAGAAGAGAAGAGCGACGGGGGAGTAGCCGATGGTTGTACTCGTCAAAGCGGCTCATGATCTCGGCGCACTGAGCATCGGTGAACTCCTGGTTCTGACTGCGGCCCAGTGCACGAATATTCCCATAGGAAATAATCTCGTCAAGACCATACAGATGGGCATCCATGATACCTGAAATAAAGGTCATGGGAATCATTACAAAGCTCCTGTTTCATTAATTACAGAAGGACAACCTCGGGTCAAGAGACCCCAAGAAGCCTCCGTGTGAAGAAACTGAGATCTTGATAGGAATTAAATTCCTTATTAAGAGAAATGAATTAAATTCCCAGAAACATTTTTGGATGGAATTAAATTCCATGGAGTTGAAACGCCATCATCATCTCCCCAAAGATCATCTAAACCCTAAGAGATCTACAATTCGAAGGTTAGGTGGTTTCCTGTTCTTATGGAAAAAACTTGAAGAAAAATGGGTTCCTTGTTAAAAAAGAGTAAAAACCCTTGTTTTGGATTTAAAATCCAAAGGAATGTGGAAGTTCGCTGTTTATCCAAGAACATTACCTGAGGAGGAAGAGTCCTTTTAAACAGAGTTAAACTTTGAAAATGTTTCAAGGCAGAGAACTAAGCTCTGGAAAAAGAGAATTAAATTCTCAGAAAAAGTTCTCAAAGGAAGGAGATGAGTAAAGTGAAGGCTCTTCGGAAGGGACATGAGTATTTATAGGAAGTGATGGAAACGTTTCATCTCCCCAAATCCCTAGAGAAATCCAACGGTTACAAAAGGTGACAGCGTCGTACTCACGTGCGGACACGTGAGAACAACGCTGTGGGGGCATTTGTATCCTGATTTAAAATCAGGAAAGCCCACGGATGAGGCTTCAGAAAAGGGTCACGTGCGTACACGTGACCAGCAGTCACGTGTTGGCACGTGACATTTAAAAGCATCGGCAAGGCAAATTCAGCTTCCCGACTATATCAAAGAAAAGGGCTTCAGAAAGGGCCACGTGCTCCCACGTGACCTGAGTCACGTGTTGGCACGTGACAATTAAAAACGGCTTCAAAGGCAAACCGGTTCCCTGATCAAATCAAGGAAAAGGCTTCAGAAGAGCTCACGTGCTCCCACGTGACCAGGGTCACGTGTTGGCACGTGATAATCAAAAGCAGCAGATTTGTTCTCCGGTTAAACCAAGAAAAAGGCTCCAGACGAGGGTCACGTGCTCACACGTGACCAGGGGTCACGTGGTGGCACGTGACGGTTAAGCAGCGACCAGAAAGCAGAGCGCAAAAAGAAAGAAGAGGGCTCGTTCCAAGGGGGGTCACGTGCCCACACGTGACCAAGGGTCACGTGCCCACACGTGACCAAGGGTCACGTGGCCACACGTGACCGACTTCAAAGCCCATTTGTTAACAGAATTAAATTCTGAGAAAAGAGCTCTCAAATCTTTCCAAAAGCAACCGATTGAATTAAAGATTTAAAGGTGATTAAATATCATCTATCTATGGGAAAATCTCGAATTTGGGAAGATTTCCCCGTAAAATCTAACCAAAATAACAGAGGAGAATCTCTGGATTTAAAATCCAATGGTGAGTAAAATTCACCTAATAATCCAAAGGTCCAAAACGAATGATGGATACAAATCAAATCTCCTAATGAAAGATCCACCAAAACTAATTGACTCGGTTGCTTCTCCTATAAATAGGAGCCAAGAGACAAACAAGAAAAATATATAGGCAGAGGGAAGAAAAGAGAGAGAGCCTTGATACTTTAGAGGAATTTGGATCCTCTGCAAAAGAAAACCCTAGGTAAGAAAGGGAAGGTTTCATTGAAAGAAAAGAGAATTTAATTCTCAACAGAGTTTAACTCTGATATAAAACAGAAGGACATATTTCTTCTCTCTTTGATGGAGGATATGTAAAGTGCACATCTTCCCTTGAGTTGAGAATTTAATTCTCAATGGGTTGAGATCCTGCCATGCAGATCCAAAGCATAGAGAGGGAATGGAAGCACGAGAATTTAATTCTCACAGAACTATAGGAATTTAATTCCTTCAAAATAAAATTAGGGTTTGACCCTGTGTTATGGGAATTTAATTCCTTCAGAATGAAAAGAAACAGCGTTTAACCCTAGTTAAGAACTTAGTTCTGTTGAAACAACAAGAATTTAATTCCCTTAATCTTATTCCCCAGAATAATTCTCTAACAGTGAGTGGGGGTTTAATTCCTTAAAGCTTTTATTAGGGTTTAACCCTATTCAGTTCTTCACATATATGAGGAATTTAATCCTACAGAAAATTCAGAGTTCAACTCTTCAAAAGGAACTAGGAATTTAATTCCTCTGAAATTATTGTTAGGGTTCAACCCTACGAGGAATTTAATTCCTGAAAGGGATTAACAGATCTTCTAAACAACTACAGAAAAGCAGGGTCACGTGTCACCACATGACCCCCCCAAAAGATCTACAGAAAGCCCTTTGAGGCAGTGCCCCACGTGACCCTCATTATATATGGAACAAAAGCAAAGGGAGAAACAATTCTGGCGCTCTCACGTGACACCACGTGTCCCCTAATAAATGTTCTAATAAATCAGGGCATGAGTATACATCACGTGCCCACACGTGATGGCTATGAAAATTAAAAGTGTTTAACACTTGTTTGCAGAACAAAATAAAGGGGATCTGGCCCCACTTTTCGATGCCATCACATGCTCCACGTGACCCCCGAAACAAAGAAAGAAAAAGCAAAGGAAATGAAAGCTTTGGGCGCTCTCACGTGTTATCACGTGACCCCTCAGCAAATGCTTTAACAATCAGCGCACTAATCCTCCTCACGTGGCTGCACGTGATGCTCCAAAGAAAACATAAAAAGTGTTTAACGCTTACTTACAGAACGAAGAAAAGGAGATCTGGCTCCACATTTAGGGCGCCCTCACGTGTCACCACGTGACCCCTAATGAGCATTCTAACAGACCAGAGCGGGGGCCTTCATCACGTTCTCACACGTGATAGCCGCCAGAATTAAAAGAGTTAAACACTGATATGCAGAATAAAATAAAGGGAATCAGGGCGCTCTCACGTGTCCACACGTGACCCCTCTCTCCTTAGTGTTGAACACTAATCTGAAGACTTTGTCCTCAGTGTTTAACACTGATTTTCTTAGTGTTTAACACTAATTTGGAAAACTCTATTGGCAGTGTTTAACACTGATTTGCTTTAGTGTTTAACACTAATTTGGAAGCCCTGTTGCCAGTGTTTAACACTGGTTATCTTTTAGTGTTTAACACTAACTTGCTAATCTTATTCCCCGTGTTCAACACTGTTGGTATTTAGTGTTTAACACTAGTTTTAGCCCAATTGGCTATGTTTTTAGAGGCAAAGCCTCTTCTTCAATGGACCAACAGAGGGCCAATATTTCAAACATAATTCGACTTAGCCCAAACTGGCCATAAGTCCTCAAATCATCTTGAACTGAGCACATCTGCTCTTTCAACCAACTCATTGGCTCAAGGGTACATCTCGGAACTCCTCTGATATTTGTCGTTGTAATCCTTCAACGTCTTCAGAGAGGTAACGGGTCCCGACAACCACACATCAACACGGACTGTGGGGTCCTTAAACTCATGGACTTATGCGTCCTTAAACCAAGATACTGACTATGGGGTCCTTAAACCCGCGGACTTATGCGTCCTTAAACTAATGGACTAATGCGTCCTTAAACACACCCATATGGACTGTGGGGTCCTTAAACCCATGGACTTATGCATCCTTAAACTGCCATTGGACCACCATGTCCCTAAACTGGAGATGGACCACCATGTCCCTAAATTGGCAATGGACCCCTATGTCCCTAAACTGGAACAATAGAGCCAATTGCTCTTTTGTCAGATCTAAACGATCCCGTTTAAGTTGATCTTAGCCTCAAATATGGCTAACGTATCCTTAAACTTTCAAACAGACTTTAGTCCCAAATTGGACTATAAATCCCCTAATCAACTCTGGCTCAAGGGTACATCTCTAAACTCCTCTGACATCTGTCGTTGTAATCCTTCAACGTCGTCAGAGAGGTGATGGGTCCCGACGGCCATACATTTAATGGACCACTATGTCCCTAAACTGGAACATTAGAGCCTAAATGCTCTTTTGTCGGATCTAAACGATCCCGTTAAGTTGATCTTAGTCTCAAACTGGACTAACGTATCCTTAACAAACGTTTGAGTTGATCTTAGCCTCAAATATGGCTAACGTATCCTCAAACCAAAACCCCAAACCCAAATCTAAGAAAACACGGATTTGGATTAATCCACGTCCTACGGGCGACAACATAAATTGGTCTCCGTATACAATCCACGGGCAACCACAAACAAAACAAACACCCACGACACGAAGTGACCATCTGGAGAAGGAGAAAGTTGTTACCGCGACGCGGTAGCGTAATTAACTGCAGGGGCTTGCGCTTGCAGGGAAGAGCGTCCCCACAATCAAAAACCCCTCAAGCGAGGGGGAATCTGACGAAGTCTGCTATATCGGACGCATCCGTTCAGACCATCGATACACGGTGCCATAAATCAACTTGGCATCTTCGGAGAGGTGGACGGATAGCACCTATTAGCATCTGCCCCGAACATCAGGCGAGACATCCCGCGTCTCGGCCGCCGTTCGGAGGGGAACAGCATATGCATCACCCTTGAGCTAAATTAAAAAATATCTAGACTCAGCCAACTAAGGACTGTCGTGCTTATTAGGACAGAGGAAGGTTGTGGGCATTCAATCGTTTATCTAAACTTGACTTTGTGGTGCCTACGTTAGACAAGTGAGAAAGGCAACTTTAAAAGGCCCGTCTCACGGTGATTCGTGAGCGGGACCCTCCTTTCTTCATTTGTGCTTACCTGGACACAATTGGCAGTGAAGAGACGATTTGAGGGTTATCTTACAACTTGTCACTTTGGAACAGTTAAGAGCAGTCTAGTGGACTTAGAATACCGTTGCTCTAGGTTTGATTTTGCATGTTTTAACTGTGATTGTTTGAAGTAATTCCGTACACATTCTTGCAAAACTCTTTCTAAAAAAAGCAAAAAACAAAAACTTTTATAAAAACGTGCCGTTTTTGTCGCTAGAATCCCATTTCACCCACCTTTTCATCCGCATTTCTCCATTGACGTTTTCTTACCCTCACATTCTACGCTTTGACTATACTAAACTCGTTTAGTGTATGTTCGGTTGGACTCGGGACACTAGTGTCCGTCTAGTCTGTGTTTCGTTAGTCGCTACTGACTACGCGATCGACTCCGACGTCGAAACTCCCTCCACATCTCTTTCACCTTTACCTTCGCCGGCCAACTCCGACGTTGACCGGAATTCTGTTAATACATCTTCACCTTCATCTTCATCTTCATCTTCTGAGATGTCAAGATTCAATCCTAACAACCCTTTACCTCCCCCGGGACTGATTCCACCTCATATGGGTGCGAATAACCCGCAACTACCTCCTGTGGAAGCGCCACAGCGAATCACGCTCCAGGATCGTTTCTATCCTACCCGCTCCGCACTCCCTACCTGTCTTTCACTTCCGCCGGCTAATGGGGATAATTTCGAAATTAAGCCCCACTTCATCAACATGTGGCCCAAATTTCACGGGCTGGAATCCGAAGATACCTATATCTTCATTAATAAGTTCCAGAATGTTTGTGCAATGATGAAGACCACCCTACTGTCTGACGATGCTATACGGATACAAGTCATTCATTTCACCTTGTGTGACCTAGCTGAAAAGTGGCTGTATAGCACCACATCGCATTCCATAAACAGTTGGGAAGAGTTTGTAAAAGCGTTTCTAAAAAAATTCTACCCAAATCATAAGAACGCGAGAATACGAAATGAAATTAACCAATTTTCCCAGCTTCCTGCCGAACCTTTTTGGAAGTGCTTTGACCGGTACAAAGACCTTCTTGTTCAGTGCCCTCATCATGGTATTGAGAGATGGAAACTTTGCCAGACATTATAGGAAGGACTGAACCCAGCAACTAAGCAGTTGTTGGCGACCATTTGTCAAGGCCACTTCCTATCCAAATCTGAAGAGGAGGCTTGGCAATTTCTCGACGATCTCGCGGAGAAAACGCTTCAGTGGGAAAGCACTAGACCGAACACTGCATCTACTTCTTTCGGTCCATCTACGGCAGGCGTTCATCAACTTGATCTCTATAAGTCTACGGTAGCGCTCCGGCCGTCAATCCGAGGCCAAATACAGAAACAAAAACTTTTTACGAAACCGGCGCTATCGTAGTCTTTCACCTGGATCGAACCATTAACGCTAAACTAGCTAACTACTAAGAAGTGAGAGTGGCTATACCGATCGATTCGTGTCCTTCGGTCTTTGGCCACCATCCCAAGCTCCTCACGGCATCTCCGATCTCCGATCTCCTCGTCGGAAGGGCACCACATCAATGAGTCTTTTTACGGGCTCCCGCTTCATCCGAAGCAACTCGAACATGAAGTTTGCTAGCCGACATGTCCAAGGTGAAGTAGAGAATGTGTATGATAACTTTGTCTCAAGCATCCATTGATTCTCAACACATGAGTGTGTATAGATGAAGGTTGAAGATGATGCCATTGGTGGAAGTTATGAGCTAGAGGAAGAAGAAAAAGAGCTTTTCTTTTCTTGTGTGAGATGAAAAATAAGAGAGGCTAAGAATAATAATCACAAGAGCTAACCCATGTACATGGCTGCCCTCTCTCTCTCCATCTTTCATTTCACACCCTTAATCAATCAAAATGGTGACATTTGCACAAATAAAAAGACCATGAGTCATCACCCATGGACATGTCACAATTAATGCACCTCATCATGAATTAAGCTCATAATTTCCACCAAAATAAACATTAACCCAAATGGTTAATCCAACAAAAAGATACGGCATCAACTAAAATAAACTTGTGACGGATCACAAGAATACCCCTCACCTGTACATACATACCTGCATCCGTATTCCGACTGAATGCGAATGCAATGAGACTAAAGTAATCCAACAAATCTAATACTAGGATCCGGCTTAAACCAAAGCCCACTAGTATGATCCGTCCGATCATGATCCGTGCACGAGTGCACGTATATGATCGAACCCTGCCATAATACCATACGGCCTCTACAATGTTTCGCCCGAAACTTGGGAAACTATCTGTAGGGGACTCTAAAGACTCATTAATACACTGGTTGTGGATTTAATCACTAGCACGTCAGTGGTACTAGCTGTACGTAACGGGCTACCCATGTATTTACCAAAAGGGAAGCCGATGAGCGAACTCATCCTGGAACTCTACTGAGTCTGTCAGTGAAAATATCCATACAGTCCGTTCTGTTCGTCTATGAGTATCGCATATCGGGCCTAGGGGCTGGTTAACGTCAGACCCCCAAAAGCGGTATAAGTCGTGTCGGAGTGTTGCCCAGAACACCCTGAGATACTACTGGAATACCTACCAGTAAATCAACTGCCTTGGCCAAGGACTTCGTGTAATGGCTCTCCTAGACACAGCGCAATCTCACCCCCAATACCGGGAGAGACGAAAACCCTGCCGATCCGCTCACTGCCTCCATGTGGCTCGGGACTGTACCCAACTAAAACCTATTTGCACGACTCCTTTGAGCTATGGTAGGGTAGTAATCAAAGCACAGTGGGAACTCACACGAGACAAATGATGATCTCAGGTCGATAGACTAACCTGTACATATGTCACCAGGGAACTGCTATCAGACGCTAGGTATAATACCAACTAGCATGTTCCCGGCGAGTCCTGTACGGTGTACTTATAACCCAATGAGCACCTGTATACGTATTAGGTGAACCAACTAACACCAATAGCTTGTGAGACCAGCCACCGCCCCCTCATCGGTGTCTCGATCGTATACACCAGTCTACTCATGGAGTATCGACGTCCAGCCTCGAAACTCCCATGACTAGGGACACTTTAAGGATGTTCTTATAGACTTCAGCTCCCACGTATGTGATCGCCATCATACTGCTAGCAGTCAAGCAAGAATCCTAAGGGCTCTATCAATGTATAATAGTGATCTGTAATATCACCTAAAGTATGTACATGATGATAAAGACAAACCAGATAGCATACAATCAACGCAAGTAAGACTGTCCTACCGGTATAGGTCCTCCCTCAATCATTGCAATCACGTGCCTGCGATCCAATAATTGACTTTGAGGGCACTACATCCAACAATCTCCCATTTGCACTCATGGCTAATTATTGCGATGTCGCATACTCACAGCCCGTGTGATACCGAACACCCAACTCCTCTACTGATCAGTTTCACAAAGCTTGTTTGTGAAAGTATTGCGTTCGAGAAATAGCCTCAGTGAGTGGATCCGCTCTGATGTTTCTTTCTATGTCTCTCTTTATCTCAAGTTCGCGGAAAAAGCCATCTCCCGAAATGAGCAATACCTGTCTTAGAATATGTCTGGATATCTTATGGGACCTAGTTCACAAGTGAACTCCAAATCCAGCAAACTTCTTATATTGTATCGTCAACTGAACTTAATCAGTTGCCTGCGTCATGCCTCCCTTAGTATCTGCTTGGACCACCTGTCCAAACTGCTGTCCCTCGTTAGAGGGAAAACCATAACTCTGACAGTCACTCTGTCTTCCAGGTCACCTTGGAAGCCTGGAATGATAACTGTTTCCCGAAGGAGGCTGCTGTTATCATATCCCTAGAACATCCACTTATGTTCTAAAACTGCTTCCGAATGTTCCTCCAGGATTGGATTAATATCAACTTATTGCAACTAGTGCAAAAACAACATCTGGTGTGGTACTTGACATCTCATGATTGACCCAATTGCCTAAGCGAGTGAAATGTCAATCATGCACATCTCTCTCCCCTTTAGTCTGTAAAACACCTTTAGAGAGGGTTAATCCATCACCTGCAGGTACTCTACCATGCCAGGATTCGTCCATTCTAAAGCACCTTTAGAATACTGTCTAAGTAACCAGATTGGGACATTTCCCAAATCTAGATCTAAAACTATAGATCTAGTATCCAAAATGCCTGATGTTATATCCATATCCTATGTGGAGAAACCACTGTGTGATAACCACAGTATAACCGATCGTAGTATAGGAATTTCACTTCCTACTATGTGTATGTCATCCAAAAATCAGGACATCACACCCTACTACCTTCTTAATAGATCCATCCCCTATTCTGATGAAGTCAAAACCTATGACTATTACATCAAAATTAGATGATCTATCTCCGTTATATCTGCCTTAGTCTATAAATAGACACAAGCTTCTTGTCCACTATGCTTCCGCTGCACCCACTGACTACAACAACCCTCTGGCAGAGTCATATACACGTGCACTTCTGAAGCTAGTTTAGAACGACGCTATACTCATCCTGCTGCCAGGTCTCATAGTCTGGAACAGCAGTAATGGCAAGTCTGGGTAAGCAAGAACCTCCCTGTCACCGTCCTTGAGACTACCGAAATACCTCTCGGTCGCCTGAGGTTACCCACCATATCTGCAGAGTGGCTAATGGAATGTCTAACCTGATTGAATCTTTAGGTTCCTATTAAACTTTCAGTAATCGTTTGCGGTTCTGGAATCACTTCCAGTTCTACCATACTTCCACTACTGTTTCTGAAAAAGTCCATTTTATTAAAACTATGGCGAGTCAAGAACAATATCACTATTGATCTTCCAGATGGTAGAAAGTCAACCCTCGTGATAGCCTGGGTTAACCCACAAACTGCCATTACAGAAATGTGCCTTGAGTTATCCAGAGTCTGGTTTTAAGCATAAGCCGGACAACTCCATATACCTTAACATCGTTAAGATATGATCCATTCTATATCCAATATAGAAATATAGGCACTGATTTAATTGGAACCAGATTCAAATCATGCAGCTGTCTCCAGTGCATGTCAACTAAATGGAGAGAGGCCGATCAGCATTACTCAACTTAGGAGTGCATCCAATTATGAGTAACCTGAAAGAGTTACAAGTTTCTCAAAACCATTACTATCAACTGAATACCATACACAAGTATCTACATCTTCGATTACCTTGAAGGATCCTGCTACTTGCAACACGTGGTTCTCTACTTTACTCTTATACCTATAACATCTCAAAACTTAGACCTTGTATTTCTACGAAACACTTGTCTAAAAGTAGAGAAGTCTCTAGTAAATAGAATATAGTACGAGGACCAACCCCTTTGTCCTAATGGACACTGGACAACATACAATACTTTGTATAAGTCCGCTGAGTTGAATAACTCAAACCCTGTGCGTCGTAGGTTGAAAACTGTAATATGGTTATGAAGAATTACACCGCTGTTGAATGCTCCTTACCTAGCCATCAACTGATAAAGGTAAATGTCATGGACATAATTTCAAAAAGTTATATCTCACTTTATAAAAATAAACGTACAGATATATCAGTTTGAAATTGGTGCATAACAACGGATATTCAAAACCAAATATTTGTCGTCCGGCAATAACCCAGGCGATTTTCTCAAATATCACCAATCACAATGAATCCCGATATAATGAGGATGATCACCTAATTCCCAATAACTTACTCCCACTCATCATCTGTAAAGCCATACAGATGTGAGAAGCAACCTGGTAAATACATACCCTGGAGTAAGGGTCTAATTGGGAAATCAGTTTTCCATTAACAACGTACAATGAAACTGAAACATTAAAATGTTTCGTAGGGGTATCCGGGTATTCCTAGTAATGCCTCTTCCATTATCAGATTCATGACTGTAACCGTATATCTCTTTGCCATCCCTCCAAATCCCTTTATATGTCTTTAGTCATTACCTTCTGTACACCCCCTTAGGCTAAATGGTTTTCTTCCTTCCCTACCGTTCGGCACCAGCCTATGGTTTGGAAGAAGACTATCTGATCGCGCGCCTTTCAGCGTGTCGGATGTTCAAAGTTCTAAAGTATAACCGCGATCAGGACGGTGTCGCTATGCAGCTAGCCAGTTGAGCACGGGTCGATCCACAGGGAGATGGTTGTATGTCCGTTCTTGTTTTAGACGAGTCAATAAAGAATTTGTTTGTGTTTGTTCAAACTAACCTATGTGTTTTATATGCAAGTATGAAGTTGTTAAGAAAAAGATACGAAATTGTAAGCTAAATAAATCCGTACTCAAAACCTTTGAGCCGAGTCTTGACCAATTGAAGCTAGAGCAATCGGCAACAACGTGGATTAGGGGATTTAAGCACGGTATTCGTGGAATCCGGCTTATTTACCCTTGTCCTTCCGTTCTTGTCTCTTGCTTTCGCCTCCGGCCAAACCGAACGCAACCGGTCGCGGTTAGGAATCACCGTTACCTTGGTAGGGTAGGGTGCCTAACGGAGCGATTGCGTAACTTTTGGACGGAGTTCAATAGAAAATAACGGGAAAAGGAAATGAGCAAAGAAACATTAACTTACAATACCGTATTTATTCTTAACAACGATAATTACAACCATTCACAAAAAGAACCAAAAAGAGAGAACAAAAAGAACAAAGAAAAGAAAAGATTACAAGTAAGTAAGGGCATGGAATTTAAAGTGCAAGAAAGTAAAGCAAGGTAATAAAAAGCAAGTAATAAAAAGCGAGAAAGAAAACTAGAAACTAGAACTCAAGACAAGCATGGGATCAATAGCCAACCCTTAAACTTGCAAGCTCAATCAAGAGGTTGCAAGATCAAGAGAAGGGTAGAGAACGCATGTGAAATGAAGCACTAATTCCATAAGAAAATATAACCCTTGAGATCAATAACTAACCCTTAACCTTTCAAGCTCAATGAAGTGGTTGAAAGATCAAGAGGAAGCAAAAATCTCAAGGGGAAGCTAAAAAAATAAGAATGATACAAAAACCCTCATCTTCATTCACATCCACTCAATGCTCTCACTACATTTCCATGGAGGAAGAATGAAGAAGAAGAAGAAGAAGAACTAAAACTACACTAAAGTGGCTAAAAGAGGAACAAAGAATTGACACCTTGGCTTGGCTCAGTTCTGGGGTATTTATAGGAAGGGAATGGGAAACCTAGGGCAAGAATCTGGCATAAAATGAAGTACCCAAACTACCCCTGAGAACTCTCCCACTGAAGAGCTAGTACGGCCGCGGAACCGCGGCCTATACCCCCTATTGGCCGCGGTTCCACGGCCATGCAGTGGAGTTGGGTGGTCATTTTTTGTGTGCTTCCCTGGTTTACTTTTTCCTCGTGTTTGCCAACTTTACACTGCACAAAATCTTCCAGAATATCTTCAGATTCCTTAGTCCAAGATTGCATATTTTCTTCACTTTTGACTTCTATCTCCCTCGAGCTCCGCGCACCCATTGATTCTTGTACAGCCTCCCTCGTGCTCTGTGCTTGTCCGAGACACGAATGACCACTGTCATATGTCTTGTCTCTGGAACTGGTACTCGGCACTGGACGGATACGGATGACCGGAACCCGGCTTTTATCTGCTGTCAACAGATGTTCTGTATTTGGCGTAACTGTGGAGATTTTGTCTTGCTTTGCAATATTTGTACTGGAAACCTGTAATTTGTAAATATGTAACAAACACGGATTAAAAGCACCTACCAATGAACACACGAGCATAAGAATGGGCGGTAAAAAATGCACTATTCTGTTATGAACACTATCCAATAAGCGTAACAGGTGTACTCTCTTAATCCTAGGAGTACTCGCAACCTGAGAGAACGTGAAGATTAAAGACAACTGAATAAACCTTATTCTTATTTCTCCTAAACCAGAATCCATCCTCGAATTTGGAACAAGTTCGTTCGAGTTCGTATATCACCATACGATGGATTTATCTAATCGAACTGGATGTTTGTAGTGATACGGGGTGTTCTAGAGAAATACAAAGGTGAAAATAGGACTGGCGATGAAATACTTGGTTTGGTCGTGAATGATAGCAGTCGCAATTTACTTTGCCCTCTTTCTAATCCCTTTATTTGTCTTTACTTATTACCTTCTGTACACCACACTTAGGCTAATTGGTTTTCTTCATTCCCTACCTTTCGGCACCTGCCTATGGTTTGGATGAAGACTATCCAATTAGCGTAATAGGTGTACTGTCCTAATCCAAGGAGCACTCGCAATCTGGGAGAAGGTAAAAGGAAAAGACAACTGAATAGTCCTATTCAATCTCTCCAGAACCAGAATCCATCCTCGAATCTGGAACAAGTTCCTTCGAGTTCGTATATAACCATACGATGGATTTATCCAATGGAAGTGGACGTTCGTAATAATACGGGGTGTTCTGGAGAAATGCAAAGGGTAAAAGAAGGAGTGACAATGATGTATGCAACTCAGACAATCCAAAAGTCGGTGTTTTAAGAAAGTTCGGTCAACTTGGTCACTGAGTCATAGTCTAGGGTCGGGCCATGATCGCTGCCAAAGAGAGAGAGAGAAAAGAAACACTGTGCATGCACTCTAACCTAGATTAGAATGGTTATCAATTTATCTAATCAGGAAACCTCCCACTGTAACCTCAAATTCTCCTCCAAACCTGAAAGAAGAATTAATCAGGATCACCCGAGGAGTAAACCAACTCATCAGTGGGAATCGGGATCCAACTATCATCGCATGATAACGTGATGGAATCCACTCACGTTATCACACTCCAGAAGGTATGCGCATGCCTGGCAAGTTTCAGTTTCTTTAGAAACTCCCAATGTGATTTTTACCCCAAGCGGTTTATGACCTTGACTTTGGCCAACAAATCATAACCCGCAAGTCAAGTTCTACCCGTCATTGTCCTGATTTATTTAGACCCACCCGCACACACCATTGACTTTGGCCAACAAAGTGGTACGACTGTCCTAATCCAATGCATATCCATGCAACGGAAAAGCAACACACAGCTACTGCACACGATACCTTGACTTTGGCCAACAAGCACCGCACGAATACTATGCACTACTTATCCGAAATAACGGAGAGCTACGGCTGGTTTTTAGCGAAAAATCGTTAACGTAATGAACTTGATATCGTTGAAGGAACCGGATAGCTTTTTACAAATATATAGTGGCGAAAACCTTTGCTAAAGAGGTCACTCCCGGTGAAGGGATCTCGGCTCTTTCCCCGTAGAATGAGGTGCAAGATATTCCAAACTGAATACCATGATGAAAAGCAAAAAGTAATTGACTATAATAAAGTTATTACCCTGACGCAAAATTCTGCCCAACGGGTCACTCCCGGTGAAGGGATCTCGGCCCTTGCCCCGTCGAATGAAATGAGGGATATTCATAACCGAATACCATAGTGCAAAACAAAAGAGAACGTCCCTGTAATAACAGCTTTTTGAAAAATGTTCCGACAACATCGAATAGGTTTGTTTTCCTTGCATTGATCAGAATCAATGCAGTCCCATCAATTAATCACACCAGAAAAGAACGAAAATAAAATGTACGTATATGCCATCCGCATTCGCCACTGGGTCCCGTCATCACCCGTTAGGTTACTTAACTAACGACAGAGCGGGGACTGGACAAGCGCGGGTGTAAAACATATACAACATCTACTAGTATATATATCAATATATAATAATCGCTCCAGGCGTGATAAAATGCAACATTAAAGAAATGTAAAAAGCATCACAGAATATACAGATAATCTGGATGCCCCGTGTTTCACAGAGCCGCAACTGAAACCCGACATTCCCCTGTTCGTGTGGATAGCATGTGCAATGAAAACCTTGACCCCTACGGGTGCGGCAAGTTATCCTCCAAAACCAGAAGAGAGGCAGCCCCATTCAGCAAATTGAATGGGCCACCCAGCACTTCACGGAATCCGGTAACTTGAGCACCCCTCCTGGGTCAACCTATACCCCTTACGAGTGCAGTGAATAGCCCACCAATTCTAAAGTAAAGCCCCCTCCGTCTCAAAGCCATGAGATGCGGTCCCGTTGCCCTCTAGAATCCGGCTCTCCGTGCACTCCACCGCGGGGTAATCCTAGTATAGAAAATAAAATATGTACAACGGGTACATCGACCTCAACCCGGTCGTGCCCCAAAAGAATAATATACAAACAGGCAGTGACGGCAGTCCACATATCGGACGCTCGCTCCGCGATATCAAATGTACAATTAAAACTAAACTGTGCTAACATTGCACCAAGCTATCCACCACGACAAATCCGCAACATCACAGCACAACAAAGAACATCAACGCGAATGTCACGTTCGCAAAACCCGTCTAAAAGAGCTATAGCAATTAGACGAGATTTACCGCTCGAGTGACATTCACGGTCGCAGATATAAAGTAAGCACTGTGAAGTAACGTATTTAAAATTCTGATCGACAAAACTTCCCGAAGTGGGCCCCAAGTGCAAATCCAGCACTCCACTGAATCTGAGACAAAAATATATATCAAAAAAATCATATTTCCATGAACTAAAGCCCCAGAAAAAATTTGGGGCACTGTAGCCCAAAATGGGCCGTGGAAGGGCCGCCAAATGCGACATTTCGCAGCGGTTCCGCGGTGGAATTTTAGAGTTAGGTCTCCAAACTTTTTTAGTAGTTTTAGGTATGCCTGGATGTATTTTTCAGATGCCTAAAATAATTTTTTGAACAGCTTTTAAATTCGACAGCAAGCACACTGAAATGAAAATACGATTCGGAAATTTCGATCGATCGATATTTTAAACACGTTAGAACAAGCTCGTAAAGGTTAATGGCGTGGCTCTGATACCATGTAAGTCTACGGTAGCGCCCCGGCCGTCAATCCGAGGCCAAATGCGGGAACAAAAAATTTTAAGGAAACCGGCGCTATCGTAGTCTTTCACCTGGATCGAACCATTAACGCTAAACTAGCTAACTACTAAAAAATGAGAGTGGCTATAGCGATCGATCCGTGTCCTTTGGTCTTTAGCCACCATCCCAAGCTCCTCGCGGCATCTCCGTTCTCTGATCTCCTCGTCGGAAGGGCACCACATCAATGAGTCTTTTTATGGGCTCCCGCTTCATCTAAAGCAACTCGAACATGAAGTTTGCTAGCCGACATGTCCAAGGTGAAGTAGAGAATGTGTGTGATAACTTTGTCTCAAGCATCCATTGATTCTCAACACATGAGAGTGTATGGATGGAGGTTGAAGATGATATCATTTGTGGAAGTTATGAGCTAGAGGAAGAACAAGAAGATGTGCTTTTCTTTTCTTGTGTGAGATGAAAAATGAGAGAGGCTATGAATAATAATCACAAGAGCTAACCCATGTACATGGATGCCCTCTCTCTCTCCATCTTTCATTTCACACCCTTAATCAATCAAAATGGTGACATTTACACAAATAAAAAGACCATGAGTCATCACTCATGCACATGTCACAATTAATGCACCTCATCATGAATTAAGCTCATAATTTCCACCAAAATAAACATTAACCCAAATGTTTAATCCAACAAAAAGATACGGCATCAACTAAAATAAAGTTGTGACGGATCATAAGAATACCACTCACCTGTACATATATACCTGCATCCGCATTCCGACTGAATGTGAATGCAATGAGACTAAAGTAATCCAACAAATCTAATACTAGGATCCGGTTTAAACTAAAGCCCACTAGTATGATCCGTCCGATCATGATCCGTGCACGAGTGCACGTATATGATCGAACCCTGCCATAATACCATACGGCCTCTACAACGTTTCGCCCGAAACTTGGGAAACTATCTGTGGGGGACTCTAAAGACTCGTCGATACAATGGTTGTGGATTTAACCACTAGCACGTCAGTGGTACTAGCTGTACGTAATGGGCTACCCATGTATTTACCAAAAGGGAAGCCGACGAGAGAACTCATCCTGGAACCCTACTGAGCCTGTCAGTGACAATATCCGTACAGTCCTGTCCGTTCGTCTATGAGTATCACATATTGGGCCTAGGGGGCTGGTTAACGTCAGACCCCCAAAAGTGGTATAAGTCATGTCGGAGTGTAGCACAGAACACCCTGAGATACTACCGGAATACCTACCAGTAAATCTCCTGCCTTGGCCAAGGACTTCGTGTAATGGCTCTCCTAGACACAGTGCGATCTCACCCCCACTACCGGGAGAGACGAAACCACTGTCGATCCGCTCACTGCCTCCATGTGGCTCAGGACTGTACCCAACTAAAACCTGTTTGCACGACTCCTTTGAGCCGTGGTAGGGTAGTAATCAAAGCACAGTGGGAACTCACACGAGACAAATGACGATCTTAGGTCGATAGACTAACCTGTACACATGTCACCAGGGAACTGCTATCTGACGGTAGGTATAATACCAACTAGCATGTTCCCGGCGAGTCCTGTCCGGTATACTCATAACCCAATGAGCACCTGTATACGTCTTAGGTGAACTAACTGACACCAATAGCTTGTGAGACCAGCCACCGCCCCCTCATCGGTGTCTCGATCGTATACACTAGTCTACTCTTGGAGTATCGATGCCCAGCCTCGAAACTCCTACGACTAGGGACACTTTAAGGATGTGCTTATAGACTCCAGCTCCTACGTATATGATCGCCATCATACTGCTGGCAGACAAGCAAGAATCTAAGGGCTCTATCAATGTGTAATAGTGATCTGTAATATCACCTAAAGTATGTACACGATGATAAAGACAAACCAGATAGCGTACTATCATCTCGGCTAAGACTGTCCTACCGGGATAGGTCCTCCCTCAATCATTGGAATCACGTGCCTGCGATCCAATAATTGACTTTGAGGGCATTATACCCAACAATCTCTCGATTGCAATGAAGGCCGAAATGGCTGCGATCACGCGGAAGCTAGAAGCAATTGAGAGCAAATTCTCATCGCCTTCTCCTACCCTTGCTCTTCTCCCTCGTACCATCTGCGCTTGTTGTTCGGATCCATCACATTTAACCGAAGAGTGTCCTTACAACCCACCTGCTCAAGGACAGGATCAAGTCAATGCTGCATTTCAGTAAAGACAAAGAAATGATCCATACTCTTCAATTTACAATCCTAGTAGGAGGAACCACCCCAATTTCCCCTAGAATCAAAATCAGCAACAATTCCAAGGCAACAAAAATTTCCAATGGCCTCCTCCTCCTCCTCAACAACAAGCACAACCACAATCTCAAAATCAATATCAGCAGCCTTTCCAACCCCAACCATACCAAAATCCACCGAACAATTTTGCACCCAACAATTCTTTTCCTCAAAACAATTTTGTTCCGCCAAATAACGATAAGGTTTTCTCGCTAGAACGAACTCTGGTGGCATTTTTAAAACAATAAACTCAATCGTCCGCCAACATCCAGTCTTCCATTCAGTCTTTGGTGCAACACACTGCTGCACACGGGCAAAGCATCAAAACCATTGAAGTCCAGATTGCATAACTGAATGCATCTTTAAGCGAGAGAGAGAAGGGAAAACTTCCATCTCAACCTCTTCCAAATCCTGGTCACCCACAGAATGCACATGTTGCTCTTGAACAACAAAACTATAATGTAAGTGCCGTGACTACGTTGAGATCTGGAAGGATGCTGCACAACAACGTTGGCACAGACGATGACACCCCGGTCGCGGCTTCATCTTCTTCTTCGTTTTCGTCTTCTGAGCCTATTCTCCATTCTTCAAAAGGCTCTACTTCTTCCGTTATTCCGAACGAACCCACTTCTCACTCCATGAAAACACCAGTTCTGGGGTCCGTTCCTGCTCCACAATCTCCTCCTCAAACATTGGACTCAACCAATTTTCAAAATGTTCCATTTCCAAACCGGTTGAGGTCCAATAAACAAAATCCATAAATGGAAAAGATTGTGGAGTTATTTAAACAGGTTAACATTAATATTCCTCTCTTGGATGCAATCCAACAAGTCCCTTCCTACGCAAAAATCTTGAAGGACTTGTGCACTAAGAAAAGCAAATCTCAGGTAACAAAGAAGGTTTTCTTTGCTAGTGCCATGAGTGATGCTCTTACCTAAGTTTTACCTCAAAAACGAAAGGACCCTGGCTGTCCTACTATTTCAAAAACTATTGAGGATAAGAACATCAACCGTGCACTGTTGGATCATGGTGCCAGTGTTAACATGCTTCCTTATTCGGTATATGAACAATTAGGTGTAGGAGAGCTGAAACCCATACATTGTACTCTCCAAATGGCTGACCGATCTATCACCCACCCTAGGGGTGAGCTAGAGTATGTGTTAATAAAGGTAGGGGACTTCATATTCACCGTTGATTTTATTGTTCTCGATACACAACCTGTAGCTAACCCCCGGAATCAAATTCCGGTGATACTGGGTCGTCCATTCCTTGCAACCTCGAATGCTGTGATCAATTGTCGCAATGGTTCGATGAACCTATCTTTTGGAAATATGACAATTGAACTCAACATTTTTAAGTTGTGGAATCAGCCCTCCGAACCTAATGCTCATATACTAGATGTTTGTTCGATCCAAGTGATCGTCCTTGAGGACTGTGGGTTTGAGAAATTTCTGTTCGATCACATCAATCTTGACGCTACTAGTGCGTTCCTCCTTGAATCTGATACTGCTCCCGACAGTGATTATGAGTGTTTCACTTTCTTGAACGATCTTGACTTGTCGCCATCCGAGCTTGAATCCTTTGAATTTTTGGATGAGTTAGCTGAACCATCAGACTCAGTCGCGTACACTTGTTTTGAGCCTTTGTTAGAATCCTTCGAGTTCGAGACATTTTCGCCGATTTTGCCTTTAATCATTTCACCTCCAACGCTCGAACTCAAGCCGTTGCCATCTCACCTCAAGTATGCTTACTTAAGTGAGAACGAGACCCTACCTATCATCATCTCGGCTTCTCTAGCTTCAGAGCAAGAGAAAGCCTTTCTTACGGTCTTGCAGAGCAATCGGCAAGCTTTTGGCTGGACTTCGGCGGACATCAAGGGGATTAGTACCTTGATCGTTGAACATCACATTCATATGATGGATGATGCCAAGCCAGCTAGGGATCCACAAAAACGACTCAATCCAGTCATGAAGGAGGCTGTGAAAGAAGAGATTGTAAAATGTCTAGATAGTGGTATCATTTACCCTATCTCTGATAGCCAGTGGGTTAGTCCGATTCATGTTGTCCCCAAAAAGTCGGGCATAACGGTCATCACCAATCAGGCAAATGAGTTAATCTCTACTCGCACCTAAACTGGGTGGCGAGTGTGCATTGATTATAGAAAACTCAACGCCGCGACACGGAAAAACCACTTTCCGCTTCCTTTTATTGACCAAATGGTTTAACGATTGGCTGGACACGAGTAATACTGCTTTCTGGATGGCTACTCGGCTATAACCAGATTCCCATCGCCGAAAAAGATCAGGATAAAACAGCGTTCACCTATCCTTTCGGCACGTTTACTTATCACCGCATGCCCTTTGGGGTATGCAATGTACCCGCTACCTTTCAGCGGTGTATGATAGGAATTTTCTCAGACATGGTGGACAAATTCTAGGAGATATTCATGGATGATTTCTCCATTTTTGGTGATTCCTTTGATGAGTGTTTACATCATCTCGACCCTGTCCTTACCCGGTGTAAAGATAAAAACCTAACTTTAAACTGGGAAAAGTGCCACTTCATGGTGCGCGAAGGTATTGTCTTAGGACATATCATCTCGCAAAATGGCATTGAGGTGGATAAAGCTAAGATTGAGGTCATTTCCAATCTTCGTCCTCCCAAATGCGTCCGAGACATCCGAGCTTTTCTTGGCCACGCTGGTTTGTTGGATATAGTGCCCTCAATGTTAATTATTGGATCGAAGGTACGTGATTGCAATGATTGAGGGAGGACCTATACCGGTAGGACAGTCTTACTCGAGATAATAGTATGCTATCTGGTTTATCTTTATCATCGTGTACTGCTTTAGGTGATATTATAGATCACTATTACACGTTGATAGAGCCCTTAGGATTCTTGCTTGACTACCAACAGTATGATGGCGATCATATACGTGAGAGTTGGGTAGTCTATAAGCACATCCTTAAAAGTGGTCCCTAGTCGCGGGAGTTTCGAGACAGGGCTTCGATACTCCGGAGTAGACTAGTGTAAACAGTCAAGACCCGGACAAGGGGCGGTGTCCGGTCCCACAAGCCATTGGTGTCGGTTGGTTCACCTAATATGTATACAGGTGCTCATTGGGTTATGAGTGCACCGGACAGGACTCGCCGGGAACCTGCTAGTTGGTATTATACATAGCGTCAGATAGCAGTTCCCTGGTGACATGTGTACAAGTTTGTTCATCGACCTGAGATCGTCATTTGTCGCGTGTGAGTTCCCACTGTGCTTTGATTATTACCCTACCATGGCTCAAAGGAGTCGTGCAAACAGGTTTTAGTTAGATACAGTCCCGAGCTACATGGAGGCAGTGAGTGGATCGGCAGGGGTTTCGTCTCTCCCGGTATTGGGGGTGAGATCGCGCTGTGTCTAGGAGAGCCATTACACAAAGCCCTCGGCCGAGGCTGGAGATTTACTGGTAGGTACTCCAGTAGTATCTCAGGGTGTTCTGGGCTACACTCTGACACGACTTATACCTTTATTGGGGGTCTGACGTTACCAGCCCCCTAGGCCCGATATGCGATGCTCATAGATGAACGGACCGGACTGTACGGATATTATCACTGATAGGCTCAGTTAGGGTTCCAGGATGAGTTCGCTCATCGGCTTCCTTTTTGCTCAATACATGGGGCAGCCGTTACGTACAGCTTGTACCACTGACGTGCTTGTGGTTAAATCCACGGCCAGCATATTGACGAGTATTTAGAATCCACCACAGATAGTTTTCCAAGTTCAGGCGAAACGTTGTAGAGACCGTATGGTTTTATGGCAGGGTTCTAACATACACATGCACTTGTGCATGTGTCATGGTTCGAACAGATAATACTGGTGGGCTTTGGTTTAAGCCGGATCCTAGTATTGTGTAGGGATATTTTTTTCTCTTTACATTTTGTATTCGGTCGGAATACAAATGCGGGTATGTATATACAGTTGTGGGGTAATCCTGTAATTTGTTACGGGATTGCTTTTTGAAGATGCCAGTTTTTCTCCGTTTGATTAAACAAAATTTTTAGTGTTTAATTATTGGTTGATGTTGATGTATCTTTTTTGGCCATATTTCCCTTCTTCATGACATGGCCGAAATTATCTTTCAGGAGGTGGTCTTTGTTTTATTTGGGATGAGTCATTTGGTTCAATCTAGAAGGTGTGTGATTGTTCTTGAATGGTGATGTGTATATGTGACTCATCCTTTTCATTAATATTTTTGGAATGCTTAGGATATTTGATGGATATTTTTGTGATGAGAATTTTGTATATGGTCACCACTTCTTTTCCTACACTCACCCCCCATCACAAATCACAGTGAACAAAAGCAAGTGGCCGACCATACATATTGATGGGCTGATTTCATTATTTTCATGCACAAATTTCCTTTTCAAAATTCCATATAGCTCATTTCCATCACAACTCAAAAGGCAACTTCATTTACCTTGAGACAAACTACATCAAACTTGGACATGTCGGTTAGCAAACTTCATGTCCGAGTTGCTTCGGATTGAGGCGGGAGCCTGTATAAAGATACGTTGACATGGTGCCACTTCGACGAGAAGACAGGAGATCGAGCGAGAATGGAGATGCCGCGAGGAGCGTGGGATGATGGCTAAAGACCGAAGGATACGGATCGATCGGTATAGCCATTCTATCATTTTACAGTTTGCTAGTTTAGTGTTAGTGGCACGATCTAGGTTACAGTCAATGTTAGCGTCAGTTTATGAAAAAGTTTTTATTCCGCGTTTGGCCTCGGATTATTGGCCGGGGCGCTACCATAGACGTACATGGTATCAGAGCCACGCCATTAACCTTTACTAGCTTGTTCTAACATGTTTAAAATATCGATCGAACAAAATTTCCAAAACTGCAATTCCAAATTTAAAGTTTCTGTCGTCTAAAAATTATTTTGAGTATGTCAGAAAATCGAGCAGGCTTTTCTAAGACTACAGAAGAAATTTGGTAGACTGATCCCATAAAACCGCCACGGAACCGCCGCAGAACCCATAGGTGTGCTGCGGTTCCACCGCCATTTTGGGGCTTCAGTGCACCATTTTTCTTCTGGGTGTCTTCCATGTAGAATTGTGGTTTCTGGAATATTTTGTTTGGGCCCAAATTTGTTTGAGTACTTGATTTTTCTTTGGCGCCTACTTCGGAAAGTTTTGTCGGTCGGGATTTAAAATGTGTTAGTTACAGTACTTACATTATATCTGCGACCGTGAATGTCATTTGAGCGGTATAATTCGTCTAATTGCCATAGTCCTTTTAGACGGGTTTGCGAACGTGACATTCACGTTGATATTCTGTGTTGTGCTGTGATGTTGCGGATTTGTCGTGGTGGATAGCTTGGTACAATGTTAGTACAGTCTGGATTTATTTGTACATTTCATATCGCGGGGCGAGCGTCCAACATGTGGACTGCCATCGCTGCTTGTTTGTATATTATTCTTTTGGGGTACGACCGGGTTAAGGTCGATGTACCCGTTGTACATATTTTCATTTCTGTACTAGGATTACCACATGACGGAGTCTACGGATAGCCGGGTTGTGGAGGGCAACGGGCCCGCATCTCATGGCTTTGAGACGGAGGGAGCCTCACTCTAGAATTGGCAAGCTATTCGCCGTACTCGTAGGGGTACAGGTTGACCCAAGGTGGGGTGCTCAAGTTACCGGATTTCGTGAAGTGCCGGGTGGTTTATTCACTTTGCTGTAGGGGGCTGCCTCGCTTCAGGTTTTGGCGGGTAACTTGCCGCACTCGTAGGGGTCTAGGTTTCATTGCACAGGTTATCCACATGACCAAGGGAACGTCGGGTTTCATTTGCGGCTCAAAGGAAACCCGGGATCCCAGATTATCTGTATTGTTCTTTGATGCTTATTACTTTTCTGTGATGTTGCATTTATCATTCCTGGAGCGATTATTGTATATTGATATATATACTAGTAGATGTTGTATATGTTTTACACCCGCACTAGTCCAGTCCCTGCTCTGTCGTTAGTTAAGTAACCTAACGGGTGATGACGGGACCCAGTGGCGAATGCGTATGGCATATACGTACTTTTTATTTTCGTTCTTTTCTGGTGTGATTAATTGATGGGACTGCGTTGATTCAGATCAATGCAAAGGAAAACAAACCTGTTGGACGTTGTTGGAACAGTTTTCAAAAAGTGTTATTACAAGGACGTTTTCTTTTGTTTTGCATAGTGGTATTCAGTTGGAATATCCTGCACCTCATTTGACGAGGCAAGGGCCGGGATCCCTTCACCGGGAGTGACCGCTTGGGCAGAGGTTTGTGTCAGGGTAATAACTTCACTATAGTCGATTACTTTTTTCTTTGCATCGCGGTATTCATTTGGAATATCCTGCACCTCATTCAACGGGGAAAGAGCCGAGATCCCTTCACCGGGAGTGACCTCGTTAGCAAAGGTTTTCACCACTATATTTTTGCAAAAAGCTCTCAGGATCCTTCAACGAGATCAAGTTCATTACGTTAAAGGTTTTTCGCCAAAAACCAGCCGTAGCTCTCCATCATTTCAGACGGGTAGCACTTAGTATTCATGCTATGTTTGTTGGCCCTTAGTCAAGGCATAGTGGAAGGTAGCTGCTTGTTACCTTTCTGTTGCATAGATAGATGCGTTGGTTTGGGACAGCCGTACAGCCTAGTTGTTAGTTATATATATACCCTAAAGGCCATTGTTGTACATACGATGTATATTATAGTGGATGCTTGGATATATATAGAGAGGATTTTCTTGCTCGACATGATAGTATGCTATTTGGTTTCACTTTATCTTAACATGTTGGCTTGTATTGGTTTACTATCTTGCTCTCACATGTTGATAAAGCCATTAGGATAAGTACTCGGCTACTAGGACTATGATGCAGATCATGCTACTAGGGCCAGGGTAGTCAAAGAGTACATCCTATAACTGTTCCTAGTCGAGGGAGTATCAAGACAGGGCATCGATACTCCAGAGTAGACTAGCGTATACACATCTTGACCCATATGATGGGCAATGGATGATCCCATATCCATTGGTGTTTGACAACAAAGATGGTGTACGGGTGCTCAGTGGAGACTGGGTACACTGAACGGACTCGCCGAGAACTCCTAGATGGTATTATACCTATCTTCAGATAGCAGTTCTCCAGTGACACTGGTACAGGTTAGTCTGTCGACCCGAGATCGTCATAGAGTCTTGTGTGATTCACACTGTGCTTTGGTTTCCATCTTACCACGTCCAAGAAGGCGTGCAAAACGGTGAATTTTGGGTACAGTCCCGAATCACATGGAGGCAATGAGCGATAGGAGGGGTTTCGTCTCTCCCGGTATAGGGAGTTGATGTTGCGCAATGTTCGATTGGCTATAACTGGAAGTCCCTGGCCAGGGCTGATATGGAGTGCTACTGGTAAGAGTTATCAATTGTTTCTCTACCTGTTATGAGCCTCAAATCGCCACGACTTATCGGTTACTGGGGTCTGACGTTTACCACCCCTAGACTGGATATGTGACATATCAGACGAAAAGACGGGACTGTACGGTAGTGTTACTGATTGGATTCACAGGAGAATTTACAGGCTTGCTTGTTGATCTTATGATCGCTCAATACCTGGGTGGCTGTTACGTTTAGCTGACCGCTTGCAGCTTGTGGGTGTTTGATATGATCATCACCTACTGTCGGCGTATTGACGATTCTTTAGAGTCCTACACAGAGGTTTCCTGGCTCAGGCAAAACGGAGTAGGAGCACATATGTGATATGTGCGAGACCGAGAATAATACGTTATGAGATACCGTATTCTATTCTCACGATATGAGATATCGGCCGGGTATATGTGATATATCGGGTCATCGGATCAAGTATTGATTCGATGAAATTGTACATGTTATATTAGTCGGTTATATGCAATATAGCCGGATTGTTGGATCAAGAGTTGATTCAGTAATTTAATGTATAATTATATATGTGATATATTACATTACGTTAACTAATATAAGCTCGCCTTATTGATTCATTTTCTCACAGGATAATACATTGATGTATATGCGATATATGTTAATTGTATTATTTTCTTTTGTTACAAAATATATTGTATATGTGATATATAATATTGTAACTTGTTAGGGTTACAAATGCAACAAGATTGTTGAGTTTAAACTAAGTTAGTGTTTGGATTAGGGTTAGCTTTTGGGTTAGTTTTTGGGTTAGCTTTTGGATGAAGCTTTCATGAAGCTTCATGATGCTTTCCTTTTGTCATTAGCTTTGATATTTTATGTTGATATTTGTTAACCCAACCCAAACCATTAACCTTAGTTTATTCTCTACAAAGGTTAAGCTTTTCATTCTTAACCTAGATTTACAATTGTAACCAAAAACAATAATTCATTATTCATCACAAAAGGATTAGCTTCATCTTCTTCTTCTTCTTCTTCTTCTTCTTCTTCTTGCTCTTGAAAAAGCATTCTAGCTTTTTGAGTTGTGGTGATTACTAGTGAGAAATTGAAAACAAAAGAGAGCAATATTTCTACTTCATCATCCTCATCTATTCTAGCCAATTAGATTAGGGTGTTCACTTCTCTAATTACTACATTAGTGAAGTATAAGTTTGGGTTAGAGATTCTTCAAGATAAATCATCTTAGATCAAGAAGACATCAAGAAAGATGCATCATTCACCTCATGGAGCCTCCCGAGAGTCGCACTTCTTGATGATCGCAGCGAAGGGACCTCAACACGGAGCTTATGAAGCGAAGTAACGGACTACAAAAGTTGTAATCCTAATCTCTTTACTTCTTTGTATGTGATACAAACTTGTTACCCTAGAAATTCTAGCATGATTCATGGTTTGTTTACTTTGCACCTCTCTAAAATTTTAAGGTGGCATGAGTGACGCTACCAAACCCTAGACTAGGTGCAAGGGAAGCCCAACAGTGGTATCAGAGTCAAACTAGAATTTTAGATACGGTGTTATAACAATTACGAAAACGTAATCAACTCCGAAATATGATATTATGAACTCCCCATTTTGCTCTCTGGAAATTTTCAAAAAAGTCCTTTAAAAATTTTCCAAACAGGTGCAGAATGATATTTTGGACATTCTAAGAACATGGAAGAAATACGGATGGAGGGGCTCGGATTTTGGCCGAGCCCCTAGCCTAGAATTCCAGCCTGGCCGGCCCCTTCACCTCCTCTGGCCCCCGTATTCCTCCTATGCTCTGGTGTCTCCATTTTGGTTTTCCTAGTATTGTTTGCTTAGCCCAATTTTCATATGATGATTTGTTTGACCTGGGGCTAATTCGTAGTGCTTCGTAGTCGTATAACTTAACACTGTAATGGTAACCTTGACTATTTTTAGCAGTTCGATCGAACATCAAACACCACATTTTGTACCCCGCTGAAATTTCCAAGTGTTGTAATTTTCCGAAGTTGATTATATTCGTAAAATCGTGTAAGTACCCCTATGGACCCCCTGGAAGACTATAATAACCTTAACTCGATTCTATGCCCATAGAACCGTGTTCGAACCTTCGGGTTTGCCGTAGTTCCGTGGTGTCATAGGTGAGGCGTTGGTCAACTCCTTCTACGGCTGGTCCATGGACACTGTGGCACGGTTTTTGAGTGTTTTAACTTTGCTCAAGTGTTGAGCTCACGGGGGTAATTTGTAAGTGTACGTTGATTCGATCGAAACGTTAAACATCATCTTGATATTCTGTGATTGTGATATAATATGTGGAATTCATATAGTTGGGCATGAAATCCGTAATATGTGATATTTCGGGTTTACGATGTCTAAGGTGAATATGGATTCCAAATGTTGTAGTTTTTCACTTTCTTTTCTGCGACCGTAAGTGTAGTATGTGGGGTATTGCCGGCTTCGTTGCAATACATCAATGACAATCGGGATACACATACTTAATTACGTTGATGATATGAGATATTATGTGTTGCTGTGAAATGTTATATTGGATCGTCGTGTTCTGAATAGCCGGGGGTTTTATGTGAGATGAGGGTTTTTATATTCATTCATGTAAAATTCATTGTATATAATATTCTTTTATTGGGGCACTTCCGGGTTGAGGTTTTTTTCATCATTGTATATTATTTACTTTTCTGCATTAGGATAGACCCAAGGAGGGGAGCACAAGTAACCGGGTTCTAGGGTCTAGTGGGAGGCCATCTCGAGAAGTCGAGACCGGGTCTCCTAACCCTAGAATTGACAGCCTTACTTGCCACTCTCGTAGGGGTCTATGGATGTGGGTTTGGCTATTCATCGCGACCGTGGAATCCCTATTTTATACAGGCTCGAAATAAAACACGGACCTCCTAGTATATCCAATATTTCATATGTTTCTTCTGCTGCTGATATACTGTGATGTGATCATATTATATGCATGAGACGAATGCTTTATTATTGTATATATGATATATAATAAACGTTGCTTATGTCATACACCCGCGCTAGTCCCGTCCCGGTATGCCGTTAGTTATGTAACCTGACGATGCATAATGGAACATTGTGGTGAATGTGGATGGCATAAGCGTACGTTGTATTTTCATTTCTTCTGTGATGCTTAGGAAGCATAAATGATGGGATTTATTAATGAGATTAATAAAAGAAAAGAATCCTAAAATATGTTGTAGAATCAAATTATAAAAAAAAGGATAGCTACTGTTTTTGCTTTGCATAGCGGTATATATGATATACCCTGCACCTTATTCGATGAGGAAAGAGCCGAGATCCCTTCACCGGGAGTGACCTCTTTAGCAAAACTGGAAGATTCTACAAACTCATGGTTTAGTTTTTGATTGCTTCTATAGTTCTTTCTTTGCACCGCGGTATTTGTGAAATATCCTGCACCTTATTCGATAAGGAAAGAGCCGTGTATTTCTCCTTTCAATTTGTATCGGTGATTTTCAAAGTCTTTTGGGAACACGTAAACGCCACTGTGCTATGCCGGATCTGTTAGTGTATATGCCCTAGGGGCCATTATTGTATCATACTAGGTTGTATATTACTTAATGGAAGCTTGGGATATTCACAGTTTTATATACCGTCTTGCTAAAAATGGTAGTATTCTACTTGGTTTCTGTCTACTTTAATATGTGCATATGTTTCTTGTAACATATCACTTATACATATTAGTAGAGCCCATAGGATCTTTACTTGATTACCAGCGTTGTGATGGCAGTCACACTAGTGGGGGCTGGGTAGTCTATAAGCAACATCCTATACTTGTCCCTAGTCGTAGGATTATCGAGACAGGGCATCGATACTCCAGAGTAGACTAGTGTGTACGCTTCTCATCCCAGTTGGGGAGATGGTCTGTCCCATAGCCATCAGTACGTCGTACAGGAGATAGTATACAGGTGCTCGTTGGGATACGGGTACACCAGACAGGACTTGCAGGAGAACTAACTGGATGGTATTATACCTAACGTCAGATAGCAGCTCTCAGGTGACATGTGTGCAGGTAGTCTGTTGACTTAAGGTCGTCATTTGTCTCGTATGAGTTCCCACTGTGCTTTGATTACTACCATACCACGGCTCAAAAGAGTCGTGCAAACAGGTTTTAGTTGGGTACAGTCCCGAGCCACATGGAGGCAGTGACCGACTGTTAGGGATTCGTCTCTCCCGGTATAGGGAGTTGATATCGCACGGTGAATGGGTGGTCATTACCATAAGTCCATGGCCAGGGCTAATGGAGAATTACTGGTGGACTGATCAGTAGATTCTCAAATGGTCTTGAGCCATACCGGCACGACTTGTACGGTTATTAGGGGTCTGACGTTCTCCACCTCCCTAGACCATACATGCGATACTCTTAGACGAACAGACCGGACTGCGCGGATATTGTCACGGACAGGCTCAGTAGGAGTTCGGATGGGTTATCTCATCGGCCTTCTTATCGACATCTACCTGGGGACCGTTACGTACAGCTAGTGCCGCTTGCGGTCTGTGGTTAAACCCACTGCCAGTGTAATGTCGAGTCTTTAGAGTCCAACACAGAGAGTTTCCCTCCTCCAGGCGAAACGATATAGAGGTCGTATGGTTTTACGACAAGGATTCGGACGCATACTTGTTTAAACGAACGTACGACGTTCGGACAGTTTTTACTAGCCGGCTTTGGTTTAAGCCAGATTCTAGTATCGGATTGTTGGATTTATATAGTCTAATGTTTTTCTGTGTTTTCACGGATTGGAGGGGCGTTCTCGTAATTTTCCGGGAAGCTTCTAGAAGCATGGTGACACGGGGGTTAAGGTGGCATAAGCATTTATTGCTTAATGACTCATTTGTGTGATTCATCCATGGTATTAAATGATGCATTAATTAGTTAATGAGTCATATTATGAATCACACAAGGTGAATGAATCAACCATGATGATTAAAAACATTTATATTATTTATTTGATAAATTGTTATGGTTGTTATATTCTAATGAGTTCATTTTCAGTATCATTCTTATCATCACCTTCTCTCTCCTCAAGCTCTCTCATTCTTGAAACCCTAACCCTAACCTCTCATGTGTTGAGATCAAGGGTTAGCTAGACTAATACATCCATAACCTCACTCTATATCCCCTAGGTAGCTTAGATTAGCACTTTGAGCAACCTAGTTATCTCAAGTTAGAGATCAAGCTTGGAGTAGGAGCTTTCGGGTGGATCGTCTTTGACTCGAGGAGACCGTTGAGGTGCCGATGTTCCAAGGAGCCAACAAGGAGTGGAGGACAGCGATGAAGACCCGAAGGACAAGTAACGTGAGGTATAACTTCGAATTCGAGTAGTTAAACCTCTTGTAGTTAGCTAGTAATGGTTTAGATACGATTCATGCGCTCAAGTCCGTGTTACGAAGCTTTGGTAATCGTTTTTCATATATTCCGCCTCCCCGCAAGTTTGTGGGATGCGTGACATGGACATACAGTGGTATCAGAGCCAACTAAACCATTACTAGCTTGTTAGCAACTAATTAGAACTTCGATCGTCGGAAAACACGAAAACAACACCCCGAACCCCCTATCGGTTTCTGTTAATTTTAAACGTGTCGAAAAAAATATTTGATATGCCTTAAAATTCACAGCAGGGAAATATAAGAATTCTGGGAAAATACGAGATTGCAACTCGGTTAGATGGCCGCGGATCCGCGGCAAGATAGTGCTTTTGGCCGCGGATCCGCCGCCGAGTCAACTCCGAGTTGACTCGGATTTACTCAGTAATTCATGGTTTTTGGACTTTTGTTTTCCTGTATATTCTGTTTCTGCCCAGGTTACTTCTATGCTGGCTTGCTTTTAGGGTAAACATGGAAAGAGGTTGTCATCGATGTTCTAAATTATTTGCTAATCGGGTTTCTATCTGTGATGTTTAATGTGTTCGTAAACCTCCCCTAACTGCTAGTATGTCGGTTGGCAGGGGGTTGCACATTTCTGTAATGTTTACTGTTTGTGTATATGAACTTGATTGGATCGTTGTGATGATTAGCCGGGGTTTGAGATGGGTTTAATATTCATTCATTCGATGTAATTGTAATATGTTGTAATATTATTTTGCGGGGCACATCCAGGTTGCGGTTGTAGCCACCGTTGTATTATTTCTTTTTTTACTGTTTTTTGCTCCTAGGATAGACCCAAGGTGGGGTGCACAAACTACCGGATACATTGAAGTGTTTAGTGGCCTACTCATGTTGTTGAGAGAGACCACTTCACTTCGGATACTTGGCGGGTAGTTTGTCGTACCCGTAGGGGTCTTGGGTGGGGTAATGGTTATTCATCACAACTGTGTAATCCATCTTTTGTTGCAGGCTCAAAGCAAACGTGGATTGCTTGTATATCCAATAATGTTCATCTGTGATCTGGAATGCCTATTATTACGTCCGACGAATGTACGATATCTATATATAATAGCTATTAGATGTCACTTATGTTTTACACCCGCGCTAGCCCAGCCCCCGCTCTGTCGTTAGTTAATTAACCTAACGGGTGATGACGGGACCCAGTGGCGAATGCGGATGGCATAAGAGGACGTGGTATTTTCGTTGTTTTCTGCAATGATAGGATAAATGATGGGACACATTATTTTAATGCAAAGAAAATAAACCAAAGTTCAATCGTTGAAACAAATTTAAAAAAAACCACTCGGTTATTTTAAAAAGAGCAGAATTTTTAATTGCGGAGCTTTAACCACTCCTTTTAAAAAGTATCAGGTTCCTTCGATTATATCAAGTTCACTATGTTCACGGTTTGCTAAAACAAGTAGTAGCCCTCCGTCATTTCAGTTAAATAGTCAGTAGTATTCAAGCTATGTATTTTGACCTTCGCCAAGGCATAATGATTGGTAGCTACTGAATATTTATCTGTAGCATAGATAGATGCGTTGGTTTGGGACAGTCGTACAACTATTTTGGCCTTCGTCAAGGGTATGTATGGGTGGGTTCAAATTAACCTGGATAATGACGGGTAGAACTTGATATGTGACTTATGATATGTTGGCCTTCGTAAAGGTCATAAGAGCATGGGGCAAAAATCCACAACGGGAATTTCTAAAGAAACTGAAATTTGCAGAGAGATGCAAACCATTTTGGAGTTTGATGAATGTTGGTTGGATTCCTTCAACAATATCATACGATGATATTTTGGATCCTGATCCTGTTAGTGTATATGCCCTAGAGGCCATTACTGTATCATACTAGTTTGTATATTACTTGATGGAAGCTTGGGATATTCACCTTGTATAAACAATCTTGCTCAACATAGTAGTATGCTACTTGGTTTGTTTCTACTTCAATGTGTACTTGTGTTTATTTCAGTATATCACTTATACGCATTAGTGGAGCCCTTAGGATCCTTGTTTGATTACCAGCGTTGTGATGGCAGTCACACTAGTGGGGGCTGGGTAATCTATAGGCACATCCTTATACAGGTCCCTAGTCGTAGGACTATCGAGACAGGGCATCGATACTCCGGAGTAGACTAGCGTATGCGCTTCTCATCCCAGTGTGGGAGATGGTCTGTCCCACAGCCATCAGTACGTCGTACTGGAGATAGTATACGGGTGCTCGTTGGGTTACGAGTACACTGGACAGGACTCGTCGGGAACTGACAGGTTGGTATTATACCTATCGTCAGTTATCAGTTCCCAGGTGACATGAGTACAGCTTAGTCCGCTGACTTGACACTGACACTTCGCCTCGAGTGTGTTCCCACTGCACTTTGATCACTACCCTACCACGGCTCAAAGGAGTCGTGCAAACAGGTGGTGGTTGGGTGCAGTCCCGAAGCACTTGGAGGCAGTGACGGTTAGACAGGATTCGTCTCTCCCGGTATTGGGGGTTGACATCGCGCTGTGTCTAGGAGAGCCATTACACGAGTAGTCCCTGGCCAGGGCAAGCGAGATATACTGGTAGGTTTCCAGTGTTATCTCAGGGTGTTTTGGGCTTCACTCCGACACGACTTGTACCGCTATTGGGGACTGACGTTTTACCGCCCCCTAGGCCCGCCATGCGATGTATCAGACGAACAGACCGGACTGTACGGAGAATGTCACATTCAGACTCAGTAGGAGTTCAGATGGGGTTTCACCTCGTCAGCCTTCTTGTCGGCATCTACCTGGGGACCGTTACGCACAGCTAGTGCCGCTTGCGGTCTGTGGTTAAACCCACTGCCAGCGTAGTGTCGAGTCTTTAGAGTCCCACACAGAGGGTATTCGCCTCTGGGCAAAACAGAGTAGAGGTCGCATGGTTTTGCGACAGGGTTCGTTCTCATCCGCGCACTTGTGCATGTTTGGAGTCCGGACGGATTATACTGGCAGGCTCTGGTTTGAGCCAGATACTGGTATATGTTTTGGGGGTTGCTTTTATATCTTGGTATTCTTGTTCCTCGGAACGAGAATGCAGGTGTGTATGCACAGTTGCTTGAGGCGGAGAATGAGGTTTTTCATTAGGGTTTCGGATCGGGTGCGTATGCACAGTTGACAGTCTTCATTTTCCAAACCCTAATGGATTTATATATATTATCTATTAATAATAGTAATTAAATAAGAATTATGTTATGGTTGTTTTTTTGTTGACTTGTTGACCTTGGTTGACTTGTTGACCATTGACCACTTTCATGCCTTGAAAGTCTTCCTTGATTCATGCTTACACTTCATTTAAAGAAGCATGATAGTGGTCATTCCAAAATTACCATCAACTATTCTTATTTCAATTATTATCATTTAGATAATTCATTTCTTTTGCAATATGGTTGCAAGAAAGAAATAATTGAGCTCATTCTATCATAACCTCTCTCTCTCCTCATTTCATCTTCTTCTTCCTCTTGAAAAGAGAAACCTTCTCATGTGTTGAGAATCATTCTCTTTAGAAAGAAAAGCAAACCCTAATCTCTCTCTACTCATTCTAGGATGAAGGTTTAGCAAGCCGGAAACCCTAGTTCACTTAAAGATCGAGGAAGAGCCCAAAGTCGAACCTTCGAGGTGGATCCATCTTCGACGGGAGAAGGCGACGTAAAGAGAACCATCAACCTCTACAAGGTTTGAAGAAGAAGGAGTTCAAGTTTAGGTATAACCATCTTCCATAGTAGCTAACTCTCTTTAGCTAGACTGCTAGTTTTAGTTTAGACAACGATCCCGACCAAGTTTAGTCCATGTTGCCTCTTGCGATAAAAATTCGTTTTTTATACCGTTTCCGCCTCCCCGTAAGCACCGGGGGTCGCAATATGGACTTACAGTGGTATCAGAGCCTAACTAAACTTAAACTAGCTTGGTAGTGAAGTGTAACGAAGTTCGGAAACGAAAAATCACAAAACCGGAAATTCAAAACCCTAACTTTCTGTTGAAATTTTTTCTGCTTAAAATGAAAAACTTTATACTTGTAAATTCGTCTCAGGGTTTTCTAAGAACACACAAGAAAAACGATAGCATGTTTCCTCCAATCCGCCGCCCTTCCGCGGCCTCACCTACTCATCTGGCCGCGGAACCGCCGCAGGTTGTAGTCATCTTTGCATCGTTTTTCGTGCAGTGTTCTTCTGTGTTGGTTTTGGGATTTTTCAGATATATTATATGTACCCAGATTTTCCAGAACTGAAATTCACTTTTGGGGTCCTATAATTCCGTATTTTTTTTCCGAACTTCATTGCACTTTGGCTATGTTGGTTATATCTGTGATGTTTGCATGTATTGAACGTCGGCTAATCGCTATAAGTCGATTAGTCGGGGTTATACATGATCTGTAATGTGCTGGAATGTGTATATGAATGTGTTGGACTGTCGCGGGTGAATAGCCGGGGTGGATGTGAGATGAGCTTTTGTTTTTCTTTCATTCATTGTAAATGTAAATTGATGTAATTATATTATTTGTTTGGCCGCACAACCGGGTCGGGGTTGTAGCCGTCATTGTATAATTCTTTTTACTGTTTTTGCTCCTAGGATAGACCCATGGTGGGGTGCACAAACTACCGGGAACTTGGCGGGTAGTTTGCCGCACCCGTAGGGGTCTTGGGTGGGGTATTTGCTATTCACCGCGACCGTGTTATCCGCTTTTCGTTTCAGGCTCGAAAGAAATGCGGATTGCTAGTATATCCAATGTATTCATCTGTGATCTGTAATGTCTATCATTGCTTTCTATTTAGGCGTTGCTTATGTTTTACAGCCGCGCTAGCCCAGCCCCCGCTCTGTCGTTAGTTAAGTAACCTAACGAGTGATGACGGGACCCCGTGGCGAATGCGAATGGCATAAGCGTACGTCATATTTTGGTTGTTTTCTGCAATGGTAGGAATTAAATGATGGGACGCATTAAAAGAACTAATGCAAGAATATCACGCATTAAAAGAACTAATGCAAGATAATAAACCAAGTTTAAGTCGATGGAACACTTTCGAAAAACCACTCGGTTCTTTTCAAAACTAACTTTTAAATGCGGAGCTTGAGCCACTCCTTCTAAAAGCTATCTCGTTCCATCGATTATATCAAGTTCACTACGTTCACGGTTTCGCCAAAACCATTCGTAGCCCTCCGTCGTTTCACATAAATAGTCAATAGTATTCAAGCTGTGTTTGTTGGCCAAAGTCAAGGCATAGTGATTGGTAGCTATTGGATATTCATGTGCAGCATAGATAGATGCGTTGATTTGGAACAGTCGTACTGCCTTGTTGGCCAAAGTCAAGGGTATGTACGGGTGGATTCAAATTAACCTGGATAACGACGGGAAGAACTTGACATGTGACTTATGATTTGTTGGCCAAAGTCAAGGTCATAAGAGCATGGGGCAAAAATCCACATCGGGAGTTTCATAAGTACTGAAACTTGCTAGATTTGCATACCATTTGGAGTGTGATGATTATGGTAGGATTCCTTCATTTTCGTCACGCGATGATATTTGGATCCCGATCCTACTATGAGTATATGCTACTCCTCGGGAAATTTCTCACTAAACGATCAATGCTATAAACCTAGTAGGTGCCTAGAAAGGTGTTAGCGGGGCTACGCCCCCAGGGAAAAGAGGTTCTTAAATTAAGGAACTTCGCGAAAGCGTTGGAAAACCTCCCTCGAAGTACAGACACTGGCCTGGCTGAACGGTTAAGCAAGTATTGTACGGTGGGATTGATCCCGGCTAATTCTTCCTTTGTGGTTTGAGGAGGGATTCGAGAGACAGTGGGAGCCATCCTGTTTAGACAAATTAAAAACCATTCTAAACTTGCAAGAGCATCGTGCTAAGTGTTTCTTCTCTCCCCCTGCAGCGACCAAATCGAAATGACTGGACTTAAGTTACTTCTAGATAAAAACATACTGACAGGGCCAAACTACAAAGATTGGCTCAGGAATGTCAAATTGGCAATCTCTTACGACAAGCTGGGGTATCTTCTTACCACCAAAGCTCCCCCCGTCCCAGGTCCCACCTCCAGCGTCGCGGATAAGGAAATCCGTAAGACTTGGGAGATAGACAGCGCGAAGGCCAGATGCCTCGTACTTGCCTCGATGGACAACGACCATCAGAGGAGGCACGAGAATATGGATTTGGAATCCATATTTCTTCATACAAAAGAACTGTATGGAGAGCAGTCTCGTATCGCAAGATACGAAGTGTCGAAGAAGTTATTTTCGACTAAGTTGGCCGTCGGATCATCGGTAGCGGACCACGTGCTTAAGATGATTGGCTACACTGAGGAGCTCGCGGAACTTGGGACCACGTTGGATAGTGAACTCTACACGGATATAATTCTCCAGTCCCTTCCATCCACTTACGCCCAGTTCATACTGAATTTCAACTTGCAAGAAAAGGAAGTTGAACTTTCAGAACTCCTCAACCTGCTGAGGAGCGCAGAGGGCACCCTACAGAAGGGTAGGGATACATCCACTTTGTTTGTAGGAGGATCTTCTTCTTCTAGGTCCAAGGCGAAAGCCAAGGGAAAGAAGAGGAAAGCCCCCGCCAAACCAAGGGGCGGTGTTAGTAAAGTGGGTGCGAAGGGAAAGGAAAAGGCAACAAAGATAGCGGGGAAGCTTGTTGGTAAAGAGGAATGCTTCTATTGTCACAAGAGTGGACACTGGAAGAAAGATTGCAGGGCTTGGAAAGCCAGGACACAGGAACTGAAGCAGGTTGCAGCTTCAGCTTCAGGTGTGTATGTTATTGAAAACTGTCTTTCTATAAACTCTACTTCCTGGGTATTGGATACCGGATCAGGATCTCATATCTGTAATTCTTTGCAGGCGTTGAGAAACCGTAGGTTTTTGAAGGAAGGTGACATGACCCTCAGAGTTGCGAACGGAGCTAGCATGGATGCTAAAGCCGTGGGGGACTATCACCTAGGAATGTCAGATGGACATGTTTTGGTTTTGCGTAATTGCTTTTTTGTACCCAACGCAACTTGTAATATCATTTCTGTATCTTTGGTTTCTAAAGAAGGTTATGAATTTGCGTTTGTAAGTAATGTTGTTAACATTCACCTTAATCAAGTTCTGATTGGGTCAGGTACATTGAGCAATGGTATATACGTATTAAACCAACCACAGATTTTCAATGTCCAGAATACACACAAAAGAAAGTCACCAGATATTAATCAGACTTTCTTATGGCATTGTAGACTGGGTCACATCAATGAGAGAAGGTTGACTAAGTTACATACAGAAGGATATTTGGATCCGTTCGAATATCAATCATATGCCACTTGTCAATCCTGTCTCAAAGGAAAGATGACAAAGACTCCGTTCACTGGACACGGAGTAAGAGCGAGCGAGCTCTTGGGACTCGTACACAGCGACGTGTGCGGTCCAATGTCTACACATGCGCGAAGCGGTTATTCTTACTTCATTACTTTTACGGATGATTTTTCAAGATACGGTTATGTCTTCTTAATGAAACATAAGTCCGAAGCTTTTGAAAAATTCCAGGAATTTAAGAATGAAGTAGAAAAACAGACCGGCAAAAGTATCAAGATTCTAAGATCGGATCGAGGTGGAGAATACTTAAGTGCCGAGTTCCTAAATTATTTAAAAGAGAATGGGATTCTCTCTCAGCTTACTCCTCCATACACCCCGCAACATAACGGTGTATCGGAGAGACGGAACCGGACCCTATTGGATATGGTACGGTCCATGATGAGTAACGCTGAGTTACCGCGATCATTCTGGGGGTATGCACTAGAATCAGCTGCGTACCTATTGAACCGAGTTCCTACTAAGACTGTGCCTACTACACCATATGAGATGTGGTGTGGGAAGAGACCCCATCTCAGTCACATCAAGACTTGGGGATGTCCAGTTTTTGTTAAAAAGTAGCATGCGGACAAGCTCGAGGCGCGTTCAGTACAGTGTAAGTTCGTGGGATATCCAAAGAACCACGAGCTATTACTGAAAGCTTAGAGGGACCAGAGGGTTCAAATGAACAGGACATTCCTATGCCGCTCCGCAGAAGTAGTAGGCAGTCTCATCCGCCCGAGAGATACTACGGTTTTCTCATAGACGGGGATAGAGAGGATTGCATCATAGACTATGATGAGCCTACTAGCTTCCAGCTGGCCGTTCAGAGCATTGACTCGGTAAAATGGCTGGATGCAATGCGGACCGAAATGGAGTCCATGTACACCAACAAAGTATGGACGTTGGACATTGCTCCAGACGGGGTAAAACCCGTAGGATGCAAGTGGATCTTCAAAAGGAAGATTGGTGTAGATGGACAGGTTGAGACCTATAAAGCTAGACTTGTAGCAAAGGGTTTCCGTCAAAGACCTGGCTTGGACTACGACGAAACCTTTTCTCCAGTGGCTATGCTGAAATCCATTCGGATCCTTCTTGCCATTGCTGCCTTCCACGATTATGAGATTTGGCAGATGGACGTAAAAACCGCTTTTCTAAATGGAAATTTAGAGGAGTGTGTCTATATGGATCAGCCAGAGGGTTTCATTCAGAGTGGGAGCAGCGGAAAGGTGTGCAAGTTGCTTAAGTCCATCTATGGACTAAAGCAGGCATCGCGGAGTTGGAACATCTGTTTTGATGAGACGGTCAAGGAATTTGACTTTATCAAAAATCCAGATGAACCATGCATCTATAGTAGATTTGTAGCGAGAACTGTAGTATTCCTTGTTTTATACGTGGATGACATTCTCTTAATAGGAAATGACATTCCTATGCTACAATCTGTCAAGGGTTTCTTGTCACAAAGGTTCTCCATGAAAGACCTGGGTGATGCCTCTTACATCCTGGGGATCCGGATCCATCGTGATAGATCCAAGAGGATATTAGGACTTTCACAGTCCAGGTACATCGACACCGTACTGAAAAGATTCAGTATGGAAGATTCCAAGCGCGGTAACTTACCGGCTTGTCACGGAATCACCCTCTCTAAAGAGATGTCTCCCAAGACTGATTTGGAGAGGGATCGCATGTCTATTATACCCTACGCTTCTGCGGTAGGCTCTATAATGTATGCGATGTTGTGTACCAGACCGGATGTAGCTTATGCACTGAGTGTAGTAAGCCGGTATCAGTCAAACCCTGGGGAGAAACATTGGATAGCGGTAAAGAACATTCTCAAGTACCTGAGGAGGACTAAGGAGATGTTCTTGGTGTATGGCGGAAAAGACCTCCAGATTGAGGCCTTTGCTGACTCCAGCTTCCAGAGTGACAAGGATGATTCCAAGTCCATGTCGGGTTTTGTCTTTACCCTCAATGGAGGGGCGGTGTGTTGGAAGAGTTCCAAACAGGAAACCGTTGCAGACTCGACTATGGAAGCGGAATACATCGCTGCATCTGATGCCGCAAAAGAAGCTGTCTGGATAAGGAAGTTCTTAAAAGAACTTCAGGTGGTTCCGTCCATTGTTGACCCAGTACCTCTGTATTGCGACAACAACGGGGCTATAGCTTTAGCAAAGGAACCCAGGTCCCATCAGAGATCCAGGCACATCTTGAGGCGGTATCACCTGATCAGGGAGATCGTGGATCGCAAGGAGATCGAGGTTCGGAGGGTTGCTTCAGAAGAGAACACTGCAGATCCATTCACCAAGGCCTTACCCCAGACTCAGTTCGAGCGGCTGATCGAGATGATAGGTCTTCGATACGCCAGTACATGGCCTTAGTGCAAGTGGGAGATTGTTAGTGTATATGCCCTAGAGGCCATTACTGTATCATACTAGTTTGTATATTACTTGATGGAAGCTTAGGATATTCACCTTGTATAAACAATCTTGCTCAACATAGTAGTATGCTACTTGGTTTGTTTCTACTTCAATGTGTACTTGTGTTTATTTCAGTATATCACTTATACGCATTAGTGGAGCCCTTAGGATCCTTGCTTGATTACCAGCGTTGTGATGGCAGTCACACTAGTGGGGGCTGGGTAATCTATAGGCACATCCTTATACAGGTCCCTAGTCGTAGGACTATCGAGACAGGGCATCGATACTCCGGAGTAGACTAGCGTATGCGCTTCTCATCCCAGTGTGGGAGATGGTCTGTCCCACAGCCATCAGTACGTCGTACTGGAGATAGTATACGGGTGCTCGTTGGGTTACGAGTACACTGGACAGGACTCGTCGGGAACTGACAGGTTGGTATTATACCTATCGTCAGTTATCAGTTCCCAGGTGACATGAGTACAGCTTAGTCCGCTGACTTGACACTGACACTTCGCCTCGAGTGTGTTCCCACTGCACTTTGATCACTACCCTACCACGGCTCAAAGGAGTCGTGCAAACAGGTGGTGGTTGGGTGCAGTCCCGAAGCACTTGGAGGCAGTGACGGTTAGACAGGATTCGTCTCTCCCGGTATTGGGGGTTGACATCGCGCTGTGTCTAGGAGAGCCATTACACGAGTAGTCCCTGGCCAGGGCAAGCGAGATATACTGGTAGGTTTCCAGTGTTATCTCAGGGTGTTTTGGGCTTCACTCCGACACGACTTGTACCGCTATTGGGGACTGACGTTTTACCGCCTCCTAGGCCCGCCATGCGATGTATCAGACGAACAGACCGGACTGTACGGAGAATGTCACATTCAGACTCAGTAGGAGTTCAGATGGGGTTTCACCTCGTCAGCCTTCTTGTCGGCATCTACCTGGGGACCGTTACGCACAGCTAGTGCCGCTTGCGGTCTGTGGTTAAACCCACTGCCAGCGTAGTGTCGAGTCTTTAGAGTCCCACACAGAGGGTATTCGCCTCTGGGCAAAACAGAGTAGAGGTCGCATGGTTTTGCGACAGGGTTCGTTCTCATCCGCGCACTTGTGCACGTTTGGAGTCCGGACGGATTATACTGGCAGGCTCTGGTTTGAGCCAGATACTGGTATATGTTTTGGGGGTTGCTTTTATATCTTGGTATTCTTGTTCCTCGGAACGAGAATGCAGGTGTGTATGCACAGTTGCTTGAGGCGGAGAATGAGGTTTTTCATTAGGGTTTCGGATCGGGTGCGTATGCACAGTTGACAGTCTTCATTTTCCAAACCCTAATGGATTTATATATATTATCTATTAATAATAGTAATTAAATAAGAATTATGTTATGGTTGTTTTTTTGTTGACTTGTTGACCTTGGTTGACTTGTTGACCATTGACCACTTTCATGCCTTGAAAGTCTTCCTTGATTCATGCTTACACTTCATTTAAAGAAGCATGATAGTGGTCATTCCAAAATTACCATCAAATATTCTTATTTCAATTATTATCATTTAGATAATTCATTTCTTTTGCAATATGGTTGCAAGAAAGAAATAATTGAGCTCATTCTATCATAACCTCTCTCTCTCCTCATTTCATCTTCTTCTTCCTCTTGAAAAGAGAAACCTTCTCATGTGTTGAGAATCATTCTCTTTAGAAAGAAAAGCAAACCCTAATCTCTCTCTACTCATTCTAGGATGAAGGTTTAGCAAGCCGGAAACCCTAGTTCACTCAAAGATCGAGGAAGAGCCCAAAGTCGAACCTTCGAGGTGGATCCATCTTCGACGGGAGAAGGCGACGTAAAGAGAACCATCAACCTCTACAAGGTTTGAAGAAGAAGGAGTTCAAGTTTAGGTATAACCATCTTCCATAGTAGCTAACTCTCTTTAGCTAGATTGCTAGTTTTAGTTTAGACAACGATCCCGACCAAGTTTAGTCCATGTTGCCTCTTGCGATAAAAATTCGTTTTTTATACCGTTTCCGCCTCCCCGTAAGCACCGGGGGTCGCAATATGGACATACAGATCCTACTGTGAGTATATACTACTTATCAGGAGATTCATCACTTAACGAACAATGCTATAAACCAAGTAGGTGCCTTGAAAGGTGTCAGCGGGGTTACGCCCCCAGAGAAAAGAGGTTCTTTAATTAAGGAACTTCGCGAAAGCATTGGAAAACCACCCTCGAAGTATCGACACTGGCCTGGTTGAACGGTTAAGCAAGTATTGTACGGTGAGAATAGTCCTGGCTAATTCTTCTTTTATGGTTTGAGGAAGGATTCGAGAAACAGTGGGAGCCATCCTGTTTAGATAAATTAAAAACCACTCTAAACTTGCAAGAGCATCATGCCAAAAGTGTTTTCTTCTCTCTCTCTTATTTGCAGCGACCTTGTGACCACGACTAGGTTACATCTAGATAACAAATTGACTGAATCTGACTTATATGACTAGAAAAGGTCTATCCAGATGTCCATTTCCTATGACAAGCTGGACCACCCTATTACTACTCAAGATCTCGCCGTCCCAGGTCCAGTTTCCACTGTCACGGATATGGATATCCGTCATACAAGGGAAAAGGATAATGTGAAAGCCAAGTGCCTCGTGTTAGCTTCAGTTGATGGTGTAAACCAGAAGCAGCACGAGAAGATGGACTCAGTTTCCATCTTTCTCCATAACAAAGATTTATATGGAGCGCAATCTCATATCGCAAGATATGAGAGCTCGAACGAATTAATTCTAGCAAGGATGGTTTTCGGGTTATATGTAGGGGGCATCGTCCTTACAATGACTAGCTATATTAATGAGCTCAAGGACCTGGAGACCTCGTTGGAACACGGGTCAGATACTGACTTGATTCTACAGTCTCTGCCTTCTACCCTGAAGAAAACCAGGAAAGTAAAAGGAAAGAGAAGGGCAAAAGTTTCGGGACTAAATGTAGTAAAAGAGGGACGTTCCTATTATTATGGGATTGGGTATTGGCAGAAAGATTGCAGAGCTTTTAAAGCCTGTAACCAGGATACAAAGCATGTTATGGCTTCGGCCTCAAGTGTGTTTGTAATTGAGAACTGTTTGTCTATTAACTCTACTTCCTGGGTACTAGATACCGGAGCAGGATCTCATATCTGTAATTCATTACATGCTTTGAGAAACCGTAGAGTTATGAAGGTAGGTGATTTGCCTCTCAGAGTTGCAAACGGAATGAGCGTGGACGCTGAATCCGTGGAGAATATCGCCTAGGTTTGATAAGTGGGCAGATATTGATTCTACTTAATTGTCTGTATGTACCTAGTATGACTTGTAATATCATATCAGTATCCTCACTTTCGAGAGAGGGATATAATTTTACATTCGTAAGCGATGTAGTTCACATCCACCTAAATCAAGTTTTGATTGGGTCCGGTACTTTAGATAATGGCATATACGTATTGAGTCAAGCTCAGGTTTTCAATGTCCAGAACATACTTAAAAGAAAGTCTCCGGAATTAAATCAGGCTTTCTTTTGGCATTGTAGACTAGGTCACATCATTGAGAGATGGTTGACTAAGTTACATAGAGAAGGATATTTGAATCCGTTCGAATATCAATCTTATGCTACTTGTGAATCTTGTCTCATAGGAAAGATGACTAAGACTCCGTTTACTGGACACGGAGTAAGAGCAAGCGAGCTCTATGGACTCATACACAGTGACGTATGCGGTCCAATGTCTACACATGCGAGAGGTGGTTATTACTACTTCATTACTTTTGCGGATGATTTCTCTAGGTATGGACATGTCTTCTTGATGAAACATAAATCCGAGGCCTTTGAGAAATTCCAAGAATACAAGAATGAAGTGGAAAACCAAAATGGCAAAAGTATCAAGACACTGAGATCTGATCGAGGTGGTGAATACTTAAGTGCCGAGTTCCTTGGTTAATTTAAAGAGAATGGAATTCTCTCTCAGCTTAGTCCTCTATACACACAACAACACAATGGTGTATCGGAAAGGAGGAATCAAACCCTATTAGATATGGTTCGTTCCATGATGAGTAAGGCTAAGTTACCGCGATCTTTCTAGGGTTATGCACTAGAGTCAGCTGCATATCTTTTGAACAAAGTTCCAACCAAGACTGTGCCTAGCACACCATATCAGATGTGGAGTGGGAAGAAACCCTATCTTCAGTACCTGAAGACATGGGGATGTCCAGCTTTTGTAAAAAGGAAGCATGCGGACAAGCTCGAGGCACTCTCAGTACTGTGTAAGTTTGTGGGATACCCAAAGAACTCCAAGGGGTATTTTTTTATTACACAGAGGAACAAAAGGTTTTTGTTTCTCGTCATGCCCACTTTCTGGAACATCAGTTTTTAGAAAAGGGAACAAGTGGGAGCGTAGTAGAACTGGAAGAAATTCCAGAACCACAAGCTATTACTGAAAGCTTGGAAGAACCAGACGGTTCAGGAGAACCGAACATCCCAGCACCACTCCGCAGGAGTAGTAGGCAGTCTCATCCACCCGAGAGATACTACGGTTTTCTCATAGACGGGGATATAGAAGATTGCACTATTGACTATGATGAGCCTACTAGCTTCCAGCAAGCCATTCAGAGCGGTGACTCAGTAAAATGGCCGGATGCAATGCGGACCGAAATGGAGTCCATGTACACTAACAAATTATGGACTTTAGACATTGCTCCAGATGGGGTAAAACCCGTAGGATGCAAATGGATCTTCAGAAAGAATATTGGTGTAGATAGACTGGTTGAAACCTATAAGGCTAGACTTGTTGCAAAGGGTTTCCGTCAAAGACCTGGTTTGGACTATGACGAGACCTTTTCTCCAGTGGCTATGCTTAAATCCATTCGGGTCCTTCTTGCTATTGCTGCCTTCCACGATTATGAGATCTGGCAGATGGACGTAAAGACGGCCTTTCTAAATGGTAATTTGGAAGAGTACGTCTATATGGATCAGCCAGAGAGATTCATTCAGAGTGGGAGCAGCGGTAAAGTATGCAAGTTGCTTAAGTCCATTTATGGACTAAAGCAGGCATCTCGGAGTTGGAACATCTGTTTTGATGATGCTGTCAAAGAATTTGACTTTATCAAAAATCCAGATGAACCATGCATATACAGAAAGATTGCAGGGAGAGCTGTAGTATTCCTCGTCTTGTACGTGGATGACATTCTCCTAATAGGAAATGATATTCATATGTTACAGTCAGTCAAAAGATTCTTGTCACAGAAATTCTCCATGAAAGACCTGGGAGATGCCACCTACATTCTGGGGATCCAGATCTATCGTGATAGATCTAAAAGGATGTTGGGACTTTCGCAGTCCAGGTACATAGACACTATATTGAAAAGATTCAATATGGAAGATTCTAAGCACGGTAACCTATCGACTTGTCACGGAATCACCCTCTCCAAAGATATGTCTCCCAAGACTGATTTGGAAAGGGATAGCATGTCGATTATACCCTACACTTCTGCAAATGTATGCGATGTTATGCACCAGACCAGATGTAGCATACGCATTGAGCGTAGTAAGCCGGTATCAAGCAAACCAAGGGGAGAAGCACTCGATAACATAAAGAACATTCTCAAGTACCTGAGGAGGACTAAAGAGATGTTCTTGGTGTATGGCGGAAAAGACCTCCAGATAGAGGCCTTTGCCGACTCCGGCTTCCAGAGTGACAAAGATGACTCCAAGTCCATGTCGGGTTATGTCTTTACCCTCAATGGAGGGGCGGTCTGTTGGAAGAGTTCCAAACAGGAGACCGTTGCTGACTCAATGATGGAAGCGGAGTACATAGCTGCTTGCGAGGCCGCAAAAGAAGCTGTCTGGATGAAGAAGTTCCTCACAGAACTTCAGGTGGTTCCTACCAGTGTTGGTCCAATACCTCTTTATTGTGGCAACAACGGCACTATAGCTTTAGCGAAGGAACCCAGGTCCCATCAGAAGTACAGAAACATCTTAAGGCGGTATCACCTGATCAGGGAGATTGTAGATCGCCGGGAGATCGAGGTGAAAAGAGTAGAGACGGAGAATAACATTGCTGATCCATTCACAAAGGCCATTTCTCAGACGCAGTTCGAGAGACTATTCGAGATGATTGTTCTTCGATATGCCAGCTCATGGCCCTAGTGCAAGTAGGAGATTGTTAGTGTATATGCCCTAGGGGCCATTATTGTATCATACTAGGTTGTATATTACTTAATGGAAGCTTGGGATATTCACAGTTTTATATACAGTCTTGCTAAAAATGGTAGTATGCTACTTGGTTTGTGTCTACTTTAATATGTGCATATGTTTCTTGTAACATATCACTTATACGTATTAGTAGAGCCCATAGGATCTTTGCTTGATTACCAGCGTTGTGATGGCAGTCACACTAGTGGGGGCTGGGTAGTCTATAAGCAACATCCTATACTTGTCCCTAGTCGTAGGATTATCGAGACAGGGCATCGATACTCCAGAGTAGACTAGTGTGTACGCTTCTCATCCTAGTTGGGGAGATGGCCTGTCCCACATCCATCAGTACGTCGTACTGGAGATAGTACACAGGTGCTCGTTGGGATACGGGTACACCGGACAGGACTTGCAGGAGAACGGACTGGATGGTATTATACCTAACGTCAGATAGCAGTTCTCAGGTGACATGTGTGCAGGTAGTCCGTTGACTTAAGGTCCTCATTTGTCTCGTATGAGTTCCCACTGTGCTTTGATTACTACCCTACCACGGCTCAAAGGAGTCGTGCAAACAGGTTTTAGTTGGGTACAGTCCCGAGACACATGGAGGCAGTGAGCGACTGTTAGGGATTCGTTTCTCCCGGTATAGGGAGTTGATATCGCACTGTGATTGGTTGGTCATTACCATAAGTCTCTGGCCAGGGCTGATGGAGAATTACTGGTGGACTGATCAGTAGATTCTCAAATGGTCTTGAGCCATACCGGCACGACTTGTACGGTTATTAGGGGTCTGACGTTCTCCACCTCCCTAGACCATACATGCGATACTCTTAGACGAACAGACCGGACTGCGTGGATATTGTCACGGACAGGCTCAGTAGGAGTTCGGATGGGTTATCTCATCGGCCTTCTTATCGACATCTACCTGGGGACCGTTACGTACAACTAGTACCGCTTGCGGTCTGTGGTTAAACCTACTGCCAGCGTAGTGTCGAGTCTTTAGAGTCCCATACAGAGAGTTTCTCTATTACAGGCGAAACGATATAGAGGTCGTATGGTTTTACGACAAGGGTTCGGACGCATACGTGTTTAAACGCACGTACGACGTTCGGACAATTTTTACTAGCCGTCTTTGGTTTAAGCCAGATTCTAGTATCGGGTTATTGGATTTATACAGTCTAAAGTTTTTCCATGTTTTCACGGATTGGAGGGGCGTTCTCGTAATTTTTCGGGAAGCTTCTAGAAGCATGGTGACTTGGGGGTTACGGTGGCATAAGCATTTATTGCTTAATGACTCATTTGTGTGATTCATCGATGGTATTAAATGATGCATTAATTAGTTAATGAGTCATATGATGAATCACACAAGGTGAATGAATCAACCATGATGATTAATCATTTATATTATTTATTTGATAAATTGTTATGGTTGTTATATTCTAATGAGTTCATTTTCAATATCATTCTTACCATCACCTTCTCTCTCCTCAAGCTCTCTCATTCTTGAAACCCTAACCCTAACCTCTCATGTGTTGAGATCAAGGGTTAGCTAGACTAATACATCCATAGCCTCACTCTATATCCCCTAGGTAGCTTAGATTAGCACTTTGAGCAACCTAGTTATCTCAAGTTAGAGATCAAGCTTAGAGTAGGAGCTTTCGGGTGGATCATCTTTGACTCGAGGAGGCCGTTGAGGTGCCGATGTTCCAAGGAGCCTACGAGGAGTGGAGGACAGCAATGAAGACCCGAAGGACAAATAACGTGAGGTATAACTTCGAATCTGAGTAGTTAAACCTCTCGTAGTTAGCTAGTAACGGTTTAGATACGATTCATGCGCTCAAGTCCGTGTTATGAAGCTTTGATAATCGTTTTTCATATATTCCGCCTCCCCGCAAGTTAGTGGGGTGCGTGACATGGACTTACAGGATCAAACCACTACCGGCCATATCCACACTGTTTCGGGCCCCACTAACCTATTATGGTCCTGATGGATAGATAGAATCTTTTAGATACGAATCTCTCGGTATACTTGCAGGAAGGAGACCCCGTAACATGTTATCCGGTGCAGTTTGAAGGACAGGTTTTGATCCGCGTGCCGCGCTGGAAAAGAAACCATACCCCTTTGGGAAAACACTGGGCATCTTCGTCTTAGACAAGAGTGTGACTCGGGACGCTTTTTCTTCGTGTAAGGTGAAAAAAGGTGTGACAAAAAAGATCAAATAGAAGTCATCTTTAGCGATACTAGAAAAGCCTCAAAAACACTCCTTTTTAAAATCACTTGTTTCTACAATCAAATGAAGTTCATTACGCAATAGGTTTCTAAAAAACCTGTCATAGCCCTCCGTCATTTCAGATAAATCCTACTTAGTATTCGTGTTGCGTTTGTTGACCTTATCAGGGTGTAGTATACGGTAGCTAATTAGTGTTTATCTGCTAAAACATGAGATTTGATTGGATTAGGGTATTCGTACGGCCTTGTTGACCTTGTCAAGGGTCATGCGGGTCGGTTTAATTCAATCGGGAAATGACGGGTTGAACTTGACTTGTGATTTATGATTTGTTGACCTTGTCAAGGTCATAAATCGCTAGGGGCAGAATATTATCGGGAATTTCAAGTCTTGAAATTTGCAATGAGAATGCATACCTCCTATGAGATCTGTAGGGTTCCTAGGCACTCTCAAGAGGTCTCACAAGGCATCAACCATGCCAATTTCAAAAATTACGGTGCCGAGAAACCCTAGACTACGGATCGTTGGCTAGAATTCTAGGCGAAACAGGAACTAGTTAACATCTTAACTAAAAGTAAACGAACATACAACCTTTGTAGATCCGTTTCTCCACCTCCTTGGCTCCGCAATGAAGTCTCCTCGCTGTCCAAATGGAATCCCGGGCTCTTGCGTCGGCTTCAACGGAGAATGGACGGGCTAGGTCATCGACTAGCATGCCGAAGATGATCTACGTCGAGGCATCACTAGATCAAGTTCCAACTTCACCACGTCATGAAACTTGTGAAGAAAACACACTCTACTACTTGGCAAGAGGTAGAAGATGAAGAAATAGGAAGTGGGTAGACTTTAGAATTAGATTTCTCACTCATTTTCATCAATCACCATTGATGAAGTGAAGCTTTCTTCATTGAAGAAGATGATGAAGAAGAAGATGATATTATGATAAGTATTATAATAAGAATGAATAATAAAATCATTCTTATCATAATCATGAACCATGGTCAAGTGTAGAGAACTAACTAAGGTTCAAGTGAATGGTTAGGGTTAAGCATGAGACAAAATGGTTACTTTAGTCAAAGCTTCATGAAGCTTCAAAGATAAAACAAAACTAGCAACCATTTTCCCTTTTTCTTATCCAAAATAAATAAATAAATAAATAAGTGAATAAAACAAAACCCTAACCATTATCATGTAACCATGGTTTGATCTTTACACAAAAACCCTAGCAAACATGTATCATCAAACATGATACAATCAAGTGCACAAAAGTATATCACATATACAATGTGCATATCTGAGTGAGAAAATCCATTTAAAGTGAACCGATACTAGTTAATGCAAAGTAATATATCAAATATATAATTATACATTAAATCATTAAATCAACACTTGATTTAACGATCCGGTCATATCGCATATAACCGACTAGTATCCTATGTATCGGCTTACCGAACCAACCCTTGATTCGATAACTAGGTTATATCGCATACAACCTATCGATACATTCATCGCGAGAATCGAATACAGTATCACATACTGGTATCATTCTCGGTCCCGCACATATCTCATATGCGCTCCTATTTCGTTTCGCTTGAGCCAGGAAACCTCTGTGTAGGACTCTAAAGACTCGTCAATACGCCGGCAGCAGGTGATGATCATATCAAACACCCACAAGCCGCAAGCGGTCTGCTAAACGTAACGGCCACCCGGGTATTGAGCGATCAGAAGATCGACGAGCAAGCCCGCTCACACTCCAGTGAATCCAACCAGTAACACTACCGTACAGTCCGGTCTCGTCGTCTGATATGTCGCATATCTTGCCTAGGGGTGGTAAACGTCAGACCCCAATAGCTCGATAAGTCGTGTCGATATGAGCTCTATAACAATTTGAGAAACTACTGGTAACACTTACCAGTAAATCTCAGCAACCCTGGCCAGGGATTTCCGGTTATAACCAATCGAACACAGCGCAACATCAACTCCCTATACCGGGAGAGAGGAATCCCCTCCTATCGCTCATTGCCTCCATGTGATTCGGGACTGTGCCCAAAAGCCACCGTTTTGCACGCCCTCTTGGACGTGGTAAGGTGGAAATCAAAGCACAGTGGGAATCACACAAGACTCTATGACGATCTCGAGTCTACAGACTAACCTGTACCAGTGTCACCAGAGAACTGCCATTTGACGTGAGGTATAATACCATCTGGGAGTTCTCGGCGAGTCCGTCCAGTGTACCCAGTCTCTACTGAGCACCCGTATATCATCTCCGATGTCAAACACCAATGGATATAGGATCATCCATCGCCCATCTGTATGGGTCGAGAAGGTATACGCTAGTCTACTCTGGTATATCGATGCCCCGTCTCGATACACCCACGACTAGGGACCTTAAAGGATGTACTTATGGACTACCATGTCCCCACTAGTATGATCCGCATCATAGTCCAGGTAGTCAAGTACACATCCTAAGGGCTTTACCAACATGTAACAGAGAGACAAACAGTATACACGTTAAGGTAAAGAGTAACCAGATAGCATACTATCATGTCGAGCAAGAAAGTTCTCCCTATATATGTCCCAGCATCCACTACAATATACATCCAATGTACAGTAATGGCCTCTAGGGCATACATATAACTAACAATCTCCCACTTGCACTAGGGCCATCTGTAGCAGTGGTTGTAGTATCTCATACTCAACCATCCCAAAAAGTCTCTATCTGGGAATAGTCCTTCGTGAGTGGATCCGCCGCGTTATCTTTTGAGTCTGCTCTCCTAACCTTGATCCCCTGGAGATCAACCATCTCCATGATCAGGTGATACTGCCTTAGAATATGTCTGGATCACTGATGGGACGGACGTTCCTTGGCATAAGCCACAACTCCATTGTCACACAATGGGAGGAACTAAGTTCATCTCATGAACCAATATACATCCAGACTTCCTCTTTAGTAGTATCTTAAGTAGCGATGTATCCAACCTTTATCGTCTAGTAAGCTACGGTATTTAGCTTGGAACTCTTCCAACATACCGTCCCTCCACTGAGGGTAAAGACAATGCCTGTGACTGACACTCAGTCGTCTTTATCACCCAGGAACACTTCCAGTGATTCTGCCCAGGATCAATTGATACCATCTCACTACAGCTAGTGAGTATTCTAACACCCAAATAACATCTATCTCATAGATGAAAACTCAGGATTTAGGAGGTATCACTTTGATCCTATGTGGAGAATCATTGTGATAAGCGGAGATTGATCGAGCGTAGCATAGGAAACTTCTTTCTTATCAAGAGTATGGCATCCACGTACTCTACGAGGATCACCACCATACTCCCTATTACCTTTTTGTTTATACAAGGTTCATCTACCATTTTGATGATGTCAAACTGTTTGACTATCTCATCAAAACAGATGTTCCAACTCCGCGATGCCTGCTTCATCCTATAAAGCATCTTGCATACGTTTCCGCTGCTCCCACTGTCTACGAAGCCCTCTGGCTGTGTACTTATAGACGTTCTCTTCTAAAGTATCATTTAGAAAAGCAGTCATGGCACCCAACCGCCAGATATCGTAGTCATGGTATGTAGCCGTGGCAAGTAGGACCTGGATGGACTTAAGCATAGCCACTTGAAAAGGTTTCATCATTATCCACGCCTGGTCGATGACGAAAAGCTTTAACAAGTCTAGCTTTGAAAGTCTCAACTTTTCCATCTACACCAAGTAATCTTCTCAAGATATACTTGCTCCTGATGGGGATTTAACCCTTCAGATATTGCAACCAAAGTCCATACTTTGTTGGTGTATAAGGATTCCATCTCAGATCGCTAAACATCCAGCCATTCTTACAGAGTCTCACTCCTGATGGCCAGCTCGAAACTAGTTGGGTCATCATCTCATAATGCAATCCTCGCTCCCACTGTCATAGATGAACCGAAGTATCTGTCAGGTGGGTGAGGAACCCTACTAGATCGGCGGAGAGGCTGAGATTCGTTGGTTATTATTGAATTCTTCGGTTCTACCAAATCATCAGCTGCAGTTTGTATAGCTGGAACATTTCCAGTTCTACATAACAGATCTTGCCTCGAGCTTGTCCGGATTTTGCCTTTAGACATAGCCCGGACAACCCCAAATCTTAACCAACTTAAGATATGGGCTCTTCCCGTTCCATATCACATATGAAGCGGTAAGCAACTGATTTGATTGGAACCCTATTTAATAGGTATGCAGCTTCTCAAGCGCATAACTCCTAAAAGGAAATAGGAAACTCAGTAGTACTCATCATAGAGCACACCATATCACATAGGGTGCAATTGCTCCGCCCCGATATACCATCGTGCTATGGTGTATACGGAGGAGTAATGCTGAGAGAGAATCTCATTCTCCATTAGAATAGTCCAGGATTTCCGTGCTCAAGTATTCTCCTCTTCGATCACATCAAAGGACATAATACTTATACCCGTATTTTGGTTCTCTACTTCTTAATCATATTCTGTGAATATCTCAAAAGGTTCGGACTCATGTTTCAACAGGAACATACGACTGAATCTTGAGAGATTATCAAAGAATGTAACGAAGTACAAAGAACCTGTCCTGGCTTATGTAGACAGGAGACCTTACATACATCAACATGTATCATCCCAAGAGTTCACTAACTCTTTCTCTGTTTCCAATAAACAGAGCTGTGGTCATCTTATCTCTGTGACATGACTGGCAAGTTTTCATAAGATGTAAATTCAAACTGATTTAAATATGCATCTAAATGTAACTTAGCTAGTCGGGTCGCATTGATATGACCTAGTCTACAAAGCCTCAAGAAGGATTCGTTCATTTCTGAACTCTTCTTCTTGTGTGTGTTCCGTATACTAAAGAACTGTAGTTTGATTTAGAACATTAATGCTTTTAGATAACGTGCCTGAACCGATCAACTTTTGATATAGGAAATGTTCAAAACATTATCCAACAATACAAAATTTTATCATTTCTTTACTAATAAAGAGAGTGATATGATTTTGTATATCAGGTTCGGTATCTAATAACATTTGTTTAGAATCAATGTATTCTGGTAATACAGGGTGACAGTGACCAACAGACTTGGCTGCAACACTTGCCCCGTTTTCTGTCTCATGAAACTTATCACCCGTTCTCAGTTTTTCTACCCTTTTGTAGCCCTATGTAACAGATTACATATCTGGGATCCTGATCCGGTATCATATACCCAGGATGCGGAGGATACTGAGAAACAGTTCTTTCTAATGAACACACCCGAAGATGATGCATCAGCATGCACTCTCTTCGTTTGGGCGGCACGGGAATTCGGGTAATCCCCAATTTCCTGCTCTGTCTTATAACAATTCTAAGTTGGAGCGGGACCAACGTTCCCCGGCACAGTATAACAAGCGGGTTCGGTCAAAAATTCGTATTATTATCTTGATTAAGGCGTGATATGGTCGCTACCTGGAGAGAGAGAAGAAAACACTCAGCGTGCGCTCTTGCAAGAATAGATTGGTTTTTATTTTATCTAATCAGGATGGCTCCCACTGCTTTTTATCAAATCTTCCTTCAAACCCTAAAAGGAAAGACTAGCCGGGATTAATTACACGCTACAAGTTCGCCAATCTTTCAGCCAGGCCAGTGTCGGTACTTTGAGGGAGGTCCCCCGTGCTTTCGCACGAACCTAATTAATGTAAACCTCGTTTTCCCAGAGGCGTAACCCCGTTGACACCTTTCTAGACACCTACTTGATCGGCTAATTGTAATGTATAAAACTCTCCCAGGAGTAACAATTACTCGCAGCGGGTATCGGGATCCAACTATCTCATAGAAGGTATGCAATCTCATTGCAAATTTCAACACTTGAAATTCCCGATAATATTTTACCCCTAGTGTTCTATGACCTTGACGAATGCCAAACAACCCATAGTCCACTAGTCAAGTTCAACCCGTACATTTCTTGATCGAATTAAACCCACCCGCACGACCCTTGACGAATGCCAAACAACGCCGTACGAATACCCTAATCCAATCTGCATCATATGCATAAGCAGATAAATACTAGTTAGCTACCGCACACTACGCCTTGACGAATGCCAAACTACCGTAGCACGAATACTAACTAGTACTTATCTGAAATGACGGAGGGCTACGACAGGTTTTTCTGAAAACCTATTGCGTAATGAACTTGATATCGTTGTAGAATCAAATGATTTTGAAATGGAGTGTCTTTGAGGCTTTTCTAGTTTTGCTAAAGGAGTCACTCCCGGTGAAGGGATCGTCGGTCCTTTCCTCGTCGAATGAGGTGCGGGATATATCACATATATCACTGTGCAAAGCAAAAACTCTTAAAAGCAGTCAAAAGACAAACCGAGTGTGTAGCATCTGCCAGTTATTGCTAAAGGAGTCACTCCCGGTGAAGGGATCTCGGTCCTTTCCTCATCGAATAAGGTGCAGGATATATCACATATACCGCTGTGCAAAGCAAGAACTGTAGCTACCTGTTTTATTTTGAAATTCAATTCTACAACATCTTAGGTTTCTTTTATTTCATTAATCACATTAATGAAGTCCCATCATTTAAGTACCTAAACATCACAGATAAATACGACGTACACTTATGCCATCCGCATTCGCCTCGATGTCCCCTCGTGCACCGTTAGGTTAGGTAACTAACGGCAGAGCAGGGCAGGGCTAGCGCGGGTGTAAAACATAAGTAACGTCTATATAATATATCATATATACTATATACTGTATCTATCACAGAACATCACATGATCTCATCACAGATATCGCAGCAGAAGAAACATATGAAATATTGGATATACTAGGACGTCCGTGTTTTCAATACGAGCCAGTATAAAACACGGATTCCACGGTCGTGATGAATAGCCAAACCCACACCCCTAGACCCCTACGAGAGCAGCAAGCAACCCTACCAATTCTAGAGTTAGGATACCCGGACTCGACTCCTCGAGTTGGTCTCCCACTGGACTCCAGAACCTGGTTACTTGTGCCCTCCTCCTTGGGTCTATCCTAGTGCGGAAAAGTAAATAATATACAAAAGGTGACATCTTCCGCAACCTGGAAGTGCCCCAATAAAAGAATATTACATACAGTTTTTACATGAATGAAAATGAAAAACACTCATCTCACATAAAAACCCCCGGCTATTCAAACACGACGATCCAATATAACATATCCAGCAACACATAACATCACATGTCATCAACGTAAGTAAATATACGCATCCCAATTGTCGTTGACATATAGAAACGAAACCGGCGATATCACATATTACACTTACGGTCACAGAAAAGAAAGTGTAAAACTACAACAGTTGGAATCCGCAATCTGCATAGACATCGCATGCCTAATCAAATGAATACCTTAGACATCACATGCCTAACAATTATAAACCCCGCATTTTAGTCTCAAAATCGAAAACACTTTTCAATATAAAGTCGGGCAATTCAACAAGATTCCCGACATCCTGATCGAATGCTCGTCGCAAACTATAGTAGGCGGCCGCACCCCCGATACCATCGACGAAGTGCACCAAGGCGGAACACTCCTGCCGCAAGCACCCGAACGGATGCTTTCGGCGACGGGGTTCTCCTACAGTCACTTGGTCGGGGCTATGGGGTGAGGCTGTCTATTAAGTTTACCCGGCGAGTATCCGCGTACGCTACGTGATTGCGACGGACTTTTGATCACATCAAAATTCCGTGGCAACCGATCAAGTGAGACTAAACTGCTATGTTTATAACATTCATTTAGTTATTTCATAACTTATTGTGAATTCCAATTATTGTATCACATTCCGGATAAGACAGAAAATGTTAAACTTTCTGATCGAACAATCGAACACCCAAGTTTTCCCGATACAGATCAACACATGAAACAAGTCTAAAAACATTCAGTTCGTGCCTCAGTACCAACGGTCCAGCCGTAGAAGGGTCAAGCCAACGCCTCACATGTGGCACGCCGTACTGCCCCAAACCCGAAGGTTCAAAGGGCAGTTCAAGACGGTCACATAATCGAGTTAAGGTTTGTTGTCTTCTAGAGGGACCATCGCATTACTTGCACTACTTAGAACGTCTTTAAACCTCGGAAAATCCAACACTTGGAAATTTTCCGGCAGGGAAAAATTGGGTATTTTTATCCGGTCGAACTTTTTTAACATATTCTAAAATTATCCGGAAAAACACATAGACAAAATTTGACAATCCGATCGAATGTACGAACCCCCTATACAACCCAAAATACTCAACTCTTGATTTCAGAAAAAAAATATTCCAGGAAAACCAACACTGCAAAATAGGAATTACTGTACAAAATTGAATGCCTAATAAGACAAAACGGCCGCGGAACCGCCGTATTAGCATGCTAATGCCGCGGTTCCGCCGCACTTTTGAGGGATCATTAGTTACTTTTTGTACCGTAATTCTTATACTTTCCTGCTGATTTTTCTGCATATTTTTAATTCTCAAAAATCCACGAATTTCAAAAATGTTCAGAGAGCATTCTAAGGTTTGGGTTTCGATTCGATCGGACTTCAAACTCCGTCTACGCATCGCCTAAGGCTCTAGCTAGGCTCTGATACCACTGTAGGGTTCCTAGGCACTCTCAAGAGGTCTCACAAGGCATCAACCATGCCAATTTCAAAAATTACGGTGCCGAGAAACCCTAGACTACGGATCGTTGGCTAGAATTCTAGGCGAAACAGGAACTAGTTAACATCTTAACTAAAAGTAAACGAACATACAACCTTTGTAGATCCATTTCTCCGCCTCCTTGGCTCCGCAATGAAGTCTCCTCGCTGTCCAAATGGAATCCCGGGCTCTTGCGTCGGCTTCATCGGAGAATGGACGGGCTAGGTCATCGACTAGCATGCCGAAGATGATCTACGTCGAGGCATCACTAGATCAAGCTCCAACTTCACCAAGTCATGAAAATTGTGAAGAAAACACACTCTACTACTTGGCAAGAGGTAGAGGATGAAGAAATAGGAAGTGGGTAGACTTTAGAATCAGATTTCTCACTCATTTTCATCAATCACCATTGATGAAGTGAAGCTTTCTTCATTGAAGAAGATGAAGAAGAAGAAGATGATATTATGATAAGTATTATAATAAGAATGAATAATAAAATCATTCTTATCATAATCATGAACCATGGTCAAGTGTAGAGAACTAACTAAGGTTCAAGTGAATGGTTAGGGTTAAGCATGAGACAAAATGGTTACATTAGTCAAAGCTTCATGAAGCTTCAAAGATAAAACAAAACTAGCAACCATTTTCCCTTTTTCTTATCCAAAAGAAATAAATAAATAAATAAGTGAATAAAACAAAACCCTAACCATTATCATGTAACCATGGTTTGATCTTTACACAAAAACCCTAGCAAACATGTATCATCAAACATGATACAATCAAGTGCACAAAAGTATATCACATATACAATGTGCATATCCGAGTGAGAAAATCCATTTAAAGTGAACCGATACTAGTTAATGCAAAGTAATATATCAAATATATAATTATACATTAAATCATTAAATCAACACTTGATTTAACGATCCGGTCATATCGCATATAACCGACTAGTATCCTATGTATCGGCTTACCGAACCAACCCTTGATTCGATAACTAGGTTATATCGCATACAACCTATCGATACATTCATCGCGAGAATCGAATACAGTATCACATACTGGTATCATTCTCGGTCCCGCACATATCTCATATGCGCTCCTATTTCGTTTCGCTTGAGCCAGGAAACCTCTGTGTAGGACTCTAAAGACTCGTCAATAAGCCGGCAGCAGGTGATGATCATATCAAACACCCGCAAGCCGCAAGCGGTCTGCTAAACGTAACGGCCACCCGGGTATTGAGCGATCAGAAGATCGACGAGCAAGCCCGCTCACACTCCAGTGAATCCAACCAGTAACACTACCGTACAGTCCGGTCTCGTCGTCTGATATGTCGCATATCTTGCTAGGGGTGGTAAACGTCAGACCCCAATAGCTCGATAAGTCATGACGATATGAGCTCTATAACAATTCGAGAAACTACTGGTAACACTTACCAGTAAATCTCAGCAACCCTGGTCAGAGATTTCCGGTTATAGCCAATCGAACACAGCGCAACATCAACTCCCTATACCGGGAGAGACGAATCCCCTCCTATCGCTCATTGCCTCCATGTGATTCGGGACTGTACCCAAAAGCCACCGTTTTGCATGCCCTCTTGGACGTGGTAAGATGGAAATCAAAGCACAGTGGGAATCACACAAGACTCTATGACGATCTCGGGTCTACAGACTAACCTGTACCAGTGTCACCAGAGAACTGCCATCTGACGTGAGGTATAATACCATCTGGGAGTTCTCGGCGAGTCCGTCCAGTGTACCCAGTCTCTACTGAGCACCCGTATATCATCTCCGATGTCAAACACCAATGGATATGGGATCATCCATCGCCCATCTGTATGGGTCGAGAAGGTATACGCTAGTCTACTCTGGTATATCGATGCCCCGTCTCGATACACCCACGACTAGGGACCTTAAAGGATGTACTTATGGACTACCATGTCCCCACTAGTATGATCCGCATCATAGTCCAGGTAGTCAAGTACACATCCTAAGGGCTTTACCAACATGTAACAGAGAGACAAACAGTATACACGTTAAGGTAAAGAGTAACCAGATAGCATACTATCATGTCGAGTAAGAAAGTTCTCCCTATATATGTCCCAGCATCCACTACAATATACATCCAATGTACAGTAATGGCCTCTAGGGCATACATATAACTAACAAGTTGGATCCCGATACCCACTGCGAGTAAGAGTTACTCCTGGGAGATTTTTACACATGACAATTAACCGATCAATTCGGTGTCTAGAAAGGTGTTTACGGGGTTATGCCTCTGGGAAAACGAGGTTTATTCTAATCAGGTCCGTGCGAAAGCACAGGGAACCTCCCTCAAAGTACCAACACTAGCCTGGCCGAAAGATTGGCGAACTTGAAAGGTGTAATTAATCCCGGCTAATCTTACCTTTTAGGATTTTAAGGAAGATTTGATAAAAAGCAGTGGGAGCCATCCTGATTAGATAAGATAATAACCAATCTAATCTTGCAAGAGCATACGCTAAAGTGTTTTCTTCTCTCTCTCTCTCCAGGTAGCGACCTTGTCAGGCCTTAATCAAGATAATAATATGGATGTATTGACTGAACCCGCTTATTATACTGAGCAGGGGAACGTTGGTCCCGCTCCCACTTATAATTGTTATAAGTCCGAGAAGGGAATAGTAGAATATCTGGATTCTCACGCTACCCAAACGAAGAATAAGCATTTTGATGCATCTTCTTCAGGTGTGTTAGTTATCGAGAACTGTTTCTCAGTTCACTCTACGTACTGGGTATTAGATACCAGATCAGGATCCCACATATGTAATATGTTACATGGGCTACAAAAAGGTAGGGAATTGGGAGAGGGTGATCATTCCGTAAAAGTTGGGAATGGTGCAAATGTTGCAGCCAAAGCAGTTGGCGAATAGCACCTTGTGTTACCAAAAGGTAATACATTTGTTCTAAATGAATGATATTACATTCCGACCCTGATATGCAATCTTATATCAGTTTCTTTATTGAGCAAAGAAGAATATAATTTTGTAGTACGGGATAATGTTATGAATATATTCCTGAATCAAAAGTTGATTGGATCAGGATCGTTAAATAATGGCATATGCGTTCTCAACCAAACTACAGTTCTTAATGTACAAAACACACACAAGAGGAAGAGTTCAGAAATGAACGAATCCTTCTTGTGGTATTGTAGACTAGGTCATATCAATACGACACGGCTAGCTAAGTTGCATAAGGATGGATATTTGAATCCGTTCAAATTTTCATCTTATGATACTTGCCAATCATGTCTCAAAGGCAAAATGACCAAAACTCCGTTTAGTGGACACGGAGAAAGAGTTACAGAACTCTTGGGACGGATACATAGTGATGTATGTGGTCCAATGTCTACACATGCCAGGAACGGTTCTTCCTACTTCATTACATTCACTGACGATATCTCAAGATACGGACATGTGTTCCTGATGAAACACAAGTCTGATGCTTTTGAGAAATTCAGGGAATATAAGCACGAAGTAGAGAACCAAACAGGCAAAATTATTAAGATCCTACGATCCGGTCGAGGAGGAGAGTACTTGAGCAATGAGTTCCTAGATTATCTAAAATAGAATGGGATTCTCTCTCAGCTTACTCCTCCCTATACACCACAGCACAACGGTGTATCGGAGCGGAGGAGTCGCACCCTATTAGATATGGTGCGCTCTATGATGAGCACTGCTGAGTTACCTATTTCCTTCTGGGGTTATGAGCTTGAGACAGCAGCATACCTATTGAATCAAGTTCCATCTAAATCTTTATCTACCACACCGTATGAGATATGGAGCGGGAAGAGACCATATCTTAAACGAGTTAAGATATGGGGTGTCTGGCTTATGTTAAAAGGCAAAATCCAGACAAACTCGAGGCACGATCTGTTCTCTGCAAGTTTGTGGGATATCCAAAGAACTCTTATGGATACTTTTTCTACCATAGTGAGGAGCAAAAGGTGTTTGTTGCTCAACATGCCACCTTTTTGGAAAAGGAATTTCTTGCAAAATAAATTAGTGGCGAACAGGTAGAGCTGGAAGAAGTTCCAGCAGCACTAACTGCAACTGATGATTTAGTGGAACCGGAGGATTCAGTAGTTCTCGACGAACCTCAGTCGCTCCATCGATCTAATAGGGTTTCTCATCCACGTGAGAGATACTACGGTTTTCTTATTGATGGTGGAAGCGAGGATTGCATCATGGAAGATGATGACCCGACTAGCTTCGAGCAGGCCATCACGAGTGGGGACTCTGTGAAGTGGCTGGATGCAATGCGATCTGAGATGGAATCCATGTACACCAACAAAGTATAGACTTTGGAAGTTGCTCCTGAAGGGGTAAAACCCATTAGGAGAAAGTGGATCTTTAAGAAGAAACTTGGTGTAGATGGAAAAGTGGAGACTTTCAAAGCTAGACTTGTTGCAAAGGGTTTTCTTCAACGACCAGGTGTGGATTATGACGAAACCTTTTCTCCAGTGGCTATGCTTAAGTCCATCCGGATCCTACTTGCCATTGCTGCATTCCATGACTACGAAATATGGCAAATGGATGTTAAGACCGCCTTTCTAAATGGTGATTTAGAGGACTGTGTGTAGATGACTCAGCCAGAGGACTTCGTTGATAGTGGGAGCAGCGAAAAGGTGTGCAAGCTGCTTAAATCCATCTACGGGTTAAAGCAGGCATCGCGAAGTTGGAACATCTGTTTTGATGTTGTAGTCAAAGAGTTTGACTTCATCAAAAACGTAGATGAACCATGTATTTAAAAGAAGGTTGCAGAGAGTAAGGTTGTCTTCCTCGTATTGTACGTAGATGACATACTCTTGATAGGAAATGATGTTCCTATGCTGCACTCGGTCAAGCTCTTCTTATCACATCGATTCTCAATGAAAGATCTAGGTGATGCCTCCTGCATTTTGGGAATCAAGATCTATAGAGATAGATCTAAACGGATACAGGGATTGTCCCAATCCAGGTATATCGACACCATACTAAAGAGGTTTAGTATGGAAGAATCCAAGCGTGGGAACCAACCCACGATCTCTGGACTCCCTCCCTCCAAAGAGATGTCTCCCAAGACTGATTTGGAGAGAGCTCGCATGCAAGGGATACCCTATGCTTCGGTAGTAGGCTCTATCATGTACGCGATGCCATGTACCAGACCCGATGTAGCGTACTCACTAAGTGTAGTGAGTAGGTATCAAGCAGATCCAGGAGAGATTCACTGGACAGCTCTGAAGAACATTCTTAAGTACTTGAGAAGGACTAAGGAGATGTTCTTGGTGTATAGTAACGGAGAACTCCAAGTGGAGTCCTTTACCGATTCAATTTTCCAAAGTGATAAGGTCGACAATAAGTCGCACTCGGGATTTGTCTTTACCCTAAATGGAGGGGCGGTTTGTTAGAAGAGTTCCATGCAAGAAACCGTGGCAGACTCGATGATGGAGACTGAATACATCGCTGCCAACGATGCTGCCAAAGAGGCTGTCTGGATGAAGAAGTTCATCACTGAACTTGGTGTGGTTCCATCCATTGAGCATCCAATACCTTTGTATTGTGATAACAAAGGAGCTGTAGCTTTAGCCAAGGAACCCAGGTCCCATCAGAAGTCCAGACATATTCTGAGGCGGTATCACCTAATTCGGGAGATAGTTGATCGCCGCGAGATCGAGGTCAGGAGAGTAGACACGAAGGACAACACTACAGATCCACTCATGAAGGCTATTCCTTAGATACAATTTGAGAGACTCTTCGGGATGTTGGGTATGAGATACTACAACAGCTGGCCTTAGTGCAAGTGGGAGATTGTTAGTATATATATGCCCTAAAGGCTATTGTTGTACATACGATGTATATTATAGTGGATGCTTGGATATATATAGAGAGGACTTTCTTGCTCGACATGATAGTATGCTATTTGGTTTCACTTTATCATAACATGTTGACTTGTATTGGTTTACTGTCTTGCTCTCACATGTTGATAAAGCCCTTAGGACATGTACTCGACTACTAGAACTATGAAGCAGATCATACTAATAGGCCAGGGAAGTCAAAGAGTACATCCTATAACTGTTCCTAGTCGAGGGAGTATCGAGACAAGGCATCGATACTCCAGAGTAGACTAGCGTATACACATCTTGACCCATATGATGGGCGATGGATGATCCCATATCCATTGGTGTTTGACATCAAAGATGGTGTACGGGTGCTTAGTGGAGACTGGGTATACTGAACGGACTCGCCGAGAACTCCTAGATAGTATTATAACTATCGTCAGATTGCAGTTCTCCGGTCACACTGGTACATGTTAGTCTGTAGACCCGAGATCGTCATAGAGTCTTGTGTGATTCCCACCGTGCTTTGATTTCCATCTTACCACGTCCAAGAGGGCATGCAAAACGGTGACTTTTGGGTACAGTCCCGAATCACATGGAGGCAATGAGCGATAGGAGGGGTTTCGTCTCTCCCGGTATAGGGAGTTGATGTTGCGCTGTGTTCGATTGGCTATAACTGGAAGTCCCTGGTCAGGGCTGATATGGAGTGCTACTGGTAAGAGTTATCAGTAGTTTCTCATCCTGTTATGAGCCTCACATCGACACGACTTATCAGTTACGGGGGTCGGATGTTTACCACACCTAGACTGGATATGCAACATATCAGACGAAGAGACCGGACTGTACGGTAGTGTTACTGATTGGATTCAGAGGAGAATGTACAGGCTTGCTTGTTGATCTTCTGATCGCTCAATACCTGGATGGCTGTTACGTTTAGCTAACCGCTTGTAGCTTGTGGGTGTTCGATATGATCATCACCTACTGCCGGCATATTGATGATTCTTTAGAGTCCTACACAGAGGTTTCCTGGCTCAGGAAAAACGGAGTAGGAGCACATATGTGATATGTGCGGGACAAAGAATAATACGATATGCGATACCGTATTCTATTCTCGAGATATGAGATATTGGCCGGGTATATATGATATAGCCGGGTCATCGGATCAAGTGTTGATTCGATGAAATGGTACAAGTTATATTAGTCGGTTATATGTAATATAGCCGGATTGTCGGATCAAGAGTTGATTCGATAATTTAATGTATAATTATATATGTGATATATTATATTACGTTAACTAATATAAGCTCGGTTTATTGATTCATTTTCTCACTGGATAATACATCGATGTAAATGCGATATATGTTAATTGTATTATTTTCTTTTGCTACAAAATTTATTGTATATGTGATATATAATATTGTAACATGTTAGGGTTATAAATGCAACATGGTTGTTGAGTTTAAACCAAGTTAGGGTTAGCTTTTGGGTTAGTTTTTGGGTTAGCTTTTGGATGAAGCTTTCATGAAGCTTCATGAAGCTTTCCTTTTGTCGTTAGCTTTGATATTTTATGTTGATATTTGTTAACCCAACCCAAACCATTAACCTTACTTTATTCTCTACAAAGGTTAAGCCTTTCATTCTTAACCTAGGTTTGCAATTGTAACCAAAAACAATAATTCATTATTCATCACAAAAGGATTAGCTTCATCTTCTTCTTCTTCTTCTTGCTCATGAAAAAGCTTTCTAGCTTTTTGAGTTGTGGTGATTATTAGTGAGAAATTGAAAACAAAAGAGAGCAATATTCCTACTTCATCATCATCATCTATTCTAGCCACTAAGATTAGGGTGTTCACTTCTCTAATTACTACATTAGTGAAGTGTAAGCTTGGGTTAAAGATTCTTCAAGGTAGATCATCTTAGATCAAGAAGACTTCAGGAAAGATGCATCATTCACCTCATGGAGCCTCCTGAGAGTCGGACTTCTTGATGATCGCAGCGAAGGGACCTCAACACGGAGCTTATGAAGTGAAGGAACGGACTACAAAGGTTGTAATCGTAATCTCTTTACTAGTTTGTATGTCATACAAACTTGTTACCCTAGAAATTCTAGCATGATTCATGGTTTGTTTGCTTTGCACCTCTCTAAAATTTTAAAGTGTCATGAATGATGCTACCAAACCCTAGACTAGGTGCAAAGGAAGCCCAACACTTGTTAGCCCTTAGTCAAGGGCGAGTACGGGTGGGTTCAAATTAACCTTGACAATGACGGGCATAACTTGACATGTGACTTATGATTTGTTGGCCCTTAGTCAAGGTCATAAGAGCATGGGGAAAAAATCCATATCGGGAGTTTCTAAAGAAACTGAAACTTGCCAGGCATGCGCATACCTTCTGGAGTGTGATAACGTGAGTGGATTCCTTCACGTTATCATGCGATGATAGTTGGATCCCGATTCCCACTGATGAGTTGGTTTACTCTTCGAGTGATCCCGACTAATTCTTCTTTCAGGTTTGGAGGAGAATTTGACAATACAGTGGGAGGTTTCCAGATTAGATAAAGTGATAACCATTCTGATGTAGGTTAGAGTGCACGCAGAGTGTTTCTTTTCTCTATCTTTCTGGCAGCGACTATGGCCCGACCCTAGACTATGACTCAGTAACCAAGTTGACCGAACTTTCTTAAAACACTGGCTTTTGGATTGTCTGAGTTGCATAAGTCATTGCCACTCCTTCTTTTACCATTTGCATTTCTCCAGAACACCTCGTATTACTACGAACATCCACTTCCATTGGATAAATTCATCGTATGGTTATATACGAACTCGAAGGGACTTCTTCGAGGATGGATTCTGGTTCAAAAGAAATTGAATTGGTTTATTCAGTTGTCTTTTATCATCACCTTCTCTCAGGTTGCGAGGGCTCCTTGGTTTAGGAAAGTACACCTATTACACTTATTGGATAGTCTTCTTCCAAACCATAGGCAGGTGCCGAAAGGTAGGGAAAGAAGAAAACCGTTTAGCCTAACGGTGGTGTATAGAAGATAATAAGTAAAAACATATGAAGGGATTAGAAAGAGGGCAAAGTAAATTACGACTGCTATCATTCACGACCAAACCGTGTAGTTCATCGCCACTCCTATTTCACCTTTGCTTTTCTCCAGTTGAGGAGGAATAGAATAAGGTTTATTCAGTTGTCTTTTATCATCACCTTCTCTCAGGTTGTGAGTACTCCTAGGATTAGGAGTATACACCTATTACGCTTATTGGATAGTCTTCTTCCAAACCATAGGGTGGTGTCAAACGGTAGAGAAGGAAGAAAACCATTAAGCCTAACGATAGTGTACAGAAGGTAACGACTAAAGACAAATAAAGGGATTTGGAGAGATGGAAACGAAATATACGGTTACAGTCATGAATCTGGATAATGGAAGAGGCATTACTAGGAATACCAGGATACCCCTACGAAACATTTTCATGTTTCAGTTTCACTGTGCGTTATTAAAGGAAAACTGATTTCCCAATTAGATACTTACTCCAGGGTTTGTATTTACCAGATATGATTCTCACATCTGTATGGTTTTACAGATGATGAGTGGGAGTAAGTTATTGGGAATTAGGTGATCATCCTCATTATATCGGAATTCGTTATAATTGGTGATATTTGAGGAAATCACCTGGGTTTTTGCCGGACGACAAGTATTTGGATTAGAGTATCCGTTGTTGTGCACCAATTTCAAACTGATATATCAGTACGTTTATTTTCATAAAGTGAGATATAATTTTTTGAAATCATGTCTGTGACATTTACCTATATCAGTTGATGGTTTGGTAAGGAGCATTCAACAGCGGTATAGTTCTTAACCATAGTATAGTTTTCAACCTACGACGCACATGATTTGAGTTATTCAACTCAGCGGACTTATATAAAGTACTGTATGTTGTCCAGTGTCCATTAGGACAAAGGGGTTGGTACTCGTACTATATTCTGTTTACTTGTGACTTCTCCAGTTTTAAACATGTGTTTCGTAGAAATACAAGGTCTAAGTTTTGAGAAGTTATAGGTACAAGAATAAAGTAGAGAACCAGGTGTCGCAAGTATCGGGATTCTTCAAGGAGATCGAAGATGTAGATACTTGTGATTGGTATTCAGTTGATAGTAATGGTTTAGAGAAACATAGTTCTCTTTCAGGTTACTCTTAATTGGATGCACTCCTAAGATGAGTAATGCTGATCGGTGTTCATACCAGAATATTGCATTTTATACCGCCCATCTTACGCTCGTTTGGTTATAGGCAGGTGCTTTTAATCAGTGTTTGCTACATATTTACAGGATACTGGTTCTCTGCTCTAAACAATGAAATTCATGGAAAAGCCTTCTGAGCCCGGGAAGTCCCATAACGGGACTTCTAGCAATCGCTTTCAGAAGTGCTCTCTGAAAAAAAGTGTGAAGACAAATTCCGGATTACTACCAACCACAGATAAAACACGGGTTTCCGCTCTCATCCGTATGTTGCCACACACCAGTTTAAGGGACAAAATGGCAAATCGATGTCATTTTCATGCACAAAGCTCAATGTCAACACAAGATCCAACATATCTACATGGAGCTCGAGGAAATCATGGCAGAAGATCCACATCACATCACCTTTTGTTTTGCTGGAATTCTGGAAATATTGTGAAGAGATTTTGGAAAAAGACATATACCAAACTGCAGAGAACAACAAACAGGGGAAACTCACCAAAAATGATGACCTAAGCCTCCTAAAGGGCCGCGGTTCCGCGGCATAACCATGCTTAGGCCGCGGAACCGCGGCCGTACGGCCTCGTCAGAATATCATCTTTTGGGGGCTGTTTGGTAATTTTATAAGGAGGCAGATTATTGCACTAGGTTTCCAGTTCCCTGCCTATAAATAGTCCAGAACTTGCCAAGGCCAAGGGTGCTTAATTCTTGTATTTAGATTTTAGAATACATGTGTTGTTCTTCTTCCACCTCTCATCTCTTCTCCATTGAAAACTTGTAGTGAGCTTTTGTGTGTGAAGAATGAATAAAGGAGTTCTTGTTCTTACCATGCTTATCTTGTTGTAATTGTTAATTATATTTGCTTGTATTTTTCTTTTGTTAATCTAGTTGTTGTTATATTTTTGTTTGTTTCTTTCTTGTTTTCTTTTTCTTTATCCTTAAACAACAATGATGCTTATGCCTGATCCTTGCCGAGGTGAGGTCGCAAATAGCTAGTTGTAATCTTCTAACCTCCTTTCTTTCTATCTTCCACTTTTTGTTTTATTTTCATTTTTCTTGTAATGAGTGAGTAGTTTTCATACTTGTTAGGGTAGGATAATTTTCTTGCTTATTTCTTTCTTGCTTTTTATTACCTTGCTTTACTTTCATGCACTTAAATTCCATGCACTTTGAATTACTTGTTTGTAATCTTTTCTTTTCTTTGTTTATCTTTTCTTTTGCTATTTTTGGTTCGTTTTGTGAATGATTGTAATATGTTGTTGTTAAGAATAAATACGATATTGTAAGTTAATGTTTCTTTGCTCATTTCCTTTTCCCGTTATTTTCCTTTGAACTTTGCCCAAACATTACGCAAGCGCTCCGTTAGGCACCCTACCCTACCAAGGTAACGGTGATTCCTAACAGCGACCGGTTGTGTTCGGTTTGGCCGGAGGCGAAAGCAAGAGACAAGAACGGAAGGGCAAGGGTCAATAAGCCGGATTCCACGAATACCATGCTTAAATCCCCTAATCCACGTTATTGCCGATTGCTCTAGCTTCAATTGGTCAAGACTCGGCTCAAAGGTTTTGAGTGCGGATTTCCTTAGCTTATACTTTCGTATCATTTTCTTAACAACTTTATACTTGCATATAAAACACATAGGTTAGAACTGAACAAACATATACAAATTCTTCATTGACTCGTCTAAGACAAGAACGGACATACAACCATCTCCCGGTGGATCGACCCGTGCTCAACCGGCTAGCTGCATAGCGACACCGTCCTGATCGTGGTTATACTTTAGAACTTTGAACATCCGACACGCCAAAAGCGTTCGATCAAATGGCGCCGTTGCCGGGGAGACGGTAGTTTATTTCTTTGTGTAATTTCGGGTTAATTTGTGAATATAAATATAACCGAAAAACAAAACAAGAAAAAATATACATTGTGAAAAAAAAAACCATCTTGTTATTTTTGATTAGTTTTTGTGCAAGTGTGCAGGATAAAAAGACGGTCGAGTTCAGTGCCAAAGACGTGGGAAGTCAGACCCATATCTCGCGGATACACCACGACGGATCAAGACGAAGCCAACGGTCTACTGTAAAAATCTGGAGCAGATACAGTGAGCAAATCAAGATTCAGGAAATCCAGACAAGCAGAGGACTCCCAGACCAGCACCTGAAAGAAATTTGAAGGCCCAACTCACCCATCTTGCCGCGGAACCGCGGCATAAGCAAGCTTAGGCCGCGGAACCGAGGCCGTTTGGTGCCCTCAGGGTGCCAAATTTCCTGTAAGTGTCTCTTGTCTCTCCCCCACTCCTCTGGACTCTACTGAACTGTGTTTTCTGCAGCATTCTTTGCGCAAATTCTCTTCCCCCATCCAATAAATTGTTTTTGTGCAGGATTCTTTGCGCCGCGCTAAAAAAATAAAAATTGATTGCAGTTGATTGTTACTGCTTTGCATTTATTAATACGGACTTTAAGGGGCTTGAAACCAATCCAGATTGGATGGGGATTTCATCACCCTTCGCAGGACCCCAGAAATCATAAAAAGCATATGCATTAACCATTGCTTAAATTAAAAAATACTAGACTCAGCCCTAAGGACTTCGCGCTCATTAGGACAGAGGACTAGTTACAGGCATCGGCCGTTTATCCTATACTGACTTTGCGGTGTCTAGGCAAGTGTGTCCAAGGCAAGTGGTTACTTAATTAGGACCACTACTTATGTAGTAGGGAGCCTCCCACTTACCTCGCACTTACCTGGACGCAATTGGTGGAGAAGAGGCGGTTTGAGGTCCTTTTTCTAGCCCTTTGGAACAGTTAGGAGCTGTCTAGCTGACCTAGGTGACCCTAGATCTAGGTGTGATTGTGCATATCTTGTTTATGATTGCTTGAAGCCATAAGTCCGTACATATTTCTGTAAAGCTCTTTATAAAAAAAAAGGGAAAAAATCAAAAACTTTTATAAAAACTTGCCCTTTGTCACCAAATTGCCTTTTTTCACCCACCACCCATCGTATTTCTCTATTGACGTTTTCTTACCCTCACCTTCTCCACTGTGACTATACTAAACTCGTTTAGTGTATGTCTGCTTGGACTCGGGACACTAGCGCCCGCCTAGTCCGTGTTACGTTAGTCGCTACCGACTACGCGATCGACTCAGACGTCGAAACTCCTTCCACGCCTCATTCACCCTTACCTTTGCCGGCCAACTCCGACGTTGACCGGAATTCTGTTCATACATCCACACCTTTACCATCACCAACCTCTTCTTCCGCGATGTCAGGATTTAATCCAAACATCCCTTTGACTCCCCCGGGATTGATTCCGCCACCTATGTATGCGAATGACCCACCACCACCGCCTGTTGTAGCGCCACAGCGAATCGCGCTCCAGGATCGCTTCTATCCCACCCATTCTGCACTCCCCACCTGTCTTTCCCTTCCACCGGCCAATGGGGATAATTTTGAAATTAAGCCCCACTTCATTAACATGCTTCCGAAATTTCATGGGCTTGAATACGAAGATGCCTATATCTTCATCAACAAATTTCAAAACGTTTGTGCCATGATGAAAACCACCCAGCTGTCGGACGATGCTATACGGCTACGGGTCATTCCGTTCACTTTGTGCGATTTTGCTGAGAAATGGCTGTATAGCACCGCTTCCCACTCCATAACCAGTTGGGACGAGTTTGTGAAAGCGTTTCTCAAGAAATTCTATCCGAATCATAAAACCGTGAGGATCCGTAACGAAATCAACCAATTCTCCCAGCTTCCTACTGAACCCTTCTGGAAGTGCTTTGACCGGTATAAAGACCTTCTTGTTCAGTGCCTTCACCATGGTATCGAGAAATGGCAATTTTGCCAAACCTTATACGAGGGCCTGAACCCAGCAACCAAGCAGTTGTTGGAAACCATTTGTCAGGGCCACTTCCTATCGAAATCAGATGAAAAAGCGTGGCAATTCTTTGACGACCTTGCGGAACAAACGCTTCAATGGGAGAGCACCAGACCAACTTCTTCTTCTTCTTCCTCCACTTCTACCGGTCAGTCTAGGGTAGGAATTCACCAACTCGATGTCTCTATTGCGATGAAAGCTGAAATGGCTGTAATAACGAGAAAACTTGAAGCGATAGAGAGCAATTTTTCATCTCCTGCTCCAGCCCCTGTTCTTCCCCTTCGAACGATTTGTGTTTGTTGTTCCGATCCTTCTAACTTAACCGAAGAGTGTCCTTACAATCCACCATCTCAAGTACAGGATCAGGTTAATGTTGCATTTCAGCAAAGTCCGAGAAATGATCCATACTCTTCCACCTACAATCTCGGTTGGAGGAACCACCCCAATTTCGCCTGGAATCAGAATCAGCATCAATTCCAAGGCAACAATTTCCAGAGGCCCCCTCCTCCGCAATAACAAGCGCAACAAACTCAACATCCATTTCAGTAGCCCTTCCAACCCCAACCTTTTCAAAATCAGACGAACAACTTTGCACCCAACAATTCTTTTCCTCAAAACAACTTTGTTCCGTCAAACAACGATAAGGTTTCCTCGCTAGAACGAAGTCTGGAGGCGTTCGTTAAACAATCGACACAATCCACCGCAAACATCCAGTCGTCTATTCAGTCTTTGGTGCAACACACTGTAGCACACGGGCAAAGCATCAAGACCATCGAGGCCCAGATTGCACAGCTGAATGCGGCACTAAGCGAGCGAGAGAAGGGAAAGCTTCCATCTTAACCACTCCCAAATCCCGGTCACCCACATAATGTACATGTTGCTCTTGAACAACAGAATCATAATGTGAGTGTCGTGACAACATTGAGATCAGGAAGGATGCTGCACAACAATGGAGGATAATGACACCCCGGCCGCTTCTTCTTCTTCTTCTTCTCCATCCTCATCATCTGAGCCTATTCTTCATTCTTCAAAAGGCTCTTCTTTCTCTTCTTCTGCTCTGAACGGACCCACTTCTCACTCCACGAAAACACCAGCTCTGGGATACGTTCCAGCTCCACAATCTCCTCCACAAGCATTGGACTCAACCAATTTTAAAAACGCTCCATTTCCAAACCGGTTGAGGTCCAATAAACAAAATCCACAAATGGAGAAGATTCTGGAGTTGTTTAAGAAGGTTAATATCAGCATTCCTCTTTTAGATGTTGTCCAACAAGTCCCGTCCTACGCGAAAATCTTAAAGGACATGTGCACGAAAAAGAGGAAGTCTCAGGTACCCAAGAAAGTTTTCTTGGCTAGTGCTGTGAGTGATGCTCTTACCCAATCTTTACCTCAAAAACGGAAGGACCCTGGCTGTCCTACGATTTCTATTACCATTGTGGATAAGAACATCAACCGCGCACTATTAGAACTTGGTGCCAGTGTTAACCTGCTTCCGTACTCAGTATATGAGCAACTAGGTGTAGGAGAGCTGAAACCCACACACTGCACTCTCCAAATGGCCGACCGATCGATCACCCATCCTAGGGGTGAGCTAGAGGATGTGTTAATCAAGGTTGGGGACTTCATATTCCCCATTGACTTCACTGTATTAGACACACAGCCTGTAGCTAACCCCCGGAATCAAATTCCGGTGATACTCGGTCGCCCATTCTTTGCGACCTCAAATGCTGTGATCAATTGTCGAAATGGTTCGATGAACCTATCTTTTGGAAACATGACAATTGAACTCAATATTTTTAGGTTGGGGAATCAGCCCTCCGAACCTAATGCTCATATACTAGACGTTTGCTCGATCCAGGAGATCACCCCAGAAGAGTGTGAATTCGAGGAGTTTTTGTTCGATCACGATAACCTTAACGCCACTAGTGCGTTCCTCTTCGAACCTGCTGCTGTTTCTGCGCCGGACAAAGTCTACGAGTGTTTCACTTTCTCGAACGATCTTAGCCACTCACCACCCGAGTTTGAATCCTTCGAATTTCCGGATGAGTTACCTGAACCATCTGTTAGTGTATATGCCCTAGAGGCCATTACTGTATCATACTAGTTTGTATATTACTTAATGGAAGCTTGGGATATTCACCTTGTATATACAATCTTGCTCAAAATAGTAGTATGCTACTTAGTTTGTTTCTACTTCAATGTGTACTTGTGTTTATTTTAGTGTATCACCTATACACATTAGTGGAGCCCATAGGATCTTTGCTTGATTACCAGCGTTGTGATGGCAGTCATACTAGTAGGGGCTGGGTAATCTATAAGCACATCCTTATGCAGATCGCTAGTCGCAGGACTATCGAGATAGGGCATCGATACTCCGGAGTAGACTAGCGCATGCGCTTCTCATCCAAGTATGGGAGACGGTCTGTCCTACAGCCGTTGGTGCGTCGTACTGGAGATAGTATGCGGGTGCTCGTTAGGTTACGAGTACACCGAATAGGACTCGTCGGGAACTGACCGGTTGGTATTATACTTATCGTCAGTTATTAGTTCCCAGGTGACATGAGTACAGCTTAGTCCGCTGACTTGACACTGTCACTTCGCCTCGAGTGGTTTCCCACTGTACTTTGATTACTACCCTACCACGGCTCAAAGGAGTCGTGCAAACAAGTAGTAGTTGGGTACAGTCCCGAAGCACTTGGAGGCAGTGACGGTTAGAAAGGATTCTTCTCTCCCGGTATTGGCGGTTGACATCGCGCTGTATCAAGGAGAGCCATTACACGAGTAGTCCCTGGCCAGGGCAAGCGAGATATACTGGTAGGCTTCCAGTGTTATCTCAAGGTGTTTTGGGCTTCACTCCGACACGACTTGTACCGCTATTAGGGGACTGACGTTTATCGCCCCCTAGGCCTGCCATGCGATGTATCAGACGAACAGACCGGACTGTACGGAGATTGTCACATTCAGGCTCAGTAGGAGTTCAGATGGGTTTCACCTCGTCAGTCTTCTTGTCGGCATTTACCTGGGGACCGTTACGCACAGCTAGTGCCGCTTGCGGTCTATGGTTAAACCCACTTCCAGCGTAGTGTCGAGTCTTTAGAGTCCCACACAGAAAGCTATTCGTCTTTAGGCAAAAGAGTAGAGGTCGCATGGTTTTGCGACAGGTCGCATGGTTTTGCGACAGGGTTCGGTCACATCCGTGCACTTGTGCACGTACAGTGTCCGAACAGTTAACACTAGCGGGCTTTGGTTTAAGCCAGATCCTAGTATACGTTTTGGGATTGGTTTTATCTCGTTTGTATTCGTGTTCCTCGGAACGGGGATGCGGGTGTGTATGCACAGTTGACGGAGAGACAAAGGCAGAGTATTCTCATTGGGGTTGTTGACTGTTGACCATTGACTTTTGCTTAACCCTAATGAGAATAAGATATATGATTAACATTAATATTAATTAAGTATTATAGCGACATGGTTGTTGAGGGGTTGACTTTGTTGACTTGTTGACTTTGTTGACCGGTTGACTAGGTTGGACTAGTTGACCATTATCATGACAATGGCTATCATTCCATGGCAAAGACTTTTGCTTGCTTGTTTATTTATGTAAAATGAGTGCATGAAATGATATAGCCATTTTGACTTAAACCATTTACACAATACTTGATTACTATTTTTGTTATGATGGCTTTTGTATTATGAGAGGTGAGAATGAGAAGAGTATGGTCCATTCTATCATTTTTGTTTTCTCTCTCTTGAGCTCTCTCATTCTCAAGCTCTCCCTGTTGCTCTTGCTCTCTCTCTACCTCAAGGCAAACCATTCTCATGTGTTGAGACTCATTGCCTTAGAGATAAAAAGACACCAAAACATTTCTCTACTCATTCTAGTTCACAAGGCCTAGCAAGCCAAGTGATCCAGTTTCTTCAAAGTTCGAAGAAGAAGCCAAAGGTAGAAGCTTTCGGGTGGATCGATCTTCGGCGCAAGGAGACGACGGGGTGAAGCCGATCCGGACAACCATCGAGGTTTGAAGAAGAAGGAGTTCAAGAAAGAAAGGTATAACCTCCTAATCGAGTAGTTAACAACTCCTAGTTAGGTTGTTAGTTAGATGTTTAACAAAGATCCGGTTTTGAGTCCATGTTACCGCCTCTAGAAAATTGTTTTTCACCAAATTTCGCATGCCCGAATGTACCGGGAGAGGTAGCATGGACTTACAGTGGTATCAGAGCCTAGTTAAACTCTATCTAACATGTTAGCAAAGTAACTAGAAGATCGATCAAAGAAAAAGTCACGAAATACACCAAAAATTCATGCTTGCTGTCGATTTTCAAAGTACTGTAAAAGTAATAAATCATGCTTCAAAAATCGACTCAGGGTTTTTAGATTATACTATAGAAAGACGGTCCTCCGATCTCATCAAAGCGCCGCGGAAACGCTGCAATAGCTTGCTATTGCCGCGGTTCCACGGCCGTATTGGCTCCTCTCTGGATCTTCTTTGCTACAGTATATTCAGTGGGGTATTTTGGGATTTTTGAAATATGTCTTTTCAGCCCAGATTTTCCAGAACGAAAATTTTGTGTTTGGGGCCTAAAAATCCGTATTTTTGATCGAACTTCTAAGGACTTAAGCTGACGGGTTTCTATCTATGATGTGATATTTGTATTGAACGTCTGCTAATCGCTATATGTCGATTAGTGGGGGGTTATACAAATCTGTGATCTGTAATGTTACTGGAATGTGTATATGAATTCATTGGATTGTCGCGGGTGAATAGCCGGGGGTTGTGAGACGAGAGTTTTCTTTTCTTTCAATTCATGTAAATTTGTAAATTGTTGTAATAATTATTTGTATGGCCGCACAACCAGGTCGGGGTTGTAGCCATCATTGTATAATTTCTTTTTACTGTTTTTGCTCCTAGGATAGACCCATGGAGGGGGTGCACAAACTACCGGGTATGCCGAAGTGCCGAGTGGCCTACTCACGGAGTTGAGGGAGGTTGCTTCGCTTCGGGTACTTGGCGGGTAGTTTGCCGCACCCGTAGGGGTCTTGGGTGGGGTATTGGCTATTCACCGCGACCGTGTAGTCTGCTTTTGGTTACAGGCTCGTACGAATTGCGGGTTCCTAATATATCCAATGTGTTCATCTGTGATCTGAAATGGCTATCATTGCAATATATCTATATATGATATTATTTAGACGTTGCTTATGTTTTACAGCCGCGCTAGCCCAGCCCCCGCTCTGTCGTTAGTTAAGTAACCTAACGGGTAATGACATGGCCCCGTGGCGAATGCGAATGGCATAAGCGTACGTCATATTTTGGTTGTTTTCTGCAATGGTAGGATTAAATGATGGGACGCATTAAAAGAACTAATGCAAGAATATCACGCATTAAAAGAACTAATGCAAGAAAATAAACCAAGTAAAAGTCGTTGGAACACTTTCGAAAAACCACTCGGTTCTTTTCAAAACCAACATTTAAATGTGGAGCTTGAGCCACTCCTTTTAAAAGCTATCTCGTTCCATCGATTATATCAAGTTCACTACGTTCACGGTTTAGCCAAAACCATTCGTAGCCCTCCATCATTTCAGTTAAATATTCGGTAGTATTCAAGCTATGTATTTTGACCTCACGCCAAGGCATAGTGATTGGTAGCTGCCGAATATTTATCTGTTGCATAGATAGAATGTGTTGGTTTGGAACAGCCGTACTGCCATTTTGGCCTACGTCAAGGGTAGGTACGGGTGGGTTCAAATTAACCTGGATAATGATGGGAAGAACTTGACATGTGACTTATGACATTTTGACCTCACGCCAAGGTCATAAGAGCATGGGGCAAAAATCCACATCGGGAGTTTCATAAGTACTGAAACTTGCTAGCGCTGCATACCATTTGGAGTGTGATGATTCTGGTAGGATTACTTTAGTTTCTTCACGCGATGATATTTGGATCCCGATCCTACTGTGAGTATATGCTACTCCTCGGAGAATTTCTCACTTAACGATCAATGCTATAAACCTAGTAGGTGTCTAGAAAGGTGTTAGCGGGGCTACGCCCCCAGGGAAAAGAGGTTATTTAATTAAGGAACTTCGCGAAAGCATTGGAAAACCTCACTCGAAGTACCGACACTGGCCTGGCTGAACGGTTAAGCAAGAATTGTACGGTGAGATTGATCCTGACTAATTATTCCTTTTTGGTTTGAGGAGGGATTCGAGAAACAGTGGGAGCCATCCTGTTTAGACAAACTAAAAACCGTTCTAAACTTGCAAGAGCATCATGCTGAGTGTTTCTTCTTTCTCCTAATTGCAGCGACCAATCGACATGACTGGACTTAAGTTACTTCTAGATAAAAACATGCTGACAAGGCCAAACTACAAAGATTGGCTCAGGAATGTCAAGATGGCAATCACTTACGACAAGCTGGGGTATCTTCTTACCACCAAAGCTCCCCTTGTCCCAGGTCCCAAAACCAGCATCGCGGATAAGGAAATTCGTAAGACCTGGGAAATCGATTGCGCGAAGGCCAAGTGCCTCGTGCTTGCCTCTATGGACAACGAACATCAGAGGAGGCACGAGAATATGGACCTCGAATCCATATTTCTCCATACAAAAGAACTGTATGGAGAGAAGTCTCGTATCGTAAGATACGAAGTGTCGAAGAAGTTATTTTCGGCAAGGTTGGCCGTTGGATCATCGGTAGCGGAACACGTGCTTAAGATGATTGGCTACATAGAAGAGCTCACGGACCTTAGGACCTCGTTGGAGAATGAGCTCTATACGGACTTGATTCTCCAGTCCCTTCCTTCCACTTACGCCCAGTTTATCCTGAACTTCAACTTACAAGAAAAGGAAGTTGAACTTTCAGAGCTCCTCAACATGCTGAGGAGCGCAGTGGGCACCCTACAGAAAGGTAGGGAAACATCCACTTTGTTTGTAGGAGGATCTTTCTCTTCTAGGTCCAAGGCGAAAGCCAAGGGAAAGAAGAAGAAAGCCCCCGCCAAACCAAGTGGCGGTGTTAGTAAAGTGGATACGAAGGGAAAGGAAAAAGCAACAAAGAAAGTGGGAAAGCTTGTGGATAAGGAAGAATGCTTCTATTGTCATAAGAAGGGACACTGGAAGAAAGATTGCAGGGCTTGGAAGGCCAGAACACAGGAACTGAAGCAGGTTGTGGCTTCAGCTTCAGGTGTGTATGTTATTAAAAACTGTCATTCAATAAACTCTACTTCCTGAGTATTGGATACCGGATCAGGATCTCATATCTGTAATTCTTTGCAGGCGTTGAGAAACCGTAGGGTTTTGAAGGCAGGTGACATGACCCTCAAAGTTGCAAACGGAGCTAGCATGGATGCTAAGGCCGTGGGGGACTATCACCTGGGGTTGTCAGATGGACACGTTTTGGTTTTGCGTAATTGCTATTTTGTACCCAACGCAACTTGTAATATCATTTCTGTATCTTTGACTTGTAAAGAAGGTTATGAATTTGCGTTTGTAAGTAATGTTGTAAACATTCACCTTAATCAAGTTCTGATTGGGTCAGGTACATTAAGCAATGGTATATACGTATTAAACCAACCACAGATTTTCAATGTCCAGAATACACACAAAAGAAAGTCTCCGGAAATAAATCAGACTTTCTTGTGGCATTGTAGACTGGGTCACATCAATGAGAGAAGGTTGACGAAGTTACATACAGAAGGATATTTGAATCCGTTCGAATATCAATCATATGCCACTTGTCAATCCTGTCTCAAAGGAAAGATGACAAAGACTCTGTTCACTGGACACGGAGTAAGAGCGAGCGAGCTCTTGGGACTCGTACACAGCGACGTGTGCGGTCCAATGTCTACACATGCGCGAAGCGGTTATTCTTACTTCATTACTTTTATGGATGACTTTTCAAGGTACGGTTATGTCTTCTTAATGAAACATAAGTCCGAAGCCTTTGGAAAATTCCAGGAATATAAGAATGAAGTAGAAAAACAAACCGGCAAAAGTATCAAGATTCTAAGATCGGATCGAGGTGGTGAATACTTGAGTGCCGAGTTCCTGGACTATTTTAAAGAGAACGGAATTCTCTCTCAGCTTACTCCTCCATACACTCCGCAACATAACGGTGTATCGGAGAGACAGAACCGAACCCTATTGGATATGGTACGGTCCATGATGAGTAACACTGAGTTACCGCGATCATTCTGGGGGTATGCGCTAGAATCAGCTGCATACCTTTTGAACCGAGTTCCGACTAAGACTGTGCCTACCACACCATATGAAATATAGAGTGGGAAGAAACCCTATCTTCAATATCTGAAGATCTGGGGATGTCCGGCTTTTGTCAAAAAGCAGCATGCGGACAAACTCGAGGCACGCTCAGTACTGTGTAAGTTTGTGGGATACCCAAAGAACACCAGGGGGTATCTTTTCTACCACGCAGAGGAACAAAAAATCCTTGTTTCTCGTAATGCCCACTTCCTAGAACACCCGTTTTTGGAAAAGGAAACAAGTGGGAGCGAAATAGAACTGGAAGAAATTCCAGAACCACAGACTATTACTGAAAGCTTAGTAGAACCAGAGGGTTCAAAAGAACAGGACATTCCTATGCCGCTCTGCAGGAGTAGTAGGCAGTCTCATCCGCCCGAGAGATACTATGGTTTTCTCATAGACGGGGATAGAGAGGATTGCATCATAGATTATGATGAGCCTACTAGCTTCCAGCAGGCCGTTCAGAGCGTTGACTCGGTAAAATGGCTGGATGCAATGCGGACCGAAATGGAGTCCATGTACACCAACAAAGTACGGACATTGGACATTGCTCCAGACGGGGTAAAACCCGTAGGATGCAAGTGGATCTTCAAAAGGAAGATTGGTGTAGATGGAAAGGTTGAGACCTAAAAAGCTAGACTTGTTGCAAAGGGTTTTCGTCAAAGACCTGGTTTGAACTATGACGAAACCTTTTCTCCAGTGGCTATGCTGAAATCCATTCGGATCCTTCTTGCCATTGCTGCCTTCTACGATTATGAGATTTGGCAGATGGACGTAAAGACCGCTTTTCTAAATGGAAATTTAGAGGAGTGTGTCTATATGGACCAGCCAGAGGGTTTCATTCAGAGTGGGAGCAGCGGAAAGGTGTGCAAGTTGCTTAAGTCCATCTATGGACTAAAGCAGGCATCACGGAGTTGGAACATCTGTTTTGATGAGACGGTCAAGAAATTTGGCTTTATCAAAAATCCAGATGAACCATGCATCTATAGTAGATTTGTAGCGAGAACTGTAGTATTCCTCGTTTTATACGTGGATGACATTCTCTTAATAGGAAATGATATTCCTATGCTACAATCTGTCAAGGGGTTCTTGTCACACAGGTTCTCCATGAAAGACCTGGGTGATGCCTCATACATCCTGGGGATACGGATCCATCATGATAGATCCAAGAGGATATTAGGACTTTCACAGTCCAGGTACATCGACACCATACTGAAGAGATTCAGTATGGAAGATTCCAAGCGCGGTAACCTACCGGCTCGTCACGGGATCACCCTCTCTAAAGAGATGTCTCCCAAGACTGATTTGGAGAGGGATCGCATGTCTATTATACCCTACGCTTCTGCGGTAGGCTCTATAATGTATGCGATGTTGTGTACCAGACCGGATGTAGCTTATGCACTGAGTGCAGCAAGCCGGTATCAGTCAAACCCTGGGGAGAAACACTGGATAGCGGTAAAGAACATTCTCAAGTACCTGAGGAGGACTAAGGAGATGTTCTTGGTGTATGGCGGAAAAGACCTCCAGATCAAGGCCTTTGCTGACTCCAGCTTCCGGAGTGACAAGGATGATTCCAAGTCCATGTCGGGTTTTGTCTTTACCCTCAATGGAGGGGCGGTGTGTTGGAAGAGTTCCAAACATGAAACCGTTGCAGACTCGACGATGGAAGCGGAATACATCGCTGCATCTGATGCCGCAAAAGAAGCTGTCTGGATGAGGAAGTTCTTGAAAGAACTTCAGGTGGTTCCGTCCACTGTTGATCCGATACCTCTGTATTGCGACAACAACGGGGCTATAGCTTTAGCGAAGGAACCCAGGTCCCATCAGAGATCCAGACACATCTTGAGGCGGTATCACCTGATCAGGGAGATTGTGGATCGCCAGGAGATCGAGGTTCGGAGGGTTGCTTCAGAAGATAACACTGCAGATCCATTCACCAAGGCCTTGCCCCAGACTCAGTTCGAGCGGCTGATCGAGATGATAGGTCTTCGATACGCCAGTACATGGCCTTAGTGCAAGTGGGAGATTGTTAGTGTATATGCCCTAGAGGCCATTACTGTATCATACTAGTTTGTATATTACTTAATGGAAGCTTGGGATATTCACCTTGTATATACAATCTTGCTCAAAATAGTAGTATGCTACTTGGTTTGTTTCTACTTCAATGTGTACTTGTGTTTATTTTAGTATATCACCTATACACATTAGTGGAGCCCTTATGATCTTTGCTTGATTACCACCGTTGTGATGGCAGTCACACTAGTGGGGGCTGGGTAATCTATAAGCACATCCTTATGCAGATCCCTAGTCGCAGGACTATCGAGACAGGGCATCGATACTCCGGAGTAGACTAGCGCTTGTGCTTCTCATCCCAGTGTGGGAGACGGTCTGTCCCACAGTCGTTGGTACGTCGTACTGGAGATATTATGCGGGTGCTCGTTAGGTTACGAGTACACCGAACAGGACTCGTCGGGAACTGACCGGTTGGTATTATACCTATCGTCAGTTATCAGTTCCCAGGTGACATGAGTACAGCTTAGTCCGCTGACTTGACACTGTCACTTCGCCTCGAGTGGTTTCCCACTGTACTTTGATTACTACCCTACCACGGCTCAAAGGAGTCGTGCAAATAGGTAGTAGTTGGGTGTAGTCCCGAAGCACTTGGAGGCAGTGACGGTTAGAAAGGATTCGTCTCTCCCGGTATTGGGGGTTGACATCGCGCTGTGTCTAGGAGAGCCATTACACGAGTAGTCCTTGGCCAGGGCAAGCGAGATATACTGGTAGGCTTCAAGTGTTATCTCAGGGTGTTTTGAGCTTCACTCCGATACGACGTGTACCGCTATTAGGGGACTGACGTTCACCGCCCCCTAGGCCCGCCATGCGATGTATTAGACGAACAGACCGGACTGTACGGAGATTGTCACATTCAGGCTCAGAAGGAGTTCAGATGGGTTTCACCTCGTCAGTCTTCTTGTCGGCATTTACCTGGGGACCGTTACGCACAGCTAGTGCCGCTTGCGGTCTGTGGTTAAACCCACTGCCAGCGTAGTGTCGAGTCTTTAGAGTCCCACACAGAAAGCTATTCGCCTTTAGGCAAAAGAGTAGTGGTCACATGGTTTTGCGACAGGTCGCATGGTTTTACGACAGGGTTTGGTCACATCCGTGCACTTGTGCACGTACAGTGTCCGGACAGTTAACACTAGCGGGCTTTGGTTTAAGCCAAATCCTAGTGTACGTTTTGGGATTGGTTTTATCTCGTTTGTATTCGTGTTCCTCGGAACGCGGATGCGGGTTTGTGTGCACAGTTGACAGAGAGACAGAGGCAGAGTATTCTCATTGGGGTTGTGGACTGTTGACTGTTGACAGTTGACTGTTGACCATTGACTTTTGCTTAACCCTAATGAGAATAAGATATATGATTAACATTAATATTAATTAAGTATTATAGTGACATGGTTGTTGAGGGGTTGACTTTGTTGACTTGTTGACTTTGTTGACCGGTTGACTAGGTTGGACTAGTTGACCATCATCATGACAATGGCTATCATTCCATGGCAAAGACTTTTGCTTGCTTGTTTATTTTTGCAAAATGAGTGCATGAAATGATATAGCCATTTTGACTTAAACCATTTACACAATACTTGATTACTATTTTTGTTATGATGGCTTTTGGATTATGAGAGGTGAGAATGAGCAGAGTATGGTTCATTCTATCATTTTTGTTTTCTCTCACTTGAGCTCTCTCATTCTCAAGCTCTCCCTCTTGCTCTTGCTCTCTCTCTACCTCAAGGCAAACCATTCTCATGTGTTGAGACTCATTGCCTCAGAGATAAAAAGACACCAAAACATTCCTCTACTCATTCTAGTTCACAAGGCCTAGCAAGCCAAGTGATCCAGTTTCTTCAAAGTTCGAAGAAGAAGCCAAAGGTAGAAGCTTTCGGGTGGATCGATCTTTGGCGCAAGGAGACGACGGGGTGAAGCCGATCCGGACAACCATCGAGGTTTGAAGACGAAGGAGTTAAAGAAAGAAAGGTATAACCCCCTAACCGAGTAGTTAACAACTCCTAGTTAGGTTGTTAGTTAGATGTTTAACAAAGATCCGGTTTTGAGTCCATGTTACCGCCTATAGAAAATTGTTTTTCACCAAATTCCGCATGCCCGAAAGTACCGGGAGAGGTAGCATGGACTTACACCATCCAACTCGGTCGCTTACATACGTTTTGAACCTTTGCTGGAATCCTTTGAGTTCGTGACCTTTTCACCAATCTTGCCTTCGATCGTTTCACCTCCAACGCTCAAACTCAAGCCTTTGCCGTCTCACCTTAAGTATGCTTACTTGGGTGAGAACGAGACCCTCCCTGTTATCATCTCGGCATCTCTAGCTCCAGAGCAGGAGAAAGCCCTTCTTGCGGTCTTGCACAGCAATAGGCAAGCTTTTGGCAGGTCCATGGCGGACATCAAGGGGATTAGTCCCCTGATCATTGAACATCACATTCATTTGATGGATGATGCCAAACCAGCCAGGGATCCATAAAGACGACTCAACCCAGTCATGAAGGAGGCTGTGAAAAAGGAAATCGTAAAGTGTCTGGTTAGTGGTATCATTTACCCTACCTCTGATAGCCAGTGGGTTAGCCCCATTCACGTTGTCCCCAAGAAATCAGGCATAACGGTCATCACTAATGAGGCGAACGAGTTAATCCCTACTCGCACCCAAACTGGGTGGCGAGTATGCATCGATTACAGAAAACTCAACGCCGCAACGCGGAAGGACCACTTTCCGCTACCTTTCATTGACCAAATGCTTGAACGATTGGCCGGACACGAGTACTACTGCTTTATTGATGGCTACTCCTGCTATAATCAGATTCCCATCGTCGAAAAAGACCAGAACAAGACCACATTCACTTGTCCTTTCGGCACGTTCGCATATCGTCGCATGCCCTTTGGGTTGTGCAATGCGCCCGCTACCTTCCAGCGGTGTATGATGGGAATCTTCTCAGACATGGTGGAGAAATTCCTGGAGATCTTCATGGACGATTTCTCCATCTTTGGCGATTCCTTCAATGAGTGTCTGCTGCATCTCGACGCTGTCCTTACCCGATGTAAGGACAAGAACCTCACTTTGAATTGGGAGAAGTGCCACTTTATGGTGCGCGAAGGTATTGTCTTAGGACATATCATTTCGCAAAATGGCATAGAGGTTGACAAAGCGAAAATTGTGGTCATTTCCAATCTCCCTCCTCCCAGATGCGTCAGAGACATCCGAGCCTTCCTTGGCCATGCCGGTTTCTATAGATGCTTCATCAAGGACTTTAGCAAGATTGCTAGGCCCTTGACTCTTCTACTAGCCAAGGACACGCCATTCGACTTCAACTCGAGCCGTGTGACTGCGTTCGAGTCATTAAAAAGCTCACTCACTTCTGCTCCCGTTCTTTCTTCACCTGACTGGACGAACCCATTTGATATTATGTGCGATGCATCCGACTTTGCCATTGGTGCTGTCCTTGGACAACATATCAACAAGATGCTGAACGTAATCTATTATGCGAGCCGAACCCTGAATGAAGCCCAACTCAATTATACAACAACTGAGAAGGAATTCTTGGCTGTTGTATTTGCTTTAGAAAAGTTCAGGCCCTACCTCATCGGCTCTCCAGACATTGTCTACACAGACCATTCTGCTCTGCGCCATCTTTTTGCGAAGAAAGATGCAAAATCTCGGCTAATACGTTGGATCCTTTTGCTTTAAGAGTTTGACCTTGTCATTAAGGACAAAAGAGGATGTGAAAACGTAGTCGCCGACCATCTCTCACGACTTCCTTCTTCGCCGTCGCCTCAACTTCCGATCAACGACGTTTTTCCGGATGAACAGCTCTTGACAGTATCTCGCGAACCCTGGTTTGCAGATATTGTGAATTATTTGGCCACAGGGTTATTACCGACTGAATGGTCAAGTCAGGACAGACTTCGATTCTTATCCCAAGTAAAACACTTTTACTGGGACGAACCCTATCTGTTCAAGCACTGTCCCGACCAGATTATTCGTCGGTGTGTCCCTGACAATGAATTCAAGAGTGTGCCGTCATTTTGCCACGATCAAGCATGTGGCGGGCATTTTGGCCCCAGAAAGACAGCTGAGAAGATCTTGCAATGTGGTTTCTACTGGCCACAACTCTTCAAAGACTCTCATGACTATTGCAAGACTTGCTCCCGGTGCCAACACTTGGGCCGGATATCCCGGAGGAACGAGATGCCGCTCCAACCAATCTTGGTTGTGGAGATTTTTGACGTTTGGGGGATAGATTTCATGGGGCCGTTTCCCAGCTCTTTCGGGAACTTGTACATCCTTCTCGCTGTTGATTACGTCTCTAAGTGGGTCGAGGCTGTGCCCAGCCGGACTAACGACAACAAGGTTGTCGTTAGGTTTCTTAAAGAAAACATTTTCTCCCGGTTTGGGCACCCCCGAGCGATCATTAGCGACAATGAAACTCATTTCTGCAATAAGACTTTCGAGGCCTTGATGCGGAAATATTCCATTAATCATAAGCTATCTACGCCCTACCACCTCTAAACCTGTGGGCAGGCCGAAGTTTCAAATCGGCAAATCAAGCAGATACTGGAGAAGACGGTTTCCAAGAACCGTAAGGATTGGTCGCTGAAACTCACTGATGCCCTTTGGGCATTTCGAACGGCTTATAAGACCGATCTTGGCATGTCTCCCTATCGGCTTGTGTACGGAAAAGCTTGCCACCTCCCTGTCGAAATAGAGCATCGCGCATTTTGGGCGATAAACGAGCTGAATCTTTCTCTCGAAGATGCGGGCAGCCATCGGAAGCTGTAGTTGAACGAATTGAGCGAGCTTAGGGATGAGGCTTACGATAACGTGGTTGTCATTAAAAACCGAACGAAGGTGTTTCACGATAAACACCTTTTGCGCAAAACTTTCGTACCTGGTCAACAGGTACTGCTTTACGACACCCGGCTACACTTCCATCCAGAAAAGCTCAGATCTCGCTGGAAAGGGCCGTATTTTGTGCGGAATGTGTATCCGCATGGCTCTGTGGATTTGGAGAATCCAAAGGACGGTTCATTTTTCAAAGTAAACGGACACCGACTTAAACCGTACCTTAGCGCCGAACCAACAGAGGAGCTCCTGGTCTTACAGGAGCCGGTTTACCCTGCATAATCTTCCTCTGCCTACCACCAAACTTCGGTTATCCAGCCAAGAACAGTGGACACTGTTCCAAATAAGTTTGGGGGTATGTATATACCATTTTGTATATATTTGTGGATATTCTTTTCCATTTTTGCTATTTTTCTTTTCTTTAAAAACAAAAACAAAAAAAAAATTGTGTATATCTAACCGACAATTTTGACCCTTCAATGATCTCTTCATGCAATGACAGTGAAGACACTGTCCAGTTTAAGTTTGGGGGTGCACTCGGTACGCATTTCTAACCTTCGCATTCATATGTATATTTTGCATCTACATACTAAAATCCATAAAATCCATAAAAATCAGAAAATTTTCTAAAAACATAAAAACTTTTCTGTCAAGTTAGCTAGTGGGAGAACTCTGATTCAACATTTCGACGGTTTTGTTTGGTAAAATAAGAATAACTAAATCTTACTTTTTGAAAACCTAAAAGATAACTCTCCTTTGAAGTTAACTTTAGCTGATATACGTCTTTACATCACACTACACGTATCGTGAGGTTTGGAAATTAGATGACAAGTCTTTTATGTCTAAAAACTTTTAAATAGATAAATGATTTTCTGAGGATCAAATAGGTTTGTTCTGAAATAAGTAATATCAAGAATAGTTTATGAAGTGAAGCGAATATGAAGGAATGTTATTGATGCCTTAATTGGAACAAAGTCTGAATAATAACCCATCTGAAACTTGATTGGAATGATTACATACCTAACCCACTAAACACGTCTTTTATTCAAAAAAATAATTGAACTGCCGGTTATATCTCCGTTCGCATTAAATCATCATGATTTTCACGCTAAATTGTCTTTTGTTTTTAGGCCTAGGTAACTTGAGTAATTAAGTCCGCTGGGGTGTCTCTATACCTAATGCCCTAAAGCCAGCTGGTTTGGGTGCATTGGCTCAAAGCTCGTTAAGAAGCCTAGATAGTCTAGATTAAAACAAAGTCAAGCAAGTGTTCTCTCCGAGTTAAAATTCCTAACGATTCTTTGTGTGAGAATAATCTTGACAAAAGACAGGCTTTTATAAAAAAATATTTCTAGCGGAGATATGAAGGTTTTATTCTATGATAAAGGCTATTGCACGTTCAAAGAGGTGTGTATGAAATGAAAACAAGAAAAAAGTGGAGTGAAAAATAAGACCTAGTTTCCTGTTAGGGAAGATAGAAATTCTGAAGTTGAAACTTTACTGGAAAACAAAACTTGAAAAATGCTTAACTCTTTATAAAACTTATGTGATCCTTTTAAAAAATTTATCCGGGCTTTATTGTGTGACATGATGACTTTAATCGATCCTTTTGGAACTTAACGACACTATTTGCACTGCACGTAAAGACATATAAAAATCTTAAGTTAAATAAGAAGCGAGGTGTGAAAAATAAAGGTTCGATAGTCTACACTTAGGATCATAGAACTGTTATTTTCTGAAACAAAACTTTAGGGGTTTGAATCATAGTAATTTTGCAAAACTAGCTTGACCGGATTTTGTGGGTAGCATCCGCTGAAAACCCTCAGGAGACAACACTCCTCCTACTAGGGACACTTAGAGTTTTAACGGCTTGTTGCACGTGCTCAGTGCAATCGCGTTCCCTGCGAAAGTGCGGTTAGGACATTTTTGTGAATAATTGGTTTTGCTCGGGACGAGCAAAAGTTAAGTTTGGGGGTATTTGTTCATACCAGAATATTGTATTTTATACCGCTCATTCTTACGCTCGTTTGGTTATAGGCAGGTGTTTTTAATCAGTGTTTGCTACATATTTACAGGATACTGGTTCTCAGTTCTAAACAATAAAATTCATGGAAAAGTATGACAAATTCCGGATTACTGCCAACCACAGATAAAACACGGGTCTCCGCTCTCTATCCGTATGTTGCCACACACCAGTTTAAGGGACAAAATGGCAAATCGATATCATTTTCATGCACAAAGCTCAATGTCAACACAAGATCCAACATATCTACACAGAGCTCGAGGAAATCATGGCAAAAGATCCACATCACATCACCTTTTGTTCTGCTGGAATTCTGGAAATATTGTGAAGAGATTCTCGAAAAAGACATATAGCAAATTGCAGAGAACAACAAACAGGGGAAACTCACCAAAAATGATGACCTAAGCCTCCTAAAGGGCCGCGGTTCCGCGGCATAAGCATGCTTAGGCCACGGAACCGCGGTCGTACGGCCTCGTCAGAATATCATCTTTTGGGGGCTGTTTGGTAATTTTATAAGGAGGCAGATTGTTGCCCTAGGTTTCCAGTTCCCTGCCTATAAATAGTCCAGAACTTGCCAAAGCCAAGGGTGCTTAATTCTTGTATTTAGATTTTAGAATACATTTGTTGTTCTTCTTCCTCCTCTCATCTCTTCTCCATTGAAAACTTGTAGTGAGCTTTTGTGAGTGAAGAATGAATAAATGAGTTCTTGTTCTTACCATGCTTATCTTGTTGTAATTGTTAATTATATTTACTTGTATTTTTCTTTTGTTAATCTAGTTGTTGTTATTTTTTTGTTTGTTTCTTTCTTGTTTTCTTTTTCTTTATCCTTAAACAACAATGATGCTTATGCTTGATCCTTACCGAGGTGAGGTCGCAAATAGCTAGGTGTAATATTCTAACCTCCTTTCTTTCTATCTTCCTCCTTTTGTTTTATTTTCATTTTTCTTGTAATGGGTGAGTAGTTTTCATACTTGTTAGGGTAGGATAATTTTCTTGCTTATTTCTTTCTTGCTTTTTATTACCTTGCTTTACTTTCATGCACTTAAATTCCATACACTTTGAATTACTTGTTTGTAATCTTTTCTTTTCTTTGTTTATCTTTTCTTTTGCACTTTTTGGTTCGTTTTGTGAATGATTGTAATATGTTGTTGTTAAGAATAAATACGATATTGTAAGTTAATGTTTCTTTGCTCATTTCCTTTTCCCATTATTTTCCTTTGAACTCCGCCCAAACATTACGCAAGCGCTCCGTTAGGCACCCTACCCTACCAAGGTAACTGTGATTCCTAACCGCGATCGGTTGCGTTCGGTTTGGCCGGAGACAAAAGCAAGAGACAAGAACGGAAGGACAAGGGTCAATAAGCCGGATTCTATGAATACCATGCTTAAATCCCCTAATCCACGTTGTTGCCGATTGCTCTAGCTTCAATTGGTCAAGACTCGGCTCAAAGGTTTTGAGTGCGGATTTCCTTAGCTTACACTTTCGTATCTTTTTCTTAACAACTTTATACTTGCATATAAAACACATAGGTTAGAACTGAACAAACATATACAAATTCTTCATTGACTCGTCTAAGAAAAGAATGGACATACAACCATCTCCCTGTGGATCGACCCGTGCTCAACCGGCTAGCTGCATAGCGACACCGTCCTGATCGCGGTTATACTTTAGAACTTTGAACATCCGACATGCCAAAAGAGTTCGATCAATCGGCCTCTTTCCATTTTGTTGACATGCACTGGAGACAGCTGCATGATTTGAATCTTGTTCCAATTAAATAAGTGCCAAAGTTTCTATATTGGATATAGAATGGTTCATATCTTAACGATGTTAAGGTACGGGGAGTTGTCCGGTTTATGCTTAAAACCAGACTCTGGATAACTCCAAGCACGTTTCTGTAATGGTTGTTTGTGGGTTGACCCGGGCTTCAACGAAGGTTGATTTTCTACCATCTGGAAGATCGATAGTGATATTGTTCTTGACTCGCCACAGTTTTAGTAAAATGGATTTTTTCAGAAAACAGTAGTGGGAGTCTCGTAGAGCTGGAAGTGATTCCAGAACCGCAAACGATTACAGAAAATTTAATAGGACCTAAAGATTCAATCAGGTTTGACATTCCATTAGCCACTCCGCAGATATGGTGGGTAACCTCAGGCACCAGAGAGGTACTCCGGTAGCCTCAAAGACGGTGACAGGGAGGTTCTTGTTTACCAAGACTTGACACTACTGTTGTTCCAGGCTATGAGACCCAGCAGGAGGATGAGTATAGCGTCGTTCTAAACTAGCTTTAGAAGTGCACGTGTATATGACTCTGGCAGAGGGTTGTCGTAGTCCGTGGGAGCAGCGGAAGAATAGTGGACAAGTAGTTTATGTCTATTTATAGACTAAAGCAGATATAGCGGAGATAGATCATCTATTTTTGATGTGACAGTCATGGGCTTTGACTTCATCAGAATAGGGGATGGATCTGTTAAGAAAGTAGTAGGGTGTGATGTCCTGGTATTTGGATGACACACAGAGAGTAGGAAGTGATATTCCTACACTACGATCGGTTATACTGTGGTTGTCACACAGTTGTTTCTCCACACAGGATATGGATATAATATCAGACATTTTGGTTACTAGATCTATGGTTTTAGATCTAGATTTTGGTAGTTTTCCAATCTGGGTACTTAGACAGTATTCTAAAGGTATTTAGAATAGATGACTCCTGGCATGGTGGTGTACCTGCAGGTGATGGAGTCACCCTCTCTAAAGGTGTCTTACAGACAAAAGGGGAGTGGGATGTGCATGATTGGCATATCAATTGCTTAGGGAATTGAGTCAATCATGAGATGTCAAGTACTACAATAGATGTTGTTTTTGCACTAGCTGCAATAAGTTTATATTAATCCAATCCAGGAGAAACATTCGGAAGCAGTTTTAGAACATAAGTGGTTGTTCTAGGGATTTGATAACGGCAACCTCATTCGGGGACGGTTATCATTCCAGGCTTCCAAGGTGACATGGATGACATAGTGATTGTCAGAGTTATAGTTTTCCCTCTGACGAGGGCGGTAGTTTGGACATATGGTCCAAGCGGATATTGAGGGAGGCATGGTGCAGGATACTAATTAAGTGCAGTTGACGATACAGTCTAAGAAGTTTGGATTTGGAGTTCATTTATGAACTAGGTCCCATCAGATATCCAGACATATTCTAAGACAGGTATTACTCAATTTGGGAGATGGCTTTCTCCCCGAACTTGAGATTAAAAGAGAAATAGAAAGAAACATCAGGGCGGATCCACTCACTGAGGCTATTTCTCGAAGACAATAATTTTACAAACGAGCTTTGTGAAATTGATTAGTAGAGGAGTTGGATGTTCGGTATCACACGAGCTGTGAGTATGCGACATCGTAATAATTAGCCTTAAGTGCAAGTGGGAGATTGTTGGATATAGCGCCCTCAAAGTCAATTATTGGATCGCAGGTACGTGATTACAATGATTGAGGGAGGACCTATACCGGTAGGACAGTCTTACTCGATATGATAGTATGCTATCTGGTTTATCTTTATCATCGTGTACTGTTTTAGGTAACATTATAGATCACTATTGCATGTTGATAGAGCTCTTAGGATTCTTTCTTGACTACTAACAGTATGATGGCGATTGTATACGTAATAGTTTGGTAGTCTATAAGCACATCCTTAAAAGTGGTCCCAAGTCGTGGGAGTTTCGAGACTTGGTATCGATACTCCGGAGTAGACTAGTGTATACAGTCGAGACCCCGAGGAGGGGCGGTGGCCGGTCCCATAAGCCATTGGTCTCGGTTGGTTCACCTAAGATGTATACAGGTGCTCAATGGGTTATGAGTGCACCGGACAGGACTCGCCGGGAACCTGCTAGTTGGTATTATACATAGCGTCAGATAGCAGTTCCCTGGTGACATGTGTACAGGTTAGTTCATCGACCTGAGATCGTCATTTGTCGCGTGTGAGTTCCCACTGTGCTTTGATTATTACCCTACCAAGGCTCAAAGGAGTCGTGCAAACAGGTTTTAGTTGGGTACAGTCCCGAGCCACATGGAGGCAGTGAGCGGATCGGCAGGGGTTACGTCTCTCCCGGTATTGGGGGTGAGATCGCGCTGTGTCTAGGAGAGCCATTACACAAAACCCTCGGCCGAGGCAGGAGATTTACTGGTGGGTACTCCAGTAGTATCACAGGGTGTTCTGGGCTACACTCTGACACGACTTATACCGCTATTGGGGGTCTGACGTTACCAGCCCCCTAGGCCCGATATGCGATGCTCATAGATGAACGGACCGGACTGTACGGATATTGTCACTGATAAGCACAGTTAGGGTTCCAGGATGAGTTCGCTCATTGGCTTCCATTTTGCTCAATATATGGGGCAGCCGTTACGTACAGCTTGTACCACTTACGTGCTTGTGGTTAAATCCACGGCCAACGTATTGACGAGTGTTTAGAGTCCACCACAGATAGTTTTCCAAGTTCGGGCGAAACGTTATAGAGGCCGTTTGGTTTTATGGCAGGGTTCTAACATGCACGTGCACTTATGCATGTGTCATGGTTCGGATAGATAATACTGGTGGGCTTTGGTTTAAGCCAGATCATAGTATTATATTGTGTAGGGATATTTTTGTCTCATTGCATTTTGTATTCGGTCGGAATACAAATACGGGTATGTATATACAGTTGTGGGGTAATCCTGTAATTTGTTACGGGATTGCATTTTGAAGTTGCCAGTTTTTATCCATTTGATTAAACATTATTTTTAGTGTTTAATTATTGGTTGATGTCGATGTATCTTTTTTTGGCCATATTTCCCTTCTGCATGACATGGCCGAAATTATCTTTGAGGAGGTGGGCTTTATTTTGTTTTGGATGAGTCATTTGGTTCAATCTAGAAGGTGTGGGATTGTTCTTGAATGGTGATGTGTATATGTGACTCATCCTATTCATTAATGTTTTTGGAATGCTTAGGATATTTGATGGATATTTTTGTGATGAGAATTTTGGATATGGTTACCACTTCTTTTCCTACACTCACCCCCCATCACAAATTCACAATGAACAAAAGCAAGTGGCCGGCCACACATTTTGATGAGCTGATTTCATTATTTTCATGCACAAATTTCCTTTGCAAAATTCCATATAGCTCATTTCCATCACAACTCAAAAGGCAACTTCATTTTCCTTGAGATAAACTATTCTACACTCTCTCTACTTCAATCTTGGAAATGTCGGTTAGCAAACATCATGTCTGAGTTGCTTCGGATTGAGGCGGGAGCCCGTATAAAGATTCGTTGATGTGGTGCCACTTCGACGAGGAGACAGGAGATCGAGCGAGATTGGAGATGCCGCGAGGAGCGTGGAATGATGGCTAAAGACCGAAGGACACGGATCGATCGGTATAGCCATTCTATCATTTTACAGTTTGCTAGTTTAGTGTTAATGGCACGATCCGGGTTACAGTCTATGTTAGCACCAGTTTATGAAAAAGTTTTTATTCCGCGTTTGGCCTCGGATTATTGGACGGAGCGCTACCGTAGACTTACAGGTTTCTATAGACGATTTATCAAGGATTTTAGTAAAATAGCTAGACCCTTAACTCTTCTGTTGGCCAAGGACACAACATTTGTTTTCAACTCGAGCTGTGTGACCGCATTTGAATCACTTAAAAGCTCACTCACTTCTGCTCCTGTACTTTCTTCTCCTGACTGGACGTATCCATTTGAGATTATGTGCGATGCATCCGACTTCGCCTTTGGTGCTGTCCAAGGGCAGCACATTGACAAGATGCCGCAGGTAATTTATGATGCTAGCCAAACCCTGAACGATACCCAGCTAAATTACACAACAACCGAGAAGAAATTATTGGCTGTTGTGTTTGCTTTAAAAAAGTTCAGGCCTTACTTGATCGGCTCTCCAGTCATCGTATACACGGACCATTCAGCTCTTCGCCATCTTTTTGCAAAGAAGGACGCAAAATCTCGGCCGATACGTTGGATCCTCTTATTCCAAGAGTTTGACCTTGACATCAAAGACAAAAGAGGATGTGAAAACGTAGTGGCCGACCATCTTTCACGACTTCCTTCTTCGCTGACGCTTTCACTTCTAATAAACGACGTTTTAAAGGATGAACAACTCTTGGCAGTATCATGCGAACCTTGGTTCGCAGATATTGTGAACTATTTGGCCACAGGATTACTACCGAATGAATGGTCAAATCAGGACAGACTCCGATTCTTATCCCAAGTAAAGCACTTTTACTGGGACGAACCGTATCTGTTTAAATACTGTCCCGACCAGATTATTCGTCGGTGTGTGCCTAATAATGAATTCAAGAGTGTGCTGTCATTTCGCTACGATCAAGCGTGTGGCGGGCATTTTGGCCCGAGAAAGACAGCCGAGAAAATCTTGCAGTGTGGCTTCTAATGGCCACAACTCTTCAAAGACGCTTATGATTACAACAAGACTTGCTCCCGGTACGAACACTTGGGCCGGATATCCAGGAGAAACGAGATGCCGGTCCAACCAATCTTGGTTGTGGAGATTTTTTATGTTTGGGGGATTGGTTTTATGGGGCCGTTTCCCAGCTCTTTTAGGAACTTGTATATTCTTCTCACTGTTGATTATGTCTCTAAGTGGGTCGAGGCTGTGCCCAGCCGGACTAACGACAACAAGGTTGTCGTTAGATTCCTTAAAGAAAACATTTTCTCTCGATTTGGACACCCCCACGCAATCATTAGCGACAATGGAACTCCTTTCTGCAATAGGACTTTTGTCACGACCCGAAAATTACGGAACATGACCGGCACTTAAATTACGAAACGTCTCGAGGCGTATGTAATCTAAGTAAGCCGAAAACCCAGAAATCCAAACCAAGTAAAGTAGTAGAGTGAAGAAAAAACCAATTTAAATCCAGTAGTTTGGAACATACGCCGAAATATGCATTTTTAAAATCACAAGTCTTTTCTAAAAATTTCGGCGGAGTTCCCTTTGTAAATACTGACCCCAAACGGGTACAAAACCTGATAAAGCATATATAATGAATAAGGGCATCCCCAAGCAGGAGCTAGCTCTTCGTCAATCGACGGTCACAACCACGCAAGCAATAATAATATACAACGCCGAAGGGCGAGGATCAAAGCTGAAAAGGAAACACAAAACAGCAAGAAATCCATAGAAATACAACGCGCGACTCTAAGGTCGAAAGAATAAACATCACTGGTCTTTATCTCAGAAATAAATATACAAGTTTGGTTGATGGAGTTTCTAGATACAACAGAATAAAATAAAAAAACAATGGTGGTCCTGATGCAAAAGAACCCACCTACTAGCAAATCACCCGGAAATGGAAGTAGAGCCAGCAAGGCCGTAACGAAACCTGTACGGCAAAACCTGCAAGAAACTGTGGCATAACAGGGGTGAGTTGCCAACTCGTGAGTAGAAAATATCACAAAGCAGAAATCGTATGTATGACGCAATCCTAGGTCATACGATCTATAATATCCTCAAATGATAAAGTCTGAAGCATAAAAAGGTGGCAAGGATAAACATCTAAACATAAGTGTAATCCCAGTGCTCGTGTCAGTGCCTCAGGTAGCAATATATCATATGTATGCGATATGAATGTAAAGTAATGAAATGAATGAGACAACTGTTTTCTATGTTTAAAAAGATATCTGTATGTATATAAATCGAATAACATCAATGAAATCAACAGGGAAATCCGTGTCAAACATCGACACAAAACATAAATCCCAAAATCTCAATACCTCAATATCTCAAAATCTCAGTGTCTCAAATCTCACTGTTTATGGCGCCGTCAGTCCGGATCGGCCCCTAACATCAATCACAGGACCACAACGGTATCCTCCGGATATCCGACACGTCAGGTAAAATCACCGGTAGGTAGTGCTCCCCTGCCAGGCTCATCGAATACAACTCGAACTTCTTGCCCCGGGGTACCTTACCGGGCCCACCATGTACCCGAGACGGTTCATCCAACTTCTCGAATCGGGTCTCGAAATCCATCAGCAATCATGAAAACTCATGGTGGACGACTCATACATCATGGGAAAACCGCACTTTTCATTTAAAAAGAGAGAGAAAGAAGTTTATAAATGTTCTTGCGGTTTTCCCCCAAATCCAGGAAATATCAGGAAAATCCGAAATCAGGTCATCAATAGCACGTAAACAGTGAATATAGGCATAAAACTCCATAATATGGCATAACAGTGAATAATAATATGCATGAAGTAGCAAGTAATAACCGCAATATCTAAACTGGCATATAAGGCAAGTACACTAATATTATGTCGAAACTATCAGCTAACAAGCTATGTCAATGAAATAGTATTGTCTAAAGTGTACGTGACATGGCAATTACCGATGATGATGTGTGTGAGCCGGCAAGTAAGTGTACGTGGAACATACGCATCATCGGTAATGGTGCTGGTGTCCTGACAGCATGATATCAATAATGGTATATGAAATCACAATATAAGTATGCGATGCGGAGCGAAAAGCAATAATGTGCGGGAGCTGAATGATAAACAAAATGATAGCTAATCTGCATTTAATATAAATATAAGTCATACAATGGTGCCATTTGAAATAACACGAATCGTGGTGTTTTGCAAATAAGGGCTTCTGTGTTTTTAAGAAAAGATACGTCCTTTGAAATATCCGTAGAATTCCTTGGCCTATCTTTTAAAATACCCATGATTCGTCAGTTTTGAAATAGGTAGGAATCGAATCTAGTCTAACAACTACACTAACTTTAGGGCTAAGCTAACAGGCTAAACGAAAGGTAAGGAAACCGCCTAACATCTGAGTCGATACATATATATATATATAGCAGTCGGTGATCCCGCCTCAAAAGTATAACAATCGATACAATATCTATAATATGATCTCCTCAAGTCAAGAGTGCGGATCTATCATCAATATATAGCTCGTACATAAATCTGTCGTACGGCATTCCAAATCTGGGTACGGGTCAAAGTCACATCGATCACACTATTCATCTAGTATCGTCTTTATCAAAGATCATAATCTGGGGTACTGATCTACGTCTAGTACAATACTAATACCATCTATGTATGCATGCATGTGCGTGTATGAAACACTACGTCAAAAGACCCGCTAAAACATCATGTCGTATCTCAAATACGAACGTTGTCATATCACCGATCTCACGGCCTCAAATCCAATCTCATCGACTCATCTCATATCCCAAGTACTATCCTCAAATCCAGTATTTGAACACATAGTCCCATACCCATGTGTAAATATACACATCCCCATATACGAACAGGTAAAAGATGCAAGTATGTGTGTGCGTGTTTGTGGGTGCAACCTCTACTCTAGGCTCTCGCAACTAACACTTAAATAAATCCAAGAATACCTAGAATCCATCTTTATCATCGATAAACTCAAGTCAACATATAATATATATATGTGTGTATATGTATTCGTATACATCACAACGAACTGCGGGGGTGCTATACGCCATCCACCCGACTTCCCCCATAGATATAATCTACTCACTTTGTATCCTACGTGTCGGTGTCGATGTCGCCTTCATCTTCTTCATCATATGAAACCCACGTGAAGGTACCTACCATGATAAAACATTTGCAAATGCACATGAAAATCACATTGGAAACCCAAAACGACACGCTAAGGCCTATAGGTTAGAACCTATGGACTACACTTTCAACACCATCAAACAACCCTCGATATCGTCGTACAAACGTCAAGTGATCGAGGTAAAACACAAATACGCAAATCCAGAATTCAAAATATGAGGAACGAAACCACAAATCAAGACAGCAACTATTGAAAATGGTCTCAGATTCTACCCTAAGTCAGATCAGCCAAAGTTACATATGCCAAGGGTCAAATTTACTGGAGATAAGGCCCTGGAACAAAAACGAACCATTTCTAACCTGCTCTGGCCGCAAATTGCGGCCAGAAAGATTAAATCTACAGCCTAAAGGAGAGGGTAGGGGCTAGGGTTTTGGGTGGTTGTTCCTAGGTGCCTGCATGTATCACTGTCCTTGCAAAAATATTTTCAGGTGACCCGGGTGTTAGCAAATTTCCAAATACAATCACAGAATCCATAATTCTTCCGATATCGGGTTTCTAAATCCGTATTCTAGGGTTTTAGTCTCTGGTTTAGTCCAATGTAGCATCACAACAGGGGTTGTAGTCCATAATTTCACCTTTTGTTTCAACTAAAACCCTAATCCTCAACTCAAGTTTTCAAACTCCCCAAAACCACACAATATCGGTTACAATTTTAACATGGATGTAAAAGCAATGGGAAAACTAAGCTAATGGTTCAGAAAATACCTCATTTGGCAACTCAAGAATTTTCTTGAGTTGCCCAAGTATCCAAAATGCAACCTTTCTTGGTTATTGGGATAGCTAGTGAGCTTGTGCAACTTTTTTTATGAAATGGAGATAGGGTTTTGAGGTGTTTTGGAGGTTGTAGTGGAGGAGGAAGAGGGGGGCAGCAGCAGCAGCAACAAGAGAGGGAGGGGAGAGGAAGAAGTGAATGATGAAGAGGGGATGGCCAAGTCAAAGCAACCCTCACCTTTCTCTCTCTTGCCCATCCCTCTTGACTTTTCTTTTCTTTTCTTTTCTTTTCCTTTTCTATTTCTTTTCTCCTCAATAGTAACCCCAAAACAATAAATGAAATGAAAAGAAGGCCATGTAGGAAAATGTAACACAAGTGTGAAAATGATATGTGCATAAAACAGGCTTAAGGTCCGATTAGCTATTTTTAATCGCGATTAGCAAAAAATTAGTGACAAATAAATCATAAACTCTCATAATTTTCTTAAATATCATAAAGCACCCACTTTTTAGTAATTTCCATAATTTTCCAAATTTTTTCCCATTTATCGGTATTTAATAATACCGTCTTATTAAAATATTCAATATTTTATTATAAAATTATAAAAATTCCCAAAAATAATATTTTATTTTCTGAAATGTTACAATCTTCCCCCCTCAAGAAATTCGGTCCCCGAATTTAAATTTAAACCCCTCGAATACTAAAACATTTCAGTAAAAGTTCAAGTCGTCGGGGCTCCGAAATCATCAATACATAAAACGCATCATAGCGCAATGCATGCCCATGGACAATGAGCAGATAACTCAAATCAAAACTCTGTCAAGCATCTCGCAATCATCGGAGTCATGGGGAAGACATCAATGCCTAAATCCAATACGAAAACCAATATGATGTACATCAGCACTATACATATAAACACCTGTAGGAAATGCAAATCAAACCGTTTTAAGTCGCTGTGCGATGCGCATAACACTGCACAGTGGCGGACGTCCTTAATAAGAAAATAATTCTATATATATATAAATATACATTGTTTACAAGTACGTACCACCGTTTTGAAAACAATTTAGAAGGGTTTCCTTATTTTTAAATGTTTCGCGTAATCTCAGACACGCAGGTAAATACTGAGGCTATAACTCTCTTTTTTTTGGAATTCTCTTCAATAGCTGTCAATGCATGCAAAATATACTCAGGTACTATCCTCGTACTAGTCCTGTTTAGTACGAAAGCAATAGTAAATATAATAAAAACGTACTGCTCCATAAGAAATCAATCCCAAAATATGCATATGAATACTACGTGCGTCTGGTGCGCATGGAAATCAAAATCCATGAATGTGCCATACATGCGCACAGAAACAACATCTAAGTGTATTGGGTGTGCACGAAACTGTTGGAGTAAAAATTTACACCCCAGTTGACCAAGTAAAAATCAAAGTCAACCCCAAGCCAAGTGGGCCTAAGCCCAGATCCAGTGGGCCCATGCCCGGGTCGAGCCCGAACATGAAGCGGCCGGCCTCCCCCCATGCCAAGATAAAAAATTTGTAATATATAATTTTGTTGTGTTTATTTTATTTTATTTTATGGATAAATGTAAGAAAAATAGGCATAGTGCTAAATTTTTGTAAAGCCCATGGCTTATGTGCAAAAAGAAATGGCACATGAGCCATGGGATAGGCAAAATGCCATTTTGTGAAGCCCAAGGGGCTATGTGTAAAGTGTATAGGCTATAAAGGCAAGGATAATGAAAATATCTCACAACTTTTTTCTCTCTCAAAAAAATTTAGATCCGAGATCTTTTCCCCTTCCTCAAGGTTCCAAAACCTCTTCTTTCTTTTGAATTAAATCAAGAGTTTTACTCTTCATTTTATAAAATTAAATAGTTTTTCACCACAAAACCCATAAAGGGGAACTCAGATCTTCCATTAGTTCTCAAAAAGAAGAGATTTTTAAAATCTCATATCTCTTGATCTTCAAGATCCAGCAACTAGAGGAGAAAGAAGAAGAACCCCTTTCATCAACCCCAAAACATCTTAGGAGTTTAACTCCACTCTGATATCTCTTTCCAGAATTTCTGGGGCTAAAAGCCTCTTTTTCTCGCCGGCGCTCAAGTGTCCATGTGCCGACACGTGGCGCGCTAGCGCTCGAGCGCAAAATGCCCACGTGCCGACACGTGGCGCGCTTGCGCTCAAGCGCCCAGCGCAAGCGCAAAGCGCCCACATGGCGACATGTGGCACGCTTGCGCTCCAGCGCCCTGCGCTCAAGCGCAAAGCGCCCACGTGCCGACACGTGGCGCGCTTGCGCTCAAGCGCCCAGCGCTCAAGTGCAAAGCGCCCACGTGCCGACACGTGGCGTGCTTGCGCTTCAGCGCCCTGCGCTCAAGCGCAAAGCGCCCACGTGCCGACACGTGGCGCGCTTGCGCTCCAGCGCCCAGCGCTCTAGCGCAAAGCGCCCACATGCCGACATGTGGCGCGCTAGCGCCTAAGCGCACAACGCTCAAGGCGCTGACCCCACGCGTCTTTTGGGTTCTTTTTCCCTTTTTTTTTTTATATATATACATGTATATATATGTACAGATATACACACATTCCACAACACTGTCCCCCTCCCAAAAAAAAAATTTTGGACCGGGGCGCTGCCCCGCCCGCAGGAGGGCTGCTCACCCCCTTGACCCCCAGCCCACTATCCGGGTAGCGGGACCCCCGTAAAAACTCTGCGTGGCTCGCGATATATCCAAACCCCCCCTCCAAAACAAAACACATGTACACTGCACATTGAGTTTGCATGACCAGTTTAACCCGTCAATCGGAGGTTCCCTCACTCCAAAAGCAAGGGGTAATTAACGGCAGCTTAGTCCGTGGCTGCCGGAGATTCGGATCCCCACAATCATTAAACCATGTCCTTCCCTAGGCAGGGGGAATCTGTAGTACGCCTGACAAGCGCACGTGTATTCCCATCTCAATGGGGTGACGAAAAACACCCTACAGATTCTGGCATGCCCGGTGGGACCGTTTCTCTCCTCCCATATTTCGTGATAAACGATCATGCGAACTCAATCAATATACATATCGATTGTCTATACTGAAATGATGTTTTGTTTCCGTGCAGCAATCAACTTTCGACGATAATGTCTCCTAAGACGAATTCAGCTTCCAACGTGACCCCGATCCCGTGCGTTGTCAGGGTCAGTGCTCGTGTGGTTCTCCCAGCAAGCCTCAGTTGACAGTGGGAGGAACTACCCCGCCAGTTTGGCTCCGTCATCATCTACCCTGCCGGAAGCGCTCATCTGGCAGAAATCTCGGCAAAACAGGTGACCAAGCCGGTCTCAAAGGCCATGAGGCCGAATGTCGTGATCGCCAAGGCACCACAAGCGAAACTTAAGATGGTATCGGAACGATTCTCTGGTGCTCCAGCAGGAGGCAAGAACTCCGGTACAAAGGGCAACATCAAATGCTGCGGACGAGCACAGGTGATGGCTCCAACAAATGCACAATCGAGCGTATCTGCAAAATCCTCTATCGCCCGGTCTACGGCGTCTTCCCTAAGAGCCGAAGTCTGCCAGGTGCTTAGAACAGAAAAGTTAAGGTAGAAGCGGCTCAGGTATTGAGCCAACAAGAGGGCCAGGGCTTCGGCCAAGTGGAATCTTGTGAAGTTCCAAGAGCAGGGTCACTTTGTGACGACGGCTGAGTCGGCCGTAAAAATCAGCAATTCCTTCGAACCTCTGAAGTGGGTTAAGAGAAATGCCATGACCGCCAGAATCAAGAAGACAGCGGCCCGAACGTCGCTAAAAAGAGACGTGTCCCGGCCCCAACAGAAAAAGTATGGCACTGTCTCTTCATGGGTCTATCAGGCGCTCTGTGCCGCACGAAAGCAGCGGGGTAAATCCAAAAAAGAAGCGCCAGCACCATTCAAGAATCCGGCCAGGCCATCAGCCTTCAATCGACTGCCCGCTACTGAAACATGGGGGTCAAGGCAGCTATCTGTGAAATCAGCCGCCTATAATAAAAATACTGCTGGATATATTATCCATACGGTCTATATGGCGGGCAGGCGCCCCAGCGACAACCTTCGCAGCAAAAGCAAGGATGTGACCACCACATCCCAGGCCCAATCTGGCTTGAATGTGGTCGCCGCTGCCCAAGAACAGCCGCCTCCGCTGGATGAAGAAAGCCCTCTCGATGAGGATGATATGCAGAAAGACCCCTCGGTCCATACAGAGTCAAGCTAGGACAGCGAGGAAGAGCCGACTTTCCGCCCCAGGACCGCGAAGCAAGAGCTGCTTCAAGAGCTTCGAAAACAGCTCAGGAGCAAGGTTAAAGAGATGGCCAAGCTCTATTCGAAAATTGACGACCTAACAAATGTTGTGATGCAGCTTACGGCTCAAATTGCTCGAGTGCCTCCCAATCAAGCACAAGTCGCTACTAATCAGCCGGGTGATGACAATCCGAAGCAGCCAATGCCTGTTCCTTTGGGTCCAAGACTGGTCGAGCCGTAAGAAAGCCGGCCACATTCCGCATCTGGGGACACCTTGGCCCCAGATAGCACTATCCCGGTAACACAAGATCGGATAATGGATTTGGTCACCAGCAAAGTTAAAACATTGGTGGCTGAAGCTGAAGCTCAGAAAGAAATTGACAGTAGTGGGTGGCCATATCCCGCACAGTACGATCTGATCGAGTTCCCGAGCGGCTACGTCATTCTTAAGTTCGGAAGATTTGACGGAATGGGGAATGCAAATTAGCACGTCGCCCACTTCAAAGCATCGTGCAGAAATACAGGGGGCAATGACGCGCTCCTTCTTCGTCAGTTTTGTTAGTTATATGTATGCCCTAGAGGCCATTACTGTACATAGGATGTATATTGTAGTGGATGCAGGGACGTATATAGGGAGGACTTTCTTGCTCGACATGATAGTATGCTATCTGGTTGATCTTTACCTTAACGTCTATACTGATTGTCTCTCTGTTACATATTGGTAAAGCCCTTAGGATCTGTACTTGACTACCTGGACTATGATGCGGATCATACTAGTGGGGACATGGTAGTCCATAAGTACATCCTTGAAAGTCCCTAGTCGTGGGTGTATCGAGACGGGGCATCGATATACCAGAGTAGACTAGCATGTACCTTCTCGACCCATACAGATGGGCGATGGATGATCCCATATCCATCGGTGTTTGACATCAGAGATGATATACGGGTGCTCAGTGGAGACTGGGTACACTGGACGGACTCGCCGAGAACTCCCAGATGGTATTATACCTCACGTCAGATGGCAGTTCTCTGGTGACACTGGTACATAGTAGTCTGTTGACCCGAGATCGTCATAGAGTCTTGTGTGGTTCCCACTGTGCTTTGATTTCCATCTTACCATGTCCAAGAGGGCGTGCAAAACGGTGGTTTTTGGGTACAGTCCCGAGTCACATGGAGGCAATGAGCGATAGGAGGGGATTCGTCTCTCCCGGTATAGGGAGTTGATGTTGCGCTGTGTTCGATTGGCTATAACAGGAAATCCCTGGCCAGGGTTGCTGAGATTTACTGGTAAGTGTTACCAGTAGTTTCTCGAACAGTTATAGACCTCATATCGACACGACTTATCGAGCTATTGGGGTCTGACGTTTACCACCCCTAGGCGAGATATGCGACATATCAGACGATCAGACCGGACTCTACGGTAGTGTTACTGGTCGGATTCACTGGAGTGTGAGCGGGCTTGCTCGTCGATCTTCAGATCGCTCAATACCCGGGTGGCCGTTACGTTTAGCAGACCGCTTGCGGCTTGTGGGTGTTTGATATGATCATCGCCTGCTGCCGGCGTATTGACGAGTCTTTAGAGTCCTACACAGATGTTTCCTGGCTCAAGCCAAACGAAATAGGAGCGCATATGAGATATGTGCGGGACCGAGAATAATGCGTGTATGTGATACCGTATTTCATTCTCGCGATGAATGTATCGATTAGGTTATATGCGATATACCCTAGTTATCGAATCAAAGGTTGATTCGATAAATCGATACATTGGATATTAGTCGGTTATATGCGATATGACCGGATCGTTAAATCAAGTGTTGATTTAATGATTTAATGTATAATTATATATTTGATATATTACTTTGCATTAACTAGTATCGGTTCACTTTAAATGGATATTCTCACTCGGGTGTGCGCATTGCATATGCGATATGATTTTGTGCACATGATTGTATCATGTTTGATGATACATGTTTAACTATAGTTAAGTGTAATGAATCAAGCCATGGTTAAACTAATGATTAGGGTTTTCTTTTCTTGCTTATTTATTTATTTATTTATTTAAAATAGATGAGAAAAGAATGGTTGCTAATTTTGGAGTTTAGTTGAAGCTTCATGAAGCTTTGACTTTGCAACCATTCTTGTCTTCATGCTTAACCCTAACCATTCCTTTAACCATGATTGATTCTCTACACATTACCATAGTTAACATTATGATAAGAATGGATTATTCTTTTCTTTTTAATTAATTTTATCATATCATTTTCTTCTTTTTCTTCCTTGAACTAAAGAAGAAAACCTTGAGGTCATCAATGGTGATTGATGATAAAGAGTGAGAAATCCAATTCTAAATTGTACCCACTTCCTATTTCTTCATCCTCTATCTCTTGCCAAGTAGTAGAGTGTGTTTCCTTCACAAGTTTTCATGGCAAAGTGAAGGTGGAGCTTGATCTAGTGATGCTTCGACGTAGATCATCTTCGGCACGTCGTCGATGACCTAGCCCGTTCATTCTCCGATGAAGCCGACGCCAGAGCCCGGATTTGATTTGGACAGCGGAGAGGACCTCATCTCGGAGCCATGGAGGTGGAGGACCGGATCTACAAAGGTTGTATTTCCGTATCTCTTAGTTAAGTTGTTAACTAGTTATCTTTTCGCCTAGATTTCTAGCCGACGATCCGTAGTCGGGTTTCTCGGCACCTAGATTTTTTGAAATTGGCATGGTTGATGCCTTGTGAGACCTCACTAGAGTGCCTAGGAACCCTACAATGGTATCAGAGCCTAGCTAGAGCCTTAGGCGATGCGTAGACGGAGTTAGAAGTCCGATCGACCCGAAACCCCGACTTTAAAATGCTCTCTGGATATTTTTGTAAAATGTGGATTTTTGCAAATTAAAAATATGCAGAAAAATCAGCAGGTAAATCTAAGAATTACGATGCAAAAATTACCTAATGATCTTTCTAAAGTACGGCGGAACCGCGGCATTAGCGTGCTAATGCGGCCCTTCCGCGGCCCTTTTGTCTTATCTGCCATTGAATTTTGCACTGTAACTCCTATTTTTCAGTGCTGGTTTTCCTGGGAAGTTTTAATCTGAAATCAAGAGTTGAGTATTTTGGGTTGTATTGGGAGTTCATACATTCGATCGGATTGTCAAACTTTGTCTATGTGTCGTTCCGGATAATTTTTTTGAATATGTTAAAAAGTTCGACCGGATATAAATACCCAATTTTTCCCCTGTCGGGAAATTTCCAAGTGTTGGATATTTCTGTAGTTTAATCACGTTCTAAGTAGTGCAAGTAACACGATGGTCCCTCTAGAAGACAACAAACCTTAACTCGATTATGTGACCGTCTTGAACTACCCTTTGAACCTTCGGGTTTGGGGCAGTACGGTGTGCCACATGTAAGGCGTTGGCTTGACCCTTCTACGGCTGGACCGTTGGTACTGAGGCACGAACTGAATGTTTTTAGACTTGTTTCATGTGTTGATCTGTATCGGGAAAACTTGGGTGTTCGATTGTTCGATCGGAAAGTTTAACATTTTCTATTTATCCGGAATGTGATACAATAATTGGAATTCATAAGAAGTTATGAGATAACTGAATGAATGTTATAAACATAGCAGTTTAGTCTCACTTGATCAGTTGCCATGGAATTTTGATGTGATTAAAAGTCCGTCGCAATCACGTAGCGTACGCGGATACTCGCCGGGTAAACTTAATAGACAGCCTCACTCCATAGCCCCGACCAAGTGACTGTAGGAGAACCCCGTCGCCGTAAGCATCCGTTCGGGTGCTCGCGGTAGCAGTGTTCCACCTTGGTGCACTTCGTCGCCGGTATCGGGGGTGCGGCCGCCTACTGAAGTTTACGACGAGCATTCGATCAGGCTGTCGGGAATCTTGTTGAATTGCCCGACTTGATATTGAAAAGTGTTTTCGATTTTGAGACTAAAATGCGGGGTTTATAATTGTTAGGCATGCGATGTCTAAGGAATTCATTTGGTCAGGCATGCGATGTCTGAGGAGGTTGTGGATTCCAACTGTTGTAGTTTTACACTTTCTTTTCTGTGACCGTAAGTGTAATATGTGATATCGCCGGTTTCGTTGCTATATGTCAACGACAATTGGGATGGACATATTTACTTACGTTGATGACATGTGATGTTATGTGTTGCTGGATATGTTATATTGGATCGTCGTGTTTGAATAGCCGGGGGTTTTTATGTGAGATGAGTGTTTTTCATTTTCATTCATGTAAAAACTTGTATGTAATATTCTTTTATTGGGGCACTTCCAGGTTGCGGAAGTTGTCACCCTTTGTATATTATTTACTTTTCCGCACTAGGATAGACCCAAGGAGGAGGGCACAAGTAACCGGGTTCTGGAGTCCAGTGGGAGACCAACTCGAGGAGTCGAGTCCGGGTCTCCTAACTCCAGAATTGGTAGGGTTGCTTGCCGCTCTCGTAGGGGTCTAGGGGTGTGGGTTTGGCTATTCATCGCGACCGTGGAATCCGTGTTTTATACTGGCTCGTATTGAAAACACGGACGTCCTAGTATATCCAATATTTCATATGATTCTTCTGCTGCGATATCTGTGATGTGATCATGAGATGTTCTGTGATAGATACAGTATATAGTATATATGATATATTATATAGACGTTACTTATGTTTTACACCCGCGCTAGCCCTGCCCCACTCTGCCGTTAGTTACCTAACCTAACGGTGCACGAGGGGACATCGAGGCGAATGCGGATGGCATAAGTGTACGTCGTATTTATCTGTGATGTTTAGGTATTTAAATGATGGGACTTCATTAATATGATTAATGAAATAAAAGAAACCTAAGATGTTGTAGAATCGAATTTCAAAATAAAACAGGTAGCTACAGTTCTTGCTTTGCACAGCGGTATATATGATATATCCTGCACCTTATTCGATAAGGAAAGGACCGAGATCCCTTCACCTGGAGTGACTTCTTTAGCAATAACTGGCATATGCTACACACTCGGTTTGTCTTTTGATTGCTTTTAAGTGTTTTTGCTTTGCACAGTGATATATATGATATATCCCGCACCTCATTCGACGAGGAAAGGACCGACGATCCCTTCACCGGGAGTGACTCCTTTAGCAAAACTAGAAAAGCCTAAAAAACACTACATTTTTAAAATCATTCGATCCTACAACGATATAAAGTTCATTACGCAAAGGGTTTTCTTAAAAACCTGACGTAGCCCTCCGTCATTTCAGATAAGTAATAGTTAGTATTCGTGCTGCGTTTGTTGACTCAGTCAAGGCGTAGTGTGCGGTAGCTGATTACTATTTATCTGCTTATGCATATGATGCAGATTGGATTAGGGTAGTCGTGCGGCCTTGTTGACTCAGTCAAGGGTCGTGCGGGTGGGTTTAATTCAATCAGGAAATGACGGGTTGAACTTTACTTGCGGTCTATGGTTTGTTGACTCAGTCAAGGTCATAGATGACTGGGGCAAAATATTATCGGGAATTTCAAGTGTTGAAATTTGCAATGAGATTGCATACCTTCTATGAGATAGTTGGATCCCGATACCCGCTGCGAGTAAGAGTTACTCCTGGGAGAGTTTTATACATTACAATTAGCTGATCAAGTAAGTGTCTAGAAAGGTGTCAACGGGGCTACGCCTCTGGGAAAACGAGGTTTACATTAATTAGGTTCGTGCGAAAGCACGGGGGACCTCCCTCAAAGTACCGACACTGGCCTGGCTGAAAGATTGGCGGACTTGTAGTGTGTAATTAATCCCGGCTAGTCTTTCCTTTTAGGGTTTGAAGGAAGATTTGATAAAAAGCAGTGGGAGACATCCTGATTAGATAAAATAATAACCAATCTATTCTTGCAAGAGCGCACGCTGAGTGTTTTCTTCTCTCTCTCTCCAGGTAGCGACCATATCACGCCTTAATCAAGATAATAATACGGAATATTGACCGAACCCGCTTGTTATACTGAGCTGGGGAACGTTGGTCCCGCTCCAACTTATAATTGTTATAAGATAGAGCAGGAAATAGGGGATTACCAGAATTCCCGTGCCGCCCAAACGAAGAGAGTGCATGCTGATGCATCATCTTCGGGTGTGTTCATTACAAAGAACTGTTTCTCAGTATCCTTTACGTCCTGGGTAAGTGATACCAGATCAGGATCCCAGATATGTAATTTGTTACATAGGGCTACAGATAGGTAGAGAACTGAGAACGGGTGATAAGTTTCATGAGGCAGAAAACGGGGCAAGTGTTGCAGCCAAGTCTGTTGGTCACTGTCACCCTTTATTACGAATACATTGATTCTGAACGAATGTTTTTAGATACCGAACCTGATATACAAAATCATATCAGTCTCTTTATTAGTAAAGAAAGGATATAATTTTGTATTGATGGATAATGTTTTGAACATTTCCTATATCAAAAGTTGATCGGTTCAGGCACGTTATCTAAATGCATTGATGTTCTAAATCAAACTACAGTTCTTAGTATACGGAACACACACAAGAGAAAGATTTCAGAAATGAACAAATCCTTCTTGAGGTATTGTAGACTAGGTCATATCAATGCGACCCGACTGGCTGAGTTACATTTAGATGCATATTTAAATCAGTTTGAATTTACATCTTGTGAAACTCGCCAGTCATGTCACAAAGAAATAATGACCTCGGCTCTGTTTATTGGAAACAGAGAAAGAGTTGGTAAACTCTTGGGATGATACATGTTGATGTATGCAAGGTCCCCTGTCTACACATGCCAAGACCGGTTCTTTATACTTCATTACATTCTCTGATAATCTCTTAAGATTCAGACATATGTTCCTGTTGAGACACAAGTCCGAACCTTTTGAGATATTCACAGAATATAAGTTAGAAGTAGAGAACCAATACGGGTATAAGTATTATGTCCTTTGATGTGATCGAGGAGGAGAATACTTGAGCACGGAATTCCTGGACTTTTCTAAAGGAGAATGAGATTCTCTCTTAGCATTACTCCTCCGAATACACCATAGCAATATGGTATATCGGGGCGGAGCAATCACACCCTATATGATAAGGTGTGCTCTATGATGAGTACTACTGAGTTCCTATTTCCTTTTAGGGGTTATGCACTTGAGAAGCTGCATACCTATTGAATTAGGTTCGAATCAAATCAGTTGCCTACCACTTCATATGTGATATGGAATGGGAAGAGCCCATATCTTAAGTTAGTTAAGATTTGGGGTTGTCCGGCCTATGTCTGAAAGCAAAATCCGGACAAGCTCAAGGCAAGGTCTGTTATGTAGAACTGGAAATGTTCCAGCTATACACGGCAACTGATGGTTTGATAGAACCAAAGGATTCAATAGTTACCAACGAACCTCAGCCTCTCCGCCGATCTAGTAGGGTTTCTCACCCACCTGAGAGATACTTCTGTTTCTCTATGACAGTGGGAGCGAGGATTACATCATGAGATGATGACCCAACTAGTTTCGAGCTGGCCATCAGGAGTGTGACTCTGTAAGAATGGCTGGATGCTTATCGATCTGAGATGGAATCCTTATACACCAACAAAGTATGGACTTTGGTTGCTATATCTGAAGGGTTAAATCCCCATCAGGAGCAAGTATATCTTGAGAAGATTACCTTGTGTAGATGGAAAGGTTGAGACTTTCAAAGCTAGACTTGTTAAAGGTTTTCGTCATTGACCAGGCGTGGATAATGATGAAACCTTTTTCCAGTATCTATGCTTAAGTCCATCCAGATTCTACTTGCCACGGCTACATACCATGACTACGATATCTAGTGGTTGGGTGCCATGACTGCTTTTCTAAAATGATGTTTTGGAAGAGAGCGTCTGTAAGTACACAGCCAGAGGGCTTCGTAGACAGTGGGAGCAGCGGAAACGTGTGCAAGATGTTTTATAGGATAAAGCAGGCATCGCGGAGTTGGAACATCTGTTTTGATGGATTTGTCAAAGAAATTGACATCATCAAAATGGTAGATGAACCTTGTATAAACAAGAAGGTAGTAGGGAGTATGGTGACGATCCTCGTAGAGTACGTGGATGACATACTCTTGATAAGAAAGGAGTTTCTTATGCTACGCTCGATCAATCTCCGTTTATCACAAAGATTCTCCGTGTAAGATCAAAATGATACCTCCTAAATCCTGAGTTTTAGATCTATGAGATAGATTTAATTGGATGTTAGGATTCTCACTAGTTGTAGTGAGATGATATCAAACGATTCTGGGGAAAATCACTGGAAAGGTTCCAGGGTGATAAAGACGACTGAATATCAGTCGCAGGCATTGTCTTTACCCTCAGTAAAGGGACAGTATGTTGGAAGAGTTCCAAGCTAAATACCGTGACATACTAGACGATAAAGGCAGGATACATCGCTACTTATGATGCTACGAAAGAGGCTGTTTGGGTGTATATTGGTTCATGAGATGAACTATGTTCCTCCCATTGTGTGACAATGGAGTTGTGGCTTATGCCAAGGAGCACCGGTCCCATCAGTGATCCAGACATATTCTAAGGCAGTGTCACTTGATCATGGAGATGGTTGATCTCCAGGGTGATCGAGGTTTGGAGAGTAGACTCAGAGGACAACACAGCGGATCCACTCACAAAGGCCTGTTCCCAGAGAGAGATTTTTATGGGATGGTTGAGTATGAGATACTACAACCACTGCTACAGATGGCCCTAGTGCAAGTGGGAGATTGTTAGTTATATGTATGCCCTAGAGGCCATTACTGTACATAGGATGTATATTGTAGTGGATGCTGGGACGTATATAGGGAGGACTTTCTTGCTCGACATGATAGTATGCTATCTGGTTGATCTTTACCTTAACGTGTATACTGATTGTCTCTCTGTTACATGTTGGTAAAGCCCTTAGGATCTGTACTTGACTACCTGGACTATGATGCGGATCATACTAGTGGGAACATGGTAGTCCATAAGTACATCCTTGAAAGTCCCTAGTCGTGGGTGTATCGAGACGGGGCATCGATATACCAGAGTAGACTAGCGTGTACCTTCTCGACCCATACAGATGGGCGATGGATGATCCCATATCCATCGGTGTTTGACATCAGAGATGATATACGGGTGCTCAGTGGAGACTGGGTACACTGGACGGACTCGCCGAGAACTCCCAGATGGTATTATACCTCACGTCAGATGGCAGTTCTCTGGTGACACTGGTACAGAGTAGTCTGTTGACCCGAGATCGTCATAGAGTCTTGTGTGGTTCCCACTGTGCTTTGATTTCCATCTTACCACGTCCAAGAGGGCGTGCAAAACGGTGGTTTTTGGGTACAGTCCCGAGTCACATGGAGGCAATGAGCGATAGGAGGGGATTCGTCTCTCCCGGTATAGGGAGTTGATGTTGCGCTGTGTTCGATTGGCTATAACAGGAAATCCCTGGCCAGGGTTGCTGAGATTTACTGGTAAGTGTTACCAGTAGTTTCTCGAACAGTTATAGACCTCATATCGACACGACTTATCGAGCTATTGGGGTCTGACGTTTACCACCCCTAGGCGAGATATGCGACATATCAGACGATCAGACCGGACTCTACGGTAGTGTTACTGGTCGGATTCACTGGAGTGTGAGCGGGCTTGCTCGTCGATCTTCAGATCGCTCAATACCCGGGTGGCCGTTACGTTTAGCAGACCGCTTGCGGCTTGTGGGTGTTTGATATGATCATCGCCTGCTGCCGGCGTATTGACGAGTCTTTAGAGTCCTACACAGATGTTTCCTGGCTCAAGCCAAACGAAATAGGAGCGCATATGAGATATGTGCGGGACCGAGAATAATGCGTGTATGTGATACCGTATTTCATTCTCGCGATGAATGTATCGATTAGGTTATATGCGATATACCCTAGTTATCGAATCAAAGGTTGATTCGATAAATCGATACATTGGATATTAGTCGGTTATATGCGATATGACCGGATCGTTAAATCAAGTGTTGATTTAATGATTTAATGTATAATTATATATTTGATATATTACTTTGCATTAACTAGTATCGGTTCACTTTAAATGGATATTCTCACTCGGGTGTGCGCATTGCATATGCGATATGATTTTGTGCACATGATTGTATCATGTTTGATGATACATGTTTAACTATAGTTAAGTGTAATGAATCAAGCCATGGTTAAACTAATGATTAGGGTTTTCTTTTCTTGCTTATTTATTTATTTATTTATTTAGAATAGATGAGAAAAGAATGGTTGCTAATTTTGGAGTTTAGTTGAAGCTTCATGAAACTTTGACTTTGCAACCATTCTTGTCTTCATGCTTAACCCTAACCATTCCTTTAACCATGATTGATTCTCTACACATTACCATAGTTAACATTATGATAAGAATGGATTATTCTTTTCTTTTTAATTAATTTTATCATATCATTTTCTTCTTCTTCTTCCTTGAACTAAAGAAGAAAACCTTGAGGTCATCAATGGTGATTGATGATAAAGAGTGAGAAATCCAATTCTAAATTGTACCCACTTCCTATTTCTTCATCCTCTACCTCTTGCCAAGTAGTAGAGTGTGTTTCCTTCACAAGTTTTCATGGCAAAGTGAAGGTGGAGCTTGATCTAGTGATGCTTCGACGTAGATCATCTTCGGCACGTCGTCGATGACCTAGCCCGTTCATTCTCCGATGAAGCCGACGCTAGAGCCCGGATTTGATTTGGACAGCGGAGAGGACCTCATCTCGGAGCCGTGGAGGTGGAGGACCGGATCTACAAAGGTTGTATTTCCGTATCTCTTAGTTAAGTTGTTAACTAGTTATCTTTTCGCCTAGATTTCTAGCCGACGATCCGTAGTCGGGTTTCTCGGCACCTAGATTTTTTGAAATTGGCATGGTTGATGCCTTGTGAGACCTCACTAGAGTGCCTAGGAACCCTACAAGTTTGTCAACAGCCTGACCAGTGTCGCCTTCGACCGGTACGCGAGTATACCAGACGGGTCCGTCATTACCTTTGCCCAAATGGAGTCTCTGTTCCGGCAAAGGTTCATGAGCGTCAGTGATAAAATCTCCATTGCCGACCTTGTGAGGACCAAGCCGGGGAAGAATGAAAGCAACACCGACTTTATTGCCCGATGGCATAATCTCACAGTCAAGTGCTAACCGCCGCTGGAGCAGGACCAGTCCGTCAGCCTTCTCATTGGGAACCTCAGCAATTGGATGGTCCCATTCTTGTGTACAGCAGGCCTCAAGACGTTTCAAGAGCTAACCAAGAAAGTCCAAATGCTGGAACACTCGAAGCAAGAGTCTACCCCAGACTCTCAGAGAGACAAAACTTGGAAAAGCAAGCAGGACGACAACCGTAGAAGCGAGAGTTCCAGCAGCACCAATGTCTTCAATGCATCCGACAATGAAGAAAAGCGAAGGGCGGGCGAATCCAAAACCAACCAGTCTCGGAAGCTATTGCTGGGAGGAGATGGGCCTTCCCTAGAAGAGAAGAAGAACAAGGTTTACTCTTTCAGAAGGGACAAGGTCCGAAAGATATTTAAAGATGCCTTGAACAACGGTCTACAATTGCCGGAGTCGAAAAGACCCCAAGAGGCAAAAATGACCGACAATCCCCTGTATTGCCCGTACCACCGAGTAGTGAGCCATGCGATCGAGGATTGCTATATCTTCAAAGACTCGGTCGAGAAGCAGTACAAGGCTGCAGATATCGAGCTGTCCAAAAGCGTGTTGGTGAACAATCAAGTTGCAACCACCAACTTTATACAGACAGAAGCTGAAACCTTCTGGGAGCAGACAGCCGAACCCGCTGCCCTGAGAAATGAGACCGACTCGCCGCAGCCTCCTTGGAGTAAGCACATATCTAATAAGACGAAGAAGATGCTAAAGCTGCTTCAGAAAGAGCCCAAGACGGAATGGAAAGGACAGAAGAAGCCTACCAGCCCAGCTGCCGATGCGGCTCCATCGGGATCAAAATCCAAGAAGCTCAAGAAGAAGAAAAGTGCAGCTTGGAGCAAAAAAGAGTCTGCAGGGAGATCGACCATTCAAAAATTTATCGATTCCCTCGAAGATTATGAACAGAAGGAAAGATCTCTGATTCAATTGAAGGAGTTCTTCCCTGCACAAGCGACTGAAATTCTGGAGGAGTTAGAGGAAGACTCCAATGAAGAGATCCCAGTAGTGACCTGCTACGCCATCCATCTTGGCAGCGACTCTGAGGAGGAGCTCTGTTTTCCTGAAGAGGATGAGGAGCTCGCCACAAAGGCCAATCAAATCCAGCTCAGAAGCGGCAAGGCTCTACCGCCAAATCAGGTTAACGCCCTAAAAGGGAAGGAAAAACGGGTGGCTAATGAGGAAGATGGCAGAGAGCCGGCTGATGAAAACTCAAGTCCTTCCTCGGTGGACTATAATGTCTTGGCTCATCTCCGAAGCTTCCGTCTCTTCTGAGCATCTACGATGCCTTGGTCCTATCTAAGGAGCTTAGAGATGTCCTCATTCACGCTCTACAAGACCCTGAGCGGTATCAGGCTCACTTTGCCGAAATTAATATGAAAGAAGCTCAGTTCACTTTGCAAGCTGCCGCAGTCACATTTAAGGATGAAGACGTGCTACTGGGAACAGCTGAGCATAAACGGCCACTTTACGTGACCGGGTACAGCGACAGAGATCGAATTAATCGCATATTGATTGATCCGGGGTCCTCAGTGAACATCATGAACTTGCGAACTCTGAAGAGTTTGTCAATGGATGTCCGACACCTGTCAAGGGAAAGGATTGTCATTCAAGGCTTCAACCAAAATTGCCAGCAAATTCTGGGGTCCATAGCTCTGCCAATCAAATTCGGGGATCTGCAAACTGAAGCTAAGATATACGTGATCGACGCCAACACGTCTTATAAGATTCTCTTGGGGAGGCCGTGGCTCTACGATTACGGCATCATTCCGTCAACCCTCCATCAGTGCATGAAGTATACTAAAAATGGCGAAGAAAGACGCATTGACGGAGACGTCCAGCCGTTCGGTGTGCATGAAGTCCGATATGAAGATTCTCGGTACTTTATGAACCACCAAAATGCTAAGCCACAACTGACTGAGGATAAAGCAGCCCCAAGACTCAAAGGAAAATCTAAGCCGGCTGTCACTTTCAAAAGAAAAAACGCCCAAGTGCGCCCGCATTTCGGTAGCGACACTGATGAGTCCGACGCTGGAAGTCCGTCCTTCCGTAAAACTTGCCCTCGTTTCGGTAGCGATACGGACGAATCTGTTACTGAAGTCCCATCTAGCAGAAAAGTCCGCCCTCATCTTGGCAGCGACACTGAAGAGTCGGAGGAAGAGGACCTGTCGTGCAACAGCGGTGCAGATTGGACCCCCATGCAACAATCGAAACTACGAGAGACCTTCGAAATTGCAGAAGGGTCCCTAGCCATCACAAGGGTACCGGAGCAGATGTGCAAAGAGCTCGATGCCTTGTCAGTCTCCACCGTGGACCAGCTGAAAACTTTCTACGTCCATGGAAGGAAAAGTGGGCAGAAAGGTATCCTGTTTTATGGGTCAAACCCCGTTGTGCACCCGGACGATTTGTCTGTCGCGTGCCTTCCATATGAAAGAGGCATAAGAGCCGTCCTCAATCCTAGATATTATGCGCCCGAGATGCGGGAATACTTTAAAAAGTGCGGATGCCGGTTATATCAAACGGAGTCCGAAGCAAAGTTTTACGAAGGGCTATGGCATACACCTCAGGTCCGAGCACTAATCGATGGACGAATTCCAGATAGGCGGGGCATAGGTTTCATTCAGCCTGATTCTAAGGCATGCTATATGACCCATATTGGTGAGGCCAACGAAGAGTCAAATGATGAAGACGAGCTAGCCGAGCCGGAAGAAGCTCCTCAAGAGCTCGAAGATAGCGGACAAGCAACCTTTGACGAGCTAACCGATATTGAATTAGAAACGCCCGATAATCTAAGGCCGACCTACATCTGCTCACTCTTGTCAAAGAAAATGAAAGAGCAGATAATCGCCCTGCTGCACGAGTTCGTCGACTACTTCGCGTGGACGTACAAAGAAATGCCTGGCCTTTCACCTAAAGTGGCCGTGCATAAGCTGGCTATATCTCCTGATGCTAAGCCAGTCAAACAAGCTCCTCGAAAAATGAGAAGGGAACTAGAAGAAAAGGTCATCGAGGAAACCAAGAAGCTCATCGATGTCGGCTTCGTCAGGGAAGAGAAATATGCGGACTGGATCGCATGCATAGTCCTAGTGAAGAAGAAAAATAGGCAGATCAGAGTTTGTGTCAATTTTAGGGACCTCAACAAGGCATGTCCTAAAGACGACTTCCCGCTACCGGTCATGGAAATGATGGTCGATGACACCTCAAATTCTGAACTGTTCACCTTTATGGATGGATCGTCTGGGTATAATCAGATCAAAATGTCGCCTGAGGATGAGAAGCACACAGCATTCCGAACCCCGATCGGAATATACTGCTACAAGGTGATGCCGTTCGGACTGAAGAACACAGGTGCTACATATCAAAGGGCACTGACCTAATCCATAAGGTCATCGAATGTTACGTTGATGATCTGGTCGTCAAGACTAAGGCCAAGGCCGATCATATCCAAGATCTTGGGACCGTTCTCACCAGACTGAGGGAATACGATCTGAAGATGAATCCTCTGAAGTGCGCTTTTGGCGTGTCATCAGGAAAATTCCTGTGTTTTATAGTCCGGCATCGAGCGATCGAAGTTGACCCATCAAAGATAAAGGCCATCATGGAGATGCCTCCAAAGAGTCTGACGCAGCTGAGATCATTTCAAGGAAAGCTCGCTTATATATAGAGGTTTATCTCAAATTTATCTGGGAGTGTAGGCCCTTCTCAAACCTTATGAAGAAAAGAGCTCCTTTTGTTTGGGATGCCGAATTTCAAGAGGCGTTCGAAAGCATCAAACGGTACTTGTTGCAACCTCCAGTGCTGGCCGCTCCCATTCCAAATAAACCGCTGATTCTCTACACTGCCGCGCTAGATGAGTCACTCAGTGCGCTCCTTGCCCAGAACAACGAGGAGGGAAAAGGGAATGCCCTCTACTACATCAGTCGAACTTTAGTCGGGGCGGAACACAACTACTCCCCGATCGAAAAGCAATGCTTGGCTTTGATGTTTGCTGTGAAGAAGCTGAGGCACTATCTGCTCGCTCACCGGGTTATGCTGATCTCCAAGGTCGACCCACTCAAACACTTGATGACCAAAGCAAGCCTAGCCGGCAGAATGGCAAAATGGGCTGTCATGCTACTTGATTTTGACATAGTTTATACTCCTCAGAAAGCAGTAAAAGGGCAAGCTCTTGCAGACTTTCTCGCTGCCCATCCCATACCAGAAGGGGCACGACTCAATTGCGAGTTACCCGATGAACAAGTGCTACACCTAGAGAATGACGAGCCATGTTGGGAGCTCTACTTCGATGGGGCCTCTTCGATAAGGACCTCCAGTAAATCAAGTGTCCCGGAGATAAAACCAGGGATAGGATTGGTGTTCATCACGCCATCAATGGGAACCCTACGGCGTTCTTTTGCTCTCACCGAACCTCACACAAACAATGAGGCCGAGTATGAAGCTCTGATAGCTGGTTTAGAGCTCGCCATAGAAATGGAAATCCTTCGGCTACTGGTTTACGGTGACTCCCAGCTTGTCGTTAGCTAAGTAAGCGGCGACTATAAGATATACAAACCCGAATTAGCTCGGTACAGAGGCCGAGTGGTGGACTCATGAAACGGTTCACTCATATTGAACTAATGAGAGTCCCTACAGCGTTGAACGGAAAGGCTGACGTACTCGCTCGCTTAGCCAGGGAGCTGGCTGATCCTGACATGGACGAAATTCTGATCACAGTCAGGAGCCGGCAAATTCTACCCCCGGTCTCTCTACGAGAAGAGGAAAGCGCGAAACAGAAGAGCAGTCCTGCCGAAGAAGCTTCGATCATCCAAGACGAGCCCGATTGGAGAGAACCCTTCATAGAGTACCTCCGATACTACAAGCTGCCCGAAGAAAAATCTGCAAGGATTCAGCTGAAGAAAAGAGCTCTCCGATACGTGTTTGTAAATGACACGTTATACCGCAGGTCATATGACCAACTCTGGCTCAGGTGTCTGTCATTGGCCGAAGCCCAAAAGGTCATGAAAGATGTTCACTCAGGCGTTTGCGGTGCTCACCAATCCGGCCCCAAGATGCGACTTCAAATCAAACGGCTTGAGTATTACTGGCCCACCATGATACAGGATTGCGGAGAGCATGCAAAGAAATGTCAGATCTACCAAATCCATGGTGATTTCATTCACAAGCATCCCAATCCGTTGCATCCTACGGTGGCGTCGTGGCGCTTCGAAGTCTGAGGCACCGACATTGTTGGCCCAATTGATCCTCCGTCATCCAAAGGCCACCGGTTCATACTGGCCGCGACAGACTACTTCTCCAGTTGGGCTGAAGCTGTCCCGCTAGAAGAAGTCAAGACAAAAGATATTCTGACATTCTTCCAGCATAATATTCTATACAGCTTCGGTACACTAAGAAGAATCATTTCTGATAATGGGCCTTCTTTCAAGAGCTTCAATGTCTCAAGGTTCGCTACTTAGCACAAGATAGACTGAAGATATTCCTCTATCTATAATCCAAGAGCCAATGGGCTAGCCGAAGCCTTCAATAAGACTCTATGCAAGCTCCTGAGGAAAAATGCTTCAGCCAACAAGAGAGACTGGATTCTCAAACTTCACGAGGCGTTGTGGGCATATCGTACCATGCACCGTAATCCAACTCAGTCCACTCCATACTCATTGCTCTTCGGAGTGGAGGCGGTCCTCCCCCTCGAAGTCGAAGTTCCAAGCTTAAGAATGGTCGTTCAGCATGAGTTGATGGAGGAGGAAAACGTGCTCCTTCGACTTGAAGAGCTCGATGCCCTCGAAGAAAAGAGGCTCGCGGTGCAGAAAAATCTGGAGCTATACCGAGCCCAAATGTCACGGGCCTATGACAAAATAACCCATCTCCGCGCTTTCAAGAAAGGTGAATTGGTGTTGGTCCTCAAAAGACCGATCATCCCCAATCGAAATGCCAAGGGAAAATTCGAGCCAAACTGGGAAGGACCATACGTCATCGAGAAAGTGTTCGACGGAGGATCCTATTAACTAATAAGTGCCGAGGGAGAAAGGCCCATGCCACCCATCAATGGCCGATATCTCAAGAAATACTACACGTGAATGCTCCAAGTCGCAGGCGAATTGAGCACACCAGCCCTACGGTCTGGATCATACATCCTGCAAAACTGTATACAATCCACGGGCGTAAATGACCCCTATCTCTCCCAAATCCTGCCGGTGAGACTACTTTTAAAGTCCAACCAGCGGCAAAAAAAAGAGAAAAAACGAAAAAAAAAAGAAAAAAAGGTATGTCCACAAGCACAACGGGCACGGATGAACCCGAAAGGGCTCCGTGAGTAAAAACAGCAGGACTACCGGCAAGTTTGTGAAAACCCGAAAGGGCGCAAACTCGTGAAAAGAGATGAAATACACTCGCAAAGCCCTCTCGACCTTGTGAGGAGAAAACCCCTGCGTGAGATCCTTACGACTCACAAAGGAGCAACACACTTAGGAATCCTCACGATTCCTAAGGAGAACATACACCTGCGAGGTCCTCTCGACTCGTAGGGAGAAAATGCTTTTATGAGACCCTCACGGCTCATAAAATTGAAAAGCCTTAGGTGATAGGGACCCAAACCTGTCTCCTAAGCCATCGTTCCCCAACGGGCAACGGCAAATGATGAGTCGCTCCTAGCATTTCGCTTCAGTGTTAGCGGTGCTGATGCCGACCAAAAACCCAAATCCTAAGTCCTCCCAAGGCAAATGATGAGTTGCTTCTAGCATTATTCCAGTGCAGCAATGCTGATGCCAAATAAGATCCAAATTCCAAGTCCCCAAACGGCGAATGATGAGGCGCTCCTGGTACCATATTCCAGTGTAGCGATGCAGACGCCAACCAAAATCCAATTTCTCAAAATTCTCCAGCCCAACGGCCAGTCCCCAAATTGCCTGCCGTATACAATCCACGGGCTCAAATAATTCTCGTCATACCCATGCCCCACCACAATCACCAGTTACGCGGCCGGTCTCCGCCTTTGGAATTATGCTCCATTCAGAAGACCCACTCATGCGTCCTCACGATACATGAGGAGAACAAACCTTTGTGGGATCCTTACAACTCATAAAGGAAAAACACACTTAGGGGTCTTCATGACTCCTAAGGAGAAAATACACCTGCGGGATCCTTACGACTCGTAGGGAAAAAATGCTTTTATGGGACCCTCATGGCCTATGTAATTGAAAAGCCTTAGGTGATAGGGACCTAAACTTGTCTCCTAAGCCATCGCTCCCCCCAACAGGAATAGGTAAATAATGAATTGCTCCTGGTACGTGTGCTTCAGTGTTAGCAACGCTGATGCCTACCCTAACCCTAAAATCCCAAACTCCAATCCAATAGACCCTTAAGTCTTTAAACTAGGAATAAATGACCCCTAAGCCGTTAAACTGGGAACGGGGGAAATCTCCTCAAGGCAGATGATGATTCGCTCCTGGTACCATATTCCAGTGCAGCGATGCTGATGCCAAACGAAAACCAAAATCCCCAAATCCTGTCATGGCAGATGATGATTCGCTCCCGGTACCATATTCCAGTGCAGCGATGCTGATGCCAAACCAAAACCAAAATTCCCAAATCCTGTCATGACAAATGATGATTCGCTCCTGGTACCATATTCCAGCGTAGCGATGCTGGTGTCAACCCAAATCACATCAAGTCAGCAAAACAACCAATGACCTCCCTGGCAGAATCAAATTCCACCTCGGAAACAAGTCAACTTCATCCCTGACGCCGCAAGAAGCGGGGCAAGTCTAATCCAGAATCGACCGTCCACGTCGCTAAAATGGTAGCACCGACCGTCCACGTCGCTAAAAGGGCAGCAACGACCGTCCAAGTCGCAAAAAGGGAAGAACCGACCATCCAAGTCGCAAAAAGGGCCGCATCGACCGTCCAAGTAGCAAAAAGGGCAGCATTGACCGGCCACGTCGCAAAAATAGCAGCACCGACCTTCCAAGTCGCAAAAAGGGCAGCATCGACCATCCACGTCGCTAAAATGGCAGTACCGACCGTCCAAGTCGCAAAACGGGCAGCATCGACCGTCCACGTCGCAAAAAGGGCAGCATCGACCGTCCAAGTCGCAAAAAGGGCAGCATCGACCGTCCACGTCGCAAAAAGGGCAGCACCGACCGTCCATGTCGCTAAGATGGCAGCACCGACCGTCCAAGTCGCTAAAAGGGCAGCCCCGACCATCCAAATCGCAAAAAGGGCAGCACCGACCGTCCAAGTCGCTAAAAGGGCAGCACCGACTGTCCAAGTCGCAAAAAGGGCAGTATTGACCGTCCATGTCGTAAAAAGGGCAGCGCAGGATTCCTACAAAGCGGGAACCAGATCACTCCGGGCCATGAAAACGTCTATCACGGACACTCCGTCTCGGAGACATGTCAAGCAACCACCGTCCATGTCGTAAAAAGGGCAGTGCCAGCTTCCCAAAAAGCGGGAACCAAATCAGGTCGCCTCCAAGTAAAAGAAGATCCATCAATTTCATGCACACGACCCACATATGTAATGTGCATTTATTGATGGGGGGCAATTTGTTGGGGTAAAAATTTACACCCCGGTTGACCAAGTCAAAATCAAAGTCAACCCCAAGCCAAGTGAGCCTAAGCCCAGATCCAGTGGGCCCATGCCCGGGTCGAGCCCGAACATGAAGCGGCCGGCCTCCCCCCATGCCAAGATAAAAATTTTGTAATAAATAATTTTGTTGTATTTCTTTTATTTTATTTTACGGATAAATGTAAGAAAAATAGGCATAAAGCCAAATTTTTTAAAGCTCATGGCTTATGTGCAAAAAGAAATGGCACATGAGCCATGTGATAGGCAAAATGCCATTTTGTGAAGCCCAAGGGGCTATGTGTAAAGTGTATAGCCTATAAAGGCAAGGATAATGAAAATATCTCACAACTTTTTTCTCTCTCAAAAAAAATTTAGATCTAAGATCTTTTCCCCTTCCTCAAGGTTCCAAAACCTTCTTCTTTCTTTTGAATTAAATCAAGAGTTTTGCTCTACATTTTATAAAATTAAATAGTTTTTCACCACAAAACCCATAAAGGGGAACTCAGATCTTCCATTAGATCTCAAAAAGAAGAGATTTTTAAAATCTCATATCTCTTGATCTTCAAGATCTAGCAACTAGAGGAGAATGAATAAGAACCCCTTTCATCAACCCCAAAACATCTTAGGAGTTTTAACTCCACTCTGATTTCTCTTTCGAGAATTTCTGGGGCTAAAAGCCTTTTTTTTCTCGCCGGCGCTCGAGCGCAAAGCGCCCACGTGCCGACACGTGGCGCGTTGGTGCTCGAGTGCCTGGCTCTCCAGCGCCCTGCGCACAAGCCTAAAGTGCCCACGTGCCGACACGTGGCGCGCTTGCGCTCCAGCGCCCTGCTCTAAAGCAAGCGCCCGCGTGCGCCTAAGCGCACAGCACCTAAGCGCACAACGCTCAAGGCGTTGACCCCACACGTCCTTTTGGCGCTTTTTCCCCCTTTTTTTATATAGATACATGTATATATATGTACAGATACACACACATTCCACAACACTGTCCCCCCCCCCAAAAAAAATTTTGGGCCGGGGCGTTGCCCCGCACCCCGCAAGGGTGCTTGACCCCCAGCCCGCTATCCGGGTAGCGGGACCCCCGTAAAAACTCTGCATGGCTCCCGATATATCCAAACCCCCTCCAAAACAAAACACACGTACACTGCACATTAAGTTCGCATGACCAGTTTAACCTGTCAATCAGAGGTTCTCTCGCTCCAAAGACGAGGGGTAATTAACGACAGCTTAGTCCGCGGCTGCCGGAGATTCGGATCCCCACAATCATTATACCCTGGCCTACCCTCGGCAGGGGGAATTTGTAGTACGCCTGACAAGCGCGCGTGTATTCCCATCTCAATGGGGTGACGAAAAACACCCTACAGAAACATCTGTCAAAGGCAGCGGGTGTGACTGACAGCAAAATCAGGTGCATCTAACATGCACGAAGAATCCGATTTAGTGCATCTGGTGTGCACCAAATCGCATCTCAAATCATGCGCGAAAATCTAAATCAGGTACATCCATCATGTACGAATAAAATCTAAATCATGTGCATCCAACATGCACGGATCATGAAGTCCAATATCAAGCGCGTCAAATATGCGCAAGAATCCAATCAGGTACAGAAAACAAATATCGAGCATCATAATCGAAATCGACGGTATACAACACATCTCAAATCCAAATCAGGTATACCGCGGTATCAAATCTCACAACCATGTGCATCGGCGTGCACGAAATCAAATCAAATACTAAAAGTGCATGAAAACTATGCCGAAAACATAAGCTAAATCATATGCATGCCCTAGGCATGAAGTCAAAATCAAGACCTCAAATAACATCAAATCGAAGTCCTGTGGAACTGGAGTGCACAAAATACATATCACAGCACTGCAAGCATATATGAACTATACTGAGTGCAAAAATCAAATCAGGTGCATGCCATATGCACAAAATCAACCCAACTGTATGAAATCCATGAAGTCATGAGGATGTGCAGCCAAGGCACAAAAACGATATCAAGTGAAATAACTATGCACAAATCGTAAATACTCAGTAGGTGCAACCATGGTGCACGAAAACAAATATCATGAAACTCAATCATCAAAATCAATTATGCGAATAGATCGCCCAAAATACCGAAATCAAGTATGGCGGAATAGTCCCGCTCAAGCACATCCTCTAAGAATCTCTGGCCAACTGTCGTGGTCACTCATAACATGCCTCGTCGACGATACTGAACTCTGGCCTGCTGGGTGTGCGCAATATGACCGCTCCTGGGTCTAAGTCTTCTCATATAGTATTCCAGAAAGGTCCTGTCGAGGTCTCTCAAATCTCGTCTCTGCCTAACTGTCCGGAAGTCTTCGTCCTTTACTATATCTTTTTCTTGTTCCGAAATGGCTGCATACTCATCACGACTCCTCCTGGAATTTATATCCGTAGTCAACGCTTCTGTTTGCGTATTGCATTTTTGATGTCGGCGGAGTGGAACGTCGTCTTATCAAGATCTCGTACGAACTACATACTCCACTTTTCTCTAATGTCGACTGCTTCGGAATCGTCTCGTCGTGGCTGCATGGACTGTGCTCCAACGGCTATCCTCGTATCTGGAGCCTCCCAAGAAGTGCATCTCACCACATAGCATCCGAATGAAGTCGAACCATTCGATCGATGCGTCAAAACCTCATAATCCCCCAAGAGATCAACATCTTGGGTACAGTTTAATAGTATCGAGTGCATGCCACAACACCTATGGACTAACCGTAGAAGGGCAAACCCAAGCCTCACAAATGGCACCGCTAAACTGCCGCAAACCCTAAGGTTCAAAGGCATTCCATGGTCATACGTCGAGTTAGGGTTTCATTCTTCTAGAGGGTACGTAGAGTTACTTGCATGTTTTCTTCAAACACTTTAAACTTGGAAATGGGTTTCTGTCATTCGATCGTCTCTATCGACTCCCAACGTATCTGTGTGAAGTCTCCTCAAGCTGAAATCAATTATTCTGATGACCTCGCATCGGGGTAAGCGAACGAACCACATGTCCTAGTCTTTCACCCTCGTGTGACTAACGACCATCTATCAAATCTCTAAGTGCAACTCGTGCTGTAGTAGCTCCAACATCTGGGGAAATATCTCGTCGTTCGCAGCAACTACTGGCTCATTCGTCTGCACGCTGAACAGTGCCTCAATCATCATGAATACGCGATACATCAATGGTCATCACATACTGGCTGGTCTCTATCAGTGGCTCAATCCTCTGGTGCTGATCTGCATGTCCGAGAAATCTCATAACAGCAATCCATCAAACGCTCATGGCAGGAAGACGTAATAAAATAATGCCTCTCTATGCCATCGTATCTCTGGAGTCACGTCCTGGTCAGTCCCCGTCCGTGACGAGCTCGTGCTGACCGCAACTCTAGCCGTAGCTCTCTGTGCCCGTGTAATCGTGGCGGCAAAACACATACCGATATCGATGAGGATGGATCATGAATGAATATAATACTGTGCAAGGAAATGTACATCCTAAGGCATCTTAAGTGGAGTAGCGTATCGTAAATATGCCGCGGAACATACGTACGGTACGTCACTCTACTTAAGCTACCTACTCCATCAACCAGGGGTCATCCTACACTCAGAAGGTAAAACCTAACTCTCTGATACCAACTTTGTCACGACCCGAAAAGAACGGAACATGACCGGCACTTAAATTACGAAACGTCTCGAGGCGTACGTAATCTAAGTAAGCCGAAAACCCAGAAATCCAAACCAAGTAAAGTAGTAGAGTGAAGAAAAAACCAATTTAAATCAAGTAGTTTGCAACATACGCCGAAATATGCATTTTTAAAATCACAAGTCTTTTCTAAAAATTTCGGCAGAGTTCCCTTTGTAAATACTGACCCCAAACGGGTACAAAACCTGATAAAGCATATATAATGAATAAGGGCATCCCCAAGCGGGAGCTAGCTCTTCGTCAATCGACGGTCACAACCACGCAAGCAATAATAATATACAACGCCGAAAGGCGAGGATCAAAGCTGAAAAGGAAACTCAAAACAGCAAGAAATCCATAGAAATACAACGCGCGACTCTACGGTCGAAAGAATAAACATCACTGGTCTCTATCTCAGAAATAAATATAAAATATTGGTTGATGGAGTTTCTAGATATAGCAGAATAAAATAAATAAACAATGGTGGTCCTGATGTAAAAGAACCCACCTACTAGCAAATCACCCGGAAATGGAAGTAGTGCCAGCAAGGCCGTAACGAAACCTGTACGGCAAAACCTGCAGGAAACTGTGGCACAACGGGGGTGAGTTGCCAACTCGTGAGTAGAAAACATCACAGAGCAGAAATCGTATGTATGACGCAATCCTAGGTCATACAATCAATAATATCATCAAATGATAAAGTCTGAAGCATAAAAAGGTGGCAAGGGTAAACATCTAAACATAAGTGTAATCCTAGTGCTCGTGTCAGTGCCTCAGGTAGCAATATATCATATGTATGAGATATGAATGTAAAGTAATGAAATGAATGAGACAGCTGTTTTCTATTTCTAAAGAGATATCTGTATGTATATAAATCGAATAACATCAATGAAATCAACAGGGAAATCCGTGTCAAACATCGACACAAAACATAAATCCCAAAATCTCAATACCTCAATATCTCAGTGTCTCAGTGTCTCAAATCTCACTGTCTAGGGCGCCGTCAGTCCGGATCGGCCCCTAACATTAATCACAGGACCACGACGGTATCCTCCGGATATCAGACGCATCAGGTAAAATGACCGGTTGATAGTGCTCCCCTGCCAGGCTCATCGAATACAACTCGAACTTCTTGCCACGGGGTACCTTACCGGGCCCACCATGTACCCGAGACGGTTCATCCAACTCCTCGAATCGGGTCTCGAAATCCATCAGCAATCATGAAAACTCATGGTGGACGACTCATACATCATGGGAAAACTGCACTTTTCATTTAAAAAGAGAGAGAAAGAAGTTTATAAATGTTCTGGCGGTTTTCCCCCAAATCTAGGAAATCTCAGGAAAATCCGAAATCTAGTCATTAATAGCACGTAAACAGTGAATATAGGCATAAAACTCCATAATATGGCATAACAGTGAATAATAATATGCATGAAGTAGCAAGTAATAACTGCAATGTCAAAACTGGCATATAAGGCAAGTACACTAATATTATGTCGAAACTATCAGCTAACAAGCTATGTCAATGAAATAGTATTGTCTAAAGTGTACGTGACATGGAAATTACCGATGATGATGTGTGTGAGCCAGTAAGTAAGTGTACGTGGAACATACGCATCATCGGTAATGGTGCTGGTGTCCTGACAACATGATATCAATAATGGTATATGAAATCACAATATAAGTATGCGATGCGGAGCGAACAACAATAATGTGCGGGAGCTGAATGATAAACACAATGATAGCTAATCTGCATTTAATATAAATATAAGTCATACAATGGTGCCATTTGAAATAACACGAATCGTGGTGTTTTGCAAATAAGGGTTACGGTGTTTTTAAGAAAAGATACGTCCTTTGAAATATCCGTAGAATCCCTTGGCCTGCCTTTTAAAATACCCACGATTCATTAGTTTTGAAATAGGTATGAATTGAATCTAGTCTAACAACTACACTAACTATAGGGCTGAGCTAACAGGCTAAACGAATGGTAAGGAAACTGCCTAACATCTGAGTCGATACATATATATATATATATATATATATAACAGTCGGTGATCCTGCCTCAAAAGTATAACAGTCGATACAATATCTATAATATGATCTCCTCAAGTCAAGAGTGCGGATCTATCATCAATATATAGCTCGTACGTAAATCCGTCGTACGGCATCCTAAATCTAGGTACGGGTCAAAGTCATATCAATCACACTATTCATCTGGTATCATCTTTATCAAAGATCATAATCCGGGGTACCGATCTACGTCTAGTACAATACTTATACAATCTATGTATGCATGCATGTGCGTGTATGAAACACTACGTCAAAGGACCCACTAAAACATCATGTCGTATCTCAAATACGAACCCTGTCATATCACCGATCTCACGGCCTTAAATCCAATCTCATCGACTCATCTCATATCCCAAGTACTATCCTCAAATCCAGTATATGAACACATAGTCCCATACCCATGTGTAAATATACACATCCCCATATACGCACAGGTAAAAGAAAGAAAGTATGCAAGTATGTGTGTGCAAGCTCTACTCTAAGGTCTCGCAACTAACACTTTAATCAATCCAAGAATACCTAGAATCCATCTTTATCATCGATAAACTCAAATCAGCATATAATATATATATGTGTGTATACGTATTCGTATACATCACAACGAACTGCGGGGGTGCTATACGCCATCCACCCGACTTCCCCCGTAGATATAATCTACTCACATTGTATTCTACGTGTCGGTGTCGATGTCGCCTTCATCTTCTTCATCATATGAAACCCACGTGAAGGTACCTACCAAGATAAAACAATCGCAAAAGCACATGAAAATCACATCGGAAACCCAAAACGACACGCTAAGGCCCATAGGTTAGAACCTATGGTCTACACTTTCAACACCATCAAACAACCCTCGATATCGTCGTACAAACGTCAAGTGATCGAAGTAAAACACAAATACGCAAATCCAGAATTCAAAATACAAGGAACGAAACCACAAATCAAGACAGCAACTATTGAAAATAGTCCCGAATTCTACCCAAAGTCAAATCAGCCAAAGTTGCATATGCCAAGGGTCAAATTTACTGGAGATAAGGCCCTGGAACAAAAACGAACCATTTCTAACCTACTCTAGCCGCAAATTGCGGCCAGAAAGATTAAATCTGCAGCATAAAGGAGAGGGTAGGGGCTAGGGTTTTGGGTGGTGGATCCTAGGTGCCTGCATGTATCACTATCCTTGCAAAAATATTTTCAGGTGACCCGGGTATTAGCAGATTTCCAAATACAATCACAGAATCCATAATTCTTCCGATATCGGATTTCTAAATCCGTATTCTGGGGTTCTAGTCTCTGGTTTAGTCCAATGTAACATCACAACAGGGGTTGTAGTCCCTAATTTCACCTTTTGTTTCAACTAAAACCCTAATCCTCAACTCAAGTTTTCAAACTCCACAAAACCACACAATATCGGTTACAATTTTAACATGGATGTAAAAGCAATGGGAAAACTAAGCTAATGGTTCAGAAAATACCTCATTTGGCAACACAAGAATTTTCTTGAGTTGCCCAAGTGTCCAAAATGCAAGCTTTCTTGGTCCATGGTGTAACTAGTGAGCTTGTGCAACTTTTTTTTATGAAATAGACATAGGGTTTTGAGGTGTTTTTAATGGTGTTTTGGAGGTTGTAGTGGAGGAAGAAGAGGGGGGGCAGCAGCAGCAGCAACAAGAGAGGGAGGGGAGAGGAAGAAGTGAATGATGAAGAGGGGATGGCCAAGTCAAAGCAACCCTCACCTTTCTCTCTTTTGCCCATCCCTCTTGACTTTTCTTTTCTTTTCCTTTTCTATTTCTTCTCACCTCAATAGTAACCCCAAAACAATAAATGAAATGAAAAGAAGGCCATGTAGGACAATGTAACACAAGTGTGAAAATGATATGTGCGCAAAACACGTTTAAGGACCGATTAGCGATTTTTAATCGCGATTAGCACAAAATTAGTGTCAAATAAATCACAAACTCTCATAATTTGCTTAAATATCATAAAGCACCCTCTTTTTTAGTAATTTCCATAATTTTCCAAATTTCCCCCCATTTATCGGTAGTTAATAATACCGCCTTATTAAAATATTCAATATTTTATTATAAAATTATAAAAATTCCCAAAACTAATATTTTATTTTTCTGAAATATTACAACTTTCGAGTCCTTGATGCGGAAATATTCCATTAATCATAAGCTGTCAATGCCCTACCACCCCCAAACATGTGGGCAAGTCGAGCTTTCAAAGGCAAATCAAACAGATTTTAGAGAAAACGGTTTCCAAAAACCATAAGGATTGGTCTTTAAAACTTACTGATGCCCTTTGGACTTTTCGAACTGCTTATAAGACCGATCTTGGCAAGTCTCCTTATCGGCTTGTTTACGGAAAGGCTTGCCACCTCGGGTGGAAATAGAGCATCGTGCATTTTGGGCTATAAAAGAGTTGAATCTATCTCTCGAAGATGCGGGCAGCCATCGGAAGCTGCAGTTAAGCGAATTGAACGAGCTTCGGGATGAAGCTTACGAAAATGTGGTTGTCGTTAAAAACCGAACTAAGGTGTTTCACGATAAACACCTTACGCGAGAAACTTTCACACCTGGTCAACAGGTGCTTCTTTACGACACCCGGTTACATTTTTATCCCGGGAAGCTCAGATCTCGCTGGAAAGGACCATTCTTTGTGAGGACTGTATATCCGCACGGTGCGGTTGATTTAGAAAATCCTGAGGACGGTTCACTCTTCAAAGTGAACGGACATAGGTTAAAACCGTTCCTCACCACTGACCCTTCGGAGGAGCTCCTGATGTTGCAGGAGCCGATTTATAGCGAATAATCTTCCTCCGCCTATCCCCAAATTTCGGTTATCCAGCCATAAACAGTGGAAACACTGTTTCAAATAAGTTTGGGGGTATGTCACACTTGTGATTATATAACAAAAAATTTTAAATTTTTTTTTTAATTTTCGGCGGTATTTTGGTAAATATTCAGTTCTATTAAATGAATAAATAAATAATACATTTTTTTCTTTACAAAATAAATTCCTCTTTTTAAGGGGTCCTTTTTGCAAATAACCAATAACCCCTATAAAAACAACCCCTCCCCTCTTCTGCATTTACTGAACCCTGATTTTTACCTCAACAAAACCCTAGCCGCCGCTCCAAGTTCTGCAGAGAGATCTCTTCCCGCCGCCGCGCTTCCGCCGCACATGCTAGCTTCTGACCGCGCAACCGCCGCGGCTCTGCTGCCTCTCCCTATGAAATTTTCAGAGGAGGTTCGATCTTCTCTGTTAAATCTTTAGCTTTCTGCAATTTTATTTCAGTGGCCCCGACACTTCAGTTTGAAAGGGATTTTTCCCAGTTGTTTGCACACAATGTCTATGGTAGCTATTTTGGCGATGAGATCCGAAGGCGCGGATGGAACTTTCACTTATTTAACCATCCGAATTCCTTCGCGCTTCCGGATCTTGTCACCTGTTTTTATGAATGCATGGAGGAAGGTTGTCTTACACAACACAGGTATATTAGATTATTGTGGGGAGATAGGGAAATTATAATTGATAGGGACTTCATTCACGAAGTCACCTTAATTCCACGACTCCCCATTCATGACCAACCCCTCCGATTTGAGGACTACCTACCCTTAATAGGAAACGATTGTTCTAGGGAGCCACGAAAGGGTATTCAGGCTCGCACGCTTTTCGCGAACTTGTTAACTGTGTGCCGTTGGGCACAAAATAATATTTTTGGTAGTTCGCACAACACGACATTTTTCACTCCATCCCTCCATATAGTGCACACATTGATGACACGAAACCCAAGCTATGACATGTGTACTGTATTACTTCACTCGATTGGCGCCGGCAAACGGGCGGCCAATTATCCATGCCCTATGTTGGTGGCACAACTGTGTCGCCATTTCCTCCCTGTTGGAGAATTTGAATTTTATATGCATGGTGGGATTCCCTTTAGACCTTTTCTTGAGGGCGTCTCCACGTCCTACATACGATTACATGATGTATGGTCACGCACCGAGCCGGCCGAAGACGTAATGGCGAAGACCTCTATCTCGAGCTCCATAGCGAGCAACGAAGAGCTTACCCCCGCTGCGCAAGCGCGCTTGATGCGACGAACCAATAGGGGGTAGAACGATTAATAGGGATGATGACCAACTTGGATCAATGAGTAACGGGTTTGGAACAGGTAATGACCACCTTACTGGCCAGAGAGGAACGATCCCGCACACGATCGAGGGGACGGTGGGCTGATAGGGGTGAGGCTGGGACCAGTGAGGCCGCGTCTAGTAGACGCCGCAGGGAGCAGTGAGGACACTGCTATTAATAAGTTTGAGGGTGAGGGTATTGTAAATAGTTATCTTTGAATTGCATCTGCATATTTTTATTTTTTTACATATTTGTTTTTTTCTCTTTGCATATTTAATTCCGCATTGCATCTTTATAAAAAATATAAAAATTAAAAAATAATAATAAAAAATATAAAAATAAAATAAATAAAAATTGAAAAAAAATTATAAAAATTGAAAAGTTCAAATTTGGCCACATTTGACTTAAGTTCAACATGACGGTTGACTAGTTAGGAAAAACTAGATCCTAAACTTAGTCAATTAAAAACCCTAAAAATAACATTTCTTAAAGTTTAACTGTAGAAAATATACGTCCTTATAGTTTATTTAGAAATAGGCAAATTTTGAGTTCAGTTCTTGGGCTAAATCGAAATAAGGGAAGAGTATTGAAAGTTCTATTTGAAGTATAAGTCTGAAAAATAATTCTGAACCTTAAGTCCAAATTCTGAAAATTTATACCTTACAAATCGCACATACACGCACCTTGAAACTAGGGATAGTAGAGGATATCTTGAAATGCTCTTGTCTAAAATCCTTAGTATGAAGGAAAATAAAATAAAAGTATAAGTGGTGAATAATGAGATAAAAAAATGAACACTGGTTTTGTAATTGCTTAAGACAGCATAAATAAGAAAAAATATAGCGAGGGTGCTTTATCACCTAGTGCCTTAGACCAACTGGTTTGGGAGTTACGGCTAAGCCTTAGGTGTTGCAAGACGAGGATTTACGCCTAAATGTGCAAGCACATTTTGTAATCGGTCGTTTAGTACCTCAAGAAGTATTAACGGTCGCATGAAGGATGTGTGAGCAATTTCATCTAAAATTCACCAACTAAAAGTATTTTGGAAGATGGACAAGAGTATGATAGCTTGAATTGAATTTCCAAGTGTAGGGGTGATAATTACACACACGTAGGGGTATGTGATTCATATTTGGAGGAGAGATAGGAAAATAAGATAGGACTTATATCTTCAGTAGAGATGATAAAAATTTCTGAGTTAAGATTGCGCCTTAGAAGGAAAACTTAGGCGATGCTGAAATCTTTATAAACTTGAAAACGTATATGATTTTAAGTTAAATGAAAAGGAAGCGTGAAAAATATGGGTTGATGGTTTCTAAGTTGACGATAATCGAATTTCTTGCTAAAATACTGAATTGAAGAATTAGAGTCAATGGCCAAATTGATCGGATTTTGTGGGTAGTATCCACTGAAAACACTCAGGAGACAACACTCCTCCTACAAGGGACACCTAGAGGTTTAACGGCTTGTTGCACGAGCTCAGTGCCATCGTGTTCCCTGCGAAAGTGAGGATAGGACCTTTTGAGAATAAAATTGGCTTTGCTCGGGACGAGCAAAAGATAAGTTTGGGGGTAATTGTTCATAACAGATTTTTACATTTTTAAACCGCCCATTCTTAATCACATTGCATATAGGTAGGTGCTTTTAATCTGTGTTTGCTGAATAATTACAGGTTAAAGGTTCTCAGCTCTTTACAGTAAAATTCATGAAAAGTTGCAACAAATGCGGAACTACGACCAACAAAAGATGAATACTGATTTCCGCTAACCATCCGTATGATGTCGCCTACCGGTTCAAGGGAAAAAATGGCAAATCGTAGCACAAAGCACAAGGGTAGCACAAGATCTAAGACTTCAATGCGGAGTTCAAGACAAAGGTCCACTGCTGAATATCTTGATAAGAACAGAAGAGCTTTTAAAAAACCAAGTGTACCAAACAGAAGATAAAAGCAACAGAAAGAAGCCCTGAAGAAATGATCCAACAAATCCACCAAATGGCCGCGGAACCGTGGCCAAACAGGCACATCTGCCGCGGTTCCGCGGCGTGTCGGTGGCGTGTCGGTGGCAGTTGAAGCTCCGCGTTGACCTGGCTCTTTTTGGGTAATTTTGTAATCTCAGGTTTAGCAAAGAATGTAACCTAGGGTTTCACCTTCCTATCTATAAATAGAAGAGCTCAAAGCCAAATGAGATGTACATTCTTTAGTTTAGAATTTTTAGATTTAATTCCATTCTTTCCTATGAAAAATTGTAGCAAGTTATGAGTGTTCTTTAATAAAAAAAAATAAAAAGAGAGTTCTTTATTTATCTTGCCTGTTATTTAATTTCTATAATTTTATTTTGTTAATTTAAACGCTTAATTTTATTTGTGTATTCTTTTGTTTTCTCTATTTTCTTTATCCTTAAAACAACGATGATGCTTGAGTAAGATCTTTGCCAAGGTGAGGTCTCGAATAGCTAGTTGTAAACTCCTCTTAACCTCATTTCTTTTCTACCTTCCTTTTTTTATTCTATTTTATCTTTTTAATGGGTGAGTAATCTTCTTACTTGTTAGGGAAGGAGAAGGAAAGTTTGAGAGAAGGAAATCTCTCTCACTCTTTTCTTTGCCCAACACCTTAATTCGGACTCCTTTTAATTCAACCACAATCCTCTCATTACGACACCCTATCCTACCTGATAGCAGTGATTCCATAGTTAGACCGGTTGTGGTTGTATTAACCGGAGGTTAGGGCTAAGAGCCAAGAACAGACGGACAAGGACCAAAAGGAAGAAACTAAGCATGGAAAGCCTAGCTTATACTTGCAAGTTCCTTCTTGGTTGTGTTAATCCCCGTTTTTGCCGATTACCTTAACACCAACATTAAATATGGCATTGAAAAAGTGAGAGTTTCCTAACTCGAACTAACCTAATCCTAACCCTAGCAAGTCTTTTATCATCCTTTATCTAATCAGTAGATCTTAAAACAAAACCACCAATTTAATCGGATTTAACTCGTTAACACATAAAGAAAAAGATTCCATCTTCCTGTGGATCGACCTGTACTCAACCGGCTAGCTACCAAGCAAAACCGTTTTGATTGCGGTAAATTTAAACACAGAAAATCTCCAACAATCACATACGTTTGTGATTTTTATACACCTTGGTACACTCGGTATAGTTTTCATACGCATTTGAGTTAGTGATGAGTTTCCGTGCATTTGTTGCACTAGATTGGTATGTCGTGCACTGGATGCACCGGATTTGTATTTCGTGCACTAGATGCACCCGATTGGTATATTGTGCATTTGTTGCACCAGATTCGTATTTCATGCATTTGTTGTACTAGATTTGCAATTCAAGCGTTTGTTTCACCAGGTGGGTATTTCGGGCATTGGTTGCCCTAGATTTATACTCCGTACATTGGTTGCACTCGATTTATGTCATTAAGCATTCGTTTTACCAGATTTGTGTTTTCGTGCGCGTGTGTACTTGATATTCGTTTTCGTGCATGCTAATGCACTAGACGCTTTTTACGGACCTGACGCGCTTGGGTTGGATTTTGCATATATTAGGCGCTTGATATTTGATTCTGTGCGCATCAGATGCGCTTGATTGAGATTTTATTCGTGCATGTTGGATGCACTTCATTTAGATTTCATTCGTGCATGACAGATGCACTTGATTTGGATTTTCGCGCATGTTGGCCGCATGATATGAGATGTGATTTGTACACACCGGATGCACTCGATTGGGGTTTTCATTCGTGCATGCTAGTTGCACTGGATTGAGATTTTCATGCACTATAGATGCACTAGATGTTGTCGTGCACATCCGTTGCACTGGACAGATGCTTTTGTGCACACCCGTTGCACATAGTTTTGCTTTTGTGCATATTGTAGCGCTTGTATTTGGATTTGATTTCCGTATGCACCAGACGAACGTGATTGTTGGATACGCCTTTCGAGGCTGATTTTGCTCTTAAGCACTTTCATGTTGGGCACTATATTATGGAGTAGCCAAACAAGACTGATCTGAGGACGGTGCCTGAGTATTTTTGCATGCATGAAGAGTTACCAAAGGTTTTAAAAAAGGAGCAATAGTCTCGCTATTTGGTACGTGTCCGCGAGCGACACGAACCTTTACAAAGGAAAACCTTTTGGGATATTTTCAAAGGGCAGGGACGTATATTTTGGCAAAACATATATGAACATACATTTATTACTTCATAAATGAGCGTCCGTCACTTGTCCCGTGAGTTACGCATCACACGGCGATTTAGAAAAAGATTTTTGCATATGTTTTGTTTAGTTTTAAAAGCTTTCTCCAAGGATGCGTACTATACCCGAATTATAATATTTGACTAGTGCATATGAGATTTCGGTAGTGGATTTCGAGATCTGTATCTCCATTGTAACTCCGATGATATGCGTGTAAATCCGATGATTTTTGTGACGCTTGACGGAGTTCGGTTTTGAGTTTCGTACTCATTTTCCGGCGCACACGATGCGCTATGTTATTTCTAGATCTTCCGTGATTTCAGAGCCCCGTTGATTTGAGTTGATTATTGAAATGTTTTAGCATTTTGGGGTTTAAATTTAAATTCAGGGACCGAATTTATTTAAGGGGGGAAGATTGTAACATTTCAGAAATATAAAATATTATTTTTGAAAATTTAATATTAAAATAATATATTCCGCGAAAACTATTCGATTTGCGAATAGGGACTTTTCGTAAAATGGTATAAATATATACCAATATTTGGAAATTTATCGTAGATTAAAATGATTTATTTATTTTAATGATATTTATCGGATTTTTGGTAAAATCCGTGTTTTTACATTTTTCCGTGATATGTGCACCATGTCATAAGCATGTTGGTTTTTGAGTTTTATGACTTGTGAGTTTGGAGAGTTAGAGAAATAAAGAGAAAGGAAAAGAAAATCAAAGAAAAGAAAAGAAAGAGTGTAGTGTAAATGGAATAAAATTTGATGCCATGATATATTTATGAAGGAAATAAGAATAGATATTTTGAGAGAGAGTGAGAGTAAGAGAGAGTGAGCCTATGAGAGGGAGAGTGAGACTTGGCTACCCCATTGTAACGCCTTACATTTCGGTTAGTGTTCGTTTAGACATTAATGCGGGTTTACTGTAAAAATTTTACCAATTCGGGCTGCTCACATTTTATAACATTTAATTAATAATTTATTTTTATTTCTTATGCGCATGCACGCACGTGTGCACGTAAATGTGAGTTTTTTTGTGCTAACCTAGTTTTAGCTACGATGACACTTAACCTTAATCTTACCCCATTGCTTTAATCCATTGCCTTGAATTAACAATTAATCTTTTATGAGAGAGAAATATATAATTGTGTTGGAATGATGAGGTATACTGCATTTAATGTGAAGGCATAGTGCATTAATTGCTTTGGATACACTCACCCTCATCTCTCACCCTACACTCACCTCCCTCGCTCATTTCCTCACACCCTCTCTCTTTTTCTCTAACTCTTTTATTCTTTCATCCCTCATTCTAAACTGAACACTCTCTCTCTTTTCTTCACAAAATCCATCACAAATTCACAAAACATCACAAAAATCACATCTTTGTTCACATTTTCCCTCTTGGTTGCCATGGAGCATGCAAAGCTAGGATCTTTGTGTTCTTTTGGCTAGGTAATGTTTCCTTGCTGTTGTTTTAGTTATTTTTGTGTAGCTTAGCTTGTTAGTTTAAGTTTTTATCACGTATCGTATCGTTTCGGATAAATATCGTATTTTTTAGTGTCGATTTGGTGTCTCGGATGTTCTGCTGTTATGCTAAGTATTTGTTGCAAAAATTGACTTGACAGTAACCTAGTATAGAGACCTAGAACCTACCCACAAAATACAAGCCAATTCCTCCTTGATCAGGCCACAGATTTATTGGTTCTGGCCGCAATTTGCGGCCAGACAAGGGACTTGGGTGTTGGTTTTTGGTGTAAGGGTCTCTGGGGTTAATTGTAGCCTCATGGTACTTGCAATTTTTACAAATTGTTAGCACAGAAAAATCTGGGATCATTTTGCATATTTCTAATGTTTCGTTTCGTGCGATACGTTATCTGATACGATGCGTGTTCCGTGTTGCTGCTGCGCTGAGTTGGTTTCGTAGTGTCGCTATACGCGTTAGCTGCAATACAAACCTTTTAGAGTACGTATGTATGTGGTGTTGGTCGGTGTAGGTTGTAAGTATTTTAGGTCTATTATTAATATATAGTTGCTTCGTTGTTTAATGTTGCAGGTTCGCAGGCGGGGACTACGGACACTGCTACAAGGGAAAACGGGTGGTAGACTTCACCTAGCTTGGAGCGTTGGTGAGTAGATTTAACATCTACAGGGGAATCGCCCGCATAGCGTTATGCGTCTGAGCTAGAAATGTTATTACTTGTCGCATATTCTATGTCATATTTAGAATTGTGGATTTACCCTATTACTTAGATGTTGTTGTGCTTGGACTAGTAGCCTTAGGACACTGCACATATTATTGACGATTCATGTTGCACGAGCACTGATTGTATGCTACACACACCGTCAATAATTGCCATGTCACACACAACCCACTTATAGATATGATATTGCTTGGTTAGGGACATTATGACATTGATTCATATTTCATATCGCATATGACTTTTAGCATACCTGTATACCACATGCTTATACATATACCTTCATATACTTATATGCTAGATACATGTATACCTATAGAGTATTGTACCATTAGTGATACATACACACTTAATGACATAGCTACTGGTATACTTTGCACACATATTTCACTTATACCCAGAGGGTATACTACATCATTACTTATAGGTAGATACATATATCTTTCTATACCTTGTTGTTTACACATATATCTGGTTATAGCTACATATTTACCTTTACTTGATGTTATTTAGAATTGGATAAAATAGGAACCGCACGATATTTTATATTAACTTGTTGCAGTTAATTAGCGGCTTTTCTTTTATATGCTTACATTTCAGTTTATGTTGCATATATTATATTCATGGATTTTCGTATTGTGATATGGATTTTTCATGATGTTTTCTGGATTTAGGGACCGTGAGAGTTCATAAAATTATACATTATTTAAAAAAACCCGGTTTCCCTTGATATGATATTTCAGAATCCACCATGAGTTTTATCGGTTCTTATATATATATATATCCCTACGAGGAGGCGTCGAGGCCGTATGAGGGTACATGGTGGGGTCCGGAGGTACCCCGAGGCAAGAAAAGGATGTCGATGTAATATGCCGATGATGCCTGGCAGGGGAACCATACTATCCGGTGACATTACCAATGACTCGGCGGTTATCATGGGGATACCGACGGGAGTAATGTACGTATTGATACGTCGAAAGGCGAGGGTCAGAGCTAGGCACTCGAGCTTTCGGTATAGCGTATGATACGTACCTATCAGGGTGCCAGTCTTGGTGACAGCACCTGGTAGATCAGCATTTCTGTGTCGATGCTTGACACATTGGTTTCATGATATTTCTTTTTACTTCTTTGTATATAACAGTGGATTCGTACACTGTAATATATGCTCTTACACCAATATTAGTGGAATGAGACGCTAATATATGTGTATTGATATAAATTTATATACATCATCATATTAATTGATGTAAATATATTTAGGGTGTTAGAATTTTACTGGAGATTGGGCTAGGATATAGGTGATTTATTTGAATTTGATACAGGATATATATGAGATTGCTGATTTGTATATTCAGGATATAGGAGATTTACTCGAAAGTGTACATTCAGGATTTGTGAGACTTATAAGATATGAGAGCCAATTTGGGGGCTGATTTGATGAATTGGGATTTGGATTGAGATCCTACCATGATGTCAGTATTCCATGGAAATGACATATTTCATTCCATACTCCACATTTATTGTTTATGCACTATTTCATGTATTAGTAGTACCTGTAAGTGTACCTTCCATGATTGTTGCATATAAACATTTTCATATCATTATGCATGATTATTGCATACTGATTGTCGTATTATTACTGCTTCATGTATTAGTTGTACCTGCTAATGTACTTTTCATGATTATTGCATTCATATCACCTGTTATTGCTATTAAATTGCATATGTTAGATTCACGCTGTACATGCATACTTGCGATTACCTGCATATGTTATTTACTATTCACGAGTTAGCAACTCACCCCCGTTGTGCCATAATTGTTTTGCAGGGTGTTCCCCAGAGCAGTCGAGGCTGGCTATTCATCTATCTGATCATCTTTTGGTACGGATACCGCTTCAGCTCATAGTGTGCAGTTTTGCTTAAGTGGGTTTTGTGGTTATCCGTATTGTTGATTGTATATTCGTTGTATCCTTGTACTCTCCATATACTATTATTTTGTTTGACTTAGAGACTTGGTGAGGACGATATTGTATATTATTTGTGATTTGTTGTCTTTTATACAGTTTCCTTTCTATCGTCTTTTATTTCTTCTCTACGGCGTCGTATATTTGTTGTGGTGGTTGTTTTCCGCCTTTGGGCGTGTATTTGCTCCTGTTTAGGGATGCTTCATTTATATTTATGTTGTACCCATTTTTGGGGCCAGTTTTTACAAAGGAGGTGCTGCCAAAATTTTAAAGGAAATAAATTAGACTTTTAAAGAATTTGGGATGTGATTTCAAATGTTTCAAAACTTCTATTATCTCTTCTTGTCTTTTTGATGGTTTGGATTTCTAGGTTTTGGCTTTCTTTTACTGCGTTACGCCTGTAGACGTTGCGTAATATGAAGGCTGTCACGTGCCAATTTCGGGTCGTGACAAAGTTGGTATCAAAGCGCTAGGTTTTACCTTTCGGAGTGTAGGATGACCTTGGTATGTTGGAGTAGGTAGCTTAAGCAGAGCAACGTAGTGTATGTATGTCCGCGGCATACTCACGATGCGGTACTTCGCCTAAGGTGACCTAAGTACATTGCTTGAAATTCCTTCCTTGATAATTCATATCCTTATGATTCGATTTCCGTGTTCTTATCGAATCTTACTTCCATTTATAGCCTTGCCGCTGATGACTATGGGGACTCAGAGTGATGCAGCGAGGGCCGAGGTCAGAGTTGGTTCGGGTGAGACGAGCACTGACTAGGATGGCACACTCGTTGCACAGGTGCAGACGGATCCGCCTTCAACAGATCAGCTCGCTAGGCTTGTGGCAGAGATGCAGGACTTGCGCCAGACGATGAGCTCATTGGTTGAGACCGTTCAAGCGCAGCGACAGGAGGTTGTCACCCCTGTTACCCATTTGTTCCTTGTGATCAGCATGCAGCATTCCGTCACCTACATAGCGCCAGTAGATGCAGCCCCAGTTACGAGACACGTCTTCCAGAGACTTTGAGAGTTCCGGAACAGTAGAGGAATTGTACCGGTGTACCAGCCCAGAGATAGGCTTAGTCGTCAAGACAGATTTCATGACCGTAGCGGGAGTAGGAGAGGCTTAGGACGAGGACAGTCGTTCAGCTCTCATTTCTAGGAGGGTCAGCAGTCAGCGCGTGGATGTTTTCGATGCGGAAACCTTCAACACTTCATCAGACATTGTTCCTTAGCACCTCGTTAGGGTCATATTCTGAGACGTCATGGATGCGGAGGGTTCGCTCAGAGGGGTCAGTTTACCAGAAGAGGAGTTCAGCCAGTTGTGGGTAGGGGGTAGACATGAGAGTTTGCTTCTACTCATCGGGACGCGCGTGCGTCCAATGCAGAGTTTTCATGTATCCTTAATTCGTTTGTTCTTTTGATGTATTTGTTTGTTTTTCACACTTGTGCCGTGGTTGGGATGAGAGTCCTGTTAGGTAGATCAGTCGTTTGTTGTGTTAACTTCTGTCAGCGATTCTTTTGTTGCGCGACACGTAATTCGGTTGCGTGCAAATCGGATAGGAGATAGAGATTCATCCGTCGTTTTGATCCTTCTAGAGATGTTGGATTTGACGTTCTCCTGGGCACGGACTGGTTAGCTATGTGCTAGGCGTCTGTGGACTACCGTGAGGAAACGGTAAGGTGTTGTTTTCCCCGGCGAGTCAGTTCTTGTTGTGCAGGTGGATAGTTGTGCCGCCTTTCACTGCTCGAATTCAGCCTTTTTTCGCTAGTCAGCTTTTGAGGAGAGGATGTCATGGATTCTTGGCGTTTATTCGTGATACCGGAGCCACAGTTGGTTTGTTGGACCGGGTTCCTTCGTGCGAGAGTTATCCGACGTTGTTCCAGATGAGCCGACGAAGCTTAGGGAGCTTAAGGATTTGCTGCAGAGTTGTTTGTTGGGGGGTTTGTGCGTCTGAGTGTTTCACTTTGGGAAGCTCCTATTTCTTCTCGTCAAGGAGAAAGACGACAGATTGAGGTTGTATATTGATGGATCGTTAATTGAACCGGCTTATGGTGCGAATAGGTATCCTTTACCTCGCATTGACGATTTCTTCGATCAGCTCCAGAGTGTGAGACATTTTCTAAGTTTGTTTGGGATCAGGTCATCATTGTTGCGGGTTCGGAGTGATGACATTCCGAAGACTGCCTTTTGCGTGCTAAGGGCTTTGTGTGTATTGGTGTGTCATTGGATTCACCAATGCCCTAGCAGCATTCGTAGATGTGATGAACCGGATTTTTTCAGGCCGTTCCTCGACCAGTTATTGTTGTGTTATTTATGACATTCTGGTCTATTTAATGTGTCTTGAGGGACAGAAGCAGCACTTGAGTTGCAGACATTGGGAGAGCCCCAGCGGTTTGCTAGATTCTCGGAGTATTCCGTCAGGCTGGGTTGTGTTGACTCCTAGGTCTTGTAGTTACGGGAGACGGTTTTTGTATGGTTCCGAAGAAGATCGTGGCCGTACAACTTAGGCCCAGACTTGTGTTTGGACGGAGGTCCGCAGATTTTTAGGCTTAGCAGGTTTTTACCGTCGTTTCGTGCAGGATTGCTAGTGTAGTGCTGCACCGTTGACTGGAATAACCGGGAAGGAAGTTTCTTTTCTTTGGACTGAGGCATGTGTGCGGAGTTTTCGGCAGTTGAAGATTTGGTTAACAACTGTATTAGTTCTTTCCTTGCTTTTTGGTTTGGGCGACTTTGTGGTTTAACTGTGATGTTTCACGAGTGGGGCTCGAGTGTGTACTGAAGTGACACTATGGAGTTATTGCTTTTGCTTCCCTACATTTGGAGGAAGTACGAGAAGGATATCCCACTCATTATCTACAGATGGCCGCGGTGGTTTTGCGTTGGAGATTTGGAGACACTACCTGTTCAAGTGTCGTGTCAGATTTTCATGGACCACCAGAGCTTAATGTACATCTTCCTGCAGCGGGTGTTAATTGTTGAGACAGTCTTCTACAGATTTACAGTTCTTGTGCGATCGTTGAGTACAGCTTGTGTTCGTCTCTACTGAGGGACAGCTTGCTCATGTCCGCGCCCGGCCACTTTTCCTTAATCGCTTTCGTGAGGCACTGCCCGCCGATGCTCGTTCGTCAAAGATACTTAAGCATACTCGGCTGGGCAATGATTCGGAGTCCTCGATTGTGACAAGGGTGTGCTAAGTTTAGGGACGCGTTTGTGTACCTGATAATTTTGGGTAGAGACGTGAAATCCTAGAGCAGGCACATCAGTCAACTCTCTGTACTCATTCAAGTTCCACCAACATTGACATGACTTGTGAGATAGTTACGGGTGGGCAGAGATGTAAAGAGAAGTTGCAGGTTTCGTTTCAAGGTGTCTGTTTTGTTGTGTGTTTTGCTTGAGCATCTGAGACCGGCTGGAGAGTTGCAACCTTTAACCGTTTCAATGTGGGAGTGGGAGCAGATCTCCACAAATTTCGTTATGGTGTCTACCCAAGTTTAGTCAGGGTGCGACTCCATTCGGATGCTTGTCGTCCGGTTATACTCAGTTTGCTCAGTTGTTCTTTGTTAAGTTTGTGCGTACGTATTAATTGTTTTCGGCAGTTAGGATCGTCACTTGCCATCGTTAGGATACTTCTTCGATAGCTGTTATCGGGAGTCATTCCAATTGGCAACCTTTAGGTTTGGGGGTTAGGTCGTGTCGATCACCAATCTGTTTTTCTGACCCTTCGTTGTAAGACTTTTGGACCCCAGCTAGTCTAGAGACTTCGGAGATGATCCAGTTGGTTCAGATCAGGATGAGAGTAGCCCAGTGCAGACAGAGGTCTTATGCCGACCGTGATGGTCGCAGACTTGAGTTCGCAGTGGGAGCTCATGTATTCCTACGGACTTTTCTGATGAATGACATGTTGAGTTTTGGGAAGCTTATACCAGGATTGTAAGATCCTTAAAGCGAGTTAGTTTCGTTGCCTTTAATTTGGCACTTCCGCCCAGATTATTGAGTATTCACCCCGTATTCATTGTGTCAATACTTTGCAATTACCTCCATGACGTTTCTTACATGATTCAGCACCAGACCATTTAGTTCGGACGCGATCTTTCATTCACCAGCAGCCAATTGTGTGAATGGCTCGGCAGGTGGAGAAACTTTGGTCAAGGGTCTTGCCATCTGTGAAGGGTTTTCTTGGACGTAGCCGTATAGTGAGGTAATCACTTGGGTGGCTGTGAACGAGATTTGAGAGTTTGTAATCTTCTCTTTGAAAGTACGCTTAGTGAGAATTTTAAATTCGGGGACGAATTTATATAAGGGGGAGATTGTAACGCCTTATATTTCGGTTAGTGTTCGTTTAGACGTTAATGCGGGTTCACTGTAAAAAGTTTACCAATTCGGGTTCCTCACATTTTATAACATTTAATTAATAATTTATTATTATTTGTTATGAGCATGCACGCACGTGTGCACGTAAATGTGAGTTTTGTTTGTGCTAATCTAGTTTTAGCAACCATGACACTTAACCTTAATCTTATCCCTTTGCTTTAATCCTTTGCCTTGAATTAACCATTAATCTTTTGTGAGAGAGAGAGAGAGATAATTGTGTTGGAATGATGAGGTATGGTGCATTTAATGTGAAGGCATGGTGCATTAATTGCTTTGGATATACTCACCCTCATCTCTCACCCTGCACTCATTTCCTCACACCCTCTCTCTTTTTCTCTAACTCTTTTATTCTTTCATCCCTCATTCTAAACTGAACACACACTCTCTCTCTTTTCTTCACAAAATCCTTCACAAATTCACAAAACTTCACAAAAATCACATCTTTGTTCACATTTTCCTTCTTGGTTGCCATGGAGCATGCAAAGCTAGGATCTTTGTGTTCTTTTGGCTAGGTAATGTTTCCTTGCTGTTGTTTAAGTTATTTTTGTGTAGCTTAGCTTGTTAGTTCCAGTTTTTATCGCGTATCGTATCATTTTGGATAAATATCGTATTTTTTAGTGTCGATTTGAGGTCTTGGATGATCTGCTGTTAAACTAAGTATTTGTTACAAAAATTGATTTGACAGTAACCTAGTATAGAGATCTAGAACCAACCCTCAAAATACGAGCCAATTCCACCTTGATCAGGCCGCAGATTTATTAGTTCTGGTCGCAATTTGTGGCCAGACAGGGGACTTGGGTGTTGGGTTTTGGTGTAAGGTCTCTGAGGTTAATTGTAGCCTCATGGTACTTGCAATTTTTACAAATTGTTAGCACAGAAAAATATGGGATCATTTTGCATATTTCTAGTGTTTCGTTTCATGCGATACGTTATCCGATACGATGCGTGTTCCGTATTGCTGTTGCGCTGAGTTGGTTTCGTAGTGTCGCTATACGCGTTAGCTGCAATACGAACCTTTTAGAGTACGTATGTGTGTCGTGTTGGTCCGTGTAGGTTGTAAGTATTTTAGGTCTATTATTAATATATATTTGCTTTGTTGTTTAATGTTGCAGGTTCGCAGGCGGGGACTACGGACACTGCTACAAGGGAAAACAGGTGGTAGATTTCACCTAGCTTGGAGCGTTGGTGAGTAGATTTAACATCTACAGGGGAATCGCCCGCATGGCGTTATGCGTCTGGGCTAGAAATGTTAATACTTGTCGCATATTCTATGTCATATTTAAAATTGCGCATTTACCCTATTACTTAGATGTTGTTGTGCTTGGACTAGTAGCCTTAGGTCACTGCATATATTATTGACGATTCATGTTGCACGAGCACTGATTGTATGCTACACACACCGTCAATATTTTCCATGTCACACACAGCCCACTTATAGATATGATATTGCTTGGTTAGGGACATTGTGACATTGATTCATATTTCATATCGCATATGACTTTTAGCATACCTGTATACCACATGCTTACACATATGCCTTCACATACTTATATGTTAGATACCTGTATAGCTATAGAGTATTGTACCATTAGTGATAGGTATATACACACATAATGGCATAGCTACAGGTATACTTTGCACACATATTTCACTTATACCCAGTGGGTATACTACATCATTTACTTATAGGTAGATACATATATCTTGCTATACCTTATTGTTTACACATATATCTGGTTATAGCTACATATTTACCTTTACTTGATGTTATTTAGAATTGGATAAAATAGGAACCGCATGATATTTTATATTAACTTGTTGCAGTTAATTAGCGGCTTTTCTTTTATATGCTTACATTTCAGTTTATGTTGCATATATTATATTCATGGATTTTCGCATTATGATATGGATTTTTCATGTTTTCTGGATTTGGGGACCGTGGGAGTTCATAAAATTATGCATTATTTGAAAAACCTGGTTTCCCTTGATATGAAATTTCAGCATCCACCATGAGTTTTATCGGTTCTGATATATATATATATATATATACCCCTACGAGGAGGCGTCGAGGCCATATGAGGGTACATGGTGGGGCCCGGAGGTACCCCGGGGCAAGAAAGGGATGTCGATGTAATATGCCGATGAGGCCTGGCAGGGGAACCATACCATCCGGTGACATTACCAATATGACTCGGCGGTTATCATGGGGATACCGACGGGAGTCATGTACGTATAGATACGTCGAAAGGCGAGGGTCAGAGCTAGGCACTCGAGCTTTCGGTATAGCGTATGATACGTACCTATCAGGGTGCCAGTCTTGGTGACAGCACCTGATAGATCAGCATTTCTATGTCGATACTTGACACATTGGTTTCATGTTATTTCTTTTTACTTCTTTGTATATATAACAGTGGATTAGGACGCTGTTATTTATGCCTTTACACCAATATTAGTGGAATGGGACGCTAATATATGTGTATTGATATAAATTTATATACATCATCATATGAATTCATGCAAATATATTTAGGGTGTTAGAATTTTACTGGAGATTGGATTGGGATATAGGTGAATTATTTGAGATTATAGGTGATTTATTTGAGATTTGATACAGAATATATATGAGATTGTTGATTTGTACATTCAGGATATAGGAGATTTATTCGAAAGTGTACATTCAGGATTTGTGAGACTTATATGATATGAGAGCCAATTTGGGGGCTGATTTGAGGAATTGGGATTTGGATTGTGATCCTACCACGATGTCAGGATTCCGTGGAAATGACATATTTCATTCCATACTCCACATTTATTGTTTATGAACTATTTCATGTGTTAGTAGTACCTGTTAGTGTACCTTTCATGATTGTTGCATATACACATTTTCATATCATTATTGCATGATTATTTCATACTGATTTTCATATTATTATTGCTTCATGTATTAGTTGTACCTGCTAGTGTACTTTTCATGATTATTGCATGCATATGACCTGTTATTGCTATTAAATTGCATATGTTAGATTCAGGCTTTACCTGCATACTTGCGATTACCTGCATATGTTATTTACTATTCACGAGTTGGCAACTCTTCCCCGTTGTGCCACAGTTGTTTTGCAGGGTGTTCCCCAGAGTAGTCGAGGCTGGCTATTCATCTATCTAATCATCTTTTGCTACGGATACCGATTCAGCTCAAAGTGTGCAGTTTTGCTTAGGTGGGTTTTGTGGTTATCCGTATTGTTGATTGTATATTCGTTGTATCCTTGTACTCTCCATCTACTATTATTTTGTTTGACTTAGAGACTTGGTGAGGACGATATTGTATATTATTTGTGATTTGTTGTCTTTTATACAGTTTCCTTTATATCGTCTTTTATTTCTTCGCTACGGCGTCGTATATTTCTTGTGGTGGTTGTTTTCCGCCTTTGGGCGTGTATTTGCTCCTTTTTGGGGATGCTTCATTTATATTTATGTTGTACCCTTTTTTGGGGCCAGTTTTTACAAAGGAGGTGCTACCAATATTTTAAAGGAAATAAATTGGACTTTTAAAGAATTTGGGTTGTGATATCAAATGTTCCAAAACTTCTATTATCTTTTCTTGTCTTTTTGATGGTTTGGATTTCTGGGTTTTGGTTTTCTTTTCATGCGTTACGCCTATAGACGTTGCGTAGTATTAGGGCCGTCACGTGCCAAATTCGGGTCGTGACACCCATTCTCATTCTCCATTGTTTCCTTCCCCCATTTCTTCCACCTCCTTCATCACACATTACCTCCATTCATCCTCATCATTTTCTTCTCAAAACCCTATGCACCCATCATCAAAAACATGCACAAACCAATTCTAAACCCCTTGAACCAATCAAGTTTGGATTTTGAAGACTTTGAGCAACTCTAGAATTTTCCTAAGTAGCCAATGAGGTATATTCCTTCACTTTTAAATTAGTATTTGTGTTATATATATATCCTAGTTTAGTTAGAAATCGATATAAATAGGGTATGTGATCTTGGAAAATTATAAGTTGCCGTTAAATGATAAGTTGAGCTATAGTGAGTGTTTACTTGACCTTAGACAGTGTTTTACTGGCCAAGACCTGAGACAATAACCCCAAACACGAACTTTGAATTTGGCCGATATCGTATTTTGTGTGATTTGTGTTAGGATTTTGTGATCTGCCATCACCCGGAGTACTTGAAAAATATTTAGCGAACACAGAGAGACGTGCAGGCAACCAGGAACTTACCCTAGAAACCCGAGTCCATCCTCTTCTTTTCAGGCCGCAGATTTATTAGGTTTGGCCACAATTTGCGGCCAAGTTGTGGTGAAAATGTGTGATTTTTGGTTTGTGGCGTTGTTATCCTATATCTAGAGCAACCTATTGTGCAGAATTGGCTAATTTTACCTGAGTCAAAATATGGAGCTGTTTTCCCTTGTTGTTGATTTATTGTTATGCGGTTTCTAAAACTTGGTTTTGTATTTGAGTTCGGATTCCGTCGTTGGACATTTATACGTCAACGGACGAGGGTTATTTGGTTGATTTTACATGCGAGGCTATAGGTTTTAACCTACAAGCGAACCGTGTACCGTATTAGTTTTCGGATTGGTTTTAATTGCATTTCGATTGTGTGTTGAATTGTAGGTACTTCGCATGGAATTCCGAGACGACGAAGCACATCGACTTCAGCTAAGCGAGGAGTTTAGCAGGAGAGTAGATTTATATCTACGGGGGAAGTCGGGTGGATGGCATATAGCACCCCCACAAATTATTATGGAAACCGATATATATATATATAGAATATGGTTAAGGAAACCATGTTAGAAACATATGGATATGGTTAAAGGATTAGTAGGAGACATGATATACCACGACTTAAGATTTGTGTATTGTTTAGTGTGACATGATATGATAGAATTGATATGTCGTTATATGGATGCGAGTCGAGATGAGATAGTTGATACCTTTGCCGGTCCCACGATATGAGATTGATATGGATGTGACCTGGGATATAGGTATAGATATATATAATGTTGTGAATCTTGAGTGATATACCGTACGATGGATTATACCGTACGTGATGTTGTGAGGCTGGATGCTGATTGATAGGTTCACCGACTCAGATATACTGTAGACACGTATACCTTGTAGTGTTTCGCTTACGATGTACTTTATGATACTTTCATGATATTCGCATTGCATTGTATATACCTGTGCTAGTACACCAACACCATTATCGATGATGCGTATGTTACACTTACACGGATTGGCCGGCTCACACACCTTCATCATCGATAATTACCATGTCACTTACACAGTAGAATTGCGACATCATGCTATGATATATTTCTATACTCACATCACTATGCTATGTTGCATGATATACTTGCTATGTTCACCTCACTGTTCCATGTTGCATGATATACGGATATGCTTACATTCTGTTATATGTCGCATACATCATACTTTATGATTATACGCATTGAGATATGCTGTTTTCATGAGATTCTGGTTTTGAGAACCGCGGGTATGTTTCAAAAGGAAGTATGTATTGTTTTAAAAACCCGGTTTCTCTTGATATTATATTTCAATGCGTCCACCATGCGTTTTCTCGGTTCTAAGACGTGTGATATGTGAAACCCGATTCGAGGAGTTGGATGAGGCAGTTTGCAGGTGCATGGTGGACCCGGTATGGTACCCCCGGGCAAGAAAGTTATGTCGATGGATTAGCCGATGAGCCTGGCAGAGGGACTACTACCTACCGGTGATTGTATAGAGCTCGGCGGATATCTGGAGGATACCGACCAAAGTCGAGAGATGGACATGGGCCGATCCGTACTGCCGGAGCCCGAGGGCCAATCCCGCAGACTGACAGAGCCCGAGATATGAGGATTTACTTGTCGATATTGGACACGGGTTTCATGATGTTTCGAGTGTCAATGTTGGACACTCAGGTTCCATGACTTGATGTGTCATTGATGAACACACGTTGATTTATATCTTCACATTTACATGCATATGATTTTATGATATTTACATGCATGAGGTTGTTGTGTCATTGGTTGACACGTGGATGAGATCCACATGCATACAGGCATTGATTATATAGTTGGATGATATCCAGTTGCTGATAGGCATTGATTATATTGTTGGCACATATGCATATATGGTCACCCTAGATATCATTGTATTACCTTTATGATATAGTTGACCTAGGAATCGTTGTTTATTTCGATTTCTACCTAATGATGTTTTCTACTCACGAGCCGGCAACTCACCTCCGTTGTGCCACAATTCTTGCAGGTTGACCGCATAGATCAGTAGCGGCATCGTTGGCACACAGCTGTATTCGAATGATTTGCTTTGGTAGGTGGTACATGTTGGATCGTGCCACTCTCGTATTATTATTCCAGTTGTATCTAGTTAACTCCATCAATCAGAAACTAGTATTTGTATAAGTAGTAAGACTTAGCAAGATTTGTAGTTGCGAGACTTGAGCGATGGGTTGTATGTTCGCTTGGTGGGTTTGGTGTCTTTCTTTACATTATTCCTTGTGTTGATTTTCACCGTTGGGCGTCGTATACTTATATTCTGTCTTGCGTGGTTGTGTCTCCGCTGATTGGCGAAGAGCTAGCTCCTGCTTGGGGATGCCTTTTATATTATCATGGATATGTGGTTTTGGATCAAAATATTCGAGGGTGGTGCTGCCCAAAATTATAAAAAACAAAACATGATTTATTATACCTTTATTTCAAAACTTCACCTCTTCCATTTTCATAAAAAGGTTTAGATTTCTGGGTTTTGGCTTACTTAATTTACGTTGCGCCTTTAGAAGTTGCATGATTTAAGTGCCGGTCACAAACTAAATTAGGGTCATGACACCTTATTAGATAGCCACGCCCCATAGCCTCAACCAAGTGACTGTAGGAGAACCCCGTCACCAAAAGCATCCGTTCGGGTGCTCGCGGCCGTGGTGTTCCGCCTTAGTGAACTTCGTCGACTGCATCGGGGGGTGCGGCCGTCTACTAAAGTTTCCGACGAGAATTCGATCAGGATGTCGGGAATCTTGTTGAATTGCCCGACTTGATATTGAAAATTGTTTTCGAGATCGAGACTAAAATGCGGGGTTTATAATTGTTAGGCTTGCGATGTCTAAGGAATTCATTTGGTTATGCGTGAAATCTGGAATATGAGATATTTCGGGTTTATGATGTCTAAGGTGGTTGCGAATTCCAACTGTTGTAGTTTTTCACTTTCTTTTCTGCGACCGTAAGTGTAATATGTGGTGTATCGCCGGTTTTGTTGCTATATGTCAACAACAATTGGGATACACATATTTACTTACGTTGATGACATGTGATGTTATGTGTTGCTGTGATATGTTATATTGGATCGTCGTGTTTGAATAGCTGGGGGTTTTATGTGAGATGAGAGATTTTCATTTTCATTCATGTAAAATTCATTGTATGTAATATTCTTTTATTGGGGCACTTCCAGGTTGAGGATGATGTCACCATTGTATTTTATTTACTTTTCCGCATTAGGATAGACCCAAGGCGGGGAGCATAAGTAACCGGGTTCTAGGGACCAGTGGGAGACCATCTCGAGGAGTCGAGACCGGGTCTCATAACTCGAGAATTGGTAGGGTTACTTGCCACTCTCGTATGGGTCTAGGGATGTGGGATTGGCTATTCATCACGACCATGGAATCCGTGTTTTATTCAGGCTTAATTTAAAACTCGGAAATCCTAGTATATCCAATATTTCATATGTTGTGTTCTGCTGCGATATTCTGTGATGTGATCACTTCGTATGATGAGATAGATACTGTATATAGTATATGGGATATATTATATAGATGTTGCTTATGTTTTACACCCGCACTAGCACTGCCCCGCTCTGCCATTAGTTACCTAACCTAACGGTGCATGACGGGACATCGAGGCGAATGCGGATGGTATAAGCGTACGGTGTATTTATCTATGATGTTTAGGTAACTTAATCGATGGGACTTCATTAATAAGATTAATGAAACTAAAAGAAACCTAAAGATATTGTGAAATCGAATTTTCAAAAACAGGTAGCTCTAGTTTTTGCTTTGCATAGCGGTATTCCTTGTAGAATATCCAGCACCTTATTCGATAAGGAAAGAGCCGAGATCCCTTCATTGAGATTGACCTTTTTAGCAATAACTGGCAGATGCTACATCTCTCGGTTTTGTCTTTTGATTGCTTCTATAGTTTTTGCTTTGTATAGTGGTATTGTTAATATCCCGCACCTCATTCGATGAGGAAAGAGCCCAGATCCCTTCACCGGGAGTGACCTCTTTAGCAAAACTAGGAAAATCCTAAAATACACTCCATTTTAAATCACTCGATTCTACGACGATATCAAGTTTATTACGCAAAAAGTTTTCTTAAAAACCTGTCGTAGCCCTCCATCATTTCATATAAGTACTACTTAGTATTCGTGCTACGTTTGTTGACCATGTTAAGGCGTAGTGTGCGGTAGCTGATTAGTGCTTATCTGCATAAGCATATGATGCGATTGGATTTGGGTAGTCGTACGACTTTGTTGACCATGTTAAGGGTCATGCGGGTGGGTTTAATTCAATCAGAAAATGAAGGGTTTAACTTGGCTAGCGCTTATAATTTGTTGACCATGTTAAGGTCATAAGTCGCTAGGGGCAAAATATTATCGAGAATTTCAAGTGTTGAAATTTGCAATGAGATTGCATACCTTCTATGAGATAGTTGGATCCTGATACCCACTGCGAGTAAGAGTTACTCCTGGGAGAGTTTTGTTAGTGCATATGCCCTAGAGGCCATTACTTTATCATACTAGTTCGTATATTACTTAATGGAAGCTTGGGATATTCACAGTTGTATAGACAATCTTTCTCGAAATGGTAGTATGCTACTTGGTTTGTTTCTACTTTGATGTGTACATATGTTTCTTTTAGCATATCGCCTATACACATTAGTGGAGCCCTTAGGATCTTTGCTTGATTACCAGCGTTGTGATGGCAGTCGCACTAGTGGGGGCTGGGTAATCTACAAGCACATCCTTATACAGGTATCTAGTCGTAGGATTATCGAGACTGGACATCGATACTCCAGAGTAGACTAGTGTATACGCTTATCATCCCAGGAGGGGAGATGGTCTGTCCCGCAGCCATCAGTACGTCGTACTGGAGATAGTATGCAGGTGCTCGTTAGGTTACGAGTACACTGGACAGGACTCGCTAGGAACTGTTGGTTTGGTATTATACCTATCGTCAGTTATCAGTTCCCAGGTGACATGAGTACAGCATAGTCCGTTGACTTGACACTGTCACTTCGCCTCGAGTGTGTTCCCACTGTTCTTAGATTACTACCCTACCACGGCTCAAATTAGTCGTGCAAACAGGTAGTAGTTAGGTACAGCCCCGAAGCACTTGGTGGCAGTGACGGTTAGACAAGATTCGTCTCTCCCGGTATTGGGAGTTGATATCACGTTGTGTTTAGGAGAGCCATTACACATAGTCGTCCCTGGCCAGGGCAAGCGAGAATTACTGGTAGTGTTTCCAGTAGTTTCTCAGGGTGTTCTGGGCTACACTCTGGCATGACTTGTACAGCTATTAGGGGACTGATGTTTACCGCCCCCAAGGCCCGACATGCGATACTCTCAGACGAACAGACCGGACTGTATGGAGATTGTCACATTCAGGCTCAGTAGGAGTTCGGATGGGTTCACCTCATCAGTCTTCTTATCGGCATCTACCTGGGGACCGTTACGTACAGCTAGTACCGCTTGCGGCCTGTATTTAAACCCACTACCAGCGTAGTGTCGAGTCTTTAGAGTCCCACACAGAGAGCTATTCGCCTTTGGGCAAAACAGAGTAGAGGTCGCATGGTTTTGCGACAGGGTTCGTTCACATCCGCGCACTTGTGCACGTTTGGTGTCCGAGCAGTTATTACTAGCGGGCTTTGGTTTAAGCCAGATCCTAGTATACATTTTGGGATTGGTTTTTATCTCATTGTATTCGTGTTCCTCAGAACACGGATGCGGGTGTGTATGCACAGTTGGCAGAGGCAGAGGCAGAAGATTCTCATTAGGATTGTTGACTGTTGACTTTTTCTAAACCCTAATGAGAATAAAAAATATAATTAATAATATTAATTAAGTATTATTGTGCCATGGTTGAGTTGAACATTTGACTTTTGTTGACTTGTTGACTTTGTGGACTGTTTGACCATTGTGGACTTGTTGACCATCATCATTTCATTGCTATGACTTTTGTTTACTTGTTGTTCTTTACAAAATGCATTAAATGTATGAAATGATAATGGTCATTAAAACTAACCATCACAATTCTTAATTATTATTATTATCATGATTATTCTTGCTTTTGTGAGCATGGTTGTAAATTATTGAGCTCATTCTATCATTCTCATTCTCTCTCATCCAAAGCTTACCCTCTTCCTCTCTCTCAAGGCTCTCATGTCTTATGTGTTGAGAAGCATGAGCCATTGAGATAAAACCCTCAAAACTCTTCTCTACTCACTCTAGAGTACAAGGTCTAGCAAGCCAAGCACTTTAGTTTCCTCTCGGTTGAGGTAGGAGCTCAAGGTAGAGGCTTTCGGGTGGATCCTTCTTCGACAACAAGGGGACTACGAGGTGGAGCCGATCCAACCACTCCAACGAGCAAGAAGAGAAGGAGTTCAAGACCTAGGTATAACCCTATAACATAGTAGTTAAACTTCTAGTTAGTTTGCTAGGTTTTTGTTTAGTAAAGATCCTATTATCTAGTCCATGTTACCTTGCCATAAAAATCGTTTTTTTACCGTTTCCGCATCCCCGTAACAACCGGGAAGGGTAACGTGGACTTACAGTGGTATCAGAGCCTAGCTAAACACAAACTAGCATGTTAGCAAAGTATTTAGAATTTTGATCGAAGAAAAAAATCGCAAAACACGTCCGCGAACTGAACTTTCTGCCGATTTTAAAACTGTTAAAATATTAATTCCACACATCTAAAAAATCGGCTCAGGGTTTTGTAGGAACACACAGGAAAAACGAGTCACTAACTCGGTCAACGCACCACGGAACTGCGGCGAGAACATGCTTCTTGCCGCGGATCCGCGGCCGAGTTGACTCGGCCGTGACTCGGCTTTGCTGAAGTTTCATTAGTGTTCTGTTTTGGGATTTTTAGCATATTTTGTTTCTGCCCAGAATTTCCAGAGAACAAAGTTGTGTTTGGGGTAGTTGCAAATCCGTATTTTGATCGAAGTTCTGTAGACTTTAGCTAATGGGTTATATCTGTGATGTGATATATGCACTGAACGTCAACTAATCGCTATACATCGATTAGTGGGGGTTGTGCATATCTGTGATCTGTAATGTTGATGGTTTGTGTATATGAACTCGTTGGATTGTCGCGAATGATTAGCCGGGGGGTTGTGAGATGGGTGTTTTCTTTATCTTTCATTTGATGTAATATGTAAATTGATGTAATATTATTTGTTTGGCCGCACATCCGGGATGAGGTTGTAGCCGCCATTGTATATTATTTCTTTTATTGTTTTTGCTCCTAGGATAAACCCAAGGTGGGGTGCACAAACTACCAGGTACCTCGAAGTGCCGAGTGGCCTACTCACGTTGTTGAGGGAGGTTGCTTCACTTCGGGTACTTGGTGGGTAGTTTGCCGCACCCGTAGGGGTATAGGGTGGGGTCATGGCTACTCATCGCGACCGTGTAATCCGCTTTTCGTTGCTGGCTCGAACGAAACGCGGATTCCTAGTATATCCAATGTGTTCATCTGTGATCTTGAATGGCTATCATTGCATCTGACGAATGTTTATATATGTATATATGATATCTAGTAGGCGTTGCTTATGTTTTGCATCCGCGCTAGTCCAGCCCCCGCTCTGTCGTTAGTTAAGTAACCTAACGGGTAATGACAGGCCCCGTGGCGAATGCTGATGGCATAAGCGTACGTCATATTTTTGTTGTTTTCTGCAATGGTAGGATTAAATGATGGGACGCATTAAATTAAAGCAAGAAAATAAACCAAAGTAAAATTCGTTGGAACAATTTCAAAACCACTCGGTTTCTTTTCAAAACAACTTTTAAACGCGGAGCTTAAACCACTCCTTTTAAAAGCTATCACGTTCCATCGATTATATCAAGTTCACTACGTTCACGGTTTCGCCAAAACCATTCGTAGCCCTCCGTCATTTCATATGGATAGTCAATAGTATTCAAGCTGTGTTTGTTGGCCAAAGTCAAGGCACAGTGATTGGTAGCTATTGGATATTCATATGTAGCATAGATAGATGCGTTGGTTTGGGACAGTCGTACTGCCGTGTTGGCCAAAGTCAAGGGTAGGTGCGGGTGGGTTCAAATTAACCTGGAAAATGACGGGTAGAACTTGACATGTGACTTATGATTTGTTGGCCAAAGTCAAGGTCATAAGAGCATGGGGCAAAAATCCACATCGGGAGTTTCTAAAGAAACTGAAACTTGCTAGTGCTGCATACCATTTGGAGTGTGATGATTCTGGTAGGATTCCTTCAGTTTTATCACACGATGATATTTGGATCCCGATCCTACTTTGAGTATATGCTACTCCTCGAGAACTTTCTCACTTAACGATCAATGCTATAAACCAAGTAGGTGTCTAGAAAGGTGTTAGCGGGGCTACGCCCACAGGGAAAAGAGGTTATTTAATTAAGGAACTTCGCGAAAGCGTTGGAAAACCTCCCTCGTAGTACCAACACTGGCCTGGCTGAACGGTTAAGCAAGTATTGTACGGTGAGATTGATCCCGACTAATTCATCCTTTTTGGTTTGAGGAAGGATTCGAGAAACAGTGGGAGCCATCCTGTTTAGACAAACTAAAAACCACTCTCAACTTGCAAGAGCATCATGCTAAAGTGTTTCTTCTCTCTCTCCTAATTGCAGCGACCAATCGTCATGACCGGACTTAAGTTACTACTAGATAAAAATATATTGACAGGGCCAAACTACAAAGATTGGCTCAGGAATGTCAAAATGGCAATCACTTATGACAAGTTGGGGTATCTCCTTACCACCAAAGCTCCGCCCGTCCCAGGACCTCTATCCAGCGTCGTGGATAAGGAAATCCGTAAGACCTGGGAGATTGATTGCGCGAGGGCCAAGTGCATCGTGCTTGCCTCTATGGACAATGAACATCAGAGGAGGCACGAGGATATGGACCTAGAATCCATATTTCTTCATACAAAAGATCTGTATGGAAAGCAATCCCGTATCGCCAGAGACGAAGTCTCGAAAAAGTTATTTTCGGCGAGATTGGCCGTCGGATCATCTGTAGCGGAACACGTGCTTCAGATGATTGGCAATATTGAAGAGCTCGCGGACCTCGGGACCACGTTAGAGAACGAGCTCTACACTGACTTGATTCTCCAGTCCCTTCCTTCCATTTACGCCCAGTTTATCCGGAACTTCAACATGCAAGGAAAGGAAGTTGAACTTCCAGAACTCCTTAACATGTTGAGGAGTGCAGAGGGCACCCTGAAAAAAGTAAGGGAAACACCCGCTTTGTCTGTTGGTGTCACGACCCGCAGGGTACGGAACGTGACTGGCACTTAAGTTTACGAAACGTCTTAAGACGTCCGTAAATTAAGTAAGCCAAAACCCAGAAAACCAAAACCAAATAAGCAAAAGAGTGAAGAAAACCCAATCAATTGAAAGCGAGTTTATCAAATAAATCATGTAAAACCCTTTTTAAAAACAATACCAATTTTTCCGAAAATTTCGGCAGAGTCTCCTTTGTAAATACTGGCCCCCAAAATGGGTACAACAAGAATATATATGAATCCAACAAATAAGGCATCCCCAAGTGGGAGCTAGCTCTTCGCCACAAGGCGGTCACAAATCCCACGCAATATAAAGCAACAACATGCGAAATAATCATAAGGAAGCATGAGAAAAAAACAACATGTCGACTCAAGTGAGCTCGAACCCAAAATACAGCATAAAAAGTCCACAAATCTCACAGTCTCATCTCTAGGTCAATATACAATAATACTGATAGATACAGTAGATGGAGTACACTAGATACAAGAATATATAAGGTGGTACAAAAATAATGATATAACCCACTTAAGAGCAAAACCTCGAGTCCAGGCAAAAGAAACAAGTGCGCCCGCTGCTACTGTACTGACGGAGCGGACCTGCAAAAGGCTATGGCACAACGGGGGTGAGTTGCCAACTCGTGAGTAATAAATAACATCTACACAGGCTATCGAATGCATGCACACAAGCATCCTAGCACCTAAAATACAGGTAAGGCAAGACATAATAGCAGATATGTATGCAATATGAATATACTAGCAGGTATGAATGCAATGCGAATCAACTCATGATCTGAATGTGTAAGTATAAGAATCATGTTTTTCCTTTAGGAATCTCTTTTGAAATACCAGCACATTACCAATAGAATCAACAAGAATCTGTGTCCAGCATCGACACCTCAAAACAGTCTCAAATCTCATATCAATGTATCTCTGGCCTCAGCCGTCCGGCTGACCCATCTCAAATATCAATATCTCATCATCTCCCGGCCACGGTCGGTATCCTCTGGATATCCGCCGTCCCAAACAGTCACCGGTAGGTAATCCGTCCCCTGCCAGGCTCAACGTCAACACCACATTCCTCTTGCCCCGGGGTACCTTACCGGGCCCACCATGTACCCGTGACGGTTCCTCCACTCCTCGACACGGATCTCGAAAACCACAGCAAACTCATGGTGGACGACACTTACATCACTAGAAAACCGCAATTTACATATTTTAAAAATATAATAAGTTTAGAAATTTTGCGGCTTTCCCCCGAAATCCAGAAATATCATAAAATCTCAAGAAATCCTCATAAGTGCATATGTCAATGATAATGAATGCATATGGTATCAATAATCAAGTTGCGATGTGTGATTAATAGATTAGGCATGAAAAAATAATATGATGAAGCACATGCACATGAATAGCAATCCTACGATTTCATTTTAAGGAATTAAAGCAATAGCTCGAGTTTAAGTTTCAATTATAGTAAAAGGTTTCAATTTAAAGGTTATCTAGTGTGGTGGCATGGCAATTACCAGGGTGTGTGTGTAAGCATGAATAGTGCTCGTGCTACATATAAAAACCCTGGCAATGGTGCAGGTGTCCTATAAAATGGTTTCACATATGTATGTCAATATAGGGCATGAATGTAGCAAATAATCATACAAGTATTACACCCCTAATTACTAACATTACTAAGAATCTTTTAAGCTACTAAAACTATCGGGCGACTTGCGCCATCCAACGATAGTCCCCCGTAGATGTTACATCTACTCACCGGAGTCCCTAGCTAGTCACGTCCAATCACCGCTTTCCCCTTTCGTGCCGCGTCTGATGTCTCCGCGATCGAACCTGGAATTAACATCAATACCAACCTAAGGTTACATATCAAGGACGACGAAAAACCCAAACTAAAAATACCGACGTTCACAAGCTAGGTACAACGTGCACAAGGTGCGCGGAACACACGCGAAAATCGCAAAAACTGGAAAAATCGCCGATTTGGTCGCCCGGCAAAACTAAAACCCGATTACTCCAAAAATCCGCACTCACGCATCCTAAATGTCATAGGATATGCCAACAATATAATCTAGATATCGCAATTAATTCGCCACAATAATTTACATAAAAACCTAGTAAGCTAGAATTAGCAATTTGGAACAAACATCGAAAATTAGCGACAAGGTTAACACAATCCAACACAACAATCCAAACTAACCCACTAGCTAGCCATTACACTAATTTTAAACCATTAACTATGCATCAAACCATAATTCCAACACAAACCCTTCTCTTGATTTTTGGTAATTAGCAACAACAATGAAAATTTCACACAAGTTAACTTAGATTAGCATAACATCAAGCCACTTAAGCAAAGTAACCATATAGATTGGTTAAGTAAACAACTAGATTAATTAAAAAGATTTAATTAACTAAAACATGGTTTCAAGAAACCCTAGTTAACTCAACCATTAACTTTAAACAAAACTAGAATGAAAATAGCACTAAATTAACACTAAAACAACTAAATTAAAGAATTCTAACCATATTAACTTAAAAGAGTAGAATTTATACCTCAAATCTATGGATCTAGCAAGAAGAAATTTGCCTCAGTGATGGCTTCATAGCACCAAGACCCAAGTTATAAAACCCAAGGTGAAAGGAATAAGGAATGGGAATTAAGTTGTGAGATTAAATTTTGATTTTTGGAGCAATATTTTGATGAAATTTGAGAGAGAAAGAGAAGAGGAAATAGGGGGAATTTCCTGCAGATTTTCGGCCAGGGGAGAGGTGAGGGATGGGGGTGGGTGTTGTGAGAAAATTCCTAAGTCAACCCTCTCAAATAATGTACACAAACTTTCAATTTAACCCCTTTTTAAAACCTTTTTAAAACACACCATTTTCTCACATGCCTTAAAATCAAAAGAGGCAAGGAAATTTTCTTGAGTTGCTGATGGTGGGGCCGGCCTAGGGGTGAGGAATGAGAGTGAGAGAGTGCACAAAAAAATTTTATGCAAAAAGACCCCCTACAAGTCCAAAATTGCAAGTTTTAGCTTAAATTCAATAAATTTCGTTTTCTATAATAAAAATTAGTAAAAACTTAAAATAAATTAATAAAAATTTATGTTACAACTAGATTTTAATTAACATGATTTTAGAGCTTAAATTTAGCCCATTTAAATTTGTATTTCTCGCTAATTTAATGTATTTTCTTACCGGCTTAAAATAATATTAAAAATTTGAAAAAAAGGGAAAAAATTTTAAATGACCAAAAATTAATAAGTAACTCATTAGCTACTAAAAACAAGCAATTGCCTATCAAAATTAGGTATAATTAGTCCTAAACTGCAAAATAACAAAAAAGACGGTTTTCGGAAAAATACCGAATTTTCACCGATTTTCAGGAAAACACCAAAACGAATTTTCAAGGCGCTACAATCTTCCCCCGTTAAAGAAATTCGGTCCCCGAATTAAAAAAATATAACTACGCGTACCTGCAAAGAGATGAGGGAATTTCCTCCGCATCTCTCCCTCGGCCTCCCAAGTGATCTCTTCGTTGCTCGGGCTGCGCCAAAGAACTTTCACGGACGGCAGGACCTTTGATCGAAGCTTCTTCATTTGCCAATCCAAAATCTCAACTGGCTTCATGGTGAACGAAAGGTCAGGCTCGAGCTGAACTGTCTGATGCTGAATCGTGTGGGAAGGGTCATGAAGATAACGGCGTAGCATCGATACGTGGAAGACGGGATGAACATCTGAAAAACTGGGTGGAAGAGCCAAACGATATGCAACAGCGCCGACACGCTCGAGGATCTCGAAGGGACCTACGAATCTAGGGCTAAGCTTCCCCTTTCACCCAAAACGCATCACGCCCTTCATCGGAGAGACCCTCAGAAAAACATGATCGCCAACTGCGAACTCTAACCTGCGACGGCGCCTGTCTGCATAGGATTTCTGTCTGCTCTGAGCTGCCCTCATCCGTTCTCGAATCAACTGTATCTTCGCTGTCGTCTCCTCAATAAGCTGCGGCCCCAAAATACTGCTCTCGCTGAGCTCTGTCCAACAGACAGGCGATCTGCATCTCCTCCCATACAATGCCTCGAAAGGTGCAATCTGAATAGTATCCTGGAAGCTGTTGTTGTAGGAGAACTCCACTAACGGTAAATGACGATCCCAGCTACCGCCGAAGTCTAAAACGCACGCTCTGAGCATGTCCTCGAGAGTCTGAATGGTCCGCTCTGACTGTCCGTCGGTCTGCGGATGAAACGCTGTGCTGAAGCTCAAACGAGTGCCCAAAGCCTCCTGAAGTCTCTGCCAAAGTCGGCTGGTGAACTGGGTGCCTCGATCTGACACGATACAAGTCGGTACGCCATGCAACCGCACGATCTCGTCGATGTAAAGCTGGGCATACTGAGCGAAGCTGAAAGTCGTCTTCACTGGCAGGAAGTGAGCCGCTTTCGTCAATCGATCTACGATCACCCAGATGGAGTCATACCCTCGACTGGTCCTGGGTAGACCCACAACGAAATCCATCGAAATCTGCTCCCATTTCCACTCCGGATTGGGTAACGGCTGTAGCTCTCCTGTGGGCCTCTGGTGCTCGGCCTTGACTTGCTGACAAGTCAGGCATCTCGATACAAACTCCGCAATGTCCTTCTTCATCCCGTCTCACCAATAGGTCTCTCTCATATCATGGTACATCTTGGTAGAACCGGGGTGGACACTATACACTGATCGGTGTGCCTCCTCAAGAATGTCGCGCCGTAATCCATCAGCATCTAGTACGCACAGTCTAAATCCATAGCGTAAAATCCCCTGATCGTCAATCACGAACTCGGAAAATCTGCCCTGTCCCATCTGTGCCATGATCTCTGAGCAACGGTCGTCACTGCGCTGTGCCTCATATATACGGTCAAGCAACTGTGGGCGTGCACGAACATGCGCGAGCTGTCCCCCTGTCTGAGTGAACTCGAACTCAACTCGGCTGTCGCATAACATCTGCCAATCTGCTGACGACTGCCTCTGCACTGCGCGCAAAAAGGATAGACTATCCCCGGGCCTCCTACTCAACGCATCTGCCACTACATTCGCCTTGCCTGGGTGATATAAGATCTCGCAGTCGTAGTCTTTCACCGACTCCATCCAACGACGCTGTCTGAGATTCAGGTATCGCTGCTGAAATATGTACTTTAAGCTCTTGTGATCGGTGAATATCTGACATGACTCGCCGTATAGGTAATGTCGCCAAATCTTCAGTGCAAAGACCACTGCAGCCATCTCCAAATCGTGAGTGGGGTAGTTCTGTTCGTGCCTCTTCAACTGCCGAGAAGCATAAGCGATCACCCGGCCATGCTGCATCAATACGCATCCTAATCCCACTCGCGAAGCATCACAGTAGACCACAAATCCGCCTGATCCCGAAGGCAAAGATAATACCGGCGCCGTAGTCAAACAAGTCCGCAGCTGCTGAAAACTGTGCTCGCATTCCTCTGTCCAAACGAAAGGAACTCCCTTCCGGGTCAAACCGGTCAAAGGTGCAGCTATACGGGAGAAGTCCTGAACAAAACGCCTGTAGTAGCCTGCCAGGCCTAGAAAACTACGGATCTCAGTAACCGATGTAGGTCGGGGCCACTGCTTAACAGCCTCAATCTTCTTCGGGTCCACACATATGCCGTCTCTCGTAACCACGTGACCCAAGAATCCGACGCTGTCCAGCCAGAAAGCACCCTTGGAGAACTTTGCGAACAGCTGGTGCTCCCTCAGAGTCTGTAACGTAATCCGCAAGTGCTGCTAATGCTCCTCTCTGCTCCGGGAGTACACCAAGATATCGTCGATAAACACGATGATGAACAAGTCAAGATACGGCCTGAAAGTACGGTTCATCAACTCCATGAATGCTGTTGGGGCGTTGGTGAGTCCGAACGACATCACCAAAAACTCATAATGGCCGTAGCGCGTGCGGAAAGCTGTCTTCGGTATATCCTCCTGTCGGACTCGCAGCTGGTGGTATCCTGATCGTAAGTCGATCCTCGAAAAATACCCCGCACCCTGAAGCTGGTCGAACAAATCATCAATGCGTGGCAACGGATATCTGTTCCGAACGGTAACTTTGTTCAGCTGGCGGTAGTCGATGCATAAGCGCAAACTTCCATCCTTCTTCTTGACAAACAGGACCGGAGCACCCCACGGAGAAACACTAGGTCGAATATGCCCCTTATCTAACAATTCCTGCAACTGATCCTTCAGCTCTCGAAGCTCGGCCGGGGCCATCCGATAAGGCGGTATAGAAATAGGCCCCGAGCCGGGAATCAAATCGATGCAGAACTCAATGTCGCGCTCAGGTGGTAGCCCAGTAGCTCATCAGGGAAAACATCTGGGAACTCACAAACAACCGGGACCCGGTCCAACAGAACCTCTGCAGCTCGAGTATCACAAATATACGCTAAAAATCCCTGACATCCCTTCCGCAAGAGCTCACCAGCGCGAAGAGACGAAATCAAGCTGGGAAGGGTGACGCTGCGGTCTCCCTGAATAACAAGGACTGGCTCTCCCGGAAAGCTAAATCTGACTGCCTTCTCACGGAACTCCACCGAAGCATAACAAGTGGCTAGCCAATCCATGCCCGGAAGCACATCAAAGTCCAACATATCGACGAGAATCAAATCAACCGATGACTCCCTCTCCCCGATACGAATGGAACACAAACGAAATACAAAACGAGCGACAAACGCCTCGCTTACCGGAGTACTAACAACAAGCGGATGATCTAACGACGATGACTCATGGCCCAACATCGGTGCAAAGTGTGTAGATACGTACGAATGTGTGGAACCTGGGTCGAATAATACCCGTGCGTCGAAAGAACAAACTGGCAAGGTACCTGTCACAACAGCATTAGATGCCTGCGCATCCAGCGGTGTCAAAGCAAATACTCGGGCCTGTCCTCCACCGATAGCGGGCTGACCTCGACCTCGGCCTCTGCCTCCTCATCCTCTCTGAACAGGACCACCGCGTCCATGGCCTCTGGGTGCACCTAACTGGCATGGAGCATCGCCGGTGGTAGGAAGTAGGGCTCTCTGAGGAGGGGGTAGGGATGGTGGTAGGCTCACATGCGGAACTGTCGCTGCTCCCTGTCGTCTTGCCGGACAGTCTCTAACAAGATGGTGAAGACTCCCGCACCCAAAACACCCTGGCAACGGCTGCTGTCCCTGGGGATATGAACCATACAACTGTCCCCGTCCAAATCCTCTGCCAGGCCTATCTCTCGGAAAAAATCTGGCGCGCTGACTCTGAGACGGTACATCGGTGCGAATCCTCTTCGGCCCAGAAACGGCCGAAGTCTGTGATATGCGTGCCTCCATCCGTAATGCCGTATCCATAGCAGCTGAATAAGTGTCGTAGTGCTGGGCGCCAATGGCAAGATATAGCTGGGCATCAAGTCCCTGTACGAACCTCTTCACCATCTTCCCTTCGGTATCCACCAAATACTGAGCATATCGGGATAACTGTGTAAACTGGATGTCATACTCAGACACCGTCATCCCAGGTGTCTTGACTAAGGCCTCGAAGCTACGAGCTCTGGCGTCACGAACGCTCTCTGGGAGGAAACGAGCTAGAAAGACCGCTGTAAACTCGGCCCAATTCATAGGCGGTAGACCTGCAGCTCGACCTCTCAAGACTGACTCCCACCATGTCTGCGCGAGACCCTCTAGTCGAAAACTCGTAAGCTCTACCCATCGATCATCCGAACATCTCAGCGAACGGCAGATCCTGGCTAAACTGTCAAGGAACGTATGTGGGTCCTCCGCTGCCGTGGTGCCGGTGAATACTGGAGGTCTCAGCCTCATGAAATCCTGTAGCGAAACCGGAATGGCCACGGTGGTAGTAGTAGGAGCAGGTATCATGGTCGTCTGTGATGTAGTAGGTACGTCATCCGGCCTCGGTGTACGACTGGCTGCAACTAGGGATCCTACCATCTGACGTAGCTCCTGCATACTCCCCATAATCTGTCGCAACTCCTCCATACCAGTCTCAAGCCTATCCATACGGCCTGGGGAAGGTGGATCGGTCTGTCCCTGCGGCGTAGGCATACCACCCTGCTCAGTCCTAGTCTCGGACGAGCCAGCTCAAATCTCGTCTCGGGCGGCAGCCCTCTGTGCCCTCATAGCCTTCAGCGGCATAGTGGCTGTTACAGGAAAATGGATAGTAAGAACGGTGCAATAGAATCATAGGATACACGGAAATGAAGAAGGAATTTCAAGCAAGTATATCCTAAAGTCACTTAGGCGGAGTGCCGTATCGCAAGTATGCCGCAGACATACACACGCTACGTTACCCTACTTAAGTCACTTACTCCATCTACCAAGGGTCATCCTACACTCAAAAAGGTAAAACCTATCGCTCTGATACCAACTTTGTCACGACCCGCAGGGTACAGAACGTGACTGGCACTTAAGTTTACGAAACGTCTCAAGACGTCCGTAAATTAAGTAAGCCAAAGCCCAGAAAACCAAAACCAAATAAGCAAAAGAGTGAAGAAAACCCAATCAATTGAAAGCGAGTTTATCAAATAAGTCATGTAAAACCCTTTTTAAAAACAATACCAATTTTTCCGAAAATTTCGGCAGAGTCTCCTTTGTAAATATTGGCCCCCAAAATGGGTACAACAAGAATATATATGAATCCAACAAATAAGGCATCCCCAAGCGGGAGCTAGCTCTTCGCCATAAGGCGGTCACAAATCCCACGCAATATAAAGCAACAACATGCGAAATAATCATAAGGAAGCATGAGAAAAAAACAGCATGTCGACTCAAGTGAGCTCGACCCCAAAATACAGCATAAAATATCCACAAATCTCACAGTCTCATCTCTAGGTCAATATACAATAATACTGGTAGATACAGTAGATGGAGTACACTAGATACAAGAATATACAAGGTGGTACAAAAATAATGATATAACCCACCTAAGAGCAAAACCTCGAGTCCAGGCAAAAGAAACAAGAGCGTCCGCCGCTACTGTACTGACGGAGCGGACCTGCAAAAGGCTATGGCACAACGGGGGTGAGTTGCCAACTCGTAAGTAATAAATAACATCTACACAGGCTATCGAATGCATGCACACAAGCATCCTAGCATCTAAAATACAGGTAAGGCAGGACAAAATAGCAGATATGTATGCAATATGAATATACTAGCAGGTATGAATGCAATGCGAATCAACTCATGATCTGAATGTGTAAGTATAAGAATCATGTTTTTCCTTTAGGAATCTCTTTTGAAATACCAGCACAATACCAATAGAATCAACAAGAATCTGTGTCCAGCATCGACACCTCAAAACTGTCTCAAATCTCATATCAATGTATCTCTGGCCCCAGCCGTCCGGCTGACCCATCTCAAATATCAATATCTCATCATCTCGCGGCCACGGTCGGTATCTTCTGGATATCCGCCGTCCCAAACAGTCACCGGTAGGTAATCCGTCCCCTGCCAGGCTCAACGTCAACACCACATTCCTCTTGCCCCGGGGTACCTTACCGGGCCCACCATGTACCCGTGACGGTTCCTCCACTCCTCGACACGGATCTCGAAAACCACAGCAAACTCATGGTGGACGACACTTACATCACTAGAAAACCGCAATTTACATATTTTAAAAATATAATAAGTTTAGAAATTTTGCGGCTTTCCCCCGAAATCCAGAAATATCATAAAATCTCAAGAAATCCTCATAAGTGCATATGTCAATGATAATGAATGCATATGGTATCAATAATCAAGTTGCGATGTGTGATTAATAGATTAGGCATGAACAAATAATATGATGAAGCACATGCACATGAATAGCAATCCTACGATTTCATTTTAAGGAATTAAAGCAATAGCGCGAGTTTAAGTATCAATTATAGTAAAAGGTTTCAATTTAAAGGTTATCTAGTGTGGTGGCATGGCAATTACCAGGGTGTGTGTGTAAGCATGAATAGTGCTCGTGCTGCATATAAAAACCCTGGCAATGGTGCAGGTGTCCTATAAAATGGTTTCGCATATGTATGTCAATATAGGGCATGAATGTAGCAAATAATCATACAAGTATTACACCCCTAATTACTAATATTACTAAGAATCTTTTAAGCTATTAAAACTATCGGGCGACTTGCGCTATCCAACGATAGTCCCCCGTAGATGTTACATCTACTCACCGGACTCCCTAGCTAGTCACGTCCAATCACTGCTTTCCCCTTTCGTGCCGCGTCTGACGTCTCCGCGACCGAACCTGGAATTAACATCAATACCAACCTAAGGTTACATATCAAGGACGGCGCAAAACCCAAACTAAAAATACCGACGTTCACAAGCTAGGTACAACGTGCACAAGGTGCGCGGAACACACGCGAAAATCGCAAAAACTGCAAAAATCGCCGATTTGGTCGCCCGGCAAAACTAAAACCCGATTACTCCAAAAATCCGCACTCACACATCCTAAATGTCATAGGATATGCCAACAATATAATCTAGATATCGCAATTAATTCGCCACAATAATTTACATAAAAACCTAGTAAGCTAGAATTAGCAATTTGGAACAAACATCGAAAATTAGCGACAAGGTTAACACAATCCAACACAACAATCCAAACTAACCCACTAGCTAGCCATTACACTAATTTTAAACCATTAACTATGCATCAAACCATAATTCCAACACAAACCCTTCTCTTGATTTTTGGTAATTAGCAACAACAATGAAAATTTCACACAAGTTAACTTAGATTAGCATAACATCAAGCCACTTAAGAAAAGTAACCATATAGATTGGTTAAGTAAACAACTAGATTAATTAAAAAGATTTAATTAACTAAAACATGGTTTCAAGAAACCCTAGTTAACTCAACCATTAACTTTAAACAAAACTAGAATGAAAATAGCACTAAATTAACACTAAAACAACTAAATTAAAGAATTCTAACCATATTAACTTAAAAGAGTAGAATTTATACCTCAAATCTATGGATCTAGCAAGAAGAAATTTGCCTCAATGATGGCTTCATAGCACCAAGACCCAAGTTATAAAACCCAAGGTGAAAGGAATAAGGAATGGGAATTAAGTTTTGAGATTAAATTTTGATTTTTGGAGCAATATTTTGATGAAATTTGAGAGAGAAAGAGAAGAGGAAATCGGGGGGAATTTCCTGCAGATTTTCGGCCAGGGGAGAGGTGAGGGATGGGGGTGGGTGTTGTGAGAAAATTCCTAAGTCAACCCTCTCAAATAATGTACACAAACTTTCAATTTAACCCCTTTTTAAAACCTTTTTAAAACACACCATTTCCTCACATGCCTTAAAGTCAAAAGAGGCAAGGAAATTTTCTTGAGTTGCTGATGGTGGGGCTGGCCTAGGGGTGAGGAATGAGAGTGAGAGAGTGCACAAAAAAATTTTATGCAAAAAGACCCCCTACAAGTCCAAAATTGCAAGTTTTAGCTTAAATTCAATAAATTTCGTTTTCTATAATAAAAATTAGTAAAAACTTAAAATAAATTAATAAAAATTTATGTTACAACTAGATTTTAATTAACATGATTTTAGAGCTTAAATTTAGCCCATTTAAATTTGCATTTATCGCTAATTTAATGTATTTTCTTACCGGCTTAAAATAATATTAAAAAATTGAAAAAAAAGGGAAATTTTTTTAAATGACCAAAAATTAATAAGTAACTCATTAGATACTAAAAACAAGCAATTGCCTATCAAAATTAGGTATAATTAGTCCTAAACTGCAAAATAACAAAAAAGACGGTTTTCGGAAAAATACCGAATTTTCACCGATTTTCAGGAAAACACCAAAACGAATTTTCAAGGCGCTACAGTTGGAGGACCTTCTTCTTCTAGGTCCAAGGAGAAAGCCAAAGGAAAGAAGAAGAAAGCACCCACCAAACCAAGGGGCGCTGTTAGTAAAGTGGAAGCCAAGGGAAAGGCAAAAATGGCCAAGGTAGCGGGACAGCTTATGGGGAAAGAAGAGTGCTTTTATTGTCATAAGAAAGGACACTGGAAGAAAGATTGCAGGGCTTGGAAGGCCAAGATCCAGGACCCGAAGCAAGTTGTGGCTTCGGCTTTAGGTGTGTATGTTATTGAAAACTGTCTATCAGTAAACTCTACTTCCTGGGTATTGGATACCGGATCAGGATCACATATCTGTAATTCTTTGCAGGCACTGAGAAAGCGTAGGGTTTTGAAGGCAGGTGATATGACCCTCAGAGTTGCAAACGGAGCTGGCATGGATGCTGAGTCCGTGGGGGACTATCACTTGGGATTGTCAGATGGACATGTTTTGGTTTTGCGTGATTTTTATTTTGTACCCAGTGCAACTTATAATATCATATCTGTATCTTTAATGTCTAAAGAAGCTTATGATTTTGCATTTGTAAGCGATGTTGTAAACATTCACCTTAATCATGTTCTGATTGGGTCGGGTACATTAAGCAACGGTATATACGTATTAAACCAACCACAGATTTTCAATGTCCAGAATACACACAAAAGAAAGTTTCCAGAAATAAATCATGCTTTCTTATGGCATTGTAGACTCGGTCACATCAATGAGAGAATGTTGATGAAGTTACATAAAGAAGAATATTTGGATCCGTCCGAATATCAATTATATGCAACTTGTCAATCCTGTCTCAAAGGAAAGATGACAAAGACTCCCTTCACTGGACACGGAGTAAGAGCGAGCGAGCTCTTGGGGCTCGTACACAGCGATGTGTGCGGTCCAATGTCTACACATATGCGAAGTGGTTATTCTTACTTCATTACTTTTACGGATGACTTTTCAAGGTACGGATATGACTTCTTAATGAAACAAAAATCTGAAGCCTTCGAAAAATTCCAGGAATACAAGAATGAAGTAGAAAAACAAACAGGCAAAAGTATCAAGACACTAAGATCTGATCGAGGTGGTGAATACTGAAGTGCCGAGTTCCTGGATTACCTAAAAGAGAATGGAATTCTCTCTCAGCTTACTCCTCCATACACTCCACAACATAACGGTGTATCGGAGAGACGGAACCGAACCCTATTGGATATGGTACGTTCCATGATGAGTAACGCTGAGTTGCCGCGATCATTCTGGGGATATGCACTAGAATCTGCTGCATACCTTTTGAACCGAGTTCCAACTAAGACAGTGCCTACCACACCATATCAGATATGAAGTGGGAAGAAACCCTATCTTAAGCATATTAAGACATGGAGATGTCCAGCTTTTGTCAAAAAGCAGCATGCGGACAAACTCGAGGCACGCTCAGTACAGTGCAAGTTTGTGGGATATCCAAAGAACTCCAAGGGATATTTCTTCTATTGCGAAGAGGAAAAAAAGGTTTTTGTTTCTCGTCATTCCTGCTTCTTGGAAACTGAATTTTTGGAAAATCGGATAAGTGGGAGCGCAATAGAACTAGAAGAAATTCCAGAACCACGAGCTATTACTGAAAGCTTAGTAGAACCAGAGGGTTCGAAAGAACAGGACATTCCTGCGCCGCTCTACAGGAGTAGTAGGCAGTCTCATCCGCCCGAGAGATACTACGGTTTTCTCATAGACGGGGATAGAGAGGATTGCATCATTGATCATGATGAGCCGACTAGCTTCCAGCAGGCCATTCAGAGCGCTGACTCGGTGAAATGGCTAGATGCAATGCGGACCGAAATGGAGTCCATGTACACCAACAAAGTATGGACTTTGGACATTGCTCCAGAAGGGGTAAAACCCGTAGGCTGCAAATGGATCTTCAAAAGGAAGATTGGTGTAGATGGACAGGTTGAGACCTATAAGGCTAGACTTGTTGCAAAGGGTTTTCATCAAAGACTTGGTTTGGACTATGACGAAACCTTTTCTCCAGTGGATATGCTCAAATCCATTCGGATCCTTCTTACCATTGCTGCCTTCCACGATTATGAGATTTGGCAGATGGACGTAAAGAACGCTTTTCTAAATGGAAATTTAGAGGAGTGTGTCTATATGGACAAGCCAGAGGGTTTCATTCAGAGTGGGAGCAGCGGGAAGGTGTGCAAGTTGCTCAAGTCCATTTATGGACTGAAGCAGGCATCGCGGAGTTGGAACATCTGTTTTGATGAGACGGTCAAGGAATTTGGCTTTATCGAAAATCCAGATGAACCATGCATCTATAGTAAAATTGTAGCACGAACTGTCGTATTCCTCGTTTTATACGTGGATGACATTCTCTTGATAGGAAATGACATTCCTATGCTACAATCTGTCAAAGGGTTCTTGTCACACGGGTTCTCCATGAAAGACCTGGGTGATGCCTCTTACATTCTGGGGATCCGGATCCATCGTGATAGGTCCAAAAGGATATTAGGACTTTCACAGTCCAGGTACATCACACCATACTGAAAAGATTCAGGATGGAAGATTCCAAGCGCGGTAATTTACCGGCTTGTCACAGGATCACCCTCTCCAAAGAGATGTCTCCCAAGACTGATTTGGAAAGGGATCGCATGTCTATTATACCCTACGCTTCTGCGGTAGGCACTATAATCTATGTGATGTTGTGTACCAGACCAGACGTAGCTTATGCACTGAGTGTGGTAAGCTGGTATCAGTCAAACCCTGGGAAGAAACACTGGAAAGCAGTAAAGAACATTCTGAAGTACCTGAGAAGGACTAAGGACATGTTTTTGGTTTACGGCGGAAAAGACCTCCAGATGGAGGCCTTTGCTGACTCCGGCTTCCAGAGTGACAAGGATGACTCCAAATCCATGTCGGGTTATGTCTTTACCCTCGATGGAGGGGCGGTGTGTTGGAAGAGTTCCAAACAGGAAACCGTTGCTGACTCGACGATGGAAGCGGAATATATCGCTGCATCTGATGCCGCAAAAGAAGCCGTCTGGATGAGGAAGTTCTTAACAGAACTTCAGGTGGTTCCGTCCATTGTTGCTCCAATACCTCTGTATTGTGACAACAACGGGGCTATAGCTTTAGCAAAGGAACCCAGTTCCCATCAGAAGTCCAGACACATGTTGAGGCGGTATCACCTGATCAGGGAGATCGTGGATCGCCGGGAGATCGAGGTTCGGAGGGTTGCCACAGAAGATAACACTGCAGGTCCATTCACCAAGGCCTTACCCCAGACTCAGTTCGAGTGGCTCATCGAGATGATAGGTCTTCGATACGCCAGTACTTTGCCTTAGTGCAAGTAGGAGATTGTTAGTGCATACGCCCTAGAGGCCATTACTGTATCATACTAGTTTGTATATTACTTAATAGAAGATTGGGATATTCACAGTTGTATAGACAATCTTGCTCGAAATGGTAGTATGCTACTTGGTTTGTTTCTACTTTGATGTGTGCATGTGTTTCTTTTAGCATATCGCCTGTACACATTAGTGGAGCCCTTAGGATCTTTGCTCGATTACCACCGTTGTGATGGCAGTCACACTAGAGGGGGCTGGGCAATCTACAAGCACATCCTTATACAGGTCCTTAGTCGTAGGATTATCGAGACAGGGCATCAATACTCCAGAGTAGACTAGTGTATACGCTTCTCATCCTAGGAGGGGAGATGGTCTGTCCCACAGCCATCAGTACGTCGTACTGGAGATAGTATGCAGGTGCTCCTTAGGTTACGAGTACACTGGACAGGACTCGCTGGGAACTGTTGGTTTGGTATTATACCTATCGTCAGTTATCAGTTCCCAGGTGAATGAGTACAGCATAGTCCATTGACTTGACACTGTTACTTCGCCTCGAGTGTGTTCCCACTGTTCTTAGATTACTACCCTACTACGGCTCAAATGAGTCGTGCAAACAGGTAGTAGTTGGGTGCAGTCCCGAAGCACTTGGAGACAGTGACGGTTAGACATGATTCGTCTCTCCCGGTATTGGGGGTTGATATCGTGCTGTGTCTAGGAGAGCCATTACACATAGTCGTCCCTGGCCACGGTAAGCGAGAATTACTGGTAGTGTTTCCAGTAGTTTCTCAGGGTGTTCTGGGCTACACTCCGGCACAACTTGTACCGCTATTAGGGGACTGACGTTTACCACCCCCCTAGGCCCGACATATGATACTCTCAGACGAACAGACCAGACTGTATAGAGATTGTCACATTCAGGCTCAGTAGGAGTTCGGATGGGTTCACCTCATCAGTCTTCTTATCGGCATCTACCTGGGGACCGTTACGTACAGCTAGTACCGCTTGCGGCCTGTGGTTAAACCCACTGCCAGCGTAGTGTCGAGTCTTTAGAGTCCCACACAGAGAGCTATTCGCTTTTGGGAAAAACAGAGTAGAGGTCGCATGGTTTTGCGACAGGGTTCGTTCACATCCGCGCACTTGTGCACGTTTGGTGTTCGAGCAGTTATTACTAGCGGGTTTTGGTTTCAGCCAGATCCTAGTATACGTTTTGGGATTGGTTTTTATCTCATTGTATTCGTGTTCCTCAGAACACGGATACGGGTGTGTATATACAGTTGGCAGTGGCAGAGGCAGAGGATTCTCATTAGGGTTGTTGACTGTTGACTTTTTCTAAACCCTAAATGAGAATAAGAAATAAGATTAATAATATTAATTAAGTATTATTGTGCCATGGTTAAATTGAACATTTGACTTTTGTTGACTTATTGACTTTGTTGACCGATTGACCATTGTGGACTTGTTGACCGTCATCATTTCATTGTTATGACTTTTATTTACTTGTTGTTCTTTACAAAATGCATTAAATGCCTGAAATGATAATGGTCATTTAAACTAACTATCACAATTCTTAACTATTATTATTATAATGATTATTCTTGCTTTTGTGAGTATGGTTGTAAATTATTGAGCTCATTCTATCATTCTCATTCTCTCTTATCCAAAGCTCACCCTCTTCCTCTCTCTCAAGGCTCTCATGTCTCATATGTTGAGAAGCATGAGCCATTGAGGTAAAACCCTCAAAACTCTTCTCTACTCGCTCTAGAGTACAAGGTCTAGCATGCCAAGCACTTTAGTTTCCTCTCGATTGAGGTAGGAGCTCAAGGTAGAGTTTTTCGGGTGGATCCTTCTTCGACAACAAAGGGACTACGAGGTGTAGCCGATCCAACCACTCCAAGGAGCAAGAAGAGAAGGAGTTCAAGACCTAGGTATAACTCTCTAACATAGTAGTTAAACTTCTAGTTAGTTTGCTAGGTTTTTGTTTAGCAAAGATCCTATTATCTAGTCCATGTTACCTTGCCATAAAAATCGTTTTTTTACCGTTTCCGCATCCCCGTAAGAACCGAGAAGGGTAACGTGGACTTACTAGTTTTACACATCACAATTGGCCGATCAAGTAGGTGTCTAGAAAGGTGTTAACGGGGTTATTCCTCTAGGAAAACAAGGTTTATTTTAATTAGGTCCGTGCGAAAGCACGGGTAACCTCTCTCAAAGTACGGTCATTGGCCTGGCCGAAAGATTAGCAAACTTGTAGGGTGTAATTAATTCCGGCTAGTCTTATCTTTTACGGTTTGAAGGAAAATTTGACTAAAACAGTGGGAGCCATCCTGATTAGATAAAATAATAACCAATCTAATCTTGCAAGAGCATATGTTGAGTGTTTTCTTCTCTCTCTCTCCAGGTAGCGACCATTTCACGCCTTAATCAAGGTAATAATATGGATGTATTGACCAAACCCGCTTATTTTACTGAGCAGGGGAACGTTGGTCCCGCTCCAACTTATAATTGTTATAATACCAAGCAAGAAAAATGGGATTACCAGAATTCCCGTGCCGCCTAAACGAAGAAAGTGCATGATGATGCATCGTCTTCGGGTGTGTTCATTACCGAGAACTGTTTTTCAGTATCCTCTACGTCCTGGGTATATGATACCAAATCAGGATCCTTCAAATGTAAGATATTACATGGGCTACATATAGTTAGAGAACTGAGAATGGGTGATAAGTTTTAAGAGTTAGAAATGGCGCAATTGTTGCAGCCAAGGTGTTGGCAGTTATAACCATGTATTACCAAATACATTGATTCTGAATGAATGTTATTAGATACCGAACCTGATATACAATATCATATCAGTCTCTTTATTTAGTAAAGAAGAATATAATTTTGTATTGTTGGATAATGTTTTGAACATTTACTATATCAAGAGTTGATCGGTTCAAGCACGTTATCTAAAAGCATATACGTTCTAAATCAAACAACAGTTCTTAACGTACAAAACACACACAAGAGGAAGAGTTCAGAAATGAACGAATCCTTCTTGAGGCATTGTAGACTAGGTCATATCAATGCGACCTGACTAGCTAAGTTACATAAAGATGCATATTTAAATCAGTTTGAATTTACATCTTGTGAAATTTGCCAGTCATGTCTCAAAGATAAGATGACCATAGCTCCATTTATTGGAAACAGAGAAAGAATTAGTGAACACTTGGGATTGATACATGATGATGTATGTAGGTCCCCTGTCTACACATACCAGGACTGGTTCTTTGTACTTCATTACATTCACTGATTATCTCTCAAGATTCGGACCTATGTTCCTGTTGAAACACAACTCTGAACCTTTGGAGAAATTCAAAGAATATAAGTTAAGAACCATAATGGGTATAAGTATTATGTCCTTTGATGAGATCAGGGAGGAGAATACTTGAGCACGGAATTCCTGGACTATTCTAAGTGAGAATTAGATTCTCTCTCAGCATCACTCCTCCGTATACACCACAGAACGTCGGTGTATCGGGGCGGAGCAATCGCACACTATGTGATATGGTGTGCTCTATGATGAGTACTACTGAGTTGCCTATTTTCTTTTGGGGGTTATGCACTTATGAAGTTGCATACCTACTGAATAGGGTTCCAACCAAATCAGGTGCCTACCACTCCATATGCGATTTGGTATGGGAAGAGCCCATATCTTAAGTAAGTTAAGATTTGGGGTTGTCCCGCCTATGTCAAAAGCAAAATCCGAACAAGCTCAAAGCAAGGTCAGTTATGTGGATGTTTGTTGGATATCCCAAGCATTCGCAAGGGAATATTTTCTACCACACCGAGGAACAAAAAGTGTTTTATTTCTCGGCATGCCGCCTTTTTAGAAAAGGAATTTCTTGTGAAGAAATTAGTGGTCATGAGGTAGAACTGGAAGGAGTTCCAGCTATACAAACTGCAGCTGATGATTTGGTAGAACTGGAGGATTCAATAGTTCCCGACGAACCTCAGCCTATTCGCCGATCTGGTAGGGTTCCTCACCTACCTGAGAGATACTTCAGTTTTCTCTATGACAGTGGGAGCGAGAATTGCATCATGAGATGATGACCCAACTAGTTTTGAGCAGGCCATCAAGAGTGGGGACTCTGTGAGAATGGCTGGATGCTAAGCGATCTGAGATGGAATCCATATACACCAACAAAGTATGGACTTTGGTTGCTTTATCTGAAGGGTTAAATTCCTATCAGGAGCAAGTATATCTTGAGAAGATTACTTGGTGTAAATGGAAAAGTTGAGACTTTCAAAGCTAGACGTATTGTAAAAGGTTCTCTTCATCGACCAGGTGTGGATAATGATGAAACCTTTTCTAGTGCCTATGCTTAAGTCCATCCGGATCCTACATTCCATTGCTACATACCATGACTACGATATTTGGTGGTTGGGTGTCATGACTGCTTTTCTAAATAGTGATTTAGAAGAGAGTGTGTATAAGTATACAGCCAGAGGGCTTCGTAGACAGTGGGACCAGCGGAAATGTGTGCAAGATCCTTTATGGGTTGAAGCAGGCATCGCGGAGTTGGAACATCTATTTTGATGTGGTAGTCAAAGCGTTTGACTCCATCAAAATGGTAGATGAACCTTGTATATACAAAAAGGTAGTAGGGAGTATGGTGGTGTTCCTTGTATTGTATATGGATGACATATTCTTGATAGGAAAGGAGTTTCCTATGCTACACTCGGTCAATCTCCTCTTATCACAAGGATTCTCCATATAGGATCAAGGTGATACCTCATAAATCCTGGGTTTTGGATCTATGTGATAGATCTAAGTGGATGTTAGGATTCTCACTAGGTGTAGTGAGATGGTATGAATCGATCTTGGGGAGAATCACTGGATAGCTTCAAGGGTGATAAGGTCGACTGAATGTCAGTCACAGGCATTGTCTTTACCCTCAGTGGAGGGATGGTGTGTTGGAAAAGTTCTAATCTAGATACCATGGCAAACTAGACGATAAAGGCTAGATACATCGCTACCAAGGATGCTACCAAAGAGGCAGTCTGGATGTATATCAGTTCTTGAGATGAACTTTGTTCCTACCATTGTGTGTGATAATGGAGTTAACTGTAAGTCCATGCTACCTCTCCCGGTACTTTCGGGCATGTGGAATTTGGTGAAAAACAATTTTCTAGAGGTGGTAACATGGACTCAAAACCGGATCTTTGTTAAACATCTAACTAACAACCTAACTAGGAGTTGTTAACTACTCGGTTAGGGGGTTATACCTTTCTTTCTTGAACTCCTTCGTCTTCAAGCCTCGATGGTTGTCCGGATCGGCTTCACCCCGTCATCTCCTTGCGCCGAAGATCGATCCACCTGAAAGCTTCTACCTTTGGCTTCTTCTTCGATCTTTGAAGAAACTAGTTCACTCAGTTTGCTAAACCTTGTGAACTAGAGTGAGTAGAGAAGAGTGTGTTGGGATTTTCTCTATGGTTCTTGGTTCTCAACACATGAGACAAGTGAACCATAGACTAAAGAGAGGGAGAGCAAGAGGAAGAAGATGAGAGCTCAAGAACACAAGAGAGAGAATGAAAAATGATAGAATGAGAAAGACTTTTCTCACTTGGCTCTCATAATCCAAAACCATCATCACAAAAATAGTAATCAAGTATTGTGTAAAATGGTTCAAGTCAAAATGGCCAAATCATTTCATGCACTCTTATTGCACAAGAGAACAAGCAAGTGAAAAGTCTTTGCCATGAAATGATAGCCATTGTCATCATGATGGTCAACTAGTCCAACCTAGTCAACCGGTCAACAAAGTCAACAAGTAAACAAAGTCAACCCCTCAACAACCATGTCACCACAATACTTAATTAATATTATTGTTAATCATATATCATATTCTCATTAGGGTTGAGCAAAAAGTCAATAGTCAACAGTCAACGGTCAACAACCCTAATGAGAATCCTCTGTCTCTGTCTCTCCGCCAACTGTGCATACACACCCGCATCCGCGTTTCGAGGAACACGAATACAAACTGGATAAAACCAATCCCAATACGTACACTAGGATCTGGCTTAAACCAAAGCCCGCTAGTGTAAACTGTCCGGACACTAAACGTGCACAGGTGCACGGATGTGACTGAACCCTGTCGCAAAACTATGCGACCTCTACTCTTTTGCCTAAAGGCGAATAGCTTTCTGTGTGGGACTCTAAAGACTCGACACTACGCTGGCAGTGGGTGTTGGATATATGTATGCCCTAGAGGCCATTATGTGATAGTGGATGTATCTGTACATGTATATATATATTCAGTTTGCATTCTTGCTCGACATGATAGTATGCTATCTGGTTATTCTTTATCTGACATGTTGATTTGATCATGCTTTTATTTCATTCATACATGCTGATAAAGCCCCAAGGATATCTGCTTGACTACTCTGATTATGATGGAGATCATACTAGTGGGACATCTGTAGTCTATAAGCATATCCTGAAATGTCCCTAGTCGGGGGTGTATCGAGACGGGGCATCGATATACCAGAGTAGACTAGCGTATATGATACTAGACCCATGTGATGGGCGATGGATGTTCCCACATTCATCGATGTTTGACATCAAGATCATATACGGGTGCTCAGTGCTGACTGGGTACACTGGACGGACTCGCCGAGAACTCCTATATGGAATTATATCTATCGTCGGATAGCAGTTCTCAGGTGACACTGGTACAGGTTAGTCTGTAGACCCGAGATCGTCATGGAGTCTTGTGTGTTCTCCCACTGTACTTTGATTGCCACCCTACCACGGCTCTACTGAGTCATGCAAACAGGTGGCCGTTGGGTACAGTCCCGAGACACACGAAGGCAATGAGCGATAGGAGGGGTTTCGTCTCTCCCGGTATTGGGAGTTGATGCTGTGCTGTGCTCGACTGGTTATAACAGCAAGTCCCTGGCCAGGGCTGCTGAGATTTGCTGATAAGTGTTATCAGTAGTTTCTCGATCTGTTATAGACCATTCAACGACACGACCTATTGAGTTATTGGGGTCGACGTGACCATCCCTAGGCTCGATATGCAGCATATCTGACGAAGAGACCGGACTGTACGGTAGTGTTGCCGGATGGCTCGACGGGAGTTGTAACAGGTTCGCTTGTTTTCTTCTTATCGCTCAATACCCGGGTGGCCGTTACGTTTGGCTGACCGCTTGCGGCTTGGGGGTGCTTGATATGATCATCACCCACTGCCGGCGTATTGACGAGTCTTAGAGTCCCACATAGGAGTTACCTAGTCCAGGCGAAACGTTGTGGTGCGCGTATGCGATATGCGCTTGGACCCGATTAAAATGCGTGTATGGGATACCGTATATTAATTGGGCGGCTTGCTAATGGTCGGGTCATATGTGATATGACCGGATTGGTGAATCAAGTGTTGATTCATTATTATTTTCTCACTACAAATCCTATGTTGCTTATTTTGGATGTATGCATGCATGTATGCATTCATTCTTGTTCATGCACATGTTGATGTGCAAGCACACATGCATACATACATCAAATTTTATCATGGTTGTTTATACAATGGAAATGGTGGATGTATAAGAATTACACCATGGTTGTATTTGGATAATTATTGGATTTAAATTAAAGCAAAAGAAAATGAAAAATGGGTTAAATCACTTTAGAATTTCTACACTCTTCTAACTCAACCATGCTCACCTAACTTTTAACCCATAGTTTATTTTCTTATCATGCTTTTAATTTAAAATAAAATGATATCTAAATACTTAACCATGGTTGGTTAAGAGAAAGAAAAATATATATAGCTATTTTTCTTTTCTCTTTGTGAAGATAATTCATTCTCTACTTCAAAAAGTCCATCATCTTCATCAACCTCCATGCTTAAGCTCTCTAGTTCTTACAAGAGAGTGAATCACTCATAAAAATAGGATTTTGAAGTGAGATCCATAGCCACAACTTCATTCTAATCAAGTCTAGCTCACTTGATTAGAGTGTTCTCCTTGTTTTACCAAACTTGCTAGCTTGGACGGGAAGCTCCGGGTGGATCGTCGTGGACGCAAGAGGAGGAAGAGTGGACCTTCTTCCAACACCCCAAAGTCAAAGGAGCAAACCAAAAACGGGAGCTACAAAGGTTGTAGCCTTCTAACCCTAATCTTTTCTAGTTTAAAGTTTGTTAAACCTAATTTTCTAGGATCGATTCCTTTGCTTGTTAGTTTAGCACCATAAAAATGAAAACTTTAGGTCATGTGATGCTTGTAATCTCTTCATAGGGTGCTAATCTAACCTTACATTGGTATCAGAGCTACTAGGCATTGGATGTCGACCTATGGGGGGTTCTCACTGTATGACAGTGTGGCGAAGCATAGGCTCTTACCCCCAGGGTGTCCCGAGACCGGAAGGTGTTCTGGTGGGTTGTAGTCCTCGTGAGGGGGCATGCGTAAAAAGTAGCGGCTGAGGGACCCGTTGGTGCCACGGCGACCCCATTGGATGGGGTGGCTGCCTGCCTTACATTGGTATCAGAGCCGACCTAGAACGTTAGGCGCCCTTTTTGCGAAGTAAAAAGTCCGATCGAAACAAAAATACGACTTTAAAGGATGCTCTCTGGAAAATTTTTAAAAACTGACTTTTTTCAGAATTAAAAATTCTCAAAAAATAAAGCAGGTAAAAATTAGACGATCTGGAAAATCCGTACCCATGAACAGTAAATTTCACCGCGGAAACGCGGCATAAGCATGCTTAGGCCGCGCATCCGCGGCAATATGAGGGGCTCTCTGACAATTTTCTGCACAGTAATTTTCTTTACCTGCTACAGTATATTTTGAGTATATTTAATCTGATTCTGCTGTTGATAAATTCTGGAGATGTTTTGCGACTCGTGGTTTCGATCGGAATTTTCATTTCGCTTTCTTTTCCGGGTAAACTAGAAAGTATTGAAGTGTTTGAACGAATATCATTTACTCAATATTCACGGGGTTTAAATAGTTTGGAGATGCGTGCAAGTCTTTTTGCGGTGGTCCCTCTAGAAGACAACAAACCTTAACTCGATTATGTGACCGTCTGGAACTGCCCTTTGAACCCTAGGGTTTGGGGCAGTACGGCGTGCCACATGTGAGGCGTTGGCTTGACCCTTCTACGGCTGGACCGCCGCTACTGTGCCACACTCCGGATCTTTTGAACCCTGCTCAAGTGTTGAGCTTTAGTGAATCTTGGGTGCTTGATAGTTCGTTCGAAAACTTTAATACTGTCTGTTTGTCTGGAATGTGGAATTCATATGGTTTAGGCATGAAATACGAGATATGTGATATTTCGCATTTATGATGTCTAAAGAGAATCTGGATTCCAAATATTGTAGTTTTACACTTTCTTTTCTGTGACCGTAAGTGTAGTATGTTAGATATCGCCGGTTTCGTTGCTATAAATCAACGACAATCGGGGTACGCATACTTGCTTATGTTGATGATATGTGATATTATGTGTTGCTGAGATATGATGTGCAGGATTGTCGCGATCGAATAGCCGGGGGGTTTTTGTGAGATGAGAGTTTTATATTTTCGTTCATGTAAATTCAAATGTAATGTAATATTCTTTTATTTGGGGCACTTCCAGGTTGCGGTTGTGTCACCGGTGTTGTATATTATTTACTTTTCCGCATTAGGATGGACCCAAGGAGGGGAGCACAGGTGACCGGGTTCTGGGGTTCAGTGGGAGGCCATCTCGAGGAGTCGAGACCGGGTCTCCTAAACTCCAAGATTGGTAGGGTCACTTGCTGCTCTCGTAGGGGTCCAGGGTGTGGGCTTGGCTATTCATCGCGACTGTGGAATCCGTATTTTCTATTCTGGATAAATACTAAATACGGACGTCCAAGTATATCCCACGTTATATCTATATTTCTGCTGCCTGTGTTCTGTGATATCTGAGACGAATGACTTATTATATATATGATATATTGTAGACGTTGCTTATGTTTTACACCCGCGCTAGTCCCGTCCCGGTATGCCGTTAGTTAAGTAACCTAACGGTGCATAACGGAACATTGCAGCGAATGCGGATGGCATAAGCGTACGTGTTATTTTCGTTTCTTTTCTGTGATTGGCTTTAGGACTTAAATGATGGGATTACATTAATGTGATTAATGTAAAGAAAATAAACCTAAAAAGATGTTGTAGAATCGGATTTGAAAAATACTCGGCTATTTATGAAAAAGCTACATTTCAAAAAACTGCGGAGCTTAAGCCACTCCTTTTGAAAAACTGTTTGATTCTACAATGATATCAAGTTCAAAGCGTTAAAGATTTTCTTAAAAATCATTCGCAACCCTCCGTCATTTTAGGAAGTAGAGTACTTAGTATTCGTGCTACGTTTGTTGACTTTAGTTAAGGCGTAGTGTACGGTAGCTAAGTGATTTCTTCCTACACTGCATATGATGCAGATTAATTAGGACATTCATGCGACTTTGTTGACCATAGTTAAGGGTCATATGGGTGGGTCTAATTAATCAAGAAATGACGGGTAGAACTTGACTGGTACTTATGATTTGTTGACCATAGTTAAGGTCATAAGTGCTAGGGGTAAAAATTATATCGGGAATTTCAAGTGTTGAAATTTGCAATGAGATTGCATACCTTCCATGTGATGGTTGGATCCCGATCCCACTGTGGGCAATAGTTGCTCCTAGGAGAGTTTTACAGTTTACAATTAGCTAACTCATTAGGTGTCTAGAAAGGTGTTAACGGGGCTCCGCCTCTGGGAAAACGAGGTTTACTCTAATTAGGTCCGTGCGAAAGCACGGGGAACCTCCCTCAAAGTACCGACACTGGCCTGGCTGAACGGTTAGCGAAGTTGTAGACTGTAATTAATCCTGGCTAGTTTTTCTTTTTAAGGTTTGAAAGAGAAACTTGATAAAAATCAGTGGGAAACATCGATTAGACAAGATAATAAACCAATCTAATCTATGCAAGAGCTTTCGCTGAGTGTATTCTTTTCTCTCTCTTAATGGCAGATACCAATGACTGGACTTAAGCTTCTACTAGATAAAAACAAACTGAATGGGACCAACTATAAAGACTGGCTAAGGAATCTAAAGATCGCCTTGACTTATGATAAAGTATCATATGTCCTCACGGCTTCAGCCCCGCCCGTCCCAGGCCCAAAATCCTCAGTTGCGGACATAGAAGTCCGCAAGACATGGGACGCTGACTGTGCCACGGCCACATGCCTCGCGCTTGCATCGATGGATAACACACATCAAAAGCAGCATGAGGACATGGATATTCACGGGATACTGCTCCATACAAAGAGTTGTATGGGGAGCAATCCCGCGTATTACGATACGAAGCATCAAAGAAACTGTTTCAGATGCGAATGGCCCCTGGCACACCAGTAGGAGACCATGTGTTGAAGATGATAGCGCTTATAGAAGAGCTTGAGGACCTTGGATGGACAATGGAAAATGAACAATATATAGATATTATTCTGCAGTCCCTCCCCTCCACCTTTGCTCAGTTCATAGTAAACTTCAACATGCATGGCATGGAGAAGGACCTCCCTGAACTCCTTAATATGTTAAAGAGTGCAGAGAGCACTATGAAGTCAGCAAAGACTCCCGTTATGACCATTGGACAGTCTTCTTCTTCTCGCCCAAAAGCTAAAGCCAAGGGAAAGAAAAAGAAGAAACCCAATAATCCTAAGGGCGGAGTCAAAAAGGTGAAGGGAAAGGGAAAGTCCACGGCTGGAGACCCAGGGAAAGGCGAGTGTTTTCATTGCCACAAGACAGGACATTGGAAGCGCAACTGCACGGAGTACCTAAGTCTCAAGAAGAAGCATGGTGATGCTTCTGCTTCAGGTGCGTTTGTGACTGAAAACTGTTTTTCTATAAACTCTGCTTCCTGGGTATTGGATACCGGTTCAGGTTCTCACATTTGCAATTCCATGCAGGGGCTGAGAAATAGCAAGGTTTTGAGGACAGGTGACCATACTCTCCGCGTTGGAAATGGTTCCAATGTACATACAGTCGCAGTGGGAGAGTATCACTTGGGGTTGCCATCTGGATGTATTTTGATTTTGAATCCATGTTATTTTGTACCGACTATGCTATGTAATATAATATCCGTTTCTTTGTTGGACAATGAAGGGTATAATTTTGTGTTGCAGAACAATGTTATGAACATTCACCTAAATCAAATGTTGGTTGGGTATGGTACACTTAATAACGGAATATATGTCCTAAATCAACACACAGTTTTCAGTGTACAACACACTAATAAAAGAAAACCTTCAGAATTAAATGAAGCTCTTCTTTGGCACTGTAGACTTGGTCATATTAACGAAACAAGACTAAACAAGTTACACAAAGATGGATATTTAAATTCTTTTGAATATAAATCTTATGCGACTTGCCAGTCTTGTATCAAGGGTAAAATGACCAAAACTCCGTTTACCGGACACGGAGAAAGAGCTTTTCAGCTCCTGGGCCTCATACATAGTGATGTATGTGGGCCTATGTCTACACAGGCTAGAGGCGGTTTTTCATACTTCATTACATTCACCGACGATTTCTCAAGATTCGGTCATGTATTTTTATTAAAGCACAAGTCCGACGCTTTCGAGAAATTCATTGAATATAAACAAGAAGTAGAAAAACAAACCGTCTTGAGTATTAAGATGCTTCGATCAGATCGAGGCGGAGAGTATCTCAGTACAGAATTTGCAAACTTCCTAAAAGAGAATGGGATTCTCTCTCAGCTCACTCCTCCTTACACACCACAGCACAACGGTGTGTCAGAACGACGAAATAGGACCCTATTAGATATGGTCCGGTCCATGATGAGTGACGCTGAGTTACCAGTCTCGTTTTGGGGGCATGCATTGGAGACTGCAGCGTTTCTGCTAAACAGGGTTCCAACCAAAGCCGTGTCTACCACGCCATATGAGATATGGCATGGGAAGAGACCATCTCTTAAGAGAATTAAGATTTGGGGTTGCCCGGCCTATGTCAAAAAGCAGAACCCGGACAAACTCGAGACACGGTCAGTCATGTGTAACTTTGTAGGATATCCAAAGAATTCCTATGGATATCTATTCTACCACAAAGAGGAACAAAAAGTGTTTGTTTCTCAGTATGCCACATTCTTGGAAAAAGAGTTTTTCACGGATAGAGATGATGGCAAGGTGGTAGATCTAGAAGAGGTTCTAGAGACACAAACTACAAATGACGATTTGGTTGAACCGGCTGTTGCAACAGAAACTGAAGAACCTCGGCCACTCCGTAGGTCTGGTAGGACTTCTCGCCCACCGGAGAGGTACTACGGTTTCCTCATTGATGGTGACAGAGAAGACTGTATCATGGAAGATGATGATCCTACCAGTTTTCAGCAAGCTATCACGAGTGGTGACTCTGTGAAGTGGCTGGATGCCATGAGATTCGAAATGCAGTCTATGTACACCAACAAAGTATGGACTTTGTACGTTGTACCCCCTGGGGTACAAATGGATCTTTAAAAGAAAGATTGGTGTGGATGGGCAGGTAGAGACCTATAAGGCAAGACTTGTGGCGAAAGGTTTTCGTCAAAGACCAGGTCTGGACTATGACGAAACTTTTTCGCCCGTAGCCATGCTTAAATCCATTCGGATCCTACTTGCTATTGCTGCTCACTACGACTATGAAATCTGGCAGATGGACGTTAAAACAGCATTTCTAAATGGAGATTTAGAGGAATGCGTTTATATGGATCAGCCAGAGGGCTTCATTGACAGTGGGAGCAGCGAGAAAGCATGTAGATTGCTTAAATCCATATATGGGTTAAAGCAGGCATCTCGGAGTTGGAACATCTGTTTCGATGATGTTATCAAAGCGTTTGATTTCATCAAAAATCCAGATGAACCTTGTGTTTATAGGAAGGCTGTAGGAAGAGCTGTCACATTCCTCGTATTGTACGTGGATGACATTCTTCTGATAGGAAATGATATTCCTATGCTACAGTCGGTCAAATCATTCTTATCACTGAGGTTCTCCATGAAGGACCTGGGTGATGCCACATACATCCTGGGCATTAGGATCTATAGGGATAGATCCAAAAAGTTATTGGGATTGTCCCAAACCAGGTACATCAACACCATCCTAAAGAGGTTTAGTATGGAAGACTCCAAGCGGGGTGCCTTACCCGCTTGCCATGGAGTCACTCTCTCCAAGGATTCTTGTCCAAAGACCGATGAAGAGAGAGCTCGCCTGAGCATTATACCTTATGCTTCGGCAGTAGGGTCTATAATGTATGCGATGTTATGTACACGCCCAGATGTAGCTTATGCACTTAGTGTAGTAAGCAGGTATCAATCCAACCCAGGGGAGAACCACTGGACAGCTGTGAAGAACATTCTTAAGTACTTACGAAGGACTAAAGAACTGTTCTTGGTGTATGGTAATAAAGATCTCCAAATGGAGGCCTTTACCGATTCGAGCTTCCAGAGCGATAAGGATGACAGCAAATCTATCTCAGGGTTTGTGTTTACCCTCAATGGAGGGGCGGTGAGTTGGAAGAGTTCCAAACAGGATACCGTTGCAGACTCTACGATGGAAGCTGAGTACATTGCTGCAAATGATGCCGCCAAGGAAGCCGTCTGGATGAAGAAGTTCGTCTCGGAGCTAGGAGTAGTTCCAACCATTATTGATCCAATACCTTTGTATTGTGACAATAATGGGGCGATGGCGTTAGCCAAGGAGCCCAGATCCCATCAGCGGTCCAGATACATCCTGAGGCACTTTCATTTGATCCGGGAGATTGTAGATCGCCGCGAGATCGAGATTAAGAGAGTTGACACAAAGAACAACGCCGCGGATCCATTCACCAAGGCCCTCCCTCAGCCGCAGCATGAGCGACTTTTTGAGATGTTGGGTATGAGATACGCCAATAACTGGCCTTAGTGCAAGTGGGAGATTGTTGGATATATGTATGCCCTAGAGGCCACTATGTGATAGTGGATGTATCTGTACATGTATATATATATTCAGTTTGCATTCTTGCTCGACATGATAGTATGCTATCTGGTTATTCTTTATCTGACATGTTGATTTGATCATGCTTTTATTTCATTCATACATGCTGATAAAGCCCCAAGGATATCTGCTTGACTACTCTGATTATGATGGAGATCATACTAGTGGGACATCTGTAGTCTATAAGCATATCCTGAAATGTCCCTAGTCGGGGGTGTATCGAGACGGGGCATCGATATACCAGAGTAGACTAGCGTATATGATACTAGACCCATGTGATGGGCGATGGATGTTCCCACATTCATCGATGTTTGACATCAAGATCATATACGGGTGCTCAGTGCTGACTGGGTACACTGGACGGACTCGCCGAGAACTCCTATATGGAATTATATCTATCGTCGGATAGCAGTTCTCAGGTGACACTGGTACAGGTTAGTCTGTAGACCCGAGATCGTCATGGAGTCTTGCGTGTTCTCCCACTGTACTTTGATTGCCACCCTACCACGGCTCTACTGAGTCTTGCAAACAGGTGGCCGTTGGGTACAGTCCCGAGACACACGAAGGCAATGAGCGATAGGAGGGGTTTCGTCTCTCCCGGTATTGGGAGTTGATGCTGTGCTGTGCTCGACTGGTTATAACAGCAAGTCCCTGGCCAGGGCTGCTGAGATTTGCTGATAAGTGTTATCAGTAGTTTCTCGATCTGTTATAGACCATTCACCGACACGACCTATTGAGTTATTGGGGTCGACGTGACCATCCCTAGGCTCGATATGCAGCATATCTGACGAAGAGACCGGACTGTACGGTAGTGTTGCCGGATTGCTCGACGGGAGTTGTAACAGGTTCGCTTGTTTTCTTCTTATCGCTCAATACCCGGGTGGCCGTTACGTTTGGCTGACCGCTTGCGGCTTGGGGGTGCTTGATATGATCATCACCCACTGCCGGCGTATTGACGAGTCTTAGAGTCCCACATAGGAGTTACCTAGTCCAGGCAAAACGTTGTGGTGCGCGTATGCGATATGCGCTTGGACCCGATTAAAATGCGTGTATGGGATACCGTATATTAATTGGACGGCTTGCTAATGGTCGGGTCATATGTGATATGACCGGATTGGTGAATCAAGTGTTGATTCATTATTATTTTCTCACTACAAATCCTATGTTGCTTATTTTGGATGTATGCATGCATGTATGCATTCATTCTTGTTCATGCACATGTTGATGTGCAAGCACACATGCATACATACATCAAATTCTATCATGGTTGTTTATACAATGGAAATGGTGGATGTATAAGAATTACACCATGGTTGTATTTGGATAATTATTGGATTTAAATTAAAGCAAAAGAAAATGAAAAATGGGTTAAATCACTTTAGAATTTCTACACTCTTCTAACTCAACCATGCTCACCTAACTTTTAACCCATAGTTTATTTTCTTATCATGCTTTTAATTTAAAATAAAATGATATCTAAATACTTAACCATGGTTGGTTAAGAGAAAGAAAAATATATATAGCTATTTTTCTTTTCTCTTTGTGAAGATAATTCATTCTCTACTTCAAAAAGTCCATCATCTTCATCAACCTCCATGCTTAAGCTCTCTAGTTCTTACAAGAGAGTGAATCACTCATAAAAATAGGATTTTGAAGTGAGATCCATAGCCACAACTTCATTCTAATCAAGTCTAGCTCACTTGATTAGAGTGTTCTCCTTGTTTTACCAAACTTGCAAGCTTGGACGGGAAGCTCCGGGTGGATCGTCATGGACGCAAGAGGAGGAAGAGTGGACCTTCTTCCAACACCCCAAAGTCAATGGAGCAAAACAAAAACGGGAGCTACAAAGGTTGTAGCCTTCTAACCCTAATCTTTTCTAGTTTAAAGTTTGTTAAACCTAATTTTCTAGGATCGATTCCTTTGCTTGTTAGTTTAGCACCATAAAAATGAAAACTTTAGGTCATGTGATGCTTGTAATCTCTTCATAGGGTGCTAATCTAACCTTACAGTGGGTTTAACCACAGACCGCAAGCGGCACTAGCTGTGCGTAACGGTCCCCAGGTAGATGCCGACAAGAAGACTGACGAGGTGAAACCCATCTGAACTCCTACTGAGCCTGAATGTGACAATCTCCGTACAGTCCGGTCTGTTCGTCTGATACATCGCATGGCGGGCCTAGGGGGGCGGTAAACGTCAGTCCCCTAATAGCGGTACAAGTCGTGTCGGAGTGAAGCCCAATACACCCTGAGATAACACTTGAAGCCTACCAGTATATCTCGCTTGCCCTGGCCAGGGACTACTCGTGTAATGGCTCTCCTAGACACAGCGCGATGTCAACCCCCAATACCGGGAGAGACGAATCCTGTCTAACCGTCACTGCCTCCAAGTGCTTCGGGACTGCACCCAACTACTACCTGTTTGCACGACTCCTTTGAGCCATGGTAGGGTAGTAATCAAAGTACAGTGGGAACACACTCGAGGCGAAGTTATAGTGTCAAGTCAGCGGACTAAGCTGTACTCATGTCACCTGGGAACTGATAACTGACGATAGGTATAATACCAACCGGTCAGTTCCCGACGAGTCCTGTCTAGTGTACTCGTAACCTAACGAGCACCCGCATACTATCTCCAGTACGACGTACTAACGGCTGTAGGACAGACCGTCTCCCACACAAGGACGAGAAGCGCATGCGCTAGTCTACTCTGGAGTATCGATGCCCTGTCTCGATAGTCCTGCGACTAGGGACCTGCATATGGATGTGATTATAGATTACCCAGCCCTACTAGTGTAACTGCCATCACAACGCTGGTGATCAAGCAAAGATCCTAAGGGCTCCACTAATGTGTATAGGTGATATACTAAAATAAACACAAGTACACATTGAAGTAGAAACAAACCAAGTAGCATTCTACTATTTTGAGCAAGATTGTATATACAAGGTGAATATCCCAAGCTTCTATTAAGTAATATACAAACTAGTATGATACTGTAATGGCCTCTAGGGCATATACACTAAGAATCTCCCACTTGCACTAAGGCCATGTACTGGCGTATCGAAGACCTATCATCTCGATCAGCCACTCGAACTGAGTCTGGGGCAAGGCCTTGGTGAATGGATCTGCAGTGTTATCTTCTGAAGCAACCCTCTGAACCTCGATCTCCTGACGATCCATGATCTCCCTGATCAGGTGATACCGCCTCAAGATGTGTCTGGATCTCTGATGGGACCTGGGTTCCTTCGCTAAAGCTATAGCCCCGTTGTTGTCGCAATACAGAGGTATTGGACCAACAATGGACGGAACCACCTGAAGTTCTTTCAAGAACTTCCTCATCCAGACAGCTTCTTTTGCGGCATCAGATGCAGCGATGTATTCCGCTTCCATCGTCGAGTCTGCAACGGTTTCCTGTTTGGAACTCTTCCAACACACCGCCCCTCCATTGAGGGTAAAGACAAAACCCGACATGGACTTGGAATCATCCTTGTCACTCTGGAAGCTAGAGTCAGCAAAGGCCTCGATCTGGAGGTCTTTTCCGCCATACACCAAGAACATCTCCTTAGTCCTTCTCAGGTACTTGAGAATGTTCTTTACCGCTATCCAGTGCTTCTCCCCAGGGTTTGACTGATATCGGCTTACCACACTTAGTGCATAAGCTACATCCGGTCTGGTACACAACATCGCATACATTATAGAGCCTACCGCAGAAGCGTAGGGTATAATAAACATGTGATCCCTCTCCAAATCAGTCTTGGGAGACATCTCTTTAGAGAGGGTGATCCCGTGACAAGCCGGTAGGTTACCGCGCTTGGAATCTTCCATACTGAATCTCTTCAGTATGGTGTCGATGTACCTGGACTGTGAAAGTCCTAATATCCTCTTGGATCTATCACGATGGATCCGGATCCCCAGGATGTATAAGGCATCACCCAGGTCTTTCATGGAGAACCTGTGTGACAAGAACCCCTTGACAGATTGTAGCATAAGAATGTCATTTCCTATTAAGAGAATGTCATCCACGTATAAAACGAGGAATACTACAGTTCTCGCTACAAATCTACTATTGATGCATGGTTCATCTGGATTTTTGATAAAGCCAAATTCCTTGACCGTCTCATCAAAACAGATGTTCCAACTCCGCGATGCCTGCTTTAGTCCATAGATGGACTTAAGCAACTTGCACACCTTTCCGTTGCTCCCACTCTGAATGAAACCCTCTGGTTGGTCCATATAGACACACTCCTTTAAATTTCCATTTAGAAAAGCGGTCTTTACGTCCATTTGCCAGATCTCATAATCATGGAAGGCAGCAATGGCAAGAAGGATCCGAATGGATTTCAGCATAGCCACTGGAGAAAAGGTTTCGTCATAGTCCAAGCCAGGTCTTTGACGGAAACCCTTTGCAACAAGTCTAGCTTTATAGGTCTCAACCTGTCCATCTACACCAATCTTCCTTTTGAAGATCCACTTACATCCTACGGGTTTTACCCCGTCTGGAGCAATGTCCAACGTCCATACTTTGTTGGTGTACATGGACTCCATTTCGGTCCGCATTTCATCCAGCCATTTTACCGAGTCAACGCTCTGAACGGCCTGCTGGAAGCTAGTAGGCTCATCATAATCTATGATGCAATCCTCTCTATCCCCGTCTATGAGAAAACCGCAGTATCTCTCGGGCGGATGAGACTGCCTACTACTCCTGCGGAGCGGCGTAGGAATGTCCTATTCTTTTGAACCCTCTGGTTCCACTAAGCTTTCAGTAATAGTCTGTGGTTCTGGAATTTCTTCCAGTTCTACTGCGCTCCCACTAATTTCCTTTTCCAAGAACTGGTGTTCTAGAAAGTGGGCATTACGAGAAACAAGGACTTTTTGTTCCTCTGCGTGGTAGAAAAGATACCCCCTGGTGTTCTTTGGGTATCCCATAAACTTGCACAGTACTGAGCGTGCCTCGAGTTTGTCCACATGCCGCTTTTTGACAAAAGCTGGACATCCCCAGATCTTCAGATATTGAAGATAGGGTTTCTTCCCACTCCATAACTCATATGGTGTGGTAGGCACAGTCTTAGTGGGAACTCGGTTCAAAAGGTATGCGGCTGATTCTAGCGCATACCCCCAGAATGATCGCGGTAACTCAGCGTTACTCATCATGGACCGTACCATATACAATAGGGTTCGGTTCCGTCTCTCCGATACACCGTTATGTTACGGAGTGTATAGAGGAGTAAGCTGAGAGAGAATTCCGTTCTCTTTTAAATAGTTCAGGAATTCGGCACTCAAGTATTCACCACCTCGATCCGATCTTAGGATCTTGATACTTTTGCCGGTTTGTTTTTCTACGTCATTCTTATATTCCTGGAATTTTCCAAAGGCTTCGGACTTATGTTTCATTAAGAAGACATAACCGTACCTTGAAAAGTCATCCGTAAATGTAATGAAGTAAAAATAACCGCTTCGCGCATGTGCAGATATTGGACCGCACACGTCGCTGTGTACGAGTCCCAAGAGCTCGCTTGCTCTTACTCCGTGTCCAGTGAACGGAGTCTTTGTCATCTTTCCTTTGAGACAGGATTGACAAGTGGCATACGATTGATATTCGAACGCATTCAAATATCCTTCTGTATGTAACTTCGTCAACCTTCTCTCATTGATGTGACCCAGTATACAATGCCACAAGAAAGTATGATTTATTTCCGGAGACTTTCTTTTGTGTGTATTCTGGACATTGAAAATCTGCGGTTGGTTTAATACGTATATACCATTGCTTAATGTACCTGACCCAATCAGAACTTGATTAAGGTGAATGTTTCCAACATTGCTTACAAACGCAAATTCATAACCTTCTTTAGAAACCAAAGATACAGAAATGATATTACAAGTTGCGTTGGGTACAAAAAAGCAATTACGCAAAACCAAAACATGTCCATCTGACATTCCCAGGTGATAGTCCCCCACGGCCTTAGCATCCATTCTAGCTCCGTTCGCAACTTTGAGGGTCATGTCACCTGCCTTCAAAACCCTACGGTTTCTCAACGCCTGCAAAGAATTACAGATATGAGATCCTGGTCCGGTATCCAATACCTAGGAAGTAGAGTTTATTGAAAGACAGTTTTCAATAACATACACACCTGAAGCTGAAGCCGCAACCTGCTTCAGATCCTGTGTTCTGGCTTTCCAAGCCCTGCAATCATTCTTCCAGTGTCCTTTCTTTTGACAATACAAGCATTCTTCCTTATCCACAAGCTTTCCCACTTTCTTTGTTGCTTTTGCCTTTCCCTTCGTATCCACTTTACTAACACCGCCCCTTGGTTTGGCGGGGGCTTTCTTCTTCTTTCCCTTGGCTTTCGCCTTGGACCTAGAAGAGGAAGATCCTCCTACAAACAAAGTGGATATTTCCCTACCTTTCTGTAGGGTGCCCTCTGCGCTCCTCAGCATGTTGAGGAGTTCTGAAAGTTCAACTTCCTTTTCTTGTAAGTTGAAGTTCAGGATAAACTGGGCGTAAGTGGAAGGAAGGGACTGGAGAATCAAGTCCGTATAGAGCTCATTCTCCAACGTGGCCCCAAGGTCTGCGAGCTCTTCTATGTAACCAATCATCTTAAGCACGTGTTCCGCTACCGATGATCCGACGGCCAACCTGCCGAAAATAACTTCTTCGACACTTCGTATCTTGCGATACGAGACTGCTCTCCATACAGTTCTTTTGTATGGAGAAATATGGATTCGAGGTCCATATTCTCGTGCCTCCTCTGATGTTCGTTGTCCATAGAGGTAAGCATGAGGCACTTGGCCTTCGCGAAATCGATTTCCCAGGTCTTACGGATTTCCTTATCCACGACGCTGGTTTTGGGACCTGGGACAGGGGGAGCTTTGGTGGTAAGAAGATACCCCAGCTTGTCGTAAGTGATTGCCATCTTGACATTCCTGAGCCAATCATTGTAGTTTGGCCCTGTCAGTATGTTTTTATCTAGAAGTAACTTAAGTCCAGTCATGTCGATTGGTCGCTACAATTAGGAGAGAGAAGAAACACTCAGCTTGATGCTCTTGCAAGTTTAGAATGGTTTTAGTTTGTCTAAACAGGATGGCTCCCACTGTTTCTCGAATCCCTCCTCAAACCAAAAAGGAAGAATTAGTCAGGATCAATCTTACCGTACAATTCTTGCTTAGCCGTTCAGCCAGGCCAGTGTCGGTACTTCGAGGGAGGTTTTCCAACGCTTTCGCGAAGTTCCTTAATTAAATAACCTCTTTTCCCTGGGGGCGTAGCCCCGCTAACACCTTTCTAGACACCTACTTGGTTTATAGCATTGATCGTTAAGTGAGAAATTTCCCGAGGAGTAGCATATACTCACAGTAGGATCGGGATCCAAATATCATCGCATGACAAAACTGAAGGAATCCTTCCAGAATCATCACACTCCAAATGGTATGCAACTCTAGCAAGTTTCAGTACTTATGAAACTCCCGATGTGGATTTTAACCCCATGTTCTTATGACCTTGGCGTGAGGTCAAAATGTCATAAATCACATGTCAAGTTCTTCACATCATTATCCAGGTTAATTTGAACCCACCCGTACCTACCCTTGACATAGGCCAAAATGGCAGTACGGCTGTCCCAAACCAACGCATTCTATCTATGCAACAGATAAATATCCGGCAGCTACCAATCACTATGCCTTGGCGTGAGGTCAAAATACATAGCTTGAATACTACCGAATATTTAACTGAAATGATGGATGGCTACGAATGGTTTTGGCTAAACCGTGAACGTAGTGAACTTGATATAATCGATGGAACGAGATAGCTTTTAAAAGGAGTGGCTCAGGCTCCGCATTTAAAAGTTAGTTTTGAAAAGAACCGAGTGGTTTTCCGAAAGTGTTCCAACGACTTTAATCTTGGTTTATTTTCTTGCATTAGTTCTTTTAATGCGTGATATTCTTGCATTAGTTCTTTTAATGCGTCCCATAATTTAATCCTACCATTGCAGAAAACAACAAAAATATGAAGTACGCTTATGCCATTCGCATTCGCCACGGGGCCCCGTCATTACCCGTTAGGTTACTTAACTAACGACAGAGCGGGGGCTGGGCTAGCGCGGCTGTAAAACATAAGCAACGCCTAAATAATATCATATATATATATATATTGCAATGATAGCCATTTCAGATCACAGATGAACACATTGGATATACTAGGAGTCCGCAATTCGTACGAGCCTGTAACGAAAAGCAGATTACACGGTCGCGGTGAATAGCCAATACCCCACCCAAGACCCCTACGGGTGCGGCAAACTACCCGCCAAGTACCCGAAGCGAAGCAACCTCCCTTAACCCCGTGAGTAGGCCACTCGGCACTTCGGCATACCCGGTAGTTTATGCACCCCCTCCATGGGTCTATCCTAGGAGCAAAAACAGTAAAAAGAAATTATACAATGACGGCTACAACCCCGACCCGGTTGTGCGGCCATACAAAAAATAATTACATCAATTTACAAATTTACATGAATTGAAAGAAAAGAAAACTCTCGTCTCACAACCCCCCCGGCTATTCACCCGCGACAATCCAATGAATTCATATACACATTCCAATAACATTACAGATCACAGATTTGTATAACCCCCACTAATCGACATATAGCGATTAGCAGACGTTCAATACAAATATCACATCACAGATAAAAACCCGTCAGCTCAAGTCTTTAGAAATTCGATCAAATATACGGATTTTTAGGCCCCAAACACAAAATTTTCGTTCTGGAAAATCTGGGCAGAAAATACATATTCCAAAAATCCCAAAACAACCCCATAAAAACACTGCACAAAATTTGTACCTCGGCCGAGTCAACTCGGCCGCGGAACCGCGGCGGGAGCACGCTCCCGCCGCGTTTCCGCGGCGCTTTGACCGGTTCGTGGGACCAAATTTCGTGGGTGTTTAATAAAAACCCTGAGCCGATTTTTAAGATGAAATTTATCAATTTTACAGAACTTTAAAAATCGACAGCAACTTTGAATTTCGGGTTTAATTCGGGACTTTTTCTTTGATCGATCTTCTAGTTACTTTGCTAACATGTTAGATAGAGTTTAACCAGGCTCTGATACCACTGTAAGTCCATGCTAACTCTCCCGGTACTTTCGGGCATGCGGAATTTGGAGAAAAACAATTTTTTAGAGGTGGTAACATAGACTCAAAACCGGATCTTTGTTAAACATCTAACTAACAACCTAACTAGGAGTTGTTAACTACTCCGTTAGGGGGTTATACCTTTCTTTCTTGAACTCCTTCGTCTTCAAGCCTCGATGGTTGTCCGGATCGGCTTCACCCCGTCGTCTCCTTGCGCCGAAGATCGATCCACCTGAAAGCTTCTACCTTTGGCTTCTTCTTCGGTCTTTGAAGAAACTAGTTCACTCGGTTTGCTAAACCTTGTGAACTAGAGTGAGTAGAGAAGAGTGTGTTGGGATTTTCTCTATGCTTCTTGGTTCTCAACACATGAGACAAGTGAACCATAGACTAAAGAGAGGGAGAGCAAGAGGAAGAAGATGAGAGCTCAAGAACACAAGAGAGAGAATGAAAAATGATAGAATGAGAAAGACTTTTCTCACTTGGCTCTCATAATCCAAAACCATCATCACAAAAATAGTAATCAAGTATTGTGTAAAGTGGTTCAAGTCAAAATGGCCAAATCATTTCATGCACTCATATTGCACAAGAGAACAAGCAAGTGAAAAGTCTTTGCCATGAAATGATAGCCATTGTCATCATGACGGTCAACTAGTCCAACCTAGTCAACCGGTCAACAAAGTCAACAAGTCAACAAAGTCAACCCCTCAACAACCATGTCACCACAATACCTAATTTATATTATTGTTAATCATATATCATATTCTCATTAGGGTTGAGCAAAAAGTCAATAGTCAACAGTCAACGGTCAACAACCCTAATGAGAATCCTCTGTCTCTGTCTCTCCGCCAACTGTGCATACACACCCGCATCCGCGTTCCGAGGAACACGAATACAAACTGGATAAAACCAATCCCAATACGTACACTAGGATCAGGCTTAAACCAAAGCCCGCTAGTGTAAACTGTCCGGACACTAAACGTGCACAAGTGCACGGATGTGACTGAACCCTGTCGCAAAACCATGCGACCTGTCGCAAAACCATGTGACCTCTACTCTTTTGCCTAAAGGCGAATAGCTTTCTGTGTGGGACTCTAAAGACTCGACACTACGCTGGCAATGGGTTTAACCACAGACCGCAAGCGGCACTAGCTGTGAGTAACGGTCCCCAGGTAGATGCCGACAAGAAGACTGACGAGGTGAAACCCATCTGAACTCCTACTGAGCCTGAATGTGACAATCTCCGTACAGTCCGGTCTGTTCGTCTGATACATCGCATAGCGGGCCTAGGGGGCGGTAAACGTCAGTCCCCTAATAGCGGTACAAGTCGTGTCGGAGTGAAGCCCAATACACCCTGAGATAACACTGGAAGCCTACCAGTATATCTCGCTTGCCCTAGCCAGGGACTACTCATGTAATGGCTCTCCTAGACACAGCGCGATGTCAACCCCCAATACCGGGAGAGACGAATCCTGTCTAACCGTCACTGCCTCCAAGTGCTTCGGGACTACACCCAGCTACTACCTGTTTGCACGACTCCTTTGTAGGGTTCCTAGGCACTCTCAAGAGGTCTCACAAGGCATCAACCATGCCCGTTTCAAATTTTACGGTGTCGAGAAACCCTAGACTAGATCGTTAACTAGAATTTTAGGCGAAAGATGCAACTAGTTAACAAATTAACTATAAGAACGGAAATACAACCTTTGTAGATACGTTTCTCCACCTCCATTGCTCCATGATGAAGTCCTCTCCGCTGTCCAAATCGAACCATGACTCTGGCGTCGGCTTCATCGGAGAAAAAGCGGGCTAGGTCATCGACGACGATGCCGAAGATGATCTACGTCGAGGCATCACTTGATCAAGCTCCACCTTCATCAAGCCATGAAAACTTGTGAAGGAAACACCCTATATTACTTGGCAAGAGGTAGAGGATGAAGAAATAGGAAGTGGGTAGACTTTAGAATTGGATTTCTCACTCATTTCATCAATCCACCATTGATGAAGTCAAGCTTCTTCATCTTGAAGAAGAAGAAGAAGAAGAAGATAATGTTATGATAAGTTTTATAATAAGAATAATAAAATCATTCTTATCATAATCATGAACCATGGTCAAGTGTAGAGAACAAACTAAGGTTCAAGTGAATGGTTAGGGTTAAGCATGAGACAAAATGGCCACTTTAGTCAAAGCTTCATGAAGCTTCAAAGATAAAACAACACTAGCAACCATTTTCCCTTTTTCTTTTACAAAATAAAATAAATGAAATAAATAAAAGAAAACCCTAACCATTTACTTAACCATAGGTTTAACTCTTTACACATACCCTAGCAAACATGTATCATCAAACATGATACAATCAAGTGCACAAAAGTATATCACATATACAATATGCACAACCAAGTGAGAAAATCCATTTAAAGTGAACCAATACTAGTTAATGCAAAGTAATATATCAAATATATAATTATACATTAAATCATTAAATCAACACTTGATTTAACGATCCGGTCATATCGCATATAACCGACTAGTATCCTATGTATCGGCTTACCGAATCAACCCTTGATTCGATAACTAGGTTATATCGCATATAACCATTCGATACATTCATCGCGAGAATAGAATACAGTATCACATACTGGTATTATTCTCGGTCCCGCACATATCTCATATGCGCTCCTATTTCGTTTCGCTTGAGCCAGGAAATCTCTGTGTAGCACTCTAAAGACTCGTCAATACGCCGGCAGCAGGTGATGATCATATCAAACACCCACAAGCCGCAAGCGGTCTGCTAAACGTAACGGCCACCCGGGTATTGAGCTATCAGAAGATCGACGAGCAAGCCCGCTCACACTCCAGTGAATCCAACCAGTAACACTACCGTACAGTCCGGTCTGATCGTCTGATATGTCGCATATCTCGCCTAGGGGTGGTAAACGTCAGACCCCAATAGCTCGATAAGTCGTGTCGATATGAGGTCTATAACAGTTCGAGAAACTACTGGTAACACTTACCAGTATATCTCAGCAACCCTGGCCAGGGATTTCCGGTTATAGCCAATCGAACACAGCGCAACATCAACTCCCTATACCGGGAGAGACGAATCCCCTCCTATCGCTCATTGCCTCCATGTGATTCGGGACTGTACCCAAAAGCCACCGTTTTGCACGCCCTCTTGGACGTGGTAAGATGGAAATCAAAGCACAGTGGGAACCACACAAGACTCTATGACGATCTCGGGTTAACAGACTACTCTGTACCAGTGTCACCAGAGAACTGCCATCTGACGTAAGGTATAATACCATCTGGGAGTTCTCGGCGAGTCCGTCCAGTGTACCCAGTCTCCACTGAGCACCCGTATATCATCTCTGATGTCAAACACCAATGGATATGGGATCATCCATCGCCCATCTGTATGGGTCGAGAAGATATACGCCAGTCTACTCTGGTATATCGATGCCCTGTCTCGATACACCCACGACTAGGGACCTTGAAGGATGTACTTATGGACTACCATGTCCCTACTAGTATGATCCGCATCATAGTCCAGGTAGTCAAGTACACATCCTAAGGGCTTTACCAACATGTAACAGAGAGACAATCAGTGTACACGTTAAGGTAAAGAGTAACCAGATAGCATACTATCATATCGAGCAAGAAAGTCCTCCCTATATATGTCCAAGCATCCACTACAATATACATCCTATGTATAGTAATGGCCTATAGGGCATACATATAACTAACAATCTCCCACTTGCACTAGGGCCATCTGTAGCAGTGGTTGTAGTATCTCATACTCAACCATCCCATAAAAGTCTCTCTCTGGGAATAGGCCTTCGTGAGTGGATCCGCCGTGTTGTTCTCTGACTCTACTCTCCTAACCTAGATCACCCTGGAGATTAACCATCTCCATGATCAGGTGACACTTCCTTAGAGTTTGTCTGGATCACTGATGGGATGGGTGTTCCTTGGCATAAGTCACAACTCCATTGTCTCATAATGGTTGGAACGTAGTTCATCTCATGAACCAACATACACCCAAACATTCTCTTTGGTAGCATCTTAAGTAGCGATGTATCCTGCCTTTATCGTCTAGTATGCCACGGTATCTAGCTTGGAACTCTTCCAACATACCGTCCCTTTACTGAGGGTAAAGACAATGCCTGTGACTGACATTCAGTCGTCCTTATCACTCTGGAACCCTTCCAGTGATTCTCCCCAGGATGGGTTGATACCATCTCACTACAACTAGTGAGAATCCTAACATCCAATTTGATCTATCGCAAAGATCCAAAATCCAGGATTTAGGAGGTATCACTTTGATCCTATTATGGAGAATTCTTGTGATAACCGGAGATTGACCGAGCGTAGCATAGGAAACTCCTTCCCTATCAAGAGTATGTCATCCACGTACTCTACGAGGATCACTACCATACTCCCTACTACCTTCTTGTATATACAAGGTTCATCTACCATTTTGATGATGTCAAACTATTTGACTTCCACATCAAAACAGATGTTCCAACTCCGCGATACCTGCTTTATCACATAAAGAATCTTGTACACGTTTCCGCTGCTCCCACTGTTTACGAAGCCCTCTGGCTGTGTACTTATAGACGTTCTCTTCTAAAGCTTCATTTAGAAAAGCAGTCATGGCACCCAACCGCCAGATATCGTAGTCATGGTATGTAGCCGTGGCAAGTAGGATCTGGATGGACTTAAGCATAGCCACTTGAGAAGGTTTCATCATTATCCACGCCTGGTCGATGACGAAAACCTTTAACAAGTCTAGCTTTGAAAGTCTCAACTTTTCCATGTACACCAAGTAATCTTCTCAAGATATACTTGCTCCTGATGGGGATTTAACCCTTCAGATAAAGCAACTAAAGTCCATACTTTGTTGGTGTATAAGGATTCCATCTCAGATCACTAAGCATCCAGCCATTCTTACAGAGTCTCACTCCTGATGGCCAGCACGAAACTAGTCGGGTCATCATCTCATGATGCAATCCTCGCTCCCAATGTCATAGAGAAACCGAAGTATCTCTCAGGTGGGTGAGGAACCCTACTAGATCGGCGGAGAGGCTGAGGTTCGTTGGTATCTACTGAATCCTTTGGTTGTACCAAATCATCTGCTGTAGTTTGTATAGCTGGAACCTTTCCAGTTCTACATAACTAACCTTGCCTCGAGCTTGTCCGGATTTTGCTTTTAGACATAGGCCGGACAACCCCAAATCTTAACTAGCTTAAGACATGGGCTCTTCCCATACCATATCACATATGAAGCGGTAGGCATAGATTTGATTTGAATCCAATTCAATAGGTATGCAGCTTCTCAAGTGCATTACTCCCAAAAAGGAAATAGGAAACTCAGTAGTACTCATCATAGAGCACACCATATCATATAGGGTGCATCTGCTCCGCCCCGATACACCGACGTACTGTGGTGTATACGGAGGAGTAATGCTGAGAGAGAATCTCATTCTCCTTTAGAATAATCCAGGATTTTCGTGCTCAAGTATTCTCCTCCTCGATCACATCAAAGGACATAATACTTATACCCGTATTTTGGTTCTCTACTTCTAACTTATATTCTGTGAATATCTCAAAAGATTCGGACTTGTGTTTCAACAGGAACATATGTCTGAATCTTGAGAGATTATCAGAGAATGTAATGAAGTATATAGAACCGTTCTTGGCATGTGTAGACAGGGGATCTTACATAAATCATCATGTATCAATCCCAAGAGTCGACTAACTCTTTCTCTGTTTCCAATAAGCAGAGCTATGGTCATCTAATCTTTGTGACATGACTGGCAAGTTTCAGAAGAAGTAAATTCAAACTGATTTAAATATGCATCTACATGTAACTTCAGCAAGTCGGGTCGCATTGATATGACCTAGTCTACAATGCCTCAAGAAGGATCCGTTCATTTCTGAACTCTTACTCTTGTGTGTGTTCCGTATACTAAGAACTGTAGTTTGATTTAGAACGTCAATGCTTTTAGATAACGTGCCTGAACCGATCAACTTTTGATATAGGAAATGTTCAAAACATTATCCAACAATACAAAATTTTATCATTTCTTTACTGATAAAGAGATTGATATGATTTTGTATATCAGGTTCGGTATCTAATAGCGTTTGTTCAAAATCAATGTATTGGTAATACAGGGTGACAGTGACCAACAGACTTGGCTGCAACACTTGCCCCGTTTTCTGTCTCATGAAACTTATCACCCGTTCTCAGTTTTTCTACCCTTTTGTAGCCCTATGTAACAGATTACATATCTGGGATCTTGATCTGGTATCAAATACCAAGGATGCGGAGGATACTGAGAAACAGTTCTGTATAATGAACACACCCGAAGATGATGCATCAGCATGCACTCTCTTCGTTTGGGCGGCACGGGAATTCTGGTATTCCCCAATTTCCTGCTCTGTCTTATAACAATTATAAGTTGGAGCAGGACCAACGTTCCCCAGCTCAGTATAACAGGCGGGTTCGGTCAATAATCCGTATTATTATCTTGATTAAGGCGTGATATGGTCGCTACCTGGAGAGAGAGAGAAGAAAACATTCAGCGTGCGCTCTTGCAAGAATAGATTGGTTATTCTTTTATCTAATCAGGATGGCTCCCACTGCTTTTTATCAAATCTTCCTTCAAACCCTAAAAGGAAAGACTAGCCGGGATTAATTACACACTACAAGTTCGCCAATCTTTCAGCCAGGCCAGTGTCGGTACTTTGAGGGAGGTCCCCCGTGCTTTCGCACGAACCTAATTAATGTAAACCTCGTTTTCCCAGAGGCGTAACCTCGTTAACACCTTTCTAGACACCTACTTGATCGGCTAATTGTAATGTGTAAAACTCTCCCAGGAGTAACTCTTACTCGCAGCGGGTATCGGGATCCAACTATCTCATAGAAGGTATGCAATCTCATTGCAAATTTCAACACTTGAAATTCCCGATATTATTTTGCCCCTAGCGTCCTATGACCTTGACAGAGGTCAACAAACCATAGGCTGCTAGTCAAGTTCAACCCGTCATTTCCTGATTGAAGTAAACCCACCCGCACGACCCTTGACAGAGGTCAACAAGGTCACACGACTACCCTAAATCAATCACATCATATGCTAATACAGATAAGCACTAATCAGCTACCGCACACTACGCCTTGACAGAGGTCAACAAACGTAGCACGGATACTAACCAGTACATATCTGAAATGACGGAGGGCTACGACAGGTTTTTCTGAAAACCTATTGCGTAATGAACTTGATATCGTTGTAGAATCAAATTATTTTAAAATGGAGTGTTTTTAAGGCTTTTTCTAGTTTTGCTAAAGGAGTCACTCCCGGTGAAGGGATCGTCGGTCCTTTCCTCGTCGAATGAGGTGCGGGATATATCATATATATCACTGTGCAAAGCAGAACTCTTAAAAGCAATCTAAAGACAAACCGAGTGTGTAGCATCTGCCAGTTATTGCTAAAGGAGTCACTCCCGGTGAAGGGATCTCGGTCCTTTCCTTATCGAATAAGGTGCAGGATATATCATATATACCGCTGTGCAAAGCAAGAACTGTAGCTACCTGTTTTATTTTGAAATTCGATTCTACAACGTCTTTAGGTTTCTTTTTCTTTCATTAATCACATTAATGAAGTCCCATCATTTAAGTACCTAAACATCACAGATAAATACGACGTACACTTATGCCATCCGCATTCGCCTCGATGTCCTCTCGTGCACCGTTAGGTTAGGTAACTAACGGCAGAGCGGGGCAGGGCTAGCGCGGGTGTAAAATATAAGTAACGCCTATATAATATATCATATATACTATATAAAGTATCCATCACAGAACATCACATGATCACATCACAGATATCGCAGCAGAAGAATCATATGAAATATTGGATATACTAGGACGTCCGTGTTTTCAATACGAGCCAGTATAAAACACGGATTCTACGGTCGCGATGAATAGCCAAACCCACACCCCTAGACCCCTACGAGAGCGGCAAGCAACCCTACCAATTCTAGAGTTAGGAGACCCGGACTCGACTCCTCGAGTTGGTCTCCCACTGGACTCCAGAACCCGGTTACTTGTGCTCCCCTCCTTGGGTCTATCCTAGTGCGGAAAAGTAAATAATATACAAAAAGTGACATCTTCCGCAACCTGGAAGTGCCCCAATAAAAGAATATTACATACAAGTTTTTACATGAATGAAAATGAAAAACACTCATCTCACATAAAAACCCCCGGCTATTCAAACACGACGATCCAATATAACATATCCAGCAACACATAACATCACATGTCATCAACGTAAGTAAACATGCGCATCCCAATTGTCGTTGACATATAGCAACGAAACCGGCGATATCACATATTACACTTACGGTCACAGAAAAGAAAGTGTAAAACTACAACAGTTGGAATCCGCAATCTGCATAGACATCGCATGCCTAATGAAATGAATACCTTAGACATCACATGCCTAACAATTATAAACCCCGCATTTTAGTCTCAAAATCGAAAACACTTTTCAATATCAAGTCGGGCAATTCAACAAGATTCCCGACATCCTGATCGAATGCTCGTCGCAAACTTTAGTAGGCGGCCGCACCCCCGATGCCGTCGATGAAGTGCACCAAGGCGGAACACCGCTACCGCGAGCATCCGGACGGATGCTTTCGGCGACGGGGTTCTCCTACAGTCACTTGGTCGGGGCTATGGAGTGAGGTTGTCTATTAAGTTTACCCGGCGAGTATCCGCATACGCTACGTGATTGCGACGGACTTTTGATCACATCAAAATTCCGTGGCAACCGATCAAGTGAGACTAAACTGCTATGTTTATAATATTCATTCAGTTATCTCATAACTTATTGTGAATTCCAAGTATTGTATCCCATTCCAGATAAATAGAAAATGTTAAACTTTCCGATCGAACATTCAAACATCCAAGTTTTCCCGATACAGCTCAACACATGAAATAAGTCTAAAAACTTTCGGTGCGTGCCTCAGTACCAACGGTCCAGCCGTAGAAGGGTCAAGCCAACGCCTCACATGTGGCACGCCGTACTGCCCCAAACCCGAAGGTTCTAAGGGCAGTTCAAGACGGTCACATAATCGAGTTAAAGTTTGTTGTCTTCTAGAGGGTCCATCGTGTTACTTGCACTACTTAGAATGTCTTTAAACCACGGAAAAATCCAACACTTGGAAATTTTCCGGCAGGAGAAAAGTTGGGTATTTATATCCGGTCGAACTTTTTAACATATTCAAAAATTATCCGGAAATCCAATAGACAAAGTCCGATAATCCGATCGAATAAACGAATCCCCAAAACAACTCAAAATATTCAACTCTTGAATAAATATTAAAAATTCCCAGAAAATCCAGCACCTGAAAACATGAATTACTGTGCAAAAATTGTTGGATGATATGACAATTTGGCCGCGGAACTGCCGCACAAGCCATGCTTGTGCCGCGGTTCCGCTGCGCAATGAGGGAATCATGGGTACGGGCTTCATAGTAATTCTTACAATTCCCTGCTGAATTTTCTGCATATTTTTAATCTGGAAAAATCCCAGAAATTGAAAAAAGTCCAGAGAGTATATTGTATTAGGGTTTCGATGTCCGATCGGGTCTCAAACGTCGTCTAGGGATCGCCTAAGGCTCTAGCTAGGCTCTGATACCACTGTAGGGTTCCTAGGCACTCTCAAGAGGTCTCACAAGGCATCAACCATGCCCGTTTCAAATTTTACGGTGCCGAGAAACCCTAGACTAGATCGTTAACTAGAATTTTAGGCGAAAGATGCAACTAGTTAACAAATTAACTATAAGAACGGAAATACAACCTTTGTAGATCCGTTTCTCCACCTCCATTGCACCATGATGAAGTCCTCTCCGCTGTCCAAATCGAACCATGACTCTGGCGTCGGCTTCATCGGAGAAAAAGCGGGGTAGGTCATCGACGACGATGCCGAAGATGATCTACGTCGAGGCATCACTAGATCAAGCTCCACCTTCATCAAGCCATGAAAACTTGTGAAGGAAACACCCTATACTACTTGGCAAGAGGTAGAGGATGAAGAAATAGGAAGTGGGTAGACTTTAGAATTGGATTTCTCACTCATTTCATCAATCCACCATTGATGAAGTCAAGCTTCTTCATCTTGAAGAAGAAGAAGAAGAAGAAGATAATGTTATGATAAGTTTTATAATAAGAATAATAAAATCATTCTTATCATAATCATGAGACAAAATGGTTCAAGTGAATGGTTAGGGTTAAGCATGAGACAAAATGGTCACTTTAGTCAAAGCTTCATGAAGCTTCAAAGATAAAACAAAACTAGCAACCATTTTCCCTTTTTCTTTTCCAAAATAAAATAAATGAAATAAATAAAAGAAAACCCTAACCATTTACTTAACCATAGGTTTAACTCTTTACACATACCCTAGCAAACATGTATCATCAAACATGATACAATCAAGTGCACAAAAGTATATCACATATACAATATGCACAACCAAGTGAGAAAATCCATTTAAAGTGAACCAATACTAGAAAATGCAAAGTAATATATCAAATATATAATTATACATTAAATCATTAAATCAACACTTGATTTAACGATCCGGTCATATCGCATATAACCGACTAGTATCCTATGTATCGGCTTACCGAATCAACCCTTGATTCGATAACTAGGTTATATCGCATATAACCATTCGATACATTCACCGCGAGAATAGAATACAGTATCATATACTGGTATTATTCTCGGTCCCGCACATATCTCATATACGCTCCTATTTCGTTTCGCTTGAGCCAGGAAATCTCTGTGTAGGACTCTAAAGACTCGTCAATACGCCGGCAGCAGGTGATGATCATATCAAACACCCACAAGCAGCAAGCGGTCTGCTAAACGTAACGGCCACCCGGGTATTGAGCGATCAGAAGATCAACGAGCAAGCCCGCTCACACTCCAGTGAATCCAACCAGTAACACTACCGTACAGTCCGGTCTGATCGTCTGATATGTCGCATATCTCGGCTAGGGGTGGTAAACGTCAGACCCCAATATCTCGATAAGTCGTGTCGATATGAGGTCTATAACAGTTCGAGAAACTACTGGTAACACTTACCAGTATATCTCAGCAACCCTGGCCAGGGATTTCCGGTTATAGCCAATCGAACACAGCGCAACATCAACTCCCTATACCGGGAGAGACGAATCCACTCCTATCGCTCATTGCCTCCATGTGATTCGGGACTGTACCCAAAAGCCACCGTTTTGCACGCCCTCTTGGACGTGGTAAGATGGAAATCAAAGCACAGTAGGAACCACACAAGACTCTATGACGATCTCGGGTCAACAGACTACTCTGTACCAGTGTCACCAGAGAACTGCCATCTGACGTAAGGTATAATACCATCTGGGAGTTCTCGGCGAGTCCGTCCAGTATACCCAGTCTCCACTGAGCACCCGTATATCATCTCTGATGTCAAACACCAATGGATATGGGATCATCCATCGCCCATCTGTATGGGTCGAGAAGGTATACGCCAGTCTACTCTGGTATATCGATGCCCTGTCTCGATACACCCACGACTAGGGACCTTGAAAGATGTACTTATGGACTACCATGTCCCCACTAGTATGATCCGCATCATAGTCCAGGTAGTCAAGTACACATCCTAAGGGCTTTACCAACATGTAACAGAGAGACAATCAGTGTACACGTTAAGGTAAAGAGTAACCAGATAGCATACTATCATGTCGAGCAAGAAAGTCCTCCCTATATATGTCCAAGCATCCACTACAATATACATCCTATGCATAGTAATGGCCTCTAGGGCATACATATAACTAACATCCTTTGAGCCGTGGTAGGGTAGTAATCAAAGTACAGTGGGAACACACTCGAGGCGAAGTGATAGTGTCAAGTCAGCGGACTAAGCTGTACTCATGTCACCTGGGAACTGATAACTGACGATAGGTATAATACCAACCGGTCAGTTCCCGATGAGTCCTGTCCAGTGTACTCGTAACCTAACGAGCACCCGCATACTATCTCCAGTACGACGTACTAACGGCTGTGGGACAGACCGTCTCCCACACTGGGACGAGAAGCGCATGCGCTAGTCTACTCCGGAGTATCGATTCCCTGACTCGATAGTCCTGCGACTAGGGACCTGCATAAGGATGTGCTTATAGATTACCCAGCCCCACTAGTGTGACTGCCATCACAACGCTGGTAATCAAGCAAAGATCCTAAGGGCTCCACTAATGTGTATAGGTGATATACTAAAATAAACACAAGTACACATTGAAGTAGAAACAAACCAAGTAGCATACTACTATTTTGAGCAAGATTGTATATACAAGGTGGATATCCCAAGCTTCCATTAAGTAATATACAAACTAGTATGATACAGTAATGGCCTCTAGGGCATATACACTAACAATGGCTTATGCCTAGGAACCCCCATCCCATCTGAGATCCAGACAAATTCTTAGGCAGTATCACCTGATCATGGAGATGGTTGATCTCCAGGGAGATCGAGGATAGGAGAGTAGACGTAGAGGACAACACGGAGGATCCACTCACAAAGGCCTTTTCCTAATAGAGACTTTTATGGGATGGTTGAGTATAGGATACTACAACCACTGCTGATTGTTGTGTATGGGATACTACAACAGATGGCCCTAGTGCAAGTGGGAGATTGTTAGTTATATGTATGCCCTAGAGGCCATTACTGTACATACGATGTATATTGTAGTGGATGCTTGGACATATATAGAGAGGACTTTCATGCTCGACATGATAGTATGCTATCTGGTTGCACTTTATCTTAACATGTACACTTATTGTCTCTCTATTACATGTTGATAAAGCCCTTAGGATGAGTACTTGACTACCAGGATTATGATACAGATCATACTAGTGGGGACAGAGTAGTCGGTAAGTACATTCTTCAAATGTTCCTAGTCATGGGTGTATCGAGACAGGGCATCGATATACCAGAGTAGACTAGCGTGTACGCTTCTCGACCCATGTAGATGGGCGATGGATGATCCCATATCCATTGGTGTTTGACATTAGAGATGGTATACGGGTGCTCAGTAGAGACTGGGTACACTGGACGGACTCGCCGAGAACTCCTAGATGGTATTATACCTATCGTCAGATAGCAGTTCTCTGGTGACACAGGTACAGGTTAATCTGTAGACCCGAGATCGTCATAGAGTCTTGTGTGATTCCCACTGTGCTTTGATTTCCACCTTAGCAAGTTCAAGAGAACATGCAAAACGGTGGCTTTTGGGTACAGTCCCGAATCACATGGAGGCAATGAGCGATAGGAGGGGTTTCGTCTCTCCCGGTATTGGGAGTTGATGTTGCGCTGTGCTCGATTGGCTATAACAGGAAGTCCCTGTCCTGGGCTGCTTCAGAGATATACTGGTAAGTGTTATCAGTAGTTTCTCGACCCGTTATGAGCCACATATCGACACGACTTATCGAGCTACTGGGGTCTGACGTTTACCACCCTTAGACGAGATATGCGACATATAAGACGAAGAGACCGGACTGTACGGTAGTGTTACTGTTTGGATTCGCAGGAGTATGAGCAGACTTGCTTGTTGATCTTCTGATCGCTCAATACCCGGGTGGCCGTTACGTTTGGCAGACCGCTTGCGGCTTGTGGGTGTTTGATATGATCATCACCTACTGCCGGCGTATTGACAAGTCTTTAGAGTCCTAAACAGAGGTTTCCTGGCTCAAGCGAAACGGAGTAGGAGCACATATGTGATATTTGCTGGACCGAGATTAATGCACGCATGTGATACCATATTCAATTCTCGCGATTTGTGACATCGGTCAGTGTCACGACCCGAAATTGACACGTGACGGCCCTAATACTACGCAACGTCTACAGGCGTAACGCAGTAAAAGAAAGCCAAAACCCAGAAATCTAAACAATTAAAAGATAAGAAAAATTGTTTAAACTTTTGAAAATCTCAAGTTTAAATTGTTTAAGTCAAATTTACTTTGTTGAAAATTTCGGCAGCACCTCCTTTGTAAAAACCAACCCCAAAAATGAGTACAACATAAATATAAAGTAAAGCATCCCCAATGGGAGCAAATCCACGCCAAAAGGCGGAAAACAACCACCACAAAAGATATACAACGGCGTAGAGAAGAAATAAAAGACGATAAAATGGAAACTGTATAAAAGACAACCCAGTCACAAAATAATATACAATATCGTCCTCACCAAGTCTCTAAGTCAACATGAAAATAGTAGATGGAGAGTACAAGGATACAACGAATATACAATACAACAACGAATAACCACAAAACCCACCTAAGCAAACTGCACACTGTGAGCTGATGCGGTATCCGCAGCAAAAAATGATAAGATAGATGAATAGCCTGCCTCGACTACTCTGGGGAACAACCTGCAACACTGTGGCACAATGGGGGTGAGTTGCCAACTCGTGAATAGTTAATAACATATGCAGGTAATCGCAAGTATGCACGTACAATGTGAATCTAACATATGCAAGCTAATAGCAATAAATGGTCATATGAATGCAATAGTCATGAAAGATACTCTAGCAGGTACATCTAATACATGAAGCAATAATATGACAATCTGTGTGCAACAATCATGTAAGGTACTCTATCAGGTACAACTAATACATGAAGCGATGATATGACAATGTATATATGCAACAGTCATGAAAGGTACTCTATCAGGTACTACTAGTACATGAAGCAATGCATATAAAGTAAAAGTATGTAAATGCAACAGTCATGGAAGGTACTCTATCAGGTACTACTACTACATGAAACAGTGCATAAACAATAAATGTGGAGTATAGAATGAAACATGTCATTTCCACAGAATCCTGACATCGTGGTAGAATCAAAGTCCATCAAGACAATCAAAATCCCAATTTCCCCAAATCAGCCCCCAAATTGACTCTCATATCATATAAGTCTCAAATTCTCAATGTACAATATCGAATAAATCTCATATATATCATGTATCCAATATCAAATGAATCACCTATATCCCAAATCCAATATCAAATAAATTTCTAACATCCTAAATATATTTGCATGAATAAATATGATGATGTATATAAATTGATATCAATACACATATATTAGCGTCCCATTCCACGAATATTGGTGTAAAGGCATATATAACAGCGTCCCATTCCACTGTTACATATACTTAGGAGTAAAAAGAAATATCATGAAACCAATGTGTCAAGCATCGACACAGAAATGCTGATCTATCAGGTGCTGTCACCAAGACTGGCCCCCTGATAGGTACGTATCATATGCTATACCGAAAGCTCGAGTGCCTAGCTCTGACCCTCGCCTCTCGACTCATCCATGTAAGTCGACGTGCGACACCCCACGACTTGCAGGGAGGCGGAAATATGAAAAACGATCTTGTTCTTTGCTTAAACATCGACTAACCGCATGAATCGAAGCTAAACGATAACTAACATCAAACATAGAAGTTCTAAACTACTATGTGAAGTGATTATACCTAAAGAACCGTGTCCTTCGTCTTTACGAACTCCACCTCCTCCTCGGCCTTCTCCAAGTAGTAGACGATCCACCACGAGAGCTTTACTCCAAGCTTTGCCTCTAAACTTGAGGCAACTAGGTTTCTTTAAGTGCTAATCAAAGTACCTAGATGATATAGAGTGAGGGTTATGGTTTAATTAGTCTAACTAATCCTTGTACTCAACACATGAGAGGGGAGGATTATGGTTTGAAGAGAGAGAGCTTGAGGAGAGAGAAGATGAACATCATAATGAAATGAGAAAATGAGATATCATAATATATATCAAGCATTATTGTTTTTCAAGAAAAAAAAATAAAATGATTTACAACCATGCTTGATAAATATCTAATGGTGATTCATCTCCATGAGTCATTAAGCAATTATGATGCATTAATGACATGGATGAATCATCCATATGACTCACTAATCTCATTCAATGTATATGCCACCTAAACCTCCTTAGTCACCATCTTCTAGAAGCTTCTCGCGCAATTATGAGAACGCCCCTCCTATCCGTGAAAACACGGAAAAACTTTAGACTGTATAAATCCAATAACCGGATACTAGTAACTGGCTTAAACCAAAGCCGACTAGTAAAAACTGTCCGAAAGTCATACGTGCGTAAACACACGTATGCATCCGAACCCTTGTCGTAAAACCATACGACCTCTATATCGTTTCGCCTGGAGTAGGGAAACTCTCTGTGTGGGACTCTAGAGACTCGACTACTACGCTGGCAGTGGGTTTAACCACAGACCGCAAGCGGCACTAGCTGTACGTAACGGTCCCCAGGTAGATGTCGAAAAGAAGGCCGATGAGGAAACCCATCCGAACTCCTACTGAGTCTGATGTGACAATCTCCGTACAGTCCGGTCTGTTCGTCTAAGACTATCGCATATCGGGCCTAGGGGGCGGCTAGCGTCAGTCCCCTAATAGCGGTATAAGTCGTGTCGGAGCGAAGCTCATTACACCCTGAGAAACTACTGGAACCTACCAGCAAATCTCGCTTGCACTGGCCAGGGACTTTGCGTAATGGCTCTCTGACACAGTGCGATATCAACCCCCAATACCGGGAAAGATGAATCCTGTCTAACCGCCACTGCCTCCAAGTGCTCGGGACTGCACCCAACTGCTACCTGTTTGCACGACTCCTTTGAGCCGTGGTAGGGTAGCAATCTAAGAATAGTGGGACACACTCGAGGAGAAGTAGCGGTGTCAAGTTTGCGGACTATGCTGTACTCATGTCACTTGGGAACTGTTCACTGACGACTGGTATAAAACCAACCAGCAGTTCCCTTTGAGTCCTGTCCGGTGTACCCGTAACCTAACGAGCACCTGCATACTATCTCCAGTACGACATACTGACGGCTGTGGGACAGACCATGTCCCCAACTGGGATGAGAAGCGTACACACTAGTCTACTCCGGAGTATCGATGCCCTGTCTCGATAATCCAACGACTAGGGACCTGAATAAGGATGTGCTTGTAGACTACCCATCCCCTACTAGTGTGACTGCCATCACAACGCTGGTAGTCAAGCCAGATCCTAAGAGCTCTATCAATACGTCTAGTCACATATTAAGATAGAAAAACCAAATAGCATACTACCATGTTTAGCAAGACTGTTATATACATGTGAATATCCCAAGCTTCCATTAAGTAATATACAAACTAGTATGATACAATAATGGCCCCTATGGCATATACACTAACAATCTCCCACTTGCACTAGGGCCATGTACTGGCATATCGTAGACCGATGATCTCGAGTAGCCTCTCGAACTGAATCTGAGGTAGGGCCTTCGTGAATGGATCAGCAATGTTCTCTTCAGAAGAAACTCTCCGAACCTCGATCTCCCGACGATTAATGATCTCCCTGATCAAGTGATACGGCCTTAAGATGTATCTGGACTTCTGATGGGGCCATGGTTCCTTTGCTAAAGCTATAGCTCCCTTGTTGTCTCAATACAGAGGTATTGGATCAACTATGGTAGGAACCACCTGAAGTTCTGTTAGGAACTTCTTCATCCAGACTGCATCTTTTGCAGCATCGCAAGCAGCAATATACTCCGCTTCCGTAGTCGAGTCCGCAACGGTGTCCTGCTTGGAACTTTTCCAGCACACTGCCCCTCCATTGAGGGTAAAGACATAACCCGACATGGACTTGGAATCGTCCTTATCACTCTGGAAGCCGGAATCAGCAGAGGCCTCCAACCTGAGATCTTTTCCACCGTAAACCAAGAACATCTCCTTAGTCCTCCTCAGGTACTTGAGAATGTTCTTTACTGCTATCCAGTGCTTCTCCCTTGGGTCTGATTGATACCGGCTTACTACGCTCAGTGCGTAAGCTACATCTGGTCTGGTGCACAACATCGCACACATTATAGAGCCTACCGCAGAAGCGTAGGGTATAATAGACATGCGTTCCCTTTCCAAATCAGTCTTGGGAGACATCTCTTTGGATAGGGCGATTCCGTGACAAGCCGGTAGATTACCGCGCTTAGAATCTTCCATACTGAATCTTTTCAGTACAGTGTCGATATACCTGGACTGTGAAAGTCCCAACATCCTCTTGGATCTATCACGATTGATCCGGATCCCCAGAATGTAAGAGGCATCACCCAGGTCTTTCATGGAGAACCTGTGTGACAAGAATCCTTTGACAGATTGTAGCATAGGAATGTCATTTCCTATCAATAGAATGTCATCCACGTACAAGACGAGGAATACGACACTTCTGGCTACAACTTTACTATATATGCACGGTTCATCTGGATTTTTGATAAAGTCATATTCTTTGACTGTTTCATCAAAACAGATGTTCCAACTCCGCGATGCTTGCTTTAATCTATAAAAGGATTTAAGCAACCTGCATACTTTCCCGCTGCTCCCACTCTGATTGAAACCCTCTGGCTGATCCATATAGACGCACTCTTCTAAATTTCCATTCATAAAAGCCGTCTTTACGTCCATCTGCCGGATTTCATAATCATGGAAGGCAGCAATAGCAAGAAGGACCCGAATGGATTTGAGCATAGCCACTGGAGAAAAAGTTTCGTCATAGTCCAAACCAGGTCTTTGACGAAAACCCTTTGCAACAAGTCTAGCCTTATAGGTTTCCACATGTCCATCTACACCAATCTTTTTCTTGAAGATCCATTTGCATCCTATGGGTTTTACCCCATCTGGAGCAAAGTTCAAAGTCCATACTTTGTTGGTGTACATGGACTCCATTTCGGTCCGCATTGCATCTAGCCATTGTACCGAGTCGCCGCTCTGGATGGCTAGCTGGAAGCCAGTAGGTTCATCATCATCTATGATGCAATCCTCTCTATCCCCATCTATGAGAAAACTGTAGTATCTCTCAGGCGGATGAGACGGCCTACTACTCCTGCGGAGGGGTGCGGGAATGTCCTGTTCTTCTTGAACTACTTGTTCTACCAAACTTTCAGTATTAGTTTGTGGTTCTGGAAATTCTTCCAGTTCTATTTCGCTCCCACTTGTTTCCTTTTCTAAAAACTGATGTTCAAGAAAATGGGCATTACGAGAAACAAATACCTTTTGTTCCTCTGCGTAATAGAATAGATATCCCCTGGAGTTCTTTGGATATCCCACAAACTTACACTTTACTGATCGTGCCTCGAGCTTGTCCACATGCTGCTTTTTGACAAAAGCTGGACATCCCCAAATATTTATATACTGAAGATGGGGTTTCTTCCCACTCCACATCTGATATGGTGTGGTAGGCACAGTCTTGGTAGGAACCATGTTCAAAAGATATGCCGCTGATTCTAGCGCATAACCCCAGAAAGATCGCGGTAACTCAGCATTACTCATCATGGAACGTACCATATCCAATAGGGTTCGATTCCGTCTCTCCGATACAACGTTATGCTGTGGAGTGTATGGAGGAGTAAGCTGAGAGAGAATTCCTTTCTCTTTTAGGTAACCTAGGAACTCGGCACTCAAGTATTCACCACCTCGATCAGATCTAAGTGTCTTGATACTTTTGCCGGTTTGGTTTTCTACTTCATTCTTATACTCTTGGAATTTCTCAAAAGCCTCGGATTTATGTTTCATCAGAAAAATGAATCCGTATCTTGAGTAATCATCCGTGAAAGTAATGAAATTGGAAAAACCACATCTTGCATGCGTAGACATTGGACCACATACATCGCTGTGTATGAGTCCTAAGAGCTCGCTCGCTCTTACTCCATGTCCAGTAAATGGAGTCTTTGTCATCTTTCCTTTGAGACAAGATTGACAAGTGTCATAAGTTTGATATTCGAACGAGTCCAAATATCCTTCTCTATGCAACTTAGTCAACCTTCTCTCATTGATGTGACCCAGTCTACAATGCCATAAGAAAGCTTTATTTAAATTTGGAGACTTTTTTTTTAGTGTGTTCTGGGCATTGAAAATTTTGAGTTGGTTTAAAACAAATATACCGTTATTTATTGTACCGGACCCAATCAAACCATGATTAAGGTGGATGTTACCAACATCTCTTACAAACGTGAAATCATAACCTTTATTTGATAACAAGGAAACTGATATGATATTACACGTTAAGCTTGGTACAAAAAAACAGTTATGTAAAACCAAAATGTGTCCACTCGTCAATCCCAGGTGATAATCCCCGATGGACGTAGCTCCCACGCTAGCTCAGTTAGCAACCTTTAGGGTCATATCGCCTTCCTTCAGCACTCTACGGTTTCTCAGTGCCTGCAATGAATTGCAAATATGAGATCCTGATCCGGTATCCAATACTCAGGAAGTAGAGTTAATTGACAGACAATTCTCAATCACAAACACACCTGAAGTCGAAGCCACAGCTTTCTTCGGTTCCTGGTTCTTGCCGTTCCACGCCTTGCAATCTTTCTTCCAGTGCCCTTTCCTGTGACAATGGAAGCACTCATCCTGCCCCACTACCGGTACCGCAAACTTTTTCTTTCCCTTCCCTCCTACCTTACTAACACCTCCTCTAGGTTTGGTGGCGGCCTTCTTCTTCCTTCCTTTGGCCCTAGCCTTGGACCCGGAAGAAGATGCACCGCTAACAAACATAGCGGGTGTTTCCCTTGCTTTCTGCAAGGTGCCCTCTGCACTCCTTAACAAGTTCAGGAGTTCCGGAAGTTCAACTTCTTTTCTTTGAATGTTGAAGTTCAGGATAAACTGGGCGTAGGTGGAAGGAAGGGACTGGAGAATAAGGTCTGTATAGAGCTCATTATCCAAAGTCGTCCCAAGGTCTGCGAGCTCTTCTATATAGCCGATGATATTTAGGACATGTTCTCCTACCGATGACCCGACAGCCAACCTCGCTCGAAACAAGTTCTTAGAGGTCTCGTATCTTGCTATACGAGATTGCTCTCCATAAAGTTCCTTTGTATGGAGAAATATGGCATATAGTTCCATATCCTCGTGCCTCCTCTGATGTTCATTGTTCATCGAGGCAAGCACGATGCACTTGGCTTTCGCGCAATCGAAATCCCAGGTTTTGCGGATTTCCTTATCCGCATTACTGGATTTGGGACCAGGGACAGCAGGTGCCGTAGCGGTGAGGACGTACCCCAATTTGTCATAGGTCAAAGCCATTTTGACATTCCGCAGCCAATCTTTATAGTTTGGCCTAGTCAGTATATTTTTCTCTAAAAGTAACTTAAGTCCAGTCATTTTCAGGGTCGCTGCAATTAAGAGAGAGAGAAGAAAACTCTTTAGCATGATGCTCTTGCAAGTTTAGAGTGGTTTTTAGTTTATGTAAACTGGATGGCTCCCACTGTTTCTCGAAACCTTCCCCAAACCAAAAAAGAAGAACTAGCCAGGACTATTCTCACCATACAATACTTGCTTAACTGTTCAGCCAGGCCAGTGTCGGTACTTCGAGGGAGGTTTTCCAACGATTTCGCGAAGTTCCTTAATTAAATAACCTCTTTTCTCTGGGGGCGTAACCCCGCTGACACCTTTCTTGACACCTACTTGGTTTATAGCATTGATCGTTAAGCGACGAATATCCTGATGAGTAGCATATACTCACAGTAGGATCGGGATCCAAATATCATCGTCTGATAATGCTGAAGGAATCCTACCAACATTCATCAAACTCCAAATGGTATGCAACTCTTTGCAAATTTCAGTTTCTTTAGAAATTCCCGATATTTATTTTTGCCCCATGCTCTTATGACCTTGGCGTTAGGTCAAAATGTCATAAGTCACATGTCAAGTTCTACCCATCATTATCTTGTCAATTTGAACCCATCCGTATATATCCTTGACGTTCGGCCAAAATGATAATACGACTGTCCTAAACTAACTCATCTATCTATGCAACAAATGAATATCCAGTAGCTACCAAACACTATGCCTTGGCGTTAGGTCAAAATACATAGCTTGAATACTACTGAATACCCAGATGAAATGACGGAGGGCTACGAATGGTTTTGGCGAAACCGTGAACGTAGTGAACTTGATATAACCGAAGGAACCTGATAGCTTTTAAAAGGAGTGGTTAAAACTCCGCATTAAAATATCTGTTTTTAAAATTAACCGAGTGGTTTCTTTTAAATTTTTCCAACGATTAAACTTTTGGTTTATTTTCTTTACATTATAAATAATGCGTCCCATCATTAACCTATCATTGCAGAAAACAACGAAAATACAACGTCCTCTTATGCCATCCACATTCGCCATGGGGTCCCGTCATCACCCGTTAGGTTACTTAACTCACGGCAGAGCGGGGGCTGGGCTAGCGCGGGTGTAAAACATAAGTGACGTCTAAATAGCTATTATATATATAGATATTTTACATTCGTCGGACGCAATAATATTCATTCCAGATCACAGATGAACTTTATTGGATTTGCAAGCAATCCGTGTTTGTTTTGAGCCTGCAACAAAAGACGGATTACACAGTTGTGATGAATAGCCATTACCCCACCAAAGACCCCTACGGGTACGGCAAACTACCCGTCCGGCAGTTTGTGCACCCCACCTTGGGTCTGTCCTAGGAGCAAAAACAGTAAAATGAAATAATACAACGGTGTCTACAACCGCAACCTGGATGTGCCCCGCAAAATAATATTACAACAAATTACATTTACATCAAATGAATTAAATAATAACCCATCACATAACCCCGGCTATACATCACAACAGTCCAACACAGTTCATATACACAAACAGATAAAATCCATTACAGAAATGTGCAACCCCCTGCCAACCTATATACTAGCAGTTAGGAGAGGTTTACGAACACATTATACAAACACAGATATAATCCAACAAGCAAATACCTTATAATTTCGATCGATTAAACACATTTTATTTTGCTCCAATACTTCTCTGTAAATATGAAACCGGAGCAAAAACTAAAAAATTCCAGAAAATACCAAATATCACAAAGGACCCACATAGGAAAATTGGGCTGATGAATCGTCCAAAGCGCGGCGGAATCGCGGCGGATCGGTGGGATCGGCCGCGGTTCCGCGGCGCTTTAGCCGATTCATGAGCCTAAATTTCTTGGGTGTTCTTATACTATCATTTAAGGCTTTCTGAAGGTCCCTGAAAAATTTTTGGAGCTCATTTAAAAATCGACAGAAAACTCATGATATCGGGGTTTTCCAGTTTGTTTTTTCCGTTCGAAATTCATACAATTTTACAAGTGGGTTATTTATTATTTAGCGAGGCTCTGATACCACTGTAAGTCGATGTGCGACACCCCACGACTTGCGGGGAGGCGGAAATATGAATAACGATCTTGTTCTTTGCTTAAATATCGACTAACCGCATGAATCGAAGCTAAACGATAACTAACATCAAACATAGAAGTTCTAAACTGCTATGTGAAGTGATTATACCTAAAGAACCGTGTCCTTCGTCTTTACGAACTCTACCTCCTCCTCGGCCTTCTCCAAGTAGTAGACGATCCACCACGAGAGCTTTACTCCAAGCGTTGCCTCTAAACTTAAGGCAACTAGGTTTCTTTAAGTGCTAATCAAATTACCTAGATGATATAGAGTGAGGGTTATTGTTTAATTAGTCTAACTAATCCTTGTACTCAACACATGAGAGGGGAGGATTAGGGTTTGAAGAGAGAGAGCTTGAGGAGAGAGAAGATGAACATCATAATGAAATGAGAAAATGAGCTATCATAATATATATCAAGCATTATTGTTTTTCAAGAAAAGAAAATAAAAGGATTTACAACCATGCTTGATAAATATCTAATGGTGATTCATCTCCGTGAGTCATTAAGCAATTATGATGCATTAATGACATGGATGAATCATCCATATGACTCACTAATCTCGTTCAATGTATATGCCACCTAAACCTCCTTAGTCCCCATCTTCTAGAAGCTTCTCGTGCAATTACGAGAACGCCCCTCCTATCCATGAAAACATGGAAAAACTTTAGACTGTATAAATCCAATAACCGGATACTAGTAACTGGCTTAAACCAAAGCCGACTAGTAAAAACTGTCCGAAAGTCATACGTGCGTAAACACACGTATGCGTCCGAACCCTTGTCGTAAAAACATACGACCTCTATATCGTTTCGCCTGGAGTAAGGAAACTCTCTGTGTGGGACTCTAGAGACACGACTACTACGCTGGCAGTGGGTTTAACCACAGACCGCAAGCGGCACTAGCTGTACGTAACGGTCCCCAGGTAGATGTCGATAAGAAGGCCGATGAGGAAACCCATCCGAACTCCTACTGAGTCTGATGTGACAATCTCCGTACAGTCTGGTCTGTTCGTCTAAGACTATCGCATATCGGGCCTAGGGGGCGGCTAGCGTCAGTCCCCTAATAGCGGTATAAGTCGTGTCGGAGCGAAGCCCATTACACCCTGAGAAACTACTGGAACCTACCAGCAAATCTTCCTTGCCCTGGCCAGGGACTTTGCGTAATGGCTCTCTGACACAGCGCGATATCAACCCCCAATACCGGGAGAGACGAATCCTGTCTAACCGCCACTGCCTCCAAGTGCTCGGGACTGCACCCAACTGCTACCTGTTTGCCCGACTCCTTTTAGCCGTAGTAGGGTAGCAATCTAAGAACAGTGGGACACACTCGAGGCGAAGTAGCAGTGTCAAGTCTGCGGACTATGCGGTACTCATGTCACCTGGGAACTGTTCACTGACGACTGGTATAAAACCAACCAACAGTTCCCTGTGAGTCCTGTCCGGTGTACCCGTAACCTAACGAGCACCTGCATACTATCTCCAGTACGACGTACTGACGGCTGTGGGACAGACCATCTCCCCAACTTGGATGAGAAGCGTACACACTAGTCTACTCCAGAGTATCGATGCCCTGTCTCGATAATCCAACGACTAGGGACCTGAATAAGGATGTGCTTGTAGACTACCCAGCCCCCACTGGTGTGACTGCCATCACAACGCCGGTAGTCAAGCAAGATCCTAAGAGCTCTATCAATACGTATACTCACATATTAAGATAGAAAACCAAGTAGCATACTACCATGTTTAGCAAGACTGTTATATACATGTGAATATCCCAAGCTTCCATTAAGTAATATACAAACTAGTATGATACAATAATGGCCCCTAGGTCATATACACTAACAATCCATACGGACATGACTCCCATCGGTATCCCCATGATAACCGCCGAGTCATTGGTAATGTCACCGAAAAGTATGGTTCCCCCACTAACTCATCTCCTCACTGAGATTCTTGCCCTGGGGTACCTCCGGGCCCCACCATGTACCCGCACACGGACCGCTATGTTCCTCGCGTGGGGTATATATATATCCGAACCGATAAATCTCATGGTGGCTGCTGAAATATCATATCAAGGGAAACCGGGTTTTTCAAATAATGCATAATTTCATGAACTCCCACGGCCCCCAAATCCAGAAAACATCATGAAAAATCCATATCTCTATGCGAAAATCCATGAATATAATATATGCAACATAAAACTGTAATGAAAGCATATAAAGGGAAAGCCGCTAATTAACTACAACAAGTTAATATAAAATATCATGTTGTTCCTATTTTCTCCAATTCTAAATAATATCAAGTAAAGGTAAACATGTAGGTATAACCAGATATATATGTAAACATAAAGGTATAGCAAGGTATATGTATCTACCTATAAGTAATGATGTAATATACCCCCTGGGTATAAGTGAAGTATGTGTGCAAGGTATACCTGTAGCTATGTCATGAAGTGTGTATGTACCTATCGCTAATGGTACAATACTCTATAGGTATACAGGTAACCAGCATGTAAGAATGACAAGGCATATGTGTAAGCATGTAGGTATACAGGTATGTTATATGTCATATGCATAAAGAAATATGAATCAATGTCTCAATATCCCTATCCAAACAATATTATATCTATACGGGTGTTGTGCGTGACATGGCAATTATTGACGGTGTGTGTGGCATACAATCAGTGCTCGTGCAACAAGAATCGTCAATAATATGTGCAGTGTCCTAAGGGTACTAGTCCAAGCACAACAATATCTAAGCAATAATGTGTAGTCGCAAATTCTAAATATGAAATAGAATATGCGACAAGTCAAGTCATTTCTAGCCCGGACGCATAACGCCATGCGGGCGATTTCCCTGTAGATGTTAAATCTACTCACCAACGCTCCTGGCTAAGTGAAGCCTATAACCTGTTTTCCTTTTGCTGTAGCGTCCGAAGTCCCCGCCTGCGAACCTAAAATTTCACAAACATTTCATATAAGCTATATATCGTAAATTGACTAAAAGACAACGAAACGCAATGAAAACGGCCAGAAAATTACACTGCGCACTTAGCGCATCTAACGCGCACGACATCGGTCAAAAACCCTAACTAAGGTCGCTAAACAACGAAACACCAAGTCTAGACTCCGATCGTCCCGATCGCGCAACACAACAAAACTAAATGCGAGGAATATAATAGATATAATCTCGCAGCGACCAATTGAAAACACATCGGAAAAACCCCAAACCTAGTAAACAATTTATCGCAACATTTCGCACTAGTTTCAAGCTAACGCATTTCTAGCGATTACAAACATCTTATAATAGCCTAACTAAGCTATCAAAACCAATTCTATATTTTTAACACTTGCTAAATAAGTTTTAGCAAAAACCTAGTAAGCAAAAATCCTAATTAAACAAACTATTCCTTAACAAAAATTAACATTTTCTACTAGGTTAAGCTTTTCCTAATCACAAATTAACACTTCAACAAAACATTAAACACTTAAATCAAGCTTTAAGCTTAACTTGAATTTCTAAAACCATTTCTAGAATTTTGAAACATGAAATTTAAAGCTTAAACTAACATCTAATTAAGTTAGCATAAAGTATTAAGTAACAATTAGAGATTAGGGTTAGGGTTTTATACATTCAAGAACACCACTTGAATCAAGAATAAAACCAAACTTTAGCCTCCAAAATCCTTACTAGAATGAAGATCCAAGCAACTTTTGTGAAGAAGAATGAAGGTTTTGGATTTTATTTGAATTTCTATGAATTTATTTGGATTTTTCATGATTTATTTGAAGTAAAATGAGTTTAAATAGGGTGGAAATCATGAGTGGCAGCCAAGGAAAGAAGTGGGGCTGGCCAAAATGGAGGGAGATGGAAATTTGTGGAAATTGTGAAGAAGTTTCTTGCAAGAAAAACATTTAATGCACATTTAATGCAAAATGCCACCTTTTATTCATTTTCTTGTAAAATTTTAATTCCATTGACCAAAAAAAAATCTAAATATATAAAAAAGAAGGTTCTAAAATAATAGTAGTGATGATTTCAAATGATTCTAATTTAGAAGAAATTTATCGATTTACGTGCATATTTTACCGGCTAAAATAATATTTTATTTGGGAAAAATTCTATCTGAACCAAAACCTCCCAAATACCCCCAAAGTTCGCGCACTAGCTTTATTTTAGCTAAAATAGGTGCCGACAATTTTCTACGGACGTTTGATTGAAATCGGGTTAAAACGGAAAATACCGACTATTTTGCCCTAAAACGGAAAAATTCGCAAAACGATTTCTGAAACGTTACAATCTTCCCCCTTAAATAAATTCGGTCCCCGAATTAAAATTCATCTACGCGTACCTTCAAGAAGATGAGTGCAAAACTGTAAGTCCATGCTACCTCTCCCGGTACTTACGGGCTTGCGGAAATGATGAAAAACAATTTTTGTAGAGGTGGTAACATGGACTCAAACCGGATCTTTGTTAAACTATCTATCTAACAACCTAACTAGGAGTTGTTAACTACTCGGTTGGGGGGTTATACCTTTCTTGAACCCCTTCGTCTTCAACTCTTGATGGTGTACGGATCGGCTTCACCCCGTCGTCTCCTTGCGCCGAAGATCGATCCACCCGAAAGCTTCTACCTTTGGCTTCTTCTTCGAACTTTGAAGAAACTAGTTCACTCGGTTTACTAAACCTTGTGAACTAGAGTGAGTAGAGAATTGTGGTGGGATTTATCTCTATGGTTCTTGCTTCTCAACACATGAGACAAGTGAACCATGGACTAGAGAGAGAGCAAGAGGAAGAGGGAGAGAGCTCAAGCAAGAGAGAGAAAACAAATGAGAGAATGAGAAAGACTTTTTCCCTCTTGGCTCTCATAATCCAAAGCCATCATAACAAATAATAGCAATCAAGTATTATGTGATGGTTTAAGTCAAAATAGCCATATCATTTCATGCACTCATTTTGCACAAGATAAACAAGCAAGCAAAAGTCTTTGCCATGAAATGATAGTCATTGTCATGATGATGGTCAACTAGTCCAACCTAGTCAACCGGTCAACAAAGTCAACAAGTCAACAAAGTCAACCCCTCAACAACCATGTCACTATAATACTTAATTAATATTATTGTTAATTATATTTTATATTCTCATTAGGGTTTAGCAAAGAGTCAATAGTCAACAGTCAACAACCCTAATGAGAATCCCCTGCCTCTGTCTCTCTGTCAACTGTGCATACACACCCGCATCCGCGTTCCGAGGAACACGAATACATACGAGATAAAAACTAATCCCAAAACGTACACTAGGATCTGGCTTAAACCAAACCCCGCTAGTCTTAACTGTCCAGACACTGAACGTGCACAAGTGCACGGATGTGACCAAACCCTGTCGCAAAACCATGCGACCTGTCGCAAAACCATGCGACCTCTACTCTTTTGCCTAAAGGCGAATATCTCTCTGTGTGGGACTCTAAAGACTCGACACTACGCTGGCAGTGGGTTTAACCACAGACCGCAAGCGGCACTAGCTGTGCGTAACGGCCCCCAGGTAGATGCCGACAAGAAGACGGACGAAGTGAAACCCATCTGAACTCCTACTAAGCCTGAATGTGACAGTCTCCGTACAGTCGGGTCTGTTCGTCTGATACATCGCATAGCGGGCCTAGGGGGCGGTAAACGTCAGTCCCCTAATAGCGGTACAAGTCGTGTCGGAGTGAAGCCCAGAACACCCTGAGATAACGCTGGAAACCTACCAGTATATCTCGCTTGCCCTGGCCAGGGACTACTCGTGTAATGGCTTTCCTAGACACAGCGCGATGTCAACCCCCAATACCGGGAGAGACGAATCCTGTCTAACCGTCACTGCCTCCAAGTGCTTCGGGACTGCACCCAAAAACTACCTGTTTGCACGACTCCTTTGAGCCGTGGTAGGGTAGTAATCAATGTACAGTGGGAACACACTCGAGGCGAAGTGACAGTGTCAAGTCAGCGGACTAAGCTGTACTCATGTCACCTGGGAACTGATAACTGACGATAGGTATAGTACCAACCAACAGTTCCCGACGAGTCCTGTCCAGTGTACTCATAACCTAACAAGCACCCGCATACTATCTCAAGTACAACGTACTGACAGCTGTGGGACAGACCGTCTCCCTCACTGGGATGAGAAGCGCATACGCTAGTCTACTCCGGAGTATCGATGCCCTGTCTCGATAGTCCTGCGACTAGGGACCTGCATAAGGATGTGCTTATAGATTACCCAGCCCTCACGAGTGTGACTGCCATCACAACGCTGGTAATCAAGCAAAGATCCTAAGGGTTCCACTAATGTGTATAGCTGATATACTAAAATAAACACATGTACACATTAAAGCAGAAACAAACCAAGTAGCGTACTACTATATTGAGCAAGATTGTCTATACAAGGTGAATATCTCAAGCTTCCATTAAGTAATATACATACTAGTATGATACAGTAATGGCCTCTAGGGCATATACACTAACAATCTCCCACTTGCACTAAGGCCATGTACTGGCGTATCGAAGATCTATCATCTCGATCAGCCACTCGAACTGAGTCTGGGGTAAGGCCTTTGTGTGTGGATCAGCAGTGTTATCTTTCGTAGAAACTCTCCGAACCTCGATCTCTTGGCGACCCACGATCTCCCTGATCAGGTGATACCGCCTCAAGATGTGTCTGGACTTCTGATGGGACCTGGGTTCCTTCGCTAAAGCTATAGCCCCGTTGTTGTCGCAATACCGTAGTATTGGATCAATAATGGACGGAACCACCTGAAGTTCAGTTAAGAACTTCCTTATCCAGACGGCTTCTTTTGCGGCATCTGCAGCAGCGATATATTCCGCTTCCATCGTTGAGTCAGCAATGGTTTCCTGTTTGGAACTCTTCCAACCCACCGCCCCTCCATTGAGGGTAAAGACATAACCCGACTTAGACTTAGAATCATCCTTGTCACTCTGGAAGCTGGAGTCAGCAAAGGCCTCGATCTGGAGGTCTTTTCCGCCATACACCAAGAACATCTCCTTAGTCCTTCTCAGGTACTTGAGAATGTTCTTTACCGCTATCTAGTGTTTCTCCCTAGGGTTTGACTGATACCGGCATACCACACTCAGTGCATAAGCTACATCTGGTCTAGTACACAACATCGCATACATTATAGAGCCTACCGCAGAAGCGTAGGGTATAATAGACATGCGATCCCTTTCCAAATCAGTCTTGGGAGACATCTCTTTGGAGAGGGTGATCCCGTGACAAGCCGGTAGATAACCGTGCTTGGAATCTTCCATACTGAATCTTTTCAGAATGGTGTCGATGTACCTGGACTGTGAGAGTCCCAGTATCCTATTGGATCTGTCACGATAGATCCGGATCCCCAGAATGTATGAAGCATCGCCCAGGTCTTTCATAGAGAACCTGTGTGACAAGAACCCTTTGACAGATTGTAGCATAGGAATGTCATTTCCTATTAAGAGAATGTCATCCACGTATAAAATGAGGAATACTACAGTTCTCGCTACAAATCTACTATAGATGCATGGTTCATCTGGATTTTTGATAAAGACAAATTCCTTGACCGTCTCATCAAAACAGATGTTCCAACTCCGCGATGCCTGCTTTAGTCCGTAGATGGACTTAAGCAACTTGCACACCTTTCCGCTGCTCCCACTCTGAATGAAACCCTCTGGCTGGTCCATATAGACACACTCCTCTAAATTTCCATTTAGAAAAGCGGTCTTTACGTCCATCTGCCAAATTTCATAATCGTGGAAGGCAGCAATGGCAAGAAGGATCCGAATGGATTTCAGCATAGCCACTGGAGAAAAGGTTTCGTCATGTTCCAAACCAGGTCTTTGACGAAAACCCTTTGCAACAAGTCTAGCCTTATAGGTCTCAACCTGTCCATCTACACCAATCTTCCTTTTGAAGATCCAATTGCATCCTACGGGTTTTACCCCATCTGGAGCAATGTCCAACGTCCATACTTTGTTGGTGTACATGGACTCCATTTCGGTCCGCATTGCATTCAGCCATTTTACCGAGTCAACGCTCTGAACGGCCTACTAGAAGCTAGTAGGAGTAAGTCGATGTACAACACCCCAGTACTTGTGGGGAGGCGGAATTTTCAAAAACGAACTTGTTTAGTGAACAAACATCAACTAACCGCTTGAATCGAAGCTAAACGATAACTAACTACAAACATAGAGGTTCTATACTACTATGTTTAGGGATTATACCTAACGAATCGTGTCCTTCGTCTTTGCGAACTCCTCCTCCTCCTCGGCCTTCTCGAAGTAGTAGACGATCCACCTGAGAGCTTTACTCCAAGCTTAGCCTCTAAACTTGAGGCAACTAACCTTCTTTAAGTGCTAATCAAAGAAGCTAGGTGATATAGAGTGAGGGTTATGGTTTAATTAGTTTAACTAATCCTTATACTCAACACATGAGAGGGGAGGACTAGGGTTTGAAGAGGGAGAGCTTGAGGAGAGAGAAGGTGAGGATAATAATGAAGTGAGAATAATGAGTTATGATAATATATATCAAGCATTTTATTTATCAAGAAAAGAAAAGAAATGAATTTAACAACCATGCTTGATAATATCTAGTGATGATTCACATCCATGAGTCATTAAGCATTTATGATGCATTAATGACATGGATGAATCATCCATATGACTCACTAATCACATTCATTGTATATGCCACCTAAACCTCCTTAGTCACCATCTTCTAGAAGCATCTCGCGCAATTAGGAGAACGCCCCTCCTTTCCGCAAAAATACGGAAAAACTTTAGACTGTATAAATCCAATAACCGGATACCAGTAACTGGCTTAAACCAAAGCCGACTGGTAAAAACTGTCCGAAAGTCGTACGGTAAACACACGTATGCGTCCGAACCCTTGTCGTAAAACCATACGACCTCTATATCGTTTCGCCTGGAGTAGGGAAACTCTCTGTGTGGGACTCTAGAGACTCGACTACTACGCTGCAGTGGGTTTAACCACAGACAGCAAGCGGCACTAGCTGTACGTAATGGTCCCCAGGTAGATGTCCATAAGAAGGCCGATGAGGAAACCCATCCGAACTCCTACTGAGCCTGCTGTGACAATCTCCGTACAGTCCGGTTCGTTCGTCTTAGACTATCGCATATCGGGCCTAGGGGGGCGGCAAGCGTCAGTCCCCTAATAGCGGTATAAGTCGTGCCGGAGGGAAGCCCATTACACCCTGAGAAACTACTGGAACCTACCAGCAAATCTCGCTTGCCCTGGCCAGGGACTTTGTGTAATGGCTCTCTGACACAGCGCGATATCAACCCCCAATACCGGGAGAGACGAATCCTGTCTAACCGCCACTGCCTCCAATTGCTCGGGACTGCACCCAACTGCTACCTGTTTGCACGACTCCTTTGAGCCGTGGTAGGGTAGCAATCTAAGAACAGTGGGACACACTCGAGGCGAAGTAGCAGTGTCAAGTCTGCGGACTATGCTATACTCATGTCACCAGGGAACTGTTCACTGACGATTGGTATAAAACCAACCAACAGTTCCCTGTGAGCCCTGTCCGGTGTACCCGTAACCTAACGAGCACCTGCATACTATCTCCAGTACGACGTACTGACGGCTGTGGGACATACCATCTCCCCAACTGGGATGAGAAGCGTACACACTAGTCTACTCCGGAGTATCGATGCTCTGTCTCGATAATCCAACAACCAGGGACCTGAATAAGGATGTGCTTGTAGACTACCCAGCCCCCACTAGTGTGGCTGCCATCACAACGCTGGTAGTCAAGCAAGATCCTAAGAGCTCTATCAATACGTATACTCACATATTAAGATAGAAAAACCAAGTAGCATACTACCATGTTTAGCAAGACTGTTATATACATGTGAATATCCCAAGCTTCCATTAAGTAATATACAAACTAGTATGATACAGTAATGGCCTTCTAGGGCATAAACACTAACAATCTCCCACTTGCACTAGGGCCATGTACTGGCGTATCGAAGACCGATGATCTCGAGTAGCCCTTCGAACTGAATCTGAGGTAGGGCCTTCGTGAATGGATCAGCAATGTTCACTTCAGAAGCAACTCTCCGAACCTCGATCTCCTGACGATCAATGATCTCCCTGATCAGGTGATACCGCCTTAAGATGTGTCTGGACTTCTGATGGGACCTTGGTTCCTTCGCTAAAGCTATAGCTCCGTTGTTGTCGTAATACAGAGGTATTGGATCAACTATGGTAGGAACCACCTGAAGTTCTGTTAGGATCTTCTTCATCCAGACTGCTTCTTTTGCGGCATCGCAAGCAGCTATATACTCCGCTTCCATCGTCGAGTCAGCAACGGTGTCCTGCTTGGAGCTCTTCCAGCACACCGCCCCTCCATTGAGGGTAAAGACATAACCCGACATGGACTTGGAATCGTCCTTATCACTCTGGAAGCCGGAATCAGCAGAGGCCTCCAACCTGAGGTCTTTTCCGCCGTAAACCAAGAACATCTCCTTAGTCCTTCTTAGGTACTTGAGAATGTTCTTTACTGCTATCCAGTGCTTCTCCCCTGGGTCTGACTGATACCGGCTTACCACGCTCAGTGCGTAAGCTACATCTGGTCTGGTACACAACATCGCATACATTATAAAGCCTACCGCAGAAGCGTAGGATATAATAGACATGCGTTCCCTTTCCAAATCAGTCTTGGGAGACATCTCTTTGGAGAGGGTGATTCCGTGACAATCCGGTAGATTACCGCGCTTAGAATCTTCCATACTGAATCTTTTCAGTACAGTGTCGATATACCTGGACTGCGAAAGTCCCAACATCCTCTTGGATCTATCACGATAGATCCGGATCCCCAGAATGTAAGAGGCATCACCCAGGTCTTTCATGGAGAACCTGTGTGACAAGAATCCTTTGACAGATTGTAGCATAGGGATGTCATTTCCTATCAATAGAATGTCATCCACGTACAAGACGAGGAATACGACACTTCTGGCTACAACTTTATTATATATGCACGGTTCATCTGGATTTTTGATAAAGTCATATTCTTTGACTGTCTCATCAAAACAAATGTTCCAACTCCGCGATGCCTGCTTTAGTCCATAAATGGACTTAAGCAGCTTGCATACTTTCCCGCTGCTCCCACTCTGATTGAAACCCTCTGGCTGATCCATATAGACGCTCTCTTCTAAATTTCCATTCAGAAAAGCCGTCTTTACGTCCATCTGCCAGATTTCATAATCATGGAAGGCAGCAATAGCAAGAAGGACCTGAATGGATTTGAGCATAGCCACTGGAGAAAAAGTTTCGTCATAATCCAAACCAGGTCTTTGACGAAAACCCTTTGCAACAAGTCTAGCCTTATAGGTTTCCACCTGTCCATCTACACCAATCTTTTTCTTGAAGATCCATTTGCATCCTATGGGTTTTACCCCATCTGGAGCAAAGTCCAAAGTCTATACTTTGTTGGTGTACATGGACTCCATTTCGGTCCGTATTGCATCTAGCCATCGTACTGAGTCGCCGCTCTGGATGGCCTGCTGGAAGTAAGTAGGTTCATCATCATCTATGATGCAATCCTCTCTATCCCCATCTATGAGAAAACCGTAGTATCTCTCAGGCGGATGAGACGGCCTACTACTCCTGCGGAGGGGTGCGGGAATGTCCTGTTCTTCTTGAACTTCTGGTTCTACCAAACTTTCAGTAGCAGCTTGTGGTTCTGGAATTTCTTCCAGTTCTACTGCGCTCCCACTCTTCTGATTTTCTAAAAATTCAGTTTCTAAGAAGTGGGCATGACGAGAAACAAAAACCTTTTGTTCCTCTGCGTAATAGAAATAATATCCCTTGGAGTTCTTTGGATATCCCATAAGCTTACACTGTACTGAGCGTGCCTCGAGCTTGTCCGAATGCTGCTTTTTTACAAAAGCTGGACACCCGCATGTCCTAAAATGTTTTAGACAGGGTTTCTTCCCACTCCACATCTGATATGGTGTGGTAGGCACAGTTTTGGTTGGAACCTGGTTTAATAGATATGCCGCTGATTCTAGCGCATAACCCCAGAAAGATCGCGGTAACTCAGCATTACTCATCATGGATCGTACCATATCCAATAGGGTTCGATTCCGTCTCTCCGATACACCGTTGTGCTGCGGAGTGTATGGAGGAGTAAGCTGAGAGAGAATTCCTTTCTCCTTTAGTTAACCTAGGAACTCGGCACTTAAGTATTCTCCACCTCGATCAGATCTCAGTGTCTTAATTATTTTGCCTGTTTGGTTTTCCGCTTCACTCTTGTATTCCTGGAATTTCTCAAAGGCCTCGGATTTATGCTTCATTAAGAAAACATGTCCATACCTAGAGAAATCATCTGTAAAAGTAATGAAAGTAGGAATAACCACCTCTCGCATGTGTAGACATTGGACCACAGACATCGCTGTGTATGAGTCCTACGAGCTCGCTCGCTCTTACACCTTGTCCAGTAAATGGAGTCTTTGTCATCTTTCCTTTGAGACAAGATTGACAAGTGTCATAGGTTTGATATTCGAACGAGTCCAAATATCCTTCTCTATGCAACTAAGTCAACCTTCTCTCATTGATGTGACCCAGTCTACAATGCCATAAGAAAGCTTTATTTAAATCTGGAGACTTTCTTTTTAGTGTGTTCTGGACATTGAAAATTTGGAGTAGGTTTAAAACATATATACCGTTATTTAGTGTACCGGACCCAATCAAACCATGATTAAGGTGGATGTTGACAACATCTCTTACAAACGTGAAATCATAACCTTTATTTGATAACAAGGAAACTGATATGATATTACACGTTAAGCTTGGTACAAAATAACAGTTATGTAAAACCAAAATGTGTCCACTCGTCAATCCTAGGTGATAATCCCCGACGGACGCAGCTCCCACGCTAGCACCGTTAGCAACCTTTAGGGTCATATCACCTTCCTTCAGCACTCTACGGTTTCTCAGTGCCTGCAATGAATTGCAAATATGAGATCCTGATCCGGTATCCAATACCCAGGAAGTAGAGTTGATCGACAGACAATTCTCAATTACAAAAACACCTGAAGTCGAAGCCACAGCTTGCTTCGGTTCCTGGTTCTTGGCGTTCCACGCCTTGTAATCCTTCTTCCAGTGCCCTTTCCTGTGACAATGGAAGCACTCATCCTGGCCAACTACCGGTACCGCAAACTTTTTCTTTCCCTTCCCTCCCACCTTACTAACACCTCCTCTAGGTTTGTTGGCGGCCTTCTTCTTCCTTCCTTTGGCCCTAGCCTTAGACCCGGAAGAAGATGCACCGCTAACAAACATAGCGGGTGTTTCCCTTGCTTTCTGCAAGGTGCCCTCTGCACTTCTTAACATGTTCAGGAGTTCTGGAAGTTCAACTTCTTTTCTTTGAAGGTTGAAGTTCAGGATAAACTGGGCGTTGGTGGGAGGAAGGGACTGGAGAATAAGGTCTGTATAGAGCTCATTGTCCAAAGTCATCCCAAGGTCTGCGAGCTCTTCAATATAGCCGATCATCTTTAGGACATGTTTTCCTACTGATGACCCGACAGCCAACCTCGCTCGAAACAAGTTCTTAGAGGTCTCGTATCTTGCTATACGAGATTGCTCTCCATAAAGTTCCTTTGTATGGAGAAATAAGCCATCTAGGTTCATATCCTCGTGCCTCCTCTGATGTTCATTGTTCATTGAGGCAAGCACGATGCACTTGGCTTTCGCGCAATCTAAATCCCAGGTTTTGCGGATTTCCTTATCCGCATTGCTGGATTTGGGACCAGGGAGAGCAGGTGCCATAGCGGTGAGGACGTACCCCAATTTGTCATAGGTCAAAGCCATTTTGACATTCCGCAGCCAATCTTTATAGTTTGGCCCTGTCAGTATATTTTTCTCTAAAAGTAACTTAAGTCCAGTCATTTTCAGGGTCGCTGCAATTAGGAGAGAGAGAAGAAAACTCTTTAGCATGATGCTCTTGCAAGTTTAGAGTGGTTTTTAGTTTATCTAAACTGGATGGCTCCCACTGTTTCTCGAATCCTTCTTCAAACCATAAAAGAAGAATTAGCCAGGAGTATTCTCACTGTACAATTCTTGCTTAACCGTTCAGCCAGGCCAGTGTCGATACTTCGAGGGAGGTTTTCCAACGCTTTCGCGAAGTTCCTTAATTAAATAACCTCTTTTCTCTGGGGGCGTAACCCCGCTGACACCTTTCTGGTCACCTACTAGGTTTGTAGCATTGATCGTTAAGTGACGAATATCCTGATAAGTAGCATATACTCACAGTAGGATCAGGATCCAAATATCATCGTATGATAATGTTGAAGGAATCCTACCAACATTCATCAAACTCCAAATGGTATGCATCTCTTTGCAAATTTCAGTTTCTTTAGAAATTCCCGATATTGATTTTTGCCCCATGTTCTTATGATCTTGACTAAGGGCCAACAAATCATAAGTCACATGTCAAGTTCTGCCCATCTTTATCCTGTTGATTTGAACCCATCCGTATATACTCTTGACTAAGGGCCAAACAAAGTAATACGAGTGTCCCAAACCAACTCATCTATCTATGCAACAAATGAATACCCCAGCAGCTACCAATCACTATGTCTTGACTAAGGGCCAAACAAACATAGCTTGAATACTACTGACCATTCATAAGAAATGACGGAGGGCTACGACTGGTTTTGGCAAAACCGTGAACGTAGTGAACTTGATATAACCGAAGAAACCTGATAGCTTTTATAAGGAGTGGTTAAAGCTCCGCATTTAAAAATATCTGTTTTAAAATTAACCGAGTGGTTTCTTTTAAATTGTTCCAACGATTAAAAATTTGATTTATTTTCTTTGCATTATAGATAATGCGTCCCATCATTAACCTATTATTGCAGAAAACAACGAAAATACAACGTCCTCTTATGCCATCCGCATTCGCCACGGGGTCCCGTCATTACCCATTAGGTTACTTAACTAACGACAGAGCGGGGGCTGGGCTAGCGCGGGTGTAAAACATAAGTGACGTCCAAATAGCTATCATATATATAGATATTTTACATTCGTCTGACGCAATGATATTCATTCCAGATCACAGATGAACTTAATTGGATTTGCAAGCAATCCGTGTTTGTTTTGAGCCTGCAACAAAATACGGATTACACAGTTGTGATGAATAGCCATTACCCCACCCACGACCCATACGGGTGCGGCAAACTACCCGCCCGGCAGTTTGTGCACCCCACCTTGGGTCTGTCCTAGGAGCAAAAACAGTAAAATGAAATAATACAACGGTGGCTACAACCGCAACCTGGATGTGCCCCGCAAAATAATATTACAACAAATTATATTTACATCAAATGAATTAAATAATAACCCATCACAAAAGCCCGGCTAATCATCACAATAGTCCAACACAGTTCATATCCACAAACAGCAAAAACCATTACAGAAATGTGCAACCCCCTGCCAACCGACATACTAGCAGTTAGGGGAGGTTTACGAACACATTATACAAACACAGATATAATCCAACAAGCAAATACTGTATAATTTCGATCGATTAAACACTTTTAATTTTGCTCCAATACTTCTCTGTAAATCTGAAACCTGAGCAAAAATAAAAAATTTCAGAAAATACCAAATATCACAGAGAAGCAACACAGGAAATTTGGGTTCCTGAATCGCCAACTCGGCGGCGGAAGCGCGGCGGATCAGTGCGATCCGCCGCGGTTCCGCGGCGCTTTAGGCGATTCAGGGGCCCAAATTTCTTGGGTGTTCTTCTACTGTCTTTTTAAGCTTTCTGAACCTCCCTGAAAAATTTTAGGACTTCATTTAAAATTCGACAGAAACTTGTGATTTCGGGGTTTTCCGGTTTCGTTTTTTCCGTTCGAAATTCATACAAATTTGCAAGTAAGTTATTTATTGTTTAGCGAGGCTCTGATACCACTGTAAGTCGATGTACAACACCCCAGTACTTGTGGGGAGACGGAATTTTCAAAAACGAACTTGTTTAGTGAACAAACATCGACTAACCGCTTGAATCGAAGCTAAACGACAACTAACTACAAACATAGAGGTTCTATACTACTATGTTTAGGGATTATACCTAACGAATCGTGTCCTTCGTCTTTGCGAACTCCTCCTCCTCCTCGGCCTTCTCGAAGTAGTAGACGATCCACCCGAGAGCTTTACTCCAAGCTTAGCCTCTAAACTTGAGGCAACTAACCTTCTTTAAGTGCTAATCAAAGAAGCTAGGTGGTATAGAGTGAGGGTTATGGTTTAATTAGTCTAACTAATCCTTGTACTCAACACATGAGAGGGGAGGATTAGGGTTTGAAGAGGGAGAGCTTGAGGAGAGAGAAGGTGAGGATAATAATGAAGTGAGAATAATGAGTTATGATAATATATATCAAGCATTTTATTTATCAAGAAAAGAAAAGAAATGAATTTAACAACCATGCTTGATAATATCTAGTGATGATTCACATCCATGAGTCATTAAGCATTTATGATGCATTAATGACATGGATGAATCATCCATATGACTCACTAATACATTCATTGTATATGCCACCTAAACCTCCTTAGTCACCATCTTCTAGAAGCTTCTCACGCAATTACGAGAACGCCCCTCCTTTCCGCAAAAATACGGAAAAACTTTAGACTGTATAAATCCAATAACCGGATACCAGTAACTGGCTTAAACCAAAGCCGACTGGTAAAAACTGTCCGAAAGTCGTACGTGCGTAAACACACGTATGCGTCCGAACCCTTGTCGTAAATCCATACGACCTCTATATCGTTTCGCCTGGAGTAGGGGAACTCTCTGTGTGGGACTCTAGAGACTCGACTACTACGCTAGCAGTGGGTTTAACCACAGACCGCAAGCGGCACTAGCTGTACGTAACGGTCCCCAGGTAGATGTCGATAAGAAGGCCGATGAGGAAACCCATCCGTACTCCTACTGAGCCTGCTGTGACACAGTCCGGTCCGTTCGTCTTAGACTATCGCATATCGGGCCTAGGGGGGCGGCAAGCGTCAGTCCCCTAATAGCGGTATAAGTCGTGTCGGAGGGAAGCCCATTACACCCTGAGAAACTACTGGAACATACCAGCAAATCTCGCTTGCCCTGGCCAGGGACTTTGCGTAATGGCTCTCTGACACAGCGCGATATCAACCCCCAATACCGGGAGAGACGAATCCTGTCTAACCGCCACTGCCTCCAAGTGCTCGGGACTGCACCCAACTGCTACCTGTTTGCACGACTCCTTTGAGCCATGGTAGGGTAGCAATCTAAGAACAGTGGGACACACTCGAGGCGAAGTAGCAGTGTCAAGTCTGCGGACTATGCTGTACTCATGTCACCTGGGAACTGTTCACTGACGACTGGTATAAAACCAACTAACAGTTCCCTGTGAGTCCTGTCCGGTGTACCCGTAACCTAACGACAACCTGCATACTATCTCCAGTATGACGTACTGACGTCTATGGGACATACCATCTCCCCAACTGGGATGAGAAGCGTACACACTAGTCTACTCCGGAGTATTGATGCTCTGTCTCGATAATCCAACAACCAGGGACCTGAATAAGGATGTGCTTGTAGACTACCCAGCCCCCACTAGTGTGACTGCCATCACAACGCTGGTAGTCAAGCAAGATCCTAAGAGCTCTATCAATACGTATACTCACATATTAAGATAGAAAAACCAAGTAGCATACTACCATGTTTAGCAAGACTGTTATATACATGTGAATATCCCAAGCTTCCATTAAGTAATATACAAACTAGTATGATACAGTAATGGCCTTCTAGGGCATAAACACTAACAGTAGGCTCATCATAATCAATGATGCAATCCTCTTTACCCCCGTCTATGAGAAAACCGTAGTATCTCTCGGGCGGATGAGACTGCCTACTACTCCTGCGGAGTGGCGTAGGAATGTCCTGTTCTTTTGAACCCTCTGGTTCTACTAAGCTTTCAGTAATAGTCTGCGGTTCTGTAATTTCTTCCAGTTCTACCGCGCTCCCACTAATTTCCTTTTCTAAGAACTGGTGTTCTAGAAAGTGGGCATGACGAGAAACAAAAACCCTTTGTTCCTCTTCGCGGAAGAAGAAATATCCCTTGGAGTTCTTTGGATATCCCACAAACATGCACTGTACTGAGCGTGCCTCGAGTTTGTCCACATGCTGCTTTTTGACAAAAGCTGGACTTCCCCATGTCTTAATGTGATTAAGATAGGGCATCTTCCCACACCACATTTCATATGGTGTGGTAGGCACAGTCTTAGTGGGAACTCGGTTCAAAAGGTATGCAGCTGATTCTAGCGCATACCCCCAGAATGATCGCGGTAACTCAGCGTTACTCATCATGGACCGTACCATATCCAATAGGGTTCAGTTCCTTCTCTCCGATACACCGTTATGTTGCGGAGTGTATGGAGGAGTAAGCTGAGAGAGAATTCCGTTCTCTTTTAAGTAATCCAGGAACTCGGCACTTAAGTATTCTCCACCTCGATCAGATCTTAGTGTCTTGATACTTCTGCCGGTTTGTTTTCTACTTCATTCTTATATTCCTGGAACTTTCCAAAGGCTTCGAATTTATGTTTCATTAAGAAGACATAACCGTACCTTGAAAACTCATCCGTAAAAGTAATGAAGTAAGAATAACCGCTTCGCGCATGCGTAGACATTGGACCGCACACGTCGCTGTGTACGAGTCCCAAGAGCTCGCTCGCTCTTACTCCGTGTCCAGTGAACGGAGTCTTTGTCATCTTTCCTTTGAGACAGTATTGACAAGTGGCATACGATTGATATTCGAACGGATCCAAATATCCTTCTGTATGTAACTTAGTCAACCTTCTCTCATTGATGTGACCCAGTCTACAATGCCATAAGAAAGTCTGATTGATTTCTGGAGACTTTCTTTTGTGTGTATTCTGGACATTGAAAATCTGTGGTTGGTTTAATACGTATATACCATTGCTCAATGTACCTGACCCAATCAGAACTTGATTAAGGTGAATGTTTACAACATTGCTTACAAACGCAAATTCATAACCTTCTTTAGAAACCAAAGATACAGAAATGATATTACAAGTTGCGTTGGGTACAAAAAACCAATTACGCAAAACCAAAACATGTCTATCTGACATTCCCAGGTGATAGTCCCCCACGGCCATAGCATCCATGCTAGCTCCGTTTACAACTTTGAGGGTCATGTCACCTGCCTTCAAAAACCTACGGTTTCTCAACGCCTGCAAAGAATTACAGATAAGAGATCCTGATCCGGTATCCAATACCCAGGAAGTAGAGTTTATTGATAGACAGTTTTCAATAACATACACACCTGAAGCTGAAGCCGCGACTTGCTTCAGATCCTGTGTTCTGGCCTTCCAAGCCCTGCAATCCTTCTTCCAGTGTCCACTCTTATGACAGTAAAAGCATTCTTCTTTATCCACAAGCTTCCCCACTTTCTTTGTTGCTTTTGCCATTCCCTTCGTATCCACTTTACTAACACTGCCCCCTGGTTTGGCGGGGGCTTTCTTCTTCTTTCCCTTTGCTTTCGCCTTGGACCTAGAAGAGGAAGATCCTCCTACAAACAAAGTGGATGTTTCCCTACCTTTCTGTAGGGTGCCCTCTGCGCTCCTCAACATGTTGAGGAGTTCTGAAAGTTCAACTTCCTTTTCTTGTAAGTTGAAGTTCAGGATAAACTGGGCGTAAGTGGAAGGAAGGGACCGGAGAATCAAGTCCGTATAGAGCTCATTCTCCAACGTGGTCCCAAGGTCCGCGAGCTCCTCTATGAAGCCAATCATCTTAAGCACGTGTTCCGCTACCGATGATCCGACGGTCAACTTTGCTGAAAATAACTTCTTCGACACTTCGTATCTTGCGATACGAGATTGCTCTCCATACAGTTCTTTTGTATGGAGAAATATGGATTCGAGGTCCATATTCTCGTGCCTCCTCTGATGTTCGTTGTCCATAGAGGCAAGCACGAGGCACTTGGCCTTTGCGCAATCGATTTCCCAGGTCTTACGGATTTCCCTATCCGCGATGCTGGTTTTGGGACCTGGGACAGGGGGAGCATTGGTGGTAAGGAGATACCCCAACTTGTCATAAGTGATTGCCATTTTGACATTCCTGAGCCAATCTTTGTAGTTTGGCCCTTTCAGTATGTTTTTATCTAGTAATAACTTAAGTCCGGTCATGTCGATTGGTCGCTGCAATTAGGAGAGAGAGAATAAACACTCAGTATGATGCTCTTGCAAGTTTAGAGTGGTTTTAGTTTGTCTAAACAGGATGGCTCCCACTATCTCTCGAATCCCTCCTCAAACCATAAGGGAAGAATTAGTCAGGATCAATCTCACTGTACAATACTTGCTTAACCGTTCAGCCAGGCCAGTGTCAGTACTTCGAGGGAGGTTTTCCAACGCTTTCGCGAAGTTCCTTAATTAAATAACCACTTTTCCCTGTGGGCGTAGCCCCGCTAACACCTTTCTAGACACCTACTTAGTTTATAGCATTGATCGTTAAGTGAGAAATTTCCCGAGGAGTAGCATATACTCACAGTAGGATCGGGATCCAAATATCATCCCGTGACAAAACTGAAGGAATCCTACCAGAATCATCACACTCCAAATTGTATGCAGCGCTAGCAAGTTTCAGTACATATGAAACTCCCGATGTGGATTTTTGCCCCATGCTCTTATGACCTTGTCTTTGGCCAAAATATCATAAGTCACATGTCAAGTTCTACCCGTCATTCTCCAGGTTAATTTGAGCCCACCCGCACATACCCTTGACTTTGGCCAACAAGGTTGAACGACTGCCCCAAACCAACACATCTATCTATGCTGCACATGAAAACCCAATAGCTACCAATCACTATGCCTTGACTTTGGCCAACAAACATAGCTTGAATATATTGACCATCCATGCGAAACGACGGAGGGCTACGAATGGTTTTGGCGAAACCGTGAACGTAGTGAACTTGATATAATCGATGGAACAAGATATCTTTTAAAAGGAGTGGCTCAAACTCCGCATTTAAAAGTTGGTTTTTGAAAAGAACCGAGTGGTTTTGGAAAGTGTTCCAACGACTTTTACTTGGTTTATTTTCTTCCATTAGTTCTTTTTATACGTCCCATCATTTAATCCTACCATTGCAGAAAACAACCAAAATATGACGTACGCTTATGCCATTCGCATTCGCCACGGGGCCCCATCATTACCCGTTAGGTTACTTAACTAACGACAGAGCGGGGGCTGGGCTAGCGCGGCTGCAAAGAATAAGCAACGCCTAAATAATATCATATATAGATATATTGCAATGATAGCCATTTCAGATCACAGATGAACACATTGGATATACTAGGAATCCGCAATTCGTATGAGCCTGTAACGAAAAGCGGATTACACGGTCGCGGTGAATAGCCAATACCCCACCCATGACCCCTACGGGTGCGCAAACTACCCGCCAAATATCCGAAGCGGAGCAACCTCCCTCAACGACGTGAGTAGGCCACTCGGCACTTCGAGATACCCAGTAGTTTGTGCACCCCACCATGTGTCTATCCTAGGAGCAAAAACAGTAAAAAGAAATTATACAATGACGGCTACAACCCCGACCCGGTTGTGCGGCCATACAAATAATATTACATCAATTTACATATTTACATGAATTGAAAGAAAAGAAAACTCTCATCTCACAACCCCCGGCTATTCACCCGCGACAATCCAATGAATTCATATACACATACCATCAACATTACAGATCACAGATTTGTATAACCCCCACTAATCGACATATAGCGATTAGCAGACGTTCAATATAAATATCACATCACAGATATAAACCCGTTAGCATTAGTCTTTAGAAGTTCGATAAAAATACTGTTTTTCAAGCCCCAAAAGCAAATTTTGCTTTTTTGAAAACCTGGGCTGAAAAGACATATTGTAAAAATCCCAAAACACCCCTGTGAACAAACTGCAACAAAAATTCCCCACGGCCGAGTCAACTCGGCCGCGGATCCGCGGCGCTTTGATCGACTCAGTGGGCCAATTTTTTGCAGTTTCTTCTAAAAACCCTGAGACGAATTTTAAGGCATGATTTATCATTTTTAGAACAGAGGAAAAATACGACAGAAAGTTGATAATCCGGGTGTTTTTCCCGACTTTTTTTCCGATCGAACTTCTACTTACATTGCTAACATGTTAGATAGTGTTTAACTAGGCTCTGATACCACTGTAAATCCATGCTACCTCTCTCGGTACTTACGGGCTTGCGGAAATGATGAAATATTTTTTTTCTAGAGGTGGTAACATGGACTCAAACCGGATCTTTGTTAAACTATCTATCTAACAACCTAACTAGGAGTTGTTAACTACTCGGTTAGGGGGTTATACCTTTCTTGAACTCCTTCGTCTTCAACTCTTGATGGTGTACGGATCGGCTTCACCCCGTCGTCTCCTTGCGCCGAAGATCGATCCACCCGAAAGCTTCTACCTTTGGCTTCTTCTTCGAACTTTGAAGAAACTAGTTCACTCGGTTTGCTAAACCTTATGAACTAGAGTGAGTAGAGAATTGTGTTGGGATTTATCTCTATGGTTCTTGCTTCTCAACACATGAGACAAGTGAACCATAGACTAGAGAGAGAGCAAGAGGAAGAGGGAGAGAGCTTAAGAGAATGAGAGAGCTCAAGCAAGAGAGAGAAAACAAATGAGAGAATGAGAAAGACTTTTTCCCTCTTGGCTCTCATAATCCAAAGCCATCATAACAAATAATAGCAATCAAGTATTATGTGATGGTTTAAGTCAAAATAGCCATATCATTTCATGCACTCATTTTGCACAAGATAAACAAGCAAGCAAAAGTTTTTGCCATGAAATGATAGCCATTGTCATGATGATGGTCAACTAGTCCAACCTAGTCAACCGGTCAACCGGTCAACAAGTCAACAAAGTCAACCCCTCAACAACCATGTCACTATAATACTTAATTAATATTATTGTTAATTATATTTCATATTCTCATTAGGGTTTAGCAAAAAGTCAATAGTCAACATTCAACAACCCTAATGAGAATCCCCTGCCTCTGTCTCTCTGTCAACAGTGCATACACACCCGCATCCGCGTTCCGAGGAACACGAATACATACGAGATAAAACCAATCCCAAAACGTACACTAGGATCTGGCTTAAACCAAAGCCCGCTAGTTTTAACTGTCCGGACACTGAACGTGCACAAGTGCACGGATGTGACCAAACCCTGTCGCAAAACCATGCGACCTGTCGCAAAACCATGCGATCTCTACTCTTTTGCCTAAAGGCGAATAGCTCTCTGTGTGGGACTTTAAAGACTCGACACTACGCTGGCAGTGGGTTTAACCACAGACCGCAAGCGGCACTAGCTATGCGTAATGGCCCCAAAGTAGATGCCGACAAGAAGACGGACGAGGTGAAACCCATCTGAACTCCTACTGAGCTTGAATGTGACAGTCTCCGTACAGTCCGGTCTGTTCGTCTGATACATCGCATGGCGGGCTTAGGGGGCGGTAAACGTCAGTACCCTAATAGCGGTTCAAGTCGTGTCGGAGTGAAGCCCAGAACACCCTGAGATAACACTGGAAACCTACCAGTATATCTCGCTTGCCCTGGCCAGAGACTACTCGTGTAATGGCTCTCCTAGACACAGCGCAATGTCAACCCCCAATAACGGGAGAGACGAATCCTGTCTAACCGTCACTGCCTCCAAGTGCTTCAGGACTGCACCCAAAAACTACCTGTTTTCTCGACTCCTTTGAGCCGTGGTAGGGTAGTAATCAAAGTACAGTGGGAACACACTCGAGGCGAAGTGACAGTGTCAAGTCAGCGGACTAAGCTGTACTCATGTCACCTGGGAACTGATAACTGACGATAGGTATAGTACCAACCAACAGTTCCCGACGAGTCCTGTCCAGTGTACTCGTAACCTAACGAGCACCTGCATACTATCTCAAGTACGACGTACTGACGGCTGTGGGACGGACCGTCTCCCACACTGGGATGAGAAGCGCATACGCTAGTCTATTCCGGAGTATCGATGCCCTGTCTCGATAGTCCTGCGACTAGGGACCTGCATAAGGATGTGCTTATAGATTACCCAGCCCCCACGAGTGTGACTGCCATCACAACGCTGGTAATCAAGCAAAGATCCTAAGGGCTCCACTAATGTGTATAGGCGATATACTAAAATAAACACATGTACACATTAAAGCAGAAACAAACCAAGTAGCATACTACTATATTGAGCAAGATTGTCTATACAAGGTGAGTATCCCAAGCTTCCATTAAGTAATATACATACTAGTATGATACAGTAATGGCCTCTAGGGCATATACACTAACAAAAACTCCCAAATCTCGCTCGCAGCTTGCCAAGTGATCACCTCACTATACAGCTACGCCAAAGAACCCTCACAGACGGCAAGACCCTTGACCGAAGTTCCTCCACCTGCCGATTCACTATAACTAGCGGCTGCTGGTGAACGAAAGATCGCGTCGAAGCTAATTGGTCTGATGCTGAATCATGTGAAAAAAGGTCATGAAGGTAATTGCGAATTATCGACATAAGGAATACGGGTGAATACTCAAAAATCTGGGCGGAAGTGCCAAATTATAGGCAACGGAACCAACTCGATTCAGGGAACTCAAAAGGACCTACAATCCTGGGATACTTCCCAAAACTCAACACGTCATTCATCGGAAAATACCGTAGGAATACATGATCTCCCACTGCGAACTCAAGTCTGCGACCACTACGGTCGGCATAAGACCTCTGTCTGCACTGGGCCACTCTCATCCTGACCTGAACCAACTGGATCATCTCGGAAATCTCTAGACTAGCTGGGGTCCAAAGATCCTACTTACGCAGAGTCAGAAAATAGACTGGTGACCGACACGACCAAACAACTAAACTTAAAGGTTGCCAATTGGATTGCCTCCTGATAACTGCTATCGAAGGAGAACCCTAACAATGGCAAGTGACGATCCCCACAGCCGACAAAAATTAGTACGCACGCACAAGCATATCCTCTAGAGTCGGTATAGCCCGCTCTCACAAAACCATCATCCTGCGGATGGAAAGGCGGAGCTAAAGCTCAACTAGTACCCAAGGCTTCCTGAAGCTCCTGCCCAAGACGGCAAGCGAACAGGGTGCCTTCATTGGATACGACCCGTGAAGGAACTCCGTGCAACACACAAACTTAACAAAGAACAACTGAGCAACCCGAGTATAACCGGACAACTAGCATCCGAATGGAGTCAAACCCTGACTAAACCTGGTTAGACGCCATAACGAATATTCATGGAGACCTGCTCCCATTCCCACTCCGGAACGGTTTAAGGTTGCATCTCTCCAGCCAGTCTCAGATGCTCAAACTTAGCACGCAACAAGACAGACACCCTGAAACAAAATCCGAAACTTCACTCTTCATCCCTGCCCACCCGTAACTATTTCATGAGTCACGCTACAAATTGGTGGAACTTGAATGAACACAGAAAGCTGACTGATGTGCCTGCTATAGGATTTCGCATCTCTGCCCAATAGTATCAGGTACACAAACGCGTCCTTAAACGTAAAGCATCTGGTCATAAATTAAGGACTCCGAATCTTTACCCAGCCAAGTATGCTCAAGAATCTTTGACGGACAAGCATCGGCGGGAAGTGCCTCGCAAAAGCGATTAAGGAAAAGTGGTCGGGCGCAGACATCAGCAAGCTGTCCCCTTAGTAGGGGCGAACTTAAGCTGTACTCAACGATCGAATAAGAACTGTAAATCTGCAGAAGACTATCTCAACAATCAAAATCCGCTGCAGGAAGATGTACATTAAGCTCTGGTAGTCCGTAAGAATCTGACACGACTCTCGAACATGTAGTGTCTCCAAATCTCCAACGCACGACCACCACGGCCATCTCCAGATCATGAGTGGGATATCCTGCTCGTACTTCCTCCAGATGTAGGGAAGCAAAAGCGATAATTCTATAGTGTCACCTCAGTACACAATCGAGCCCCACTCGCAAAACATTACAGTTAGACAACAAAGTCGCCCAAACTAGAAAGCAAAGAAAGAACTGATGTAGTTGTTAACCAAGTCTACAACTGCTGAAAAACTCCGCACGCATGCCTCAGTCCAAAGAAAAGAAACCTCCCTTCCGGCCAGTTCAGTCAACGGTGCAGCACTACACTAGCAATCCTGCATGAAACGGCAGTAAAAACCTGCTAAGCCCAAAAATCTGCGGACCTCCGTCCGTACACAAGTCTGGGCCAAAGTTGTATGGCCTCGATCTTCCTCGGAACCATACGAAAACCGTCTTCCGTAACTACAAGACCTGGGAGTCAATACAAACAAGCCTGAAGGAACACTCCGAGAATCTAGCAACAGCTGGGGCTCTCCCAATGTCTGCAAAACAAATCCTCAAGTGCTACTCCTGTCCCTCACGACACATTGAATAGACCAGAATGTCGTCAATAACACAACAATAACCGGTCGAGGAACGGCCCGAAGAAATCTGGTTCGTCACCTCTACGAATGCTGCTAGGGCATTGGTGAGTCCAATGACACCACCAAAACACACAAAGCCCGTAGCACGCACAAGGCAGTCTTTGGAATGTCATCACTCCGAACCCGCAACAATGATGACCTGATCCCAAACAAACTTAGAAAATGTCTCGCACTCGAGAGCTGATCGAAGAAATCGTCAATACGAGGTAAAGGATACTTATCCGCACCGTAAGGCTGTTAAATTGACGATCAATCGATATACAACCTCAACTGCCGTCCTTCTCCTGACGAACAAAATAGGAGCTCCCCAAATGCGAAACACTCATACGCACAAGCCCCCCAACAAACAACTCTGCAGCTGATCCTTAAGCTCCCTAAGCTTCACCGGCTCATCTGGAACAACGTCGGAAAACTCTTGCACGAAAGAAAGCCGGTCCAACAAACCCACTGTGGCTCCGGTATCACGAATGAACGCCAAGAATCCTCAACAACTTCTCCTTAAAGGCCGACTCGCGAAAAAGGCTGAATTCAAGCTGTGTGAGGCGGCACCACTGCCCTCCCATGCACAGCAAGAACTGACTCGCCGGGAAAACAAACCTTGTCTGTTTTCTCAGGGCAGTCTACAGACGCATAGCACATAAGTAACCAGTCCGTGCCCAGGAGAACGTCAAATCCAACATCTCTAGAAGGATCAAAACGACGGACGAATCGCTATCTCCTATCCGATTGGCACACGACTGAATTACGTGTCACGCAACAAAAGAGTCGCTGACAGAAATTAACACATCAAACGGCTGATCTAGCTAACCGACTCTCGTCCTAACCATGGCATAAGTGTGTAAAACAAACAAGTACATCAATAGAACATACGAATTTAGAATACCTGAAAAGTTTGCATTGGACGCCCGTGCATCCCGATGAGTAGAAGAAAACTCTCGTGTCTGCCCCCTACCCGCAACTGGCTGAAATCCTTCTCGACCAACCTGTCCCTTCTGAGCGAATCCTCTACGACCATGACCTCTCTGCACATAAGCCTGACGCAGTGCTAAGCAACAATGTCTGACGAAGTGATGAAGGCTCCCGCATCGAAAACATCCACGCGATGACTGCTGACCCTCCCGGTGATGAGAGCTGAACGACTGTCCTTGTCCCAAGACTCTGCTACTCCCGCGACGGAAACGAAATCTGTTTTGACGACTAAGCCTCTGTCTCTGGGTTGGTACACCTGTACGAGTCCTCCACGGTTTCGGAACTCTTAAAGTCTCTGGAATACGTGTCTCGTCAACTGGGGCTGCATCCACTGGTGCTATGTAGGTGACGGAATGCTGCATGCTGATTGCAAGGAACAACTGGGTAACAGGGGTGACAACCTCCTGTCGCTACGCTCGAACGGCCTCAACCAATGAACTCATAGTCTTGCGCTTGTCCTGCATCTCCGCCACAAACCTAGCGATACTATCTGTCGAAGGCGAAACCATCTGCACCTGTGCAACGAGCGTGCCATCCTGGTCAGTCCTCGTCCTACCCGAGTCAATCCTGACCTCGGCCCTCGCTGCATCACTCTGAGTCCCCATAGTCAAGGAGACAAATGCTATTAATAGAAATAAGATTCGATATGAACACGGAAATCGAATCACAAGGATATGTCATCAAGGAAGGAATTTCAAGCAATTTGTACTTAGATCATTTTAGGCGGAGTACCGCATCGTGAGTATGCCGCGGACATACACACACTACATTACTCTGCTTAAGCTATCTACTCCATCATACCAAGGTCATCCTACACTCCGAAAGGTAAAACCTAGCGCTTTGATACCAACTTTGTCACGACCCGAAATTGGCACGTGACGGCCCTAATACTACGCAACGTCTACAGGCGTAACGCAGTAAAAGAAAGCCAAAACCCAGAAATCTAAACCATTAAAAGACAAGAAAAGATAAGAAACATTGTTTAAACTTTTGAAAATCTCAAGTATAAATTCTTTAAGTCCAATTTACTTTCTTGAAAATTTCGGCAGCACCACCTTTGTAAAAACCAACCCCAAAATGGGTACAACATAAACATAAAGTAAAGCATCCCCAACGGGAGCAAATCCACGCTATAAGGCGGAAAACAACCACCGCAACAGATATACGACGCCGTAGCGAAGAAATAAAAAATGGAAACTGTATAAAAGACAACCCAGTCACAAAATAATATACAATATCATCCTCACCATGTCTCTAAGTAAACATGAAAATAGTAGATGGAGTGTACAAGGATACAACAAATATACAATACAACAACGAATAACCACAAAACCCATCTAAGCAAACTGCACACTGTGAGCTGATGCGGTATCCGCAGCAAAAGATAATAAGATAGATGAATAGCCTGCCTCGACTACTCTGGGGAACAACCTGCAACACTGTGGCACAACGGGGGTGAGTTGCCAACACGTGAATAGTAAATAACATATGCAGGTAATCGCAAGTATGCACGTACAGCGTGAATCTAACATATGCAAGCTAATAGCAATAAATGGTCATATGAATGCAATAGTCATGAAAGATACTTTAGCAGGTACATCTAATACATGAAGCAATAATATGACAATCTGTGTGCAACAATCATGTAAGGTACTCTATCAGGTACAACTAATACATGAAGCGATGATATGACAATGTATATATGCAACAGTCATGAAAGGTACTCTATCAGGTACTACTAGTACATGAAGTAATGCATATAAAGTAAAAGTATGTAAATGCAACAGTCATGGAAGGTACTCTATCAGGTACTACTAATACATGAAACAGTGCATAACCAATAAATGTGGAGTATAGAATGAAACATGCCATTTCCACGGAATCCTGACATCGTGGTATGATCAAAGTCCATCAAGACAATCCAAATCCCAATTTCCCTAAATCAGCCCCCAAATTGGCTCTCATATCATATAAGTCTCACAAATTCTCAATGTACAATATCGAATAAATCTCATATATATCATGTATCCAATATCAAACGAATCACCTATATCCCAAATCCAATATCAAATAAATCTCTAACATCCTAAATATATTTGCCTGAATAAATATGATGATGTATATAAATTGATATCAATACACATATATTAGCGTCCCATTCCACTAATATTGGTGTAAAGGCGTATATAACAGCGTCCCATTCCACTGTTATATATACTTAGGAGTAAAAAGAAATATCATGAAACCAATGTGTCAAGCATCGACACAGAAATGCTGATCTATCAGGTACTGTCACCAAGTCTGTCCCCCTGATAGTAACGTATCATACGCTATCCCGAAAGCTCGAGTGCCTAGCTCTGACCCTCGCCTCTCGACGCATTCATACGCACATGGCTCCCGTCGGTATCCCCAAGATAACCGCCGAGTCATTGGTAATGTCACCGGAAAGTATGGTTCCCCCACTAACTCATCTCCTCACTGAGATTCTTGCCCCGGGGTACCTCCGGGCCCCACCATGTACCCGCACATGGACCCCTCCGTTCCTCGCGTGGGGTATATATATATCCGAACCGATAAATCTCATGGTGGCTGCTGAAATATCATATCAAGGGAAACCGGCTTTTTCAAATAATGCATAATTTCATGAACTCCCATGGTCCCCAAATCCAGAAAACATCATGAAAAATCCATATCTCAATGCGAAAATCCATGAATATAATATATGCAACATAAAACTGTAATGAAAGCATATAAAGGGAAATCCGCTAATTAACTGCAACAAGCTAATATAAAATATCATGCAGTTCCTATTTTCTCCAATTCTAAATAACATCAAGTAAAGGTAAACATGTAGTTATAACCAGATATATGTGTAAACATAAAGGTATAGCAAGGTATATGTATCTACCTATAAGTAATGATGTAATATACCCCTTAGGTATAAGTGAAGTATGTGTGCAATGTATACCTGTAGCTATGTCATGAAGTGTGTATGTACCTATCGCTAATGGTACAATACTCTATAGGTATACAGGTAACCAGCATGTAAGCATGTCAAGGCATATGTGTAAGCATGTAGGTATACTGGTGTGCTATATGTCATATGCACAAAGAAATATGAATTAATGTCTCAATGTACCTATCCAAACAATATTATATCTATATGGGTGTTGTGCGTGACATGGCAATTATTGACGGTGTGTGTGGCATACAATCAGTGCTCGTGCAACAAGAATCGTCAATAATATGTGCAGTGTCCTAAGGGTACTAGTCCAAGCACAACAATATCTAAGCAATAAAGTGTAGTCGCAAATTCTAAATATGAAATAGAATATGCGACAAGTCAAGTCATTTCTAGCCCAGACGCATAACGCCATGCGGGGGATTCCCCTGTAGATGTTAAATCTACTCACCAACGCTCCTGGCTAAGTGAAGCCTACCACCTATTTTCCTTTTGCCGTAGCGTCCGAAGTCCCCGCCTGCGAACCTAAAATTTCACATAAGCTATATATCCTAAATTGACGAAAAGACAAGGAACGCAATGAAAACGGCCAGAAAATTACACTGCGCACTTAGAGCATCTAACGCGCACGACATCGGTCAAAAACCCTAACTAGGGTCGCTAAACTACGAAACACCAAGTCTAGTCTCCGATCGTCCCGATCGCGCAATACAACACAACTAAATGCGAGGAATATAATAGATATAATCTCGCAGCGACCAATTGAAACCACGTCGGAAAACCCCCGAAACCTAGTAAACAATTTATCGCAACATTTCGCACTAGTTTCAAGCTAACGCATATCTAGCGATTACAAACACCTTATAATAGCCTAACTAAGCTAACAAACCCAATTCTATATTTTTAACATTTGCTAAATAAATTTTAGCAAAAACCTAGTAAGCAAAAATCCTAATTAAACAAAGTATTCCTTAACAAAAATTAACATTTTCTATTAGGTTAAGCTTTTCCTAATCATAAATTAACACTTCAACAAAACATTAAACACTTAAATCAAGCTTTAACCTTATCTTGAATTTCTAAAACCATTTCTAGAATTTTGAAACATGAAATTTAAAGCTTAAACTAACATCTCATTAAGCTAGCATAAAATATTAAGTAACAATTAGAGATTAGGGTTAGGGTTTTATATCTTCAAGAACACCACTTGAATCAAGAATAAAATCAAACTTTAGCCTCCAAAATTCTCACTAGAATGAAAATCCAAGCAACTTTTGTGAAGAAGAATGAAGGTTTTGGATTTTATTTGAATTTTGATGAATTTATTTGGATTTTTCATGATTTATTTGAAGTAAAATGAGTTGAAATGGGGTGGAAATCATGAGGGGCAGCCAAGGAAAGAGAGGGGCCGACCAAAATGGAGGGAGGTGGAAATTTGTGGAAATTGTGGAGAAGTTTCTAGCAAAAAAAACATTTAATGCACATTTAATGCAAAATGCCACCTTTTATGCATTTTCTTTTCTTTTTCTTTTAAAATTTTAATTCCATTGACCAAAAAAAAATCTAGATATTTAAAAAAGAAGGTTCTAAAATAATTGCAATGACGATTTCCAATAATTCTAATTTAGAAGAAATTTCTCGATTTTCGTGCATATTTTACCGGCTAAAATAATATTTTATTTGGGAAAAATTCTATCTGAACCAAAACCTCCCAAATACTCCCAAAGTTCGCGCACTAGCTTTATTTTAGCTAAAATAGGTGCCGGCAAGTTTCTACGGACGATTGATCGAAATCGGGTTAAAACGGAAAATACCGACTATTTTGCCCTAAAACGGAAAAATTCGCAAAACGATTTCTGAAATGTTACACTCGGTTATATGTTGTATAGCCGGGTTATCGAATCATGTGTTGATTCGATAAGTTGTTACATATGATATTAGTCTGTTATATGTGATATAGACGGATTATTAAATCAAGAGTTGATTTGATAATCTAATTTATAATTATATATTTGATATATTAATTTACATTAACTAGTATTAGCTCACTTTAGATTTCTTTTCTCACTTAGTTTGTGCACATTGTATATATGTGATATATGTAAGTGTACATTATTTTGTGTCATGTTTGATGATGCATGCAACTTGGGTGTGTGAATAACTTACACCATGCTTGGTTTAATCCTAGGGTTTTTAATGGATTAAGTAATTCAAAACTAATTGATTTTGTCATGGCAAGAAGCTTGGAGAAGCTTGGATTGCCATTGACTAAGTCCACTTGTTTTGTTTTGCATAAGATATTTATTAACCCAACCATTAAACCTATCCATGGTTAACTCTCCACAAAGATTAGTATATGATACTAACTCACCTAAGGTTGCCATTATCTTTTGGATAATTATCATGAGAGTTTTCTTCTTCTTCTTCCTCTCAAACTTTCTAGCTTCAATGGAAAATGGAGAAAATATGTGAGAAAATCATTTCTAATGTGAGCAAAATTCCTACTTCATCATTCTCTACTACTTGCCATTTAGTATAGAGTGTTTGCTTCACTAATTCCATAATTAGTAAAGAGATAGCTTGGGTTAGTGTCTCCTCGACGTAGATCATCTTCGGCCTCGAAGACTTCGATGCAAGCATGTTCATTTCTTCATGGGAGCCTCTCTAAAGTCCGGGAGTTTATGATCGCAGCGAAGGGACTACTACACGGAGCTAATGAAGTGAAGGACCGGTCTACAAAGGTTGTATTCCATGTTCACTTTAGTTGGAAAGTTGTTTGCTTTTCGATTCGTCGCTTTTTCTAGTATACGATTTTATGTTAGGGTTAGCTTGAACGGCAAAAATTTTAATATGGCATGAAAGATGCCTCCCGAAACCTTGCTGCCATGCTAGACAATCCTGCACTGGGGTTCCTTGTTCAAGGCCACAGTTCCATTGTTATCACAATACATAGGTATTGGATGCTCAATGGATGGAACCTCACCAAGTTCATCTTATGAACTTCTTCATCCAGACAACCTCTTAAGAAGCATTATTGGTAGCGATGTATTCAGCCTTCATCGTCGAGTCTGCTACAGTATCTACCTTAGAACTCTTCCAATATACCGTCCCTCCACTGAGGGTGAAGACAAAACCCAAGACCGACTTACTGTCATCACTCTGGAAGCTCGAATCGGTAAAGGACTCCACCTGCAGTTCACCGTTACCATACACCAAGAACATCTCTTTAGTCCTTCTCAAGTACTTAAGAATGTTCTTCACAGCTGTCCATTATTTCTCCCCAGGATCTTATTGATACCTACTCACTACACCCAGTAAGTAAGCTACATCTGGTCTGGTACACAACATCGCATACATGATTAACCCGACTGCCGAAGCATAGGGTATCCCTTGCATGTGAGTCCTCTCTAAATCAGTCTTGGGAGACATCTCTTTGGAGAGAGTGATTCCTGAGCAAGTGGGTAAATTACCACGGTTAAAATCTTCCATACTATACCTCTTTAATATGGTGTCTATGTACCTGGATTAGGACAATCCCAACATCCATTTAGATCTATCTCTATAAATCTATATCCCCAGGATGTAGGAGGCATCACTTAGATCTTTCATGGAGAACTTTTGTGATAAGAAGAGCTTGACCGAGTGTAGCATAGGAACATCATTTCTTATCAAGAGTATGTTATCCACGTACAATACGAGGAAGACAATTTTACTCTCTACAACCTTTTTATATATACATAGTTCATCTACATTTTTGATGAAGTCAAACTCTTTGACTGCTTCATCGAAACAGATGCTCCAGCTCCGCGATGACTGCTTTAATCCGTAGATTGATTTAAGCAACTTGCACATGCTTCCGCTGCTCGCACTATCTATGAAGCCCTTTGGTGGTGTCATGTGCATGCTCTCTTCTAAATCACTATTTATAAAAGCGGTCTTGATGTCCAACTGCCAGATTTCGTAGTCATGGTATCTAGCAACGGCAAGTAGGATCCTGATGGACTTAAGCATAGCCACTGGAGAAAAGGTTTCATCATAGTCGACACCTGGTCGTTGACGAAAACCTTTTGCTATAAGTCTAGCTTTGAAAGTCTCAACTTTTTAATCTACACTAGTTATCTTCTCAAGATCCACTTGCTCCCGATGGGTTTTACCCCTTAATAAGCAACTTTCAAAGTTCAAACTTTGTTGGTGTACATAGATTCCATCTCAGATCGCATAGTATCCAGCCATTTCACAGAGTCTCCACTTGTGATAGCCTGCTCGAAACTAATTGGGTCATCTTGTTCCATGATGCAATCCTCGCTCCCACCGTCTATGAGAAAACCGTAGTATCTCTCAGGTGGATGAGGAACCCTACTATATCTGGGGAGTGGCTGCGGTTCGTCGGGGACAATTGAATCCTCCAGTTCTACCAAATTGTCAGTTATTGTTTGTGTAGCTTGAACTTCTTCCAGTTCTACCTCATTACCACTAATTTCTTTCACAAGAAATTCCTTTTCTAAAAAGGTGGCATGTCGAGAAACAAACACCTTTTGTTCCGCGGTGTGGTAGAAGATATACCCTCGCAAATGTTTGGGATATCATACAAACTTGCACAAAACTGACCTTTCCTTGAGCTTGTCCGGATTTTTCTTTTTAACATAGGCAGGACAACCCCATATCTTAACTCATTTAAGAGATGGTCTCTTCCCATTCCATATCTCATATGGAGTGGTAGGCAACGGATTTGGTCGGAACTCTATTCAATAGGAATGCAGCTATCTCAACTGCATAACCCCAAAAGGAAATAGGCAACTTAGCATTATTCATCATAGAGTGCACCATATCTAATAGGGTACGATTCCTCCGCTCCGAAAACTCATTGTGCTGTGGTGTATACGGAGGAGTAAGCTGAGATAGAATCCTATTCTCTTTTAAGTAGTCTCTGAATTCCGTGCTTAAGTATTCTCCTCCCCGATCCGATCGAAGGATTTTAATACTTTTACCCATTTGGTTCTCAACTTCGTACTTATATTCCATGAATTTCTCAAAAGATTCAGATTTCTGTTTTAACAGGATCACATGTCTGAATCTTGAGAGATCATTGGTGAATGTAATAAAGTATGGGGAACCATTCCTGGCATGTGTAGACATAGGACCGCATATGTCACGACCCGAAAGAGCACGTGACTGGCCCTTGAACCGTATGAAGTCAATAGGACTCCATCTGAATCAAGTAAGCCAAAAGCCCAGAAATCTAAAACCATTTTTAAGAATAAGTAAAGAAACTGGTTTAAAGAAGTGAAGAAATACATGTTTGAAATCAAGGTTTTTAAATAACTAAGCCGAATGTGCATTTTAAAAGGTAAAGTCTTTTCCAAAAATTTCGGCAGAGTTTCTTTTGTAAAACTGGCCCCGAATGGGGTACAACAAGGATAACAATATATACAATGATAAAGGCATCCCCAAGCAGTAGCTAGCTCTTCGTCAAATGACGGTCACAACCACACAAGCAATAATAATATACAACGCCGAATGGCGAGGATCAAACTCAAGAGAAACACAGTAAGCATGAAAACCGCAATACTACTAAGCGCGACTCTAAGGCCAAATAATACATCACTAAAGTCTAGGTCTGAAACAATATACAAGTTTTGGTTGATGGAAATTCTAGATACAATGAATAAAATAAATACAATGGTGGTTCTTGATGCAAAAGAATCCACCTACCAAAAGCAAATCACCCGCAAGATCGTAGTGTGCCAGAAATGCCGCAATGGAACCTGTACGGCAGAACCTGCAAGAACTGTGGCACAACGGGGGTGAGTTGCCAACTCGTGAATAGAAATATCTAAAAGCAGAAACCGAATGCAAGACATAAACCTAGGTCAACAATCAGTAATATAACCACAAGAGTACATCTGAAGTATGATAAGGTGGCAAGGTAACATCTAAACAGGTATGTAGTGCCAGGTACTCAGGTAATAACATGTCATCAGTATAAGGTATGTCTGCATGAAGTAAATATGATGAAGTATCAAAGGATATCAATACACATATATTAGCGTCCCATACCACTAATATTGGTGTAAGGGTATATATAACAGCGCCTCATACCCTGTTATATATACAAATGAAGTGTGATCAATGTAAATCCAGTCTGTATATGATCCATGTCTGTATATGATCTATGTCTGTATATGATCCATGTCTATATATGATCCATGTCTGTATATGATCTATGTCTGTATATATACGTGGAATCCTGTCCACCCGTCGCCCAATGACAATAAACGTGGAACCCGTCCACCCGTCACCTAATGACAATAAGCATCATGTATGCAATATGAGGATATAAAAAAAATCATGGAAAAACATCTTGAAAACCCATGCCAAGCATCGACACGCAAATCCTCATCCACGATATGGGGTTCCGTCTGCGGTATCGGCCCTCGGCCCCGGCAGTACGGGTCAGCCCATATCCTCATCCATGTGGGGCTCCGTCTGCGGTATCGGCCCTCGGCACCGGCAGTACGGGTCAGCCCATGTCCATCTCTCAACTCCGGTCGGTATCCTCCAGATATCCGCCGAGCTCAAATACAATCACCGGTAGGTAGTAGTCCCTCTGCCAGGCTCACCGTCTACTACACAGCGAAACCGTTCTCACCCCGGGGTACCATACCGGGTCCACCATGTACCCGTAATCGGCCTCAACCGCCTCCTCGATTCGGGTTTTCATATATCACTCTAGCCCCGAGAAAACACATGGTGGACGCACCGAAATATCATATCAAGGGAACCGGGTTTTTAAATGATTACATATTTGAAATAGCCACGGTTCCCAAATCCAGAAGTCACATATAATCCAAACCAAAATGTAAGTCAATGATCCGATATGATATGTGCGTCAAAAATAAATATCATGTCAAGTTACATAAAGGTAAGCTATACCATAATGATCCGATGTGATATATGCATCAAGTATGAGTAGCATGTCAAGTCACATATAGATGAGCTACAATATGATGATCCGATGTGATATAAGCATCAGGTATGAGGAGCATGTCAAGTCACATATAGATGAGCTACAATATGATGGTCCGATGTGATATATGCATCAAGTATGAGTAGCATATCAAGATCATATATGTTTGTGTACAGATATATGTGTACAATATGCCATGCGGAAATCCTATCATGAATGCGGCGGTACTACAGTGTAGTGGCATGGCAATTATCGATGATGAAGTGTGTGAGCCGGCAAATAGTGTACGTGGAACATACGCATCATCGATAATGGTGCTGGTGTCCTAACAGCATGATATCAGTATAGCAATAACATATGCAGGCAATATGAATAGCATGAATATGCGGAAGTCAAATAATCAACACTACAGTGAACAAATTACATCAATAGTTATAAGTCTTGCAGTGATGCCTTTTGAAATAAGACGAATCAGGGTTTTTGTAAAATAAGGGATGTGAAGTTTTTAAGAAAAGATACGCCTTTTAAGTATTCGCAGAATCCCTTTGTTTGTCTTTTAAGATACCCCTGATTCATAGCTTTTGAAATAGGTATGCCTCGGTCTAGTCTAACATCTACTATGCTACCTACAGATCTAAGTATCAAATAAGTCGGGAGGGGTATGGAAACCGTCTAAATCTGAGTCGATACATATATAGATATATATATAGTCGGTGATTCCGCCTCAATAGTATCGCGTACGATACAGTATATCATATGACCCCCTCTATTCATGAGCGCGGATCTATCATCAATATCGGCTCGTACGGTAAATCATCGTACGGCATCCCAATAGCTGGGTACGGGTCAGTATCACATTCCTCTCTTCAAATATCAGGTATCACTATCATCATATCATATAAGCTGGGGTACTGATCTAAATCTAGTACAACTGATACCATCTATAAGATATGAATGCGGGGGTAAACACACATCCCAAGCCCGCAAGAATCACATGTCATATCCCAAATAGGAATCCTATCAAATCATCGATCTTGCGGCACAAGGCCCAATATCGTCGACTCATCACCAATGTCGTCCAATATCATCAACGAAGTGCAAGTATAAGGAACATACAAGTGTAGGCGTGTGGGTGCAATTCTATCCTAGGGCTCGCAACTAGGAACTACGCTAGTTACTTCTACCCCTAACTACCCATATCACACTATAATTAACATATATATACACTACATAGTATACTAACTACGGACTGCGGGGGTGCTATACGCCATCCACCCGACTTCCCCCAGTAGATATAATCTACTCACCTTGCGTCTCCATCTTTCGATGTCACCACGCGTTTGCTCGTCGTCCCGTAGTCTTCATAGGGTACCTACACATCAAAATATCGTATATGCGCATTAAAACCAAATTAAAGCTAAAACGGAACACGAAATCCAAAATGATACGATAAGGGGCCTATAGGTGAGAACCTATGGCACGCCTTCAAAACCATCAATGAATCCTCTATATCGTCGTATAAACGCCAAATAGTCGAGGCAAAACACAATTCACAATTGCAGAATCAAAAATATGGAATACGGAAACACGAATCCAAAATAGCAACTTAGGATATATGTCCCAGATTTCACCCTAGATCACTTTATACAAATCTATATATACCAGGGGTCTAACATAAACATGTAGGAGCTACAGAACCAATACGAGCCAAGAAGGTGGGACCCAGGCCGCAAATTGCGGCCAATTGGGAGAAATTGGCGGCTGTACGGATGAGTTGGGGGCTAGGGTTTGGGGTGTTGGTTCAATGGTGCCTGCACATCTCACTGTCCACTCAATATTCTTTTAGAAGTCTCGGGGTGAAAGCAGATTCAATAAACACTACACAGATTTCACATTTTCCCCGATATCGGTTTCTAAAATCCGTATTCTGTTTTTAAGCTTCAGGTTTTGGGTTCCAATCCATACACTAAGGTGTTGGTAAGACCTCTACTGAGCTCAATTTCATAATACAACACCAATTCCTCAAACCCTAACTTGATTATCCTCAAGTCCATAATATCGCACATTATCGATTCAAAACTAAACATGGGGTAAAGGGAATGCTATAACTAAGCTAATGGTTCAGAAAAATACCTCATTTGGCAACTCAAGAATTTTCTTGAGTTGCCCCTAGTGGCCAAAATCCTTGCTTCCTTAGCTCCATGTGTAGATCTAGGGGTTGTGCACAATTTTAATGAAATGGGTGTGAGGTTTTGGGGTTATTTTAGAGATGATTTGAGGGCTTGATGATGGGGGGGGGGGAAATGAGTGGCAGGAGCAGCAGCAGCAAATGGTAGGAGACGGAGAGAAATGAGGAGGAGAATGAAGAGAAAAGGCTAAGGTTTTAGTCAATGGTCCTCACCTACTCTCTCTCTCTCACCATACCTATTTTCTTTTCTCTTTTTCTTTGTCTTTTCCTTTTCTTTAATTCCAAAACCTTCTCACCCCAATAGTAAACCCAAAAGAACCATGACATATAAAATGTAACACAAGTGTGGAAAAGTGTTATGTGCAAGTTTTGCACAAAATTGCCAAAAACCCGATTAGCGATTCTTAATCGCGATTAGCACTAAATTAGTGTCAAACTAATCACAAAAACTTAAAAATGTCATAATTCTCTAATTTACCCTATTTTAGAATTTTCCATAATTTTCCTCAAATTTTTCCTATTTATTTACATTTAATTATATATTTAATATTAAAATAATCAATAAAATAATATTAAATTATAAAAATTCCCAAAATTAATATTTTATATTTTTGAAAATGTTACAATCTACCCCCCTTAAAGAAATTCGGTCCCCGAATTTAAATTTAAACCCCCAATATTAAAACAATTTCAGTAATAATCCAATTTGTCGGGGCTCCGAAAACATCAATACATAAAGGAAATCATAAAAATGTACTGCTCTACTTGAATTCAATCCACAAAATGTATATATAAGAATATCTTATGCGTCTGGTGCGCAAGGAATCAAAATCCATATATGTGTCAAACAGGTGTACAAAACAACATCTAGGTGCAACTGGTGTGCACGAAACATCTGTCGTAGGCAACGTGTGTGCCTGACAGAAAAATCAGGTGCATGTGACATGCACGAAGATTCCCGATTTAGTGCATCTGGCGTGCACCAAAACCGTATATCAAAACACTAAAAGTGCATGGAAACTATGCTGGAAGTGCAAATCAAATCACTGCATACGGTAGGCATGAAATCTCAATCAATATCTCAAATGTAATAACATGCGCAAAATATATAAATATCCAGTGGTGCATGAAACAAATATCATGAAACTCAGTCTTCAAAACTAAATCATGCAAACAGAACGCCCAAAATACCGAAATCCAAAATGACGGATACGTGATAATCGAATCACAAAATCACAAATCATAAATACCGTCGTCGGTAGTTCCTCCTTCGAGGTCGAGAAGGAGTCGGTGCATCCACTGCTAGCAGCGCAGGATCTTTACTTGCCTCTTGCTCACGGTCTGGCATCCTCTGACTCTGGGTCCTTATTTTCCTTGCGGATTTCCTATCTCGCAGTCAATCGGCTCATCGGCCCTGCCAGGTGTGCTAACGGGGACGATTCCGTTCTGGCACTTCTCTGGTCACCTCTCGGTCAATCCTCATGACCACTCGTAAGGCAGCATATCACTGGCGTCGGCCTCTGGCTCTCTGAATGCATGTCACACATCTGATCCTGGGTGCAAACATCATTGCAGCAATGTCCTGGAAGGAATCCTGCTCAAGGTCTCTTCCGATCTTGCCTAAGCCGAACTGTACGAAGGCTGGTACTCTTGCATAACCTCTTCTCGCTCAAAAGACATCTGTGTCCTCAGTACAATATTTTCTCGGAAACTGGTCACATCCCAACGTCTCTGTAAGCATATCAGGTCTCTAGTCTCGACGGGAAGTAATGACAGCTCGTCAGCGTCTCGCCCGAACCTCTGGTTCCACCTGTCTCTATCGTCGTCCACTATGACGTCACGCCGTGCTATCTATGCACTGCACTGTTCTCGGCCACGGTCAATCCGAAATCTCTCACACGGACTCGAAATCGCATACTCTGTAGCTTCATCATTCTGTAGAAGATGTCAGGCCGAACAGATCCTCGGGAATACGTCCCAACCATCGGAGGAATACTCATTGATCGACCGTCCTTGCTCAATTCGCAACGCATCTGGGTAAGTTCCTTTATCCGAACCTGGTCAACTACCTCGTCGACAATGCCGAACTCTGGCCTGCTGGGTGTGCGCAATATGACCAGCCTTGGGTCTAGGTCTTCTCGTATCGTACTCCAGAAGGTCCGTCGAGGTTCCTCTCTCAGATCTCAATCCTGCCGAATTGCCCGGAAGTCACCATCCATTGCTGAAGCAATTTCTCATTCCGGAACGGCTGTGCACTTATCGCGCTTCTTTCTGGAAGATATATCCATATACAACGCCTCTGGGTGCGTATCACAACTCTGATGTCAGCGGAGTGGGACGTCATCTCGTCGAAATATCTTGCGAACTCCCTTCTTCACTCTGCTTCACTGTCGACTGATTCGGACTCGTCTCATCATGGCTGCATGGACTGTGCTCCAACGGCTATCCTCGTATCTGGAGTATCCCAAGCAATGCATCCCATCACATGATATCCGAATGATGTCGAACATTCGATCGACTCGTCAGAACCTTATAATCCCCTAAGAGATCAACATCTTGAGTACAGTTTAATATATCGAGTACATGCCTCAGCGTCGGTGGTCCAGCCGTAGAAGGGCAAACCCAAGCCTCACTAATGGCGCCGCGGAACTGCCACAAACCCTAAAGTTCAAAGGCTTTCACACGGTCATTAAGTCGAGTTAGGGTTTCATTCTTCTAGAGGGTCCATAGAATCACCTGCATGTCTTTCCGTATACTTTAAACTTGGAAAATGGGCTCCTGACATTCGATCGTCTCAATCGACTCTCAACGAATCTGCGTGAGGTCGTCTCTAGCTGGAAACAATCTATCTGATGACCTCGCATCGGTAAACGAACGAACCGCATGTCCTAGTCATTCGTCCTCAGGTGACTAGCGACCGTCCATCATATCTCTAAGTATATGCTCATGCTGCAGTAGCTCCAACCATCTGGGCGACATCTCGTCATTTGCAGCAGCAACTGGCTCATTCGCCTGTACGCCGAACAGCGCCTCAATCCTCCAGGAAAGGCAATACATAGGCGGTCATCTCTGAGTCGGTCTGCTCTAGATCTGAGTAAGACTCTCCACACTGGAAATCTTCAACTCAACTGGGCCCGCTCCGGCGCATAAATCGGACGAATCACCTTCGTCTCTCAAATCGGGTAGACTATCTATCAACTGTCTCATATCTGCCTGAATGCTCCAACAATCTCAGCTCGTAAGCTCCGGAAGCGACATCCTGTCAATCTCAGCAACAGCTGGTCCATCTGTCTGCACGGTAGGCGACATCATAATCTCTGAGGTAGGCTGCACATCAACAGTCCTCTCTCAACTGGCAGCTCTAACAATGGCCCGATCATCCGGTGCAAAACCAAGCACTCGCCTCTACTAGAGGTCACAATCACCAATACTAACTCGAGACGTTCCCATGTCACCAGAAAACACAATGGTCGGCCCTCGTACCAGACGAGCTCACACCGGCCGTAACCCTAGCAGCAGCCCAAACTGCGCTCAAACATGGCGACATGAACCTCAATCGAGTATCAAAGAGAACACATCAATGGCAAGAAAGGAAACAACGGATCCAGAGTGGATACATGATCATAGGAAGGAACAGCATCAATGAAGGTATGATCATGAAACTAATAGAATCGAGGATCTCAAATGGATGTATAATCATGGATACGAAGAGAATCACTGATCTCGAAAATATGTACATCCTAAGGTTCCTTAAGCGGAGTGGCATGTCGTAAGTATGCCGCGGAACATACCAACGGTACGTCACTCTACTTTAGTCACCTATTCCATCAACCAAGGGTCATCCTACGCGACGAAAGTTCGGGTCTAATACCCCCTCGACTAAGTCTAAGTTCCGTAAGGTCAAGCCTAAGTTCCGTATATATATAGACGCCCTAGGCTCCACATAGTCAAACTTAGACTCGAACCAAGGTCAACCTAGCGCTCTGATACCAACTTTGTCACGACCCGAAAGAGCACGTGACTGGCCCTTGAACCGTATGAAGTCAATAGGACTCCATCTGAATCAAGTAAGCCAAAAGCCCAGAAATCTAAAACCATTTTTAAGAATAAGTAAAGAAACTGGTTTAAAGAAGTGAAGAAATACATGTTTGAAATCAAGGTTTTTAAATAACTAAGCCGAATGTGCATTTTAAAAGGTAAAGTCTTTTCTAAAAATTTCGGCAGAGTTTCTTTTGTAAAACTGGCCCCGAATGGGGTACAACAAGGATAACAATATATACAATGATAAAGGCATCCCCAAGCGGGAGCTAGCTCTTCGTCAAATGACGGTCACAACCACACAAGCAATAATAATATACAACGCCGAATGACGAGGATCAAACTCAAGAGAAACACAGTAAGCATGAAAACCGCAATACTACTAAGCGCGACTCTAAGGCCAAATAATACATCACTAAAGTCTAGGTCTGAAACAATATACAAGTTTTGGTTGATGGAAATTCTAGATACAATGAATAAAATAAATACAATGGTGGTTCTTGATGCAAAAGAATCCACCTACCAAAAGCAAATCACCCGCAAGATCGTAGTGTGCCAGAAATGCCGCAATGGAACCTGTACGGCAGAACCTGCAAGAACTGTGGCACAACGGGGGTGAGTTGCCAACTCGTGAATAGAAATATCTACAAGCAGAAACCGAATGCAAGACATAAACCTAGGTCAACAATCAGTAATATAACCACAAGAGTACATCTGAAGTATGATAAGGTGGAAAGGTAACATCTAAACAGGTATGTAGTGCCAGGTACTCAGGTAATAACATGTCATCAGTATAAGGTATGTCTGCATGAAGTAAATATGATGAAGTATCAAAGGATATCAATACACATATATTAGCGTCCCATACCACTAATATTGGTGTAAGGGTATATATAACAGCGCCTCATACCCTGTTATATATACAAATGAAGTGTGATCAATGTAAATCCAGTCTGTATATGATCCATGTCTGTATATGATCTATGTCTGTATATGATCCATGTCTGTATACGATCCATGTCTGTATATGATCTATGTCTGTATATATACGTGGAATCCTGTCCACCCGTCGCCCAATGACAATAAACGTGGAACCCGTCCACCCGTCACCTAATGACAATAAGCATCATGTATGCAATATGAGGATATAAACAAAATCATGGAAAAACATCATGAAAACCCGTGCCAAGCATCGACACGCAAATCCTCATCCACGATATGGGGTTCCGTCTGCGGTATCGGCCCTCGGCCCCGGCAGTACGGGTCAGCCCATATCCTCATCCATGTTGGGCTCCGTCTGCGGTATCGGCCCTCGGCCCCGGCAGTACGGGTCAGCCCATGTTCATCTCTCAACTCCGGTCGGTATCCTCCAGATATCCGCCGAGCTCAAATACAATCACCGGTAGGTAGTAGTCCCTCTGCCAGGCTCATCGTCTACTACACAGCGAAACCGTTCTCGCCCCGGGGTACCATACCGGGTTCACCATGTACCCGTAATCGGCCTCCACCGCCTCCTCGATTCGGGTTTTCATATATCACTCTAGCCCCGAGAAAACACATGGTGGACGCACCGAAATATCATATCAAGGGAACCGGGTTTTTAAATGATTACATATTTGAAATAGCCACGGTTCCCAAATCCAGAAGTCACATATAATCCAAACCAAAATGTAAGTCAATGATCCGATATGATATGTGCGTCAAAAATAAATATCATGTCAAGTTACATAAAGGTAAGCTATACCATAATGATCCGATGTGATATATGCATCAAGTATGAGTAGCATGTCAAGTCACATATAGATGAGCTACAATATGATGATCCGATGTGATATAAGCATCAGGTATGAGGAGCATGTCAAGTCACATATAGATGAGCTACAATATGATGGTCCGATGTGATATATGTATCAAGTATGAGTAGCATATCAAGATCATATATGTTTGTGTACAGATATATGTGTACAATATGCCATGCGGAAATCCTATCATGAATGCGGCGGTACTACAGTGTAGTGGCATGGCAATTATCGATGATGAAGTGTGTGAGCCGGCAAATAGTGTACGTGGAACATACGCATCATCGATAATGGTGCTGGTGTCCTAACAGCATGATATCAGTATAGCAATAACATATGCAGGCAATATGAATAGCATGAATATGCGGAAGTCAAATAATCAACACTACAGTGAACAAATTACATCAATAGTTATAAGTCTTGCAGTGATGCCTTTTGAAATAAGACGAATCAGGGTTTTTGTAAAATAAGGGATGTGAAGTTTTTAAGAAAAGATACGCCTTTTAAGTATTCGCAGAATCCCTTTGTTTGTCTTTTAAGATACCCCTGATTCATAGCTTTTGAAATAGGTATGCCTCGGTCTAGTCTAACATCTACTATGCAACCTACAGATCTAAGTATCAAATAAGTCAGGAGGGGTATGGAAACCGCCTAAATCTGAGTCGATACATATATAGATATATATATAGTCGGTGATTCCGCCTCAATAGTATCGCGTACGATACAGTATATCATATGACCTCCTCTATTCATGAGCGCGGATCTATCATCAATATCGGCTCGTACGGTAAATCATCGTACGGCATCCTAATAGCTGGGTACGGGTCAGTATCACATTCCTCTCATCAAATATCAGGTATCACTATCATCATATCATATAAGCTGGGGTACTGATCTAAATCTAGTACAACTGATACCATCTATAAGATATGAATGCGGGGGTAAACACACATCCCAAGCCCGCAAGAATCACATGTCATATCCCAAATAGGAATCCTATCAAATCACCGATCTTGCGGCACAAGGCCCAATATCGTCGACTCATCACCAATGTCGTCCAATATCATCAACGAAGTGCAAGTATAAGGAACATACAAGTGTAGGCGTGTGGGTGCAATTCTATCCTTGGGCTCGCAACTAGGAACTACGCTAGTTACTTCTACCCCTAACTACCCATATCACACTATAATTAACATATATATACACTACATAGTATACTAACTACGGACTGCGGGAGTGCTATACGCCATCCACCCGACTTCCCCCAGTAGATATAATCTACTCACCTTGCGTCTCCATCTTTCGATGTCACCACGCGTTTGCTCGTCGTCCCGTAGTCTTCATAGGGTACCTACACATCAAAATATCGTATATGCGCATTAAAACCAAATTAAAGCTAAAACGGCACACGAAATCCAAAATGATACGATAAGGGGCCTATAGGTGAGAACCTATGGCACGCCTTCAAAACCATCAATGAATCCTCTATATCGTCGTATAAACGCCAAATAGTCGAGGCAAAACACAATTCACAATTGCAGAATCAAAAATACGGAATACGGAAACACGAATCCAAAATAGCAACTTAGGATATATGTCCCAGATTTCACCCTAGATCACTTTATACAAATCTATATATACCAGGGGTCTAACATAAACATGTAGGAGCTACAGAACCAATACGAGCCAAGAAGGTGGGACCCAGGCCGCAAATTGCGGCCAATTGGGAGAAATTGGCGGCCGTACGGATGAGTTGGGGGCTAGGGTTTGGGGTGTTGGTTCAATGGTGCCTGCACATCTCACTGTCCACTCAATATTCTTTTAGGAGTCTCGGGGTGAAAGCAGATTCAATAAACACTACACAGATTTCACATTTTCCCCGATATCGGTTTCTAAAATCCGTATTCTGTTTTTAAGCTTCAAGTTTTGGGTTCCAATTCATACACTAAGGTGTTGGTAAGACCTCTACTGAGCTCAATTTCATAATACAACACCAATTCCTCAAACCCTAACTTGATTATCCTCAAGTCCATAATATCGCACATTATCGATTCAAAACTAAACATGGGGTAAAGGGAATGCTATAACTAAGCTAATGGTTCAGAAAAATACCTCATTTGGAAACTCAAGAATTTTCTTGAGTTGCCCCTAGTGGCCAAAATCCTTGCTTCCTTAGCTCCATGTGTAGATCTAGGGGTTGTGCACAATTTTAATGAAATGGGTGTGAGGTTTTGGGGTTATTTTAGAGATGATTTGAGGGCTTGATGGTGGGGGGGGGGAAATGAGTGGCAGGAGCAGCAGCAGCAAATGGTGGGAGAGGGAGAGAAATGAGGAGGAGAATGAAGAGAAAAGGCTAAGGTTTTAGTCAATGGTCCTCACCTACTCTCTCTCTCTCACCATACCTATTTTCTTTTCTCTTTTTCTTTGTCTTTTCCTTTTCTTTAATTCCAAAACCTTCTCACCCCAATAGTAAACCCAAAAGAACCATGATATATAAAATGTAACACAAGTGTGGAAAAGTGTTATGTGCAAGTTTTGCACAAAATTGCCAAAACCCCGATTAGCGATTCTTAATCGCGATTAGCCATAAATTAGTGTCAAACTAATCACAAAAACTTAAAAATGTCATAATTCTCTAATTTACCCTATTTTAGAATTTTCCATAATTTTCCTCAAATTTTTCCTATTTATTTACATTTAATTATATATTTAATATTAAAATAATCAATAAAATAATATTAAATTATAAAAATTCCCAAAATTAATATTTTATATTTTTGAAAATGTTACAGCATACATCACTGTGTATCTGTCCCAAGAGTTCAGTAGCTCTTTCCTCGTGTCCAGTAAACGTAGTTTTGGTAATCTTGCCTTTGAGACATGACTGGAAATTTTCATATGATGTAAATTCGAATGGATTCAAATATGCATCCTTATGCAACTCAGCTAGTCTTGTCACATTAATATGACCTAGTCTACAATGCCATAAGAAGGCTTCTTTCATTTCTGAACAGTTCCTCTTGTGTATGTTCTGTATACTTAGAACTGTAGTTTGATTTAGAACGTATATACCGTTATACAACGTACCATACCCAATCAACACTTGATTTAGGAAAACATTCACAACATGTTTGGTACGAAATAACAGTCGCTCAGAATCATTGTGTTACCACTTGGTAATAATAGGTAATATTCGCCAACTGTTTTGGCTGCAACAATTGCACCATTCCCTACTACTAAAGACTTATCACCCTTTCCCAGTTCTCTACCTCTACTTAACCCATGTAACAAATTATATATGTGGGATCCTGATCCGGTATCCAATACCCAGGACGTAGAGTAAACTGAGAAACAGTTCTCGGTAACGAACACACCCGAAGAAGATGCATCAACATGCTTATTCTTCATTTGGGTGGCGTGGAAATCCGGATATTCCCCTATTCCTTGCTTAGACTTATGACAATCATAAGATAGATCGGAACCTACCCCAGTATAATAAGTGGGTTCAGTCAATACATCCATATTATTATCTTGATTAAGGCATGTCGTTGGTCACTACCAGGAGAGAGAGAAGGATAATCACTTTGCGTGCGCTCTTTACATGATTAGATTGGTTATTATTTTATCTAATCAGGATGGCTTCCACTGTTTTTATCAAATCTTTCTTCAAACCTTAAAAGGTAAGATTAGGGTGATTCCTTCATAATTAGGATGGCTTCCACTGTTTGGTACTCCGAGGGAGTCTCCCCATGCTTTCGCATGGAATTAATTAAATACCTCGTTTCCCCGGGGGCATCACCCTATTAACACCTTTCTTAGACACTTAATGGATCGGCTAATTGTAAAGTGGAAAACTCTCCCAGGAGTAATTCTTACTCGCAGTGGGTATCGGGATCCAACATTCATATAGAAGGTATACAATCTCATTGGAAATTTCAACACTTGAAATTCTTAATATCTGTTTTTACCCCTAACTTCTTATGATATTGACGGAGGTCAACAAACCATAGGCTTCTAGTCAAGTTCAACCCGTTAATTTCTTGATTGAATTAAACCCACCTGTATGACCCTTGACGTAGGCCAAACAACGCCGTACGACTATCCTAATCCAATCGCATCATATGCTGCAGATAAGTACTAATCAGCTACCGCACACTACGCCTTGACGCAGGTCAACAAACACAGCACGAATACTAAATAGTACTTATCTGAAATGACGGAGGGCTACGGCTGGTTTTGAAGAAAACTTTTAACGTAATGAACTTGATATCGTTGTAGAATCTAGTGATTTGAAAAGGAGTGTTTTTGTAGCTTTTGCTAGTTTTGCTAAATAGCTCACTCCCGGTGAAAGGATCTCGGCACTTTTCTTATCGAATGAGGTGCTGGATATTCATCAAGGAATACCACCTTGCAAAACGAGAACTAGAGAAGCTATTAAAACAAAACCGAGTGGGTTGTAGCATTTCCTAGTTTTTCTAAAGAGGTCACTCCCGGTGAAGGGATCTTGGCTCTTTCCTCATCGAATGAGGTGCTGGATATTCATCAAGGAATACCACTATGCAAAGAAAGAACTACAGCTACCTTTTTAAAAACTTTTGATTCTACAACATCTTGAGGTTTCTTTTCTTTTCATTAATCTCATTAATGAAGTCCCATCATTTAATATTTCCTGAACATCATAGAAAATGAAACGAAAATAGAACGTACGCTTATGCTATCCGCATTCGCCACGGGGCCCGTCAAGCACCGTTAGGTTACTTAATTAACAGCAGAACGGGGGCTGGACTAGCGTTGATGCAAAACATAAGCAACGTTTGTTATATATATCATATATATATAGCATTCGTCTCACGCAGTTTTCACGACCCGGTAAAGGTACGTGACTGATACTTGAATCATGTGAAGTCTATAGGACCCCACCTAATTCAAGTAGTCCAACGGCCCAGAAATCTAAACATTTTTAGGAAGAACAGTGGAGGTGAAGTTTTGAAATAAGGTTTACTGAAATCAAGTTCTTTCTACAAAACATAGATAATAGTATAAAAAAACACAATGTTTATATTTAACTTGAAAACATTTTCGTCATTAATAATTTGGGCAGCACCTCCTTTGTAAAACTTAACCCGAAAACGGTACAAACAATATAATATTGCTGAGTTCCCTAGCATGACCACTGGGTTTCGGGAGGCATCGACCATGCCGTTTTAAAAAAATTAGCGCGCTAAAGAACCCTAACTTAGAATCTTAACTAGAGAATTAGATGAACAAAGCATGTAAACATCTTTACATCTAAGTGAACAAAAAATACAACCTTTATAGACCGGTCCTTCACTTCATAAGCTCCATGTAGTAGTCCCTTAGCTCCAAGTAGTGATCTCCCGGACTCTAGTAAGGCTCCACAAGGTGAAATGAACAAACTTGTTTGAAGTCTTCGAGGCCGAAGATGATCTACGTCAATGAGAAACTAACTCAAGATCCATCTTCACTAATGTGGAATTAGTGAAGCAAACAACCTAAACTAAATGTCTAGTCTAGTGTAGGTTGATGAAGTAGGAATTTTGCTCACTCTAGAAATATTTTTCTCACTCATTTTCTTCACCTCTCAAAAAGCTAGAGAGCTTGAGGACGGAGATGAAGAAAAGCAACCATGGAGAGAAACGAGTGTTGAATGGCAACCATGGATGAGAAATATCTCATATAACTCTTGTAGAGACTAAACCATGGCTAACAATAATGGTTGGTTTAATAAATATCTCAAGTAAAACAAAATTAGTGGACTAAGTCAATGGTTCTACAAACTTCCACTAAGCTCAAACCATGTGACTAATTTCCAACTAATTAGTGATTTACTTTAAATAAATAAACCCTACATTATCATAAGCATGGTGTGAGTCTCATACACCCATGTTGCATGTAGCAACTAGCATGACACAATAATATATATCACATATATATTAAGTGCATACATGTGAGAAAAAGAAATGCTTAAGTAAGCTAATATTAGTTAATGTAAATTAATATCTCAAATATATAATTATACATTAGATTATTAGATCAACACTTGATTTAATAATCTGGCTATATCACATATAACTGATTAATATCATGTGCATCAACTTATCGAATCAACACTTGATTCGATAACCCGGCTATATGACATATAACCGACCGATAACACAAATCGCGAGAATAGAATACGGTATCACATACACGTATTAATCTCGGTCGTGCACATATCACATATGTGCTCCTACTTCATTTCGCCTGAGCCAGGAAACCTTTGTATAGGACTCTAAAGACTCGTCAATACGCCGGCAGTAGGTGGTGATCATATCTGTCACCCACAAGCCGTCAGTGGTGTGCTAGACGTAACGACCACCCTGGTATTGAGCGATCAGAAGATCAACAAGCAAGCCTACCCATACTCCTGCGAATCCAATAAGTAACACTACCGTACAGTCCGGTCTCTTTGTATGATATGTCGCATATCTCGCATGGGGGTGGTAAATGTCAGACCCCAAGAGCTTGATAAGTCATGCCGATGCAAGGCCCATAATGGTTCGAGAAACTACTGATAACACTTACCAGTAAATCTCAGCAACCCTGGCCAGGGATTTCCTGTTATGGCCAATCGAGCATAGCACAATATCAACCCCCAATACCGGGAGAGAAGAATCCCCTCCTATCACTCATTGCCTCCATGTGACTGGGGACAGTATCCAAAAACCACCGTTTTGCATGATCTCTTGAACGTTGTAAGGTGGAAATCAAAGCACAGTGGGAATCACACAAGACTCTATGACGATCTCGGGTCGACAGACTAACCTGTACCAGTGTCACCAGAGAACTGCTATCTGAAGATAGGTATAATACCATCTAGGAGTTTTCGGCGAGTCCGTTCAGTGTACCGAGTCTCCACTGAGCACCCGTATACCATCTTTGATATCAAACACCAATGGATGTGGGATCATCCATCGCCCATCATATGGGTCAAGAAGCGTATACGCTAGTCTACTCTGGAATATCGATGCCCCGTCTCGATACTCCCTCGACTAGGAACAACTGAAGGATGTACTTACCGACTACCCTTGCCCCCATTAGTATGATCTACATCACAATCCTGGTAGTCAAGTACTCATCCTAAGGGCTTTATCAACATGTAACAGAGAGACAATAAGTGTACATGTTAAGATAAAGAACAACCAGATACCATACTATCTTGTTGAGCAAGAAAGTCTTCCCTATGTATGTCCAAGCATCCACTATAATATACATCATATGTACAATAATGGCCTCTAGGGCATACATATAACTAACAATCTCCCGCTTGCACTAGGGTCATTTGTTGTAGTATCTCATACCCAACGTCCCATAATGGTCTCTCTAGAGAAAGGCCTTTGTGAGTGGATCCGCCATGTTATCCTTCACGTCAACTCTCCTAACCTCGATCTCTTGGTGATCAACCATCTCCCTGATCAGGTGATACTATCTCAAAATATGTCTGGACCGCAGATGCGACTGGGGTTCCTAAGCCAAAGCCACAACTCCATTGATGTCACAATAACAATTATTGGACACTCAATGGTAGGAACCATGTTCATCTCATGAACAAGAAATATCCAAACAGACTCTTTGGTAGTATCGTTGGTAGCGATGTATTCATCCTTTATCATCTAGTTTGCCATGGTATATAGCTTGGAACTCTTCCAACATACCGTCCCTCCACTGAGGGTAAAGACAAAGCCCGAGACTGACTTTCAGTCGACCTTATCACTCTGGAAGCTCGGATTGGTAAAGGACTCCCACTGGAGTTCACCGTTACCAAACACCAAGAACATTTCTTCAGTACTTCTCAAGTACTTTAGAATATCCTTCACAGCTATCCATATAGGATTCCTAGGCACTCTCAAGAGGTCTCACAAGGCATCAACCATGCCAATTTCAAAAATTAGAGTGCCGAGAAACCCTAATACGGATCGTTGGCTAGAAGTTTAGGCGACAAAGCAACTAGTTAACTACTTTAACTAAGAGTACGGAAATACAACCTTTGTAGATCCGGTCCTCCACCTCCACGGCTCCGTGATGAAGTCCTCTCCGCTGTCCAAATGAAATCCCGGGCTCTAGCGTCGGCTTCATCGGAGAAATGGGCGGGCAAGGTCGTCGGCTTCGTGCCGAAGATGATCTACGTCGAGGCATCACAAGATCAAGCTCCACCTTCACCAAGCCATGAAAACTTGTAAAGAAAACACACTCTACTACTTGGCAAGAGGTAGAGGATAAAGAAATAGGAAGTGGGTTCACTTTAGAATTGGATTTCTCACTCATTTGCTCTAGTTGCCATTGTTGAAGCAAGCTTTCTTCATGTGATGAAGAAGAAGAAGAAGCAAGAATGAATATGATAAGTTATTTCCAAAAAGAAATTTAAAAAAATACTTATCATAATCAAACCATGGTCAAGTGTAGAGAATAAATCATGGTTAGTGGGAATGGTTAGGGTTAAGCATGAGACAAAATGGTGACTTAGTCAAAGCTTCATGAAGCTTCAATATGCTTCCAAAGAAAGCCACCATTTTTCTTTATGCTTAACATTTTTCCAAAAAGAATAAATAGATAAATAAATGAATAAGAAAACAAAAGGAAAACCCTAACCATTTCACAACCATGGTTTAATCTTTACACAAACCCTAGTGAGCATGTATCATCAAACATGATACAAACTTGTGTACAAAAGTATATCACATATACAATGTGCACAATCCAAGTGAGAAAATCCATTTAAAATGAACCAATACTAGTTAATGCAAAGTAGTATATCAAATATATAATTATACATTAAATCATTAAATCAACACTTGATTTAACGATTCGGTCATATCGCATATAACCGACTAGTATCCAATGTATCGGCTTATCGAATCAATCCTTGATTCGATAACTAGGTTATATCGCATACAACCATATCGACACATTCATCACGAGAATGGAATACGGTATCACATACACGCATTATTCTCGGTCTCGCACATATCTCATATGCGCTCCTATTTCGTTTCGCTTAAGCCAGGAAACCTCTGTATAGGACTCTAAAGACTCGTCAATACGCCGGCAGCAGGTGATGATCATATCAAACACCCACAAGCCGCAAGCGGTCTGCTAAACGTAACGGCCACCCGGGGATTGAGCGATCAGAAGAACGACGAGCAAGCCCGCTCACACTCCTGTGAATCCAACCAGTAACACTTACCGTACAGTCCGGTCTCGTCGTCTGATATGTCGCATATCTCGCCTTGGGGTGGTAAACGTCAGACCCCAATAGCTCGATAAGTCGTGTCGATCTGAGGTCTATAACAATTCGAGAAACTACTGGTAACACTTACCAGTAAATCTCAGCAACCCTGGCCAGGGATTTCCGGTTATAGCCAATCGAACACAGCGCAACATCAACTCCCTATACCGGGAGAGACGAATCCCCTCCTATTGCTCATTGCCTCCATGTGACTCGGGACTGTACCCAAAAACCACCATTTTGCATGCCCTCTTGGACGTGGTAAGATGGAAATCAAAGCACAGTGGGAACCACACAAGACTCTATGACGATCTCGGGTCAACAGACTATTCTGTACCAGTGTCACCAGAGAACTGCCATCTGACGTAAGGTATAATACCATCTGGGAGTTCTCGGCGAGTCCGTCCAGTGTACCCAGTCTCCACTGAGCACCCGTATATCATCTCTGATGTCAAACACCAATGGATATGGGATCATCCATCGCCCATCTGTATGGGTCGAGAAGGTATACGCTAGTCTACTCTGGTGTATCGATGCCCCGTCTCAATACACCCACGACTAGGGACTTTGAAGGATGTACTTATGGACTACCTTGTCCCCACTAGTATGATCCGCATCATAGTCCAGGTAGTCAAGTACACATCCTAAGGGCTTTACCAACATGTAACAGAGAGACAATCAGTATACACGTTAAGGTAAAGAGCAACCAGATAGCATACTATCATGTCGAGCAAGAAAGTCCTCCCTATATATGTCCAAGCATCCACTACAATATACATCCTATGTACAGTAATGGCCTCTAGGACATACATATAACTAACAATCCAGTGATTTTCCCAAGATCCGATTGATTCCTGATCACTACACCTAGTGAGTTAGCTACATCAAATCTGGTACATAACATTGCATGCATAATAGAGCCTACTGCCGAAGCATAAGGTATCCCTTGCATGCGAGCTCTCTCCAAATCAGCCTCGGGAGACATCTTTTTGGAGAGAGTGATTCATGAGTAAGTGGGCGAACCACCACGCTTAGAATCTTCCATACTAATGTAAGGTTGTATAGCATGACAACAAGGTTTAGAAAGGCATCATCCATGCCATTTTATAAATTTTGAGGTTCTATGAAACCCTAACCAAGATCTTAACTAGAGAATTAGGGTTAACTTTGCATGCAAACAACTTTACATCTATGTGATAAGGATTACAACATTTGTAGTCCATTCCTTCGCTTCAAAAGCTCGGAGTTGAGGTCCCTTCGCTGCGATCATCATGCGCTCGGACTCTACAGAGGCTCTATGAGGTAAATGATGCATCTTACTTGAAGTCTTCGAAATCCAAGACGATCTACCTTGAGGAATCTCAAACTCAAGCTAACTCTTCACTAATTATGAATTAGTGAAGCTAACACACTAATCTATATGGCTAGTATAGAAGAGGATGATGAAGTAGGAATTTTGCTCACTTTATTATTTAATTTCTCACTATTTTTCTTCTTGATCTCAAAAACTAGAGACCAAAAATGAGATGAGGAAGAAGAAGATCAATGAAAGAGATCAGGTTAGAAATGCAACCATGGGTGAGTGTGTGTCATCCACTAACCCTTGTAGAGAGTTAACCATGGCTATGTGTCATGGTTGGGTTAGAAAATATCTTAAGCAAAACAAAAAGGGAAGACTTTGTCAATGGTTATCAACAAGCTTCATGAAGCTTCAACCATGACTCATTTCCACAATTTGAATTACTTAAGAATTTAAACCCAAACATTACATATAGCATGGTATAATTCTCATACATCCTTATTACATGTATAACCTAGCATGTCACAATATTATATATTACATATATAATATTTATATAACAATAGAAAGCAATACAATAAACATATATCACATATATGTTAAATGTATCATAAGTGAGAATAATAAATAGTTAAGTGAGCATATATTAGTTAATGTAATTTAATATATCAAATATATAATTATACATTAAATTATCGAATCAACACTTGATCCGATAATCCGGCTATATCACATATAACCGACTAATATATATTTCATATCATTTCATCGAATCAACACTTGATCCGATGACCCGGCTATATCGCATATAACCGGCCGATATCACATATCGTGAGAATAGATTACGGTATAACATATCGTATTAATCTCGGTCCCGCACCTATCGCATATGTGCTCCTACTCCGTTTCGCCTGAGCCAGGAAACCTCTGTGTAGGACTCTAAAGACTCGTCAATACATCGGCAGTTGGTGATGATCATATCAAACACCCACAAGCTGCAAGCGGTCAGCTAAACGTAACAGCCACCCAGGTATTGAGCGATCAGAAGATCAATAAGCAAGCCTGCTCACACTCCTGTGAATCCAATCAGTAACACTCCCGTATAGTCCGGTCACTTCATCTGATATGTCGCATATCCAGTCTAGGGGTGGTAAACGCCAAACCCCAGTAACCGATAAGTCGTGCCGATGTGAGGCTCATAACGGGTCGAAAAACTACTGATAACACTTACGAGTAGATCTCCATATCAGTCCTGGCCAGGGACTTCCAGTTATAGCCAATCGAGCACAGCACAACAACAACCCCCAATACCGGGAGAGACGAAACCCCTCCTATCGTTTATTGCCTCCATGTGATTCGGGACTGTACCCAAAAGCCACCGTTTTGCACGTTCTCATGAATGTGGTAAGGTGGAAATCAAAGCACAGTGGGAATCACACAAGACTCTATGACGATCTCGGGTCTACAGACTAACCTGTACCAGTGTCACTAGAGAACTGCTATATGACGATAGGTATAATACCATCTAGGAGTTCTCGGTGAGTCTGTTCAGTGTATCCAGTCTCCATTGAGCACCCGTATACCATCTTTGATGTCAAACACCAATGGATGTGGGATCATCCATTGCCCATCATATGGGTCAAGATGCGTATACGCTAGTCTACTCTGGAATATCGATGCCCTGTCTCGATACACGCTCGACTAGGAACAATTATAGGATGTACTCGTAGACTACCCTGGCCCCACTAATATGATCTACATCATAGTCCTAGTGGTCAGTACATATCCTAAGGGCTTTATCAACATGTGAGAGCAAGACAGTAACCCAATACAAGTCAACATGTTAAGACAAAGAGCAACCAGATAGCATACTATCATATCGAGCAAGAAAGTCCTCTCTATATATGTCCAAGCATCCACTATAATATACATCATATGTACAATAATGGCCCCTAGGGCATACACATAACTAACAATCTCCCACTTGCACTAAGCCCGGCTATTGTAGTATCCAATACCCAACATCCCGAAGAGTCTCTCAAATTGTATCTGGGGTATGGCCTTCGTGAGTGGATCCGCAATGTTATCCTTCGTGTCAACTCTCCTGACCTCGATCTCTCGGCGATCAACTATCTCCTGGATTAGGTGTTACCACCTCAGAATATGCCTGGATCTCTCATGGGACCTGGGTTCCTTGGCCAATGCCACAGCTCCATTGTTATCACAATACAAAGGTATTGGATGCTCAATGAACTGAACCACACCAAGTTCAGTGATGAACTTCTTTATCCAGACAGCTTCTTTGGCAGGATCGTTGGCAGCGATGTATTCAACCTCCATCGTCGAGTCTGCCACGGTTTTCTGTTTGGCACTCTTCCAACACACCGCCCCTCCATTGAGGGTAAAGACAAATCCCGAGTGCGACGTAGAGTCGTCCGTATCACATTGGAAGCTCGAATCGGTAAAGGACTCCACCTGGAGTTCTCCGTTACCATACACCAAGAACATCTCTTTAGTCCTTCTCAAGTACTTGAGAATGTTCTTAACAGCTGTCCAGTGACTCTCTCCAGAATCTGCTTCATACCTACTCGCTACACTTAGTGAGTATGCTACATCGGGTCTGGTACATAGCATCGCATACATGATAGAGCCTACTGCCGAAGCATAGGGTATCCTTTGCATGCGAGTTCTCTCCAAATCAGTCTTGGGAGACATCTCTTTGGAAAGAGTGGGTCCAGAGATAGTGGGTAAGTTGCCACGCTTGGATTCTTCCATATTAAACCTCTTTAGTATGGTGTCAATGTACTTGGATTGGGACAATCCTGGTATCCGTTTAGATCTATCTCTATAGATCTTAATTCCCAAAATGCAGGAGGCATCACCTAGATCTTTCATTAAGAATCTATGTAATAAGAAGAGCTTGACCGAGTGCAGCATAGGAATGTCATTTCCTATCAAGAGTATGTCATCCACGTATAATACGAGGAAGACAACCTTACTCTCTGCCACCTTCTTGTATATACAAGGTTCATCTACGTTCTTGATAAAGTCAAACTCTTTGACTACAACATCAAAATAGATGTTCCAACTCCGTGATGCCTGCTTTAACCCGTAGATGGATTTAAGCAACTTGCATACCTTTCCGCTGCTCCCACTGTCTACAAAGCACTCTGGCTGAGTCATGTACACGCACTCTTCTAAATCACTATTTAGAAAGGCGGTCTTAATATCCATTTGCCATATTTCATAGTCAAGGTATGCAACAATGGCAAGTAGGATCCGGATGGACTAAAGCATAGCCACTGGAGAAAAAGTTTCGTCATAATCCACACCTGGTCGTTGACGAAAAACCTTTGCAACTAGTATAGCTTTGAAAGTCTCAACTTTTCCATCTACACCAAGTTTTTCTTAAAGATCCATTTGCTCTAATGGGTTTTACCCCTTCAGGAACAACATCCAAAGTCCATACTTTGTTGGTGTACATGGATTCCATTTCAGAGCGCATTGCATCCAGCCACTTCACAGAGTCCCCACTCTTGATGGCCTGCTCGAAACTAGTCGGGTCATCATCTACCATGATGCAATCCTCACTCCCACCATAGATGAGAAAACCATAATATCTCTCAGGTGGATGAGGAACCCAACTAGATCGGCGGAGCGGCTGAGGTTCGTCGGGAACTACTGATTCCTCTGGTTCTACAAAATCTTCTATTGCAGTTTGTGTAGCTGGAACTTCTTCCAGTTCTACCTCCTCGCCACTAATTTCCTTTGCAAAAAATTTCTTTCTAAAATGGTGGTATTCTGAGCAACAAACACCTTTTATTCCTCAGGGTGGTAGAAGATTGTAACGCTTGGAAAATCGTTTAGGCAGTTTTTCGGTAATCGGCTAAATTAGCAGTCTTTTCCGCAAAAAGTCAAAATAGGTATTTTTCAGCATGGACCTAATTATACAAAATTTAGATAAGATATTACTATAAATTGGTCACTAAAATGTCACTTAAAATTTTCTAGTTAATTAAAAAAATTTCCTTAATTAATTAATTTTTATATTATTTTAAGCTTTTAAAAATACATTAAATTAGTAATAAATACAAATTTAATTAGGTAAATTACACACTTAGAAAACATTATAAACTAAAATTTAGTGTTAATAAAATTTTATCAAGAGTTTTCAAAGTTTTTGTTCTATGGTTTAAAATTTTATTCAAAAATGGCTTAAAATAAGGTTTTTTGTGTAAAATTTGATGTGAGAGCATTAAATGAGCTTGTGAATGACATTTTGTGTAGAATTTTCTACACAATTCACTCATAACTCCCCTCTCATTCCTCAGGCCAAGCCACCCTCCTACAGCCCTCATTTTTTCCCCCATTTTCTTTCTTCAAAAATACATGAAAAATTGCACAAAATCCACCGAAATCAACACATTTCTTCACAAATTCAAACCATAATCCTATTTCACCTCTTTCCAACCCTAATTTTCTTTAAAACAAGGTGAAAGGAGGCATCTTTCAAGGTCAAGTGCAAGTTAGGGTTCACTTGTAAGGTATAAATCCTAAACTAGTTGTTAAATTTGTAGTTTAAATAAGCTAAATTAGTAATTTAAAGTGTTAATTTCATTGTAATAGTTGGTTTTTGAAAATTCAAGAAAGGTGTTGATGCCCTAATTAGGGTTTGTTGTAGGATAACTGGGTATAAGTTAGGGTTTTGGCTATCTAGTTGGTTAGAATGATTGTTTGTGCGATGTTGCGATCGCGATATCGTTAATTCACGATGTTTGCTTTGAAATCGGCATGCTAATTGCTTACTAGTTTTTCTAAAATTTTTGGAGGTGATCTAATTGTGTTATTTTGGTGATATAATTAGCATCTTATACAACTATTAGGGTGTGTGAATGCGGGGTTTTGTCTAGTCGGGTTCTAGTTTTGGCGGTTGCACCGAAATGACGATTTTAGTTAAGGTTTTAGCGATTTTCGTGTGTTTTCCGCGCACCGAGTGCACGTTGTGATTAATTCGAGAGCGTCGATCTTTTCATAGTGTGAGTTGCATCATTTCAGAAATCTGTAATCTTATATTGTGTGTTATGCAATTCTAGGATCGGTCGCGGAAACATCGGACGCGGCGCGCAAAGGCAAGGCGGTGGTCGGATCGGATTAGCGAGGCATTCAGGTGAGTAGATGTATTCATCTATGGGGGAATCGTATGGATGGCGCGAGGCGCCCTCTAGTTAGGGTTACTTTATTTCTTGCAAGATCTGCATTGTTAGTTAGCTAACCCCCCCTCATTCACATTGCATACTTTTATAGCCAATCGTCCGCTAGATTGCATCGATATTCATATACACATGTGCGATATCACTTCGTAGGACACGAACACCATTACCATTAGCTCCTGTTGCACACGTACTATTCATGTGACACACACGCCTTTGGTAATTGCCATGCCACGGGCACTGTAGAACCTGTTTCGTTTAGTATCACCATTTGCATTATACACGATATATGAAATCGCATAGCATGTATATACCTCGCATCATCTTTATACTTACATAGATTCTAGCAACAAATCACATCGCATACCTTGATATCATAGACATTTATAATATAAAATATGTTGGGTATTATGCTTTTCTTGAGGATTTCAGTATTGCTGCAATTTCTGGATTTTGGGGAAAACCGCAAGAATTTAACAAAAGCTCATATTTCTCTTTTTTTTATAAACAAAGTTGCAGTTTTCTCATGATGTATGTGTCGTCCACCATGAGTTTTCATGTTTTCTGTTGGATTTCGAGACCCGATTCGAGGAGTTGATGAACCGTCTCGGGTACATGGTGGGCCCGGTATGGTACCCCGGGGCAAGAAGATTGAGTTGTAGACGATGAGCCTGGCAGGGGAAGACTACCTACCGGTGATGTCTGGCGCGGCGGATATCCGGAGGATACCGACCGTTGTCGTGAGATTTGATGATATGGGCCGATCCGGACTGACGGAGCCCGATGTATTGAGACATTGATACAGTGAGACATTGAGACAGATGTGTTTTTCATATTTGGTGTCGATGCTTGACACAGGTTTCAGATGATTTCTTGATGGTATTTATCTATTATACATATATTCTTTTTTCTAAAGTTAAGAATACAGAACTCAGAGCATTTAAAACACTTAAAGATTTAGTATTGACATTGCATACATGTGCCTTAAAGATTTAGTATTGACATTGCATACATGTGCATGCATACTAGAGGTATTACATCACATCTGGACATACATGCTGTGACGCATTTGCGTGCATTCTTACGATAGCCTTACTAGATGTTATATTCTACTCACGAGCTGGCAACTCACCCCCGTTGTGCCACAGTGTCTTGCAGGTCGGGCTCATCAGCCTAGTAGCGGCGGCTTATCTTATTAGTGATCTCTTTTGCTCAGACTCACGACATTGCTCGTAGGTGGGTTGCGAGAGCACTTTTATCTCTTTTGTACTATTTTTGTATCTAGTATTCTCCATCTACCACTTCTTATTTGTATATTCGACCTAGTGATGAGACCGAGAGATTTGTGTATATGTGGGTTCTTTTGGTCGACCTCACTTGAGCCGATGTTGTGTTTTCTTATATTTTGCATTTCTTTATGCTCTTTTCTTGATATTACATATATATATTGCGTGTGGTTGTGATCCGCCTTGGGCGAAGAGCTAGCTCCCGCTTGGGGATGCCATTTTGTGATTATAGGTTATAAGTCCATACGTTGTTGGTGTATAAGGATTCCATCTCAGATCACTAAGCATCCAGCCATTCTTATAGAGTCCCACTCCTGATGGCCAGCTCGAAACTAGTTGGGTCATCATCTCATGATGCAATCCTCGCTCCCACTGTCATAGAGAAATCAAAATATCTCTCAGGTGGGTGAGGAACCCTACTAGGTCGGCGGAGAGGCTGAGGTTCGTTGGAATCTACTGAATCCTTTGGTTCTACCAAATCATCTGCTGTTGTTTGTATAGCTGGAACCTTTCCAGTTGTACATAACAGATCTTGCCTCGAGCTTGTCCGGATTTTGCTTTTAGACATAGGCCGGACAACCCCAAATCTTAACTAACTTAAGATATGTGCTCTTCTATTTCCATATCACATATGAAGCGGTATGCAACTGATTTGATTCGAACCCTATTCAATAGGTATGCAGCTTCTCAAGCACATAACTCCCAAAAAGGAAACAGGTAACTCAGTATTACTCATCACAGAGCGCACCATATCGAATAGGGTGCAATTGCGCCGTCCCGATATACCATCGTGCTATGGTGTATACGGAGGAGTAATACTGAGAGAGAATCTCATTCTCCTTTAGAATAGTCCAGGAATTCCGTGCTCAAGTATTCTCCTCCTTGATCTCATCAAAGGACATAATACTTATACCCGTATTGGTTCTCTACTTCTAACTTATATTCTGTGAATATCTCAAAAGGTTCGGACTTGTGTTTCAACAGGAACATAGGTCTGAATCTCGAAAGATCATCAGAGAATGTAATGAAGAAAAAAGAACCGGTCTTGGCATGTGTAGACAGGGGACCTCACATACATCATCATGTATCATCCCAAGAGTTCACTAACTCTTTCTCTGTTTCCAGTAAACGGAGCTATGGTCATCGTATCTTTGTGACATGACTAGCAAGTTTCACAAGATGTAAATTCAAACTGATTTAAATATGCATCTACATGTAACTTCAGCTAGTCGGGTCGCATTGATATGACCTAATCTATAATGCCTCAAGAAGGATTCGTTCATTTCTGAACTCTTCCTCTTGTGTGTGTTCTGTATACTAGGAACTGTAGTTTGATTTAGAACATCAATGCTTTTAGATAACGTGCCTGAACCGATCAACTTTTGATATAGGAAATGTTCAAAACATTATCCAACAATACAAAATTTTATCATTTCTTTACTGATAAAGAGACTGATATGATTTTGTATATCAGGTTCGGTATCTAATAACATTCGTTCAGAATCAATGTATTCTGGTAATACAGGGTGACAGTGACCAACAGACTTGGCTGCAACATTTGCCCCGTTTTCTGTCTCATGAAACTTATCACCCGTTCTCAGTTTTTCTACCTTTTTGTAGCCCTATGTAACAGTTTACATATCTGGGATCCTGATCCGGTATCATATACCCAGGATGCGGAGGATACTGAGAAACAGTTCTGTGTAACGAACACACCCGAAGATGATGCATCAGCATGCACTCTCTTCGTTTGGGCGGCATGGGAATTCTGGTAATCCCCAATTTCCTGCTCTGTCTTATAACAATTATAAGTTGGAGCGGGACCAACGTTCCCCAGCTCAGTATAACAAGCGGGTTCGGTCAATATTCCGTATTATTATCTTGATTAAGGCGTGATATGGTCGCTACCTGGAGAGAGAGAGAAGAAAACACTCAGCGTGCGCTCTTGCAAGAATAGATTGGTTATTATTTTATCTAATCAGGATGGCTCCCACTTCTTTTTATCAAATCTTCCTTCAAACCCTAAAAGGAAAGACTAGCCGGGATTAATTACACGCTACAAGTTCACCAATCTTTCAGCCAGACCAGTGTCGGTACTTTGAGGGAGGTCCCCCGTGCTTTCGCACGAACCTAATTAATGTAAACCTCGTTTTCCCAGAGGCGTAACCTCGTTAACACCTTTCTAGACACCTACTTGATCGGCTAATTGTAATGTATAAAAATCTCCCAGGAGTAACTCTTACTCGCAGCGGGTGTGGGTTTGGCTATTCATCGCGACCGTGGAATCCGTGTTTTATACTGGCTCGTATTAAAAACACGGACGTCCTAGTATATCCAATATTTCATATGTTTCTTCTGCTGCGATATCTGTGATGTGATCATGTGATGTTCTGTGATAGATACTGCATATAGTATATATGATATATTATATAGGCGTTACTTATGTTTTACACCCGCGCTAGCCCTGCCCCGCTCTGCCGTTAGTTACCTAATCTAACGGTGCACGAGGGGATATCGAGGCGAATGCGGACGGCATAAGTGTACGTTGTATTTATCTGTGATGTTTAGGTACTTAAATGATGGGACTTCATTAATGTGATTAATGAAATAAAAGAAACCTAAGATGTTGTAGAATCGAATTTCAAAATAAAAAGGTCTTTCTTATCAAGAGTATAACATCCACGTCTGGTTGATGACGAGAACCTTTAACAAGTCTTGCTTTGAAAGTCTCAACTTTTCCACCTACACCAAGTAATCTTCTCAAGATATACTTGCTCCTGATGGGGATTTAACCCTTCAGATATAGCAAGAAGTTTCCTATGAAACCCTAATACGACACGACTTATAGGCCTCATATCAACCATATTGGGGTTCCTAATATCAGAACCATGATATGGTACATGATTGCAATATCGGCATCCGTATTAGGGTTTCTCGAACTGTTATAGGCCTCATATCGACACGACTTATCAAGCTAATGGGGTCTGACGTTTACCACCCCTAGGCAAGATATGCGACATATCAGACGATCAGACCGGACTGTACGGTAAGTGTTACTGGTTGGATTCACAGGAGTATGAGCGGGCTTGCTCGTCGATCTTCTGATCGCTCAATACCCGGGTGGCCGTTACGTTTAGCAGACCGCTTGCGGCTTGTGGGTGTTTGATATGATCATCACCCACTGCCGGCGTATTGACGAGTCTTTAGAGTCCTACACAGAGGTTTCCTGGCTCAAGCGAAACGAAATAGGAGCGCATATGAGATATGTGCAGGACCGAGAAAAATGCGTGTATATGATACCGTATTCCATTCTCGTGATGAATGTATCGAATGGTTGTATGCGATATAACCTAGTTATCGAATCAAGGATTGATTCGATAAGACGATACATTGAATATTAGTCGGTTATATGCGATATGACCGGATCGTTAAATCAAGTGTTGATTTAATGATTTAATGCATAATTATATATTTGATATATTACTTTGCATTAACTAGTATTGGTTCACTTTAAATGGATTTTCTCACTTGGATGTACAAGTTGTATATGTGATATACTTTTTGTGCAAATGATTGTATCATGTTTGATGACACATGTTTACTTGGTTAAGTGCAAAGAATTAAACCATGGTTAAACTAATGATTAGGGTTTTGTTTATCTATTACTTATTTATTCATTTATTTATTTGTTTATTCTTTTTGGAAAATAATAAGCATAAAGAAAAATGGTGGCTTTCTTTGGATGCATGTTGAAGCTTCATGAAGCTTTGACTAAGTGACCATTTTGTCTTCATGCTAAACCCAAACCATTCCTTCTAACCATGATTTATTCTCTACACTTGACCATGGTTGCCATATGATAAGTATTGTTTTATTTTCTTTTTTAGAAAATCTTATCACAATTCTTTTCATCATCTTCTTCTTCTTCAAACATGAAGAAAGCTTGCCTCATCAATGGCAAGTTAAGAAATCAAGTGAGAAATCTAATTCTAAAGTGAACCCACTTCCTATTTCTTCATCCTCTACCTCTTGCCAAGTAGTATAGGGTGTTTTCTTCACAAGTTTCATGACTTGGTGAAGTGGGAGCTTGATCTAGTGATGCCTCGACGTAGATCATCTTCGGCATCGTCGTCGATGACCTAGCCCGCTTTTTCTCCGATGAAGCCGATGCTAGAGTCATGGTTCGATTTGGACAGCGGAGAGGACTTCATCATGGAGCTATGGAGGTGGAGAAACGGATCTACAAAGGTTGTATTTCCGTTCTTCTAGTTTAGTTGTAAACTAGTTTCATTGTTTCGCCTAAAATTCTAGTTAACGATCCGTATTAGGGTTTCTCGGCACCCGTAAAATTTGAAATTGGCATGGTTGATGCCATGTGAGACCTCATTAGTGTGCCTAGGAACCCTACAAACCCCATTACATGTTTTTAATACCAGGCATTGTCTTTACCCTCAGTGGAGGGACGGTATGTTGGAAGAGTTCCAAGCTAGATACCATGGCATACTAGACGATAAAGGCTTGATACATCGCTACTCAAGATGCTACCAAAGAGGCAGTCTGGGTGTAAATTAGTTCATGGTATTAGGGTTCTGATAGGTCGCATATCATGGTTGCACACCCTCTTGGACGTGGTAAGGTGGAAATCAAAGCACAGTGGGAACCACACAAGACTCTATGACGATCTCGGGTCAACAGACTACTCTGTACCAGTGTCACCAGAGAACTGCCATCTGACGTAAGGTATAATACCATCTGGGAGTTCTCGGCGAGTCCGTCCAGTGTACCCAGTCTCCACTGAGCACCCGTATATCATCTCTGATGTCAAACATCAATGGATATGGGATCATCCATCGCCCATCTGTATGGGTCGAGAAGGTATACGCTAGTCTACTCTGGTATATCGATGCCCCGTCTCGATATACCCACGACTAGGGACTTTGAAGGATGTACTTATGGACTACCATGTCCCCACTAGTATGATCTGCATCATAGTCCAGGTAGTCAAGTACACATCCTAAGGGCTTTACCAACATGTAACAGAGAGACAATCAGTGTACACGTTAAGGTAAAGATCAACCAGATAGCGTACTATCACGTCGAGCAAGAAATTCCTCCCTATATACATCCTAGCATCCACTACAATATACATCATATGTACAGTAATGGCCTCTAGGGCATAAATATAACTAACAATCTCCCACTTGCACTAGGGCCATCTGACAGCAGTGGTTGTAGTATCTCATACTCAACCATCCCATAAAAGTCTCTCTCTGGGAAAAGGCCTTTGTGAGTGGATCCGCCGTGTTGTCCTCTGAGTCTACTCTCCTAACCTCGATCACCCTGGAGATCAACCATCTCCATGATCAGGTGACACTGCCTTAGAATATGTCTGGATCACTGACGGGACGGGCGTTCCTTGGCATAAACCACAACTCCATTGTCTCACAATGGTAGGAACGAAGTTCATTTCATGAACTAATTTACACCCAGACTGCCTCTTTGGTAGCATCTTGAGTAGCGATGTATCGAGCCTTTATCGTCTAGTATGCCACGGTATCTAGCTTGGAACTCTTTGAACATACCGTCCCTCCACTGAGGGTAAAGACAATGCCTGTGACTGACTTTCAGTCGTCCTTATCACCCTAGAACCCTTCCAGTGATTCTCCCCACGATCGGTTGATACCATCTCACTACAACTAGTGAGAATCCTAACATCCAATTAGATCTATTTCATAGATCCAAAATCCAGGATTTAGGGGGTATCACTTTGATCCTATATGGAGAATCATTGTGATAAGCGGAGATTGACCGAGCGTAGAATAGGAAACTTCTTTCTTATCAAGAGTATAACATCCACGTCTGGTTGATGACGAGAACCTTTAACAAGTCTTGCTTTGAAAGTCTCAACTTTTCCACCTACACCAAGTAATCTTCTCAAGATATACTTGCTCCTGATGGGGATTTAACCCTTCAGATATAGCAACCAAAGTCCATACTTTGTTGGTGTATAAGGATTCCATCTCAGATCACTAAGCATCCAGCCATTCTTATAGAGTCCCACTCCTGATGGCCAGCTCGAAACTAGTTGGGTCATCATCTCATGATGAAATCCTCGCTCCCACTGTCATAGAGAAATCGAAATATCTCTCAGGTGGGTGAGGAACCCTACTAGGTCGGCGGAGAGGCTGAGGTTCGTTGGAATCTACTGAATCCTTTGGTTCTACCAAATCATCTGCTGTTGTTTGTATAGCTGGAACCTTTCCAGTTGTACATAACAGATCTTGCCTCGAGCTTGTCCGGATTTTTCTTTTAGACATAGGCCGGACAACCCCAAATCTTAACTAACTTAAGATATGTGCTCTTCCATTTCCATATCACATATGAAGCGGTAGGCAACTGATTTGATTCGAACCCTATTCAATAGGTATGCAGCTTCTCAAGCACATAACTCCCAAAAAGGAAACAGGTAACTCAGTATTACTCATCACAGAGGCAGTCTGGGTGTAAATTAGTTCATGAGATGAACTTCGTTCCTACCATTGTGAGACAATGGAGTTGTGGCTTATGCCAAGGAATGCCCGTCCCATCAGTGATCCAGACATATTCTAAGGCAAGTGTCACCTGATCATGGAGATGGTTGATCTCCAGGGTGATCGAGGTTAGGAGAGTAGACTCAGAGGACAACACGGCGGATCCACTCACAAAGGCCTTTTCCCAGAGAGAGACTTTTATGGGATGGTTGAGTATGAGATACTACAACCACTGCTGTCAGATGGCCCTAGTGCAAGTGGGAGATTGTTAGTTATATGTATGCCCTAGAGGCCATTACTGTACATATGATGTATATTGTAGTGGATGCTAGGACGTATATAGGGAGGACTTTCTTGCTCGATATAATAGTATGCTATCTGGTTGATCTTTACCTTAACGTGTACACTGATTGTCTCTCTGTTACATGTTGGTAAAGCCCTTAGGATGTGTACTTGACTACCTGGACTATGATGCGGATCATACTAGTGGGGACATGGTAGTCCATAAGTACATCCTTGAAAGTCCCTAGTCGTGGGTATATCGAGACGGGGCATCGATATACCAGAGTAGAATAGCGTATACCTTCTCGACCCATACAGATAGGCGATGGATGATCCCATATCCATTGATGTTTGACATTAGAGATGATATACGGGTGCTCAGTGGAGACTGGGTACACTGGACGGACTCGCCGAGAACTCCCAGATGGTATTATACCTTACATCAGATGGCGGTTCTCTGGTGACATTGGTACAGAGTAGTCTGTTGACCGAGATCGTCATAGAGTCTTGTGTGGTTCCCACTGTGCTTTGATTTCCACCTTACCACGTCCAAGAGGGCGTGCAAAACGGTGGTTTTTCGGTACAGTCCCGAATCACATGGAGGCAATGAGCGATAGGAGGGGATTCGTCTCTCCCGGTATAGGGGGTTGATCTTGCGCAGTGTTCGATTGGCTATAACCGGAAATCCCTGGCCAGGGTTGCTGAGATTTACTGGTAAGTGTTACCTGTAGTTTCTCAGCAACCCTGGCCAGGGATTTCCGGTTATAGCCAATCGAACACTGTCACGCCCCGCTTCCCAGAGTACGCAAGATTGGGCACGTGACATAGCCAACCATGCTACCTGTGGGTAGGAAGTATCCATCCACAGTCACATTACGGTTGTAAGGTTATCAAGAACAAGATAAATAAACTAATCTAGCACATGTCCAAATCCATAATAACGAGAGTCAATAAACAATAAAGTGCGGAAGCAAATGATCCAATATAATCATAGAAAGGTACGTCCCATAATGCGGGATCGCACCTGGAAATAAAATGCAATAAACAAACTAACCACTATAGAACTCAAATCAGCCTGCTGGCTGAAGTACTCCTGCACGGTCGGCGACAGTGGTAAAGAATCTGGGCCATGCAAAACCCAGACATCAGCGCGTCATGACATCAAGTATATAATGTAAACATGATAATAAGCAATGCAAGTATGAACATGAATAAAGCAGTAATAAGAAATAACAAAGCAGGGTAATGTGCAATGGTGACTAAACTGTCCTATCAGGTTTCTACTCTATAGTCTTTGAAACCAATTGATGAATCGTCGATGTAACTCAATAGTATCCCGTGCATGCCCGGGACCACGGTCATGATCCTCGGGGCTGAATCCGAGACGTGCCGCTAAGCAGTAAAAGGTAGTAGGATAGATGAGTGATGTCAGCATCAACACTCCGGAGCTGGCCAAGCCCGTAAGACTGATCAAAACAAGTATCGAACTGTTGAGTTACAAGTCGGTTTCACCTTTGATTTCCCCATACCCCCAAGCTATGTATGTCAGGTCAGGTATTCAGTAGTCAAGGACTAATGCCAACACAAGGTCGAGTAAAAGTAGGTCTGTCTGGATAGACAGCGGGAATGGTCAGGTTTGTCGGCATTAGGCATGAGATCAGGTAACAGGTCAGGTAATGTATAAAGGTGTCATGTCATGTCAAGAGTGTACGGTACCATATCATGTCAAGTAGGAAGTGTAACAGGTCATGTCAGGAAGAACAAGATGTCATGTGGGTGCTCATAATCAAACTATCATAAACATGTGTATAAATAAACAAGCATGAGTACTATTAGAACAATAAACTGGAACATGTAATATGATAGGCAAATAGATATAATTTCAAGGATATGGATGCACAGTTATTGATTAGGGTTACATTTATAGTTCCAATATTAATTAGGATGCAATTTATTAAACATGGAGTATTGATATCACATTATTATATAGTAATGTGATCTATGGATGCAATTATATTTATCTTAAATGCGATGGATGCAAACGGGTATCCGAAGAGTTATAAAACTATAAAATGGTAGTGTGGGATGTACAACTAAGCAATATGTGATATAAATATTTATATAATAATATTAATATGGATAGCATATTCAAAGCGATTAGTAACTATAAAAGCTGTATTGATTAACCATGCACAAGAAGGTTCCGTTCAGAAATTCAGCGTCACCCTAATTTGTAAAATAGCTTAAAAATAACAAACGTTCTCCAAAAGAGACGTATCTTATACCAAAACAAAGATAATTCAATAAGGTTTTCAGTTTTATAAGTATAAGCATCTCAGGTTATCCCTACAAAAAGTTATGAATATTCAAACTTGAAAGTTTGCTGCTGGAATTTCCCTGGACAGCAGTTTAAAGGCATTTTCATTTGCATTTTACGTTATTTAAACAATTTATTTTACAAGTAAATATTTCATAGAGTTATAGTATTCTGAATTAGCTTCGTAACGAACTAAAGAACGTATCCTAATGATTTTTCTATGATTTATAATGAATTTTATAAGATAAGGTGTACAGTAAATTTCAGATTTGTCATATCCGATTTTTCAACGACATTTCATATGTAAACTATAAGATTTTCAAATGTATAATATTATAAAATGAAGATTATAAAAGTATATAGCATGTAGCAAGATTAACTTGCCTCGATGGGTCGCGAATCGGGAAAACGGAACGTTAACCGTCGGCAGGGAAAACTCGCGACGGCGCACGGTTCACGGAATGAACCCAAACGACGAACAAAGGAACCACACGGGTCGGGGTATCTCGCTGGAACGTCGAGAAACGTCACCGGCACGACGGAATTCCGGCAACAAAAGAACAGTTAAAAGAAATGAGAAATGAGACATGAAGCAAGAAGAGAAAAATGATAAAGAGAAGTACGAGAGAATATATGAGGGAGAGGGAGAGAGAGGAAAAAGTGGAGAGAGAGAGAGAAAGTGGGGCCCACGGGGTTAAAGGGGAGGTTGCGATTGGCTGAGAGAATAAATTAAGAAGGATATAAAGATTGTAAAAATATTATATGGTTAACTTAAAGATTTAAAAGATAGGTAATGAACAGTAAGATATCAGGTTAGTTAGAAAAATATATGCGATGGTTTTAATAATATTAAAATTTAGGATTTTGGCGCCAAATGAAACCTTTCCAAATTGCGCCCGGGTTGGGTCCAAAAATTCGAAATTCAAATAATAGGATTTTAGGCGGGTTCCAAATTTTAAAATGAACTGTTTTATGATTAAAAAGCATACTCCCAAAACGGACACACGCACGTGCACGTAGCCATCCAAACTCGCCCGTTTCACTGAACGGGACGAGAATACAATGCACGGACGCTACCACGAGGCTAAGGGTGTCAAGTAGGCCAAGAAGAATATTTTCAATTTTATTTTGGGTGCTAAAATTTGTTATATGCAGAATGACTTAGCCGGTTAAAATTGTGCAATAAGAACCAAACAAGCAAGATAAATGAAATGAGCAATGCCAAACACTCAACCAGTAACAGAAATAGTATTATTGGGCTCGGGTGTTACAAACACTGCGCAACATCAACCCCCTATACCGGGAGAGACGAATCCCCTCCTATCGCTCATTGCCTCCATGTGATTCGGGACTGTACCCAAAAACCAACGTTTTGCACGCCCTCTTGGATGTGGTAAGGTGGAAATCAAAGCACAGTGGGAACCACACAAGACTCTATGACGATCTCTGGTCAACAGACTACTCTGTACCAGTGTCACCAGAGAACTGCCATTTGACGTAAGGTATAATACCATCTGGGAGTTCTCGGCGAGTCCGTCCAGTGTACCCAGTCTCCACTGAGCACCCGTATATCATCTCTGATGTCAAACATCAATGGATATGGGATCATCCATCGCCCATCTGCATGGGTCGAGAAGGTATACGCTAGTCTACTCTGGTATATCGATGCCCCGTCTCGATATACCCACGACTAGGGACTTTGAAAGATGTACTTATGGACTACCATGTCCCCACTAGTATGATCCGCATCATAGTCCAGGTAGTCAAGTACACATCCTAAGGGCTTTACCAAAATGTAACAGAGAGACAATCAGTGTACACGTTAAGGTAAAGATCAACCAGATAGCATACTATCATGTCGAGCAAGAAAGTCCTCCCTATATACGTCCTAGCATCCACTACAATATACATCATATGTACAGTAATGGCCTCTAGGGCATACATATAACTAACATCTTATTGTACCCATTTTGGGGGATAGAATTTACAAAGGAGACTCTGCCGAAATTTTCGGAAATTTTTGATTTTTTTTAAAAAGGGGTTCAATGCAACTAAATTGATTTCAAGTCGTTTTCATGAAAGGTTTTCTTCACTCTCTTTGGTTTTGGTTTGGATTTTCTGGGCTTTAGCTGACTTAGTTTACGTTACGCCTTTAGACGTCTCGTAATCAAAGTGCCAGTCACGTTTCGTACTTTTGGGTCGTGACAAAGATATATCCTCGCGAATTCTTGGGATATCCTACAAACTTGCACAGAAACGATCTTTCCACGAGCTTGTCCTGATTTTGCTTTTTAATATAGGCTGGGAAACCCCATATCTTAACAAAATTAAGACACGGTCTCTTCCCCTCCCATATCTCATATGGATTGGTAGGCACTGATTTGTTTGGAACTCTATTCAATAGGTATATGGTCATCTCCAGCGCATAACCCCAGAAGGAAATAGGTAACTCAGCGGTGCTCATCATTGAGCGCACCATATCTAATAGAGTGTGATTCCTCCGTTCCTATACACCGTTGTGCTGTGGTGTATACAGAGGAGTAAGCTGATAAAGAATCCCATTCTCTTTTAGATAGTCCAGGAACTCATTACTCATGTATTCTCCTCATCGATCAGATCGAAGGATCTTAATACTTTTGCCCGTTTGGTTCTCTACTTCCTGCTTATATTCTTTGAATTTCTCAAAAGTTTCAGACTTGTGTTTCAACAGGAACACATGTCCGTATCTTGAGAGATTATCAGCGAATGTAATGAAGTACGAAGAACCATTCCTGGCATGTGTAGACATGGGACTACATACATCACTATGTATCAGTCCTAATAGTTCCTTAACTCTTTCTCCGTATCCACTAAACGGAGTTTTGATCATTTTTCCTTTGAGACATGAATGGCAAGTTTCATAAGATGATAATTTGAACGGATTCAAATATCCATCCTTATGTAACTTTGTAACGTTTTAGAAATCGTTTTGCGAATTTTCCGTTTTTAGGGTAAAATAGTCGGTATTTTCCGTTTAAATCCGATTGTGATCAAACTTCAATATAGACTTGCCGGCACCTAGTTTAGCTAGAATAAAGCTAGTGCGTGAACTTTGGGGGTCAATGGGAAGTTTTGGTTCACATAGAATTTTTTCCTAATAAATTTTAATGCTTTATTTGTGTACATTATTAGTGGTAATTTCTTTTTTTTGTGGGTTAATTACTTCTGATGTTGTTTTATGCTAAACTAATCACTAGAATTATGTTTAGAACCTTCTCTCCAAAATATCTTGTTAATTGTAATTAAAATGAATTATTAAAGAAAAGAAAATGGTGACATAATGGTATTTTGTTTTATTAAGCAATAATTGAAGTTTCTTCTAGATTTTTCTACAATTTTTCACAAACCTCCACCTCCTTTCCCTTGGCCGGCCACATGAAATCCTTGCTGCCCCATCTCTTTCTCATTTCATTTCTTCACTTTTTGCTTCAAAATAATCATGAAAAATCCAAATAAATTCATAGAAAATCAAATATAATCATTTCCCTTCATTTTTTAACCCTAATCTATCTTGGATCTTCATGGAAGTGTTCTTTTGGAGGCTAGACTTTGAATTTTTTCTAGTTTCAAGTTTTGTTCTTTGAAGGTATAAAACCTTAACCCTAATATCTTTTTGTAGTTTAATAATTTAATTAGCTTATTTAGATGTTTAATTTAAGCTTTTAAATTCATGTTTTGAAATTCAAGACATCATTTTGATAATCAAATTAGGGTTTTGATTAGTGGAATGGTTAAGTGTTAAGCTAAGACAAATGAAAATTTAACCAAATTGCTAATTTGTTAAATGATTTTTTCCTAATTGGATAATTAAGCTAATTAGCAAACTATGTTTTTACTAATCCTAATTAGTGAGATTTAAAATTTTAGTAAAGGTTTAAATGGTTTAACCTTGCTATTTTGTGATGTTTGCAAATTCTAGTTTTAAGTAAAACTTGTAGTTTTGTGCTAAAATGATAAAGGCTGCTTATTAGATTTACGGATATTTTAGGCGTGGGTTTCTTTTGACGTTGCGACGTTATTTATATTAGATTCCACATTTATTATCGTGTTGTGAATGTGCGATCAGTACGATCAGGGTCTAGACTTGGTAGCTGTGTCGCTTTGCGTTCCTAGCTAGGGTCGTGCCGATGTCGTTCGTGTCTTTGTGTAGCTTTTGCTCTTGAGTTCGTTTCGTAATGTCGCTATGCACGTTAGCCACTAAAACGAACACTTGGGAGTATGTTTGGAGTTGGTGTGTCGGTTAAACGTAGTTGTACGTATTTTGGTCGATTGGTTATATACACTTGCTTCATTGTTATATGTGTTCAGGATCGTAGGCGGGGACTTCGGACGCTGCGAAGAGGGGAAAGCAGGTGGTTGGCTTTACTTAGCCAGGATCGTTGGTGAGTAGATTTAACATCTACAGGGGAATCGCCCGTATGGCGTTTTGCGTCTGGTTTGATTAAGTGGCTTGACCTTTAGGGTTTAGTATATGGACTCGTTTGTGCATGTGTATCTTAGTTGCGGATCTCATTTACCAATTGCATTTAGTCATAGTATTAATGAGCCATAACACTATTATTGACGGTTCATATTGCACGAGCACTGATTGTATGCCATTCACACCATCAATAATTGCCATGACACGCACAACACCTATACATAAGTGATATTGTATTGCTTAGGGATATTGAGACATGATCCTAATTTTCTTTGTGCATATGACATATAGCATACCTGTATACCTACATGCTTACACGTATGCCCTGACATGCTTACATGCAAGTTACGCATATACCTATATGGTAGTGTACCATTAGTGATAGGTATATACACATATGAGACATAGCCACATGTACATCTAGCATACATACATATACCTGGAAGGTATTATAGATAGGTATAGAGAAATACTTTGCTACAGATACTTTTACATCATACATACTTACATATGGACACACATATCTTTCTATACCGACATAGTTACGCATACCTTGTTATAGCTTCATGTTCACCTGTATATGATGTTGTATCTGATTTCAGAGAAATCAGGAACCGCATGATATATTTAATAACTTGTTGCAGTTAAATAACGGTTTTTCCTTTATAATATATCATCATATTGTTTCATGCAAGTATTTTATTCTTTACTTGATGTTTTCTAGATTTGAGGACCGTGGTAGTTTCATGAAAATATGCATTATTTGAAAAACCCAGTTTCTCTTGATATGATATTTCTGCAGCCACCAAGAGATTTCTCGGTTCTGAGCATATATATATACCCCATGCGAGTAGGCGGAGTGGGCCGTAAGAGGGTACATAGTGGGGCCTGGAGGTACCCGGGGCAAGAGTCGATGTAACATGCCTATGAGCCTGACAGAGGAACCATACCTACCGGTGACAGTACTTCTGACACGGTGGTTATCGTGGGGATACGGACCGGGGTCATGTGCGTACAAATGCGTCGAATTTCGAGGGTCAGAGCTAGACACTCGAGTTTTCAGATAGCGTATGATACGTACCTATTAGGGCCAGTCGTGGTGACAGCACCTGATAGATCAGTATTTCGGTGCCGATGCTTGACATTTGTTTCATGATGTTTTGGGTGTCGTTGTTAGACACTTACCTTATATAAAACTTACTCGATACTGATATTATACATATAGGATATGTGGGATATACTGATATTGTACATACAGGATATGTGAGATCTACAGGCTGTTGTACATTCGGGATATATGAGATATACTTGTTATTGGACACTCAGGATTTATGAGATTTACTTGATATTTAACACTCAGGATATATATAAGACTTACAGGATATGAGAGCCAATTTGGGGGCTGATCGAGGAAATTAGGATTTAGATTGTCTTGATGGACTTTGGTCCTACCATGAGGTCAGGATTCAGCGGAGATGACATATTTTATTCCATACTCCTCATTTATTTTATATGCATTGCTTCATGTATTAGTAGTACCTGGTAGAGTACTTTTCATGACTGTTGCATATACATATTGTCATTTATTGCTTAATGTATTATAGTACCTGCTAGAGTACTTTTCATGACTATTGCACATTGATCAGTCGAAAATATTGCATATTTTAACAGGCAATTTCCTCATCATTTGCATCCATATAGAAGTGTACGGTATTCATAATTCACATATTAGCAAATCGGTAGCAAAATATCAGATTACATGTATTCGACCTTAAAACCGGCATTTCTAGGGAAATTGACTGCATTGCATTACATAGCATATTTTCTATATCTTGCAACCCCTGTTTCGAAGTCTGTGCAGGAAAAGAGAAGCTTGCTCGACCATTACAATTGCTCGTAAACTCACTTAACTCAAATCGGGTATCAACACAGAAGAGGAAGTACAAATCTAAACATCAAAGAAAGCTACAAACAGCAGTACCAAGCAGCAGAAGAAGGCACAGATCCCAAGGCCAACAATGCGCGGCGGAAGCGCGGCATATAGGCACATTGTGCGGCGGTTGCGCGGCGGGCCCAGTAACTCAGCTCCTCAAATTTCACCAAAACTCCTGTTTCAGTTCCCACTGCTCAGAAATGCTCACAAACTTCCAGAATATCCCAGATACTTCCTCCAGATCAGCAAACACCCAAACTAGCCTAATCTTTCTAGAACTTTCCCTAAACCCTAGCTTAAACCCTAAGCTAACTCCTAACAAACTCCTTCTAGAAACCCTTCAACAAACTTTGGGAGGGAAAGTTCTAATTCAAATCTAACCTAGGGTTTGGGAGTCTATAAATAAGACCCTAGGCTCATCATTTGATTATTATTCAACCTAAGGATTCAATTTTGGGAAAGTTTAGAAAATCAATCTCTTTCTTCATCCCCTCTTCCTCAAGTAGTGAGAGAGCTTGTAGGAAACCCTAACCCTAAATCCAACAACAATTCAAGATCTTGAGTGCAAGCCAAGCAAGATGCCTTCAACCCTTTTATGAGCCGAGCCGATCTTCAATCGGGCAAGAGATCAAAGTAGATCCACGATCCACGGAGACGAGCGAAGCCGAGTCAACGATCGATTTCTTCTTCTTGTAGATTCTTGAAAGAATGTATTGAAATTGTTGATTAAATAAAAGGTGATATTCTTTTATCTTGTCTTCTTTAAATTCCGCATCATGTTATCATTACTATTCTTGAATATTGTCTTTGTGGTGATGTGTGAATAAAACTCCGCTCGTCGGGGAGTCGAAACGATCTTTAGTATGATGATGTAACAAATTTGTAATCGATTCTTGAATCCCAAGAGTTTGTAAACCCTAGCAAGTTCAAGAATCGACGACCCAATTCGTTGCGATGCTTTCTTGATCGACATCGCTCGAGATTGGGGAGTTCCGATCGTTTCTTGGAATTGCTAGAGGCTAGAATATAAATGGTATCCTCGAAAGAACAAGGGTTAAGAGATGAAACCCTAATTTCATCAAGAAACCCTAACTCTCGTCGATCACCATTGATCTAGTATCAATTCTTCGAAGGACAAGAACACGAAACCCGTTAGATTACATCACGTCTAAAGATCCGATCGACTCCTACGAGCCTCTCTTATATTCTTGATTGTTGATTGGAAATATTATCAAAACAACCGATTCTTGATTGTTTATAGTTTCTTGATTCTTGAGTAAAGGATAGTGACACTGGAATACAAATCACATTTTGAATCATGTTTTCGTTTATTGTTGTTTAACATTTCATTTCAAAAGTATCAAAATACAATTGAATTGCACAATCCCTGTGGACGATCCGCACTCATTCATTAACTACATCCGACACCGTGGTTTGATTGCGGTCAATATAATTTTTTGATTGTCGTTACTTTTTACATATACACGTCAGAAAACATTTCAATCAAAATGGCGCCGTTGCCGGGGATCGCGCTAATTCATTTGCATTTATAGTTTGAAGTGAAAGAATTATTACGTTTTACTTCTTGAAATCAAAATTCGTACAAACTCTTACACGTGTGTTGTGATTTGATTGCAAGGTGATCTGGAGCATTCTGTGCTGTTGAAAAATTATTTGGGATATACCAGAGAGCTGTAGATAGCAACAGGAAGAAGTTGTTGAAAAATTGTACACTGTTCCCAACACCTGACCGCGGAAGGGCGGCGTATACGTGCCTATTGCGGCGGAACCGCCGCAGTCTTGGAGGATCTCTGTGGAATTTTTCTGCAGGTGACTTCTTGCTCTCTCCTCTCACCCTTTTTAGCTCCAACTAACCCTTTTCTGCAGGATTCTTTGCAAATAAATCGCAGCGCGCAAAAGCAAAATTAAAATTGTGTGTGATTTTTGATTTCTTGGTTGTTTGCATTCTAATACGGAAATTTAAGGGGCACGGCCAAATCCAAATTAGGTGGGGATTTCATTACCCTTCCTAGGCCCCGAAAATCGTCAAACTTGCATCCGCATTACCTCCATTAACTAAAAGAAATCTAGAGAAGACTCTAAGGACTGTCGCGCTCAATAGGACAAGAGAAGGTCGTGGGTAATTCATTGCTTATCCGCGTTTTCTTGTGGTGCCTAAGGCGAGTGTGTCTAAGGCTAGTGGTTATTAATTAGGTCCACTGTAGTGGTGGTTCCTTCCCACTTACCTGGCACTTATCCGGCCACAGGGGGACAAAGAGGCAGTGGAGGATTCTATCCTGCGGCTTGTCTTTTGGCAGTTAGGAGCGGTCTAGAGATCGGACCTAGGTGACCATTAGATTCTAGGGTTTGTGTGCTGCATTTGTTTTGTCGCATCATTTTTTCAAAATCCGTCCCTTTTTCAAAGCAAGCACCGCATTCATTCATCCCTAATTATAAGTCAACGCTGCCACTTGTACTAACCCTTTTTAGTACAAGATAGGCTGGACACGGGATTCTAGTGCCCGTTTAGTCCGCGTACCTTTTATCGACTCCGAAGTCGATAATTCTCCATTTACCTTTTCTTTACCCACTACCACACCCACACCGATGGATCCGAATCCATCAAACTTCTTTAACCCTAATCTGCCACCGTCCGTAGGTGCGCAGAATCCTACTCCACCCCACATTTCTCTCCAGGAAAGATGCTATCCACATAGAGGTCCTCTTTCGACCTGCTTATCCACACCACCAGCCAATGGGGATAACTTTGAGATTAAGCCCCAGTATATCAATCTTTTACCCAAATACCACGGACTCGAGACCGAGGACGCTTACGTTTTCATTACCAAATTTGAAAACGTATGCGCAATGATGGGTACGTCTCAACTTTCAGTGGATGCGATGCGTCTACGACTTCTTCCATTTACTTTGTGCGATATAGCCGAGAAGTGGCTATACAACACCACCGCACACTCTATTACGAATTGGGAAGAATTCGTCGCTGCATTCCTTAAGAAATTTTACCCAGTCCAAAAGACGGCTCGAATCCGTAGCGAACTGAACCAATTTGCCCAGCTCCCTGCCGAACCATTTTCAAAATACTTTGAACGTTTCAAGGATCTATTGGTTCAATGTCCTCACCACGGCATCCCGAGATGGGAGCTTTGCCGAATCATATATGAGGGCAGCAACCCTAGCACTAAACAGAGCCTTGAAAACATGTGTCAAGGTACATTTATGACTAAAGATGACGGGGAAGCTTGGCGATACTTAGAAGAGTTCGCTGAAAAGTCACTAATTTGGGAGAGTGGAACACAACCATTGAATAGGGGTGGCGTACACCAAATAGATGTGTCCATAGGTGTTCGAGCTGAAATGGCAGCCATGCAAAAGAAGCTCGACGCTATGGAACACAAATTTGCAGCAGCCTCCCTAAACCCAATGTCACTCCCCAAAACTGTTTGTGGGTGCTGTTCTGATCCGTCACATTTAACGGAAGAATGTCCATTAAACTCTGCGTTTCAAGGTCACGAGCATTCTAATGCCGCATTTCAACGACCTCGAAACGATCCATATTCTTCCACTTACAATCAGGGTTGGAGGAACCACCCGAATTTTGCTTGGAACCAATCACAATCTCAAAACACGGTTCCAAACACGAATCAATTTCAACGGGCTCTTCCTCCACCACAACAGCAACCCCTACAACTCACTCAGCACCCCTACCAGTCACAAAATTTCCAAAATCAGGGCAACACTCCTGCACAGTCTAATCCTATGCAGCCCTGTTCTGACGAGTTCTCTCAATTCACTCAAACCATGAAATCACTTTTATCAAATTTCATGGATGTTTCGACTGAGGTTAGATCTTCCGTCAGTGAAATAAAGAAAAACTCAGCATCCCAAGCTGAGAGTATTCGCACGATGGAAGCTGAAATCGCACGCTTAAAAGCCGAAATGAGTGCGAGAGAAAAAGGGAAACTTCCCTCTCAACCCCTACAGAATCCTGGGCATTACAATGTAAATGCCATTACAACGTTGAGATCGGGAAGAGTGCTGAACAATCATGTCGGGGAAGATATTGATAATACTGAAAATCATATCAACACCCCGGCTGAGTCTTTCCCACATACACACACTTCACCTTCTGATCCTTCTTCTTCTACCAAACCACCTTCGCACGAGCCTATTCTCCATTTCCCTTTAGGCTCAACACCTTCACCCAACCCTTATAGTTCTCCACAGACGGTCCCCACACCTCCTTTGGGACCTCGTCTACCCCCTTTTCCTTCTCCTATGATGGACCCCGCGCTTATTGCGAAAGCACCTTACCCGAACCGGCTAAGGGCTAATAAAACGAGTCCTCATATGGAGAAAATTTTAGAGATGTTCAAACAGGTTAACATCAATATCCCTCTCCTAGATGCGATTCAGCAAGTCCCCGCTTATGCGAAGATTCTTAAGGACTTGTGCACTAGGAAGAGGAAGACCCAAGTGCCGAAGAAGGTCTTTATGTCTAATAACATCAGCACTGCTTTTATACCCCAGCTTCCAAAGAAAAGAAAGGACCCAGGTTGTCCTACAATATCGATTTTGATTGGGGGTAAAAACATAAATCGTGCTCTGTTAGACCTTGGCGCAAGTGTTAACCTGTTACCTTATTCTGTCTATGAGCAATTAGGGATTGGAGAGCTGAAACCTGCTCATTGCACTCTCCAGATGGCAGATCGATCTATCACCAAACCAAGGGGTGAATTAGAGGATGTGCTGATAAAGGTCGGGGAATTTGTTTTCCCCGTAGACTTCATTGTGCTCGACACACATCCTGTAGCAAACCCCCGGGGCCAAATTCCGGTGATTCTAGGTCGTCCTTTCCTTGCCACTTCCAACGCTGTTATAAACTGTAGAAATGGTTCAATGAATTTATCATTTGGAAATATGACCATTGAACTAAACATTTATAAAGTTGGAAGTCAGCCGTCAGAACCTAGTGCTCATATTTTAGATGTGTGCTCTGTCCATGAGATCGCTCCCGATAGTTGTGGAGCTGAGGATCTTTGCTTGACTGATCTCGATGACATTAGCACATCTCTGTTTGATTTCACACATGATCTTAGTGAGGACACTTTAGCTACACATGAGTCCTGCACTTCTGACTCTTCTCCACCCGAGTCTGTATCTTTCACAGGCTCTGAGCTTCTTTGTAGATCCAAAAATCAATCTATGACCCTTCCTTCTATCATTTCTCCGCCTGAGTTAGATCTAAAAATTTTACCTTCTCACCTGAAATATGCATATCTTGGTGAGAACGAGTCATTACCGGTTATCATTTCTGCTTCTCTTGCATCAGAGCAAGAGAATGCCCTTTTATCGGTATTGAGATCTAACAAAGAGGCGTTTGGTTGGAGTATGGCGGACATCAAAGGGATTAGTCCCTTGATAGTTGAACATCATATACATGTGATGGATGATGCCAGACCGACCCGAGAACCACAGAGACGGTTGAATCCCGTCATGAAGGAAGCTGTCATGAAAGAAATCGTCAAGTGCTTAGATAATGGTATTATCTACCCCATCTCCGATAGCCAGTGGGTGAGTCCTATACATGTCGTTCCTAAGAAATCCGGCATCACAGTTATCACAAATGAAGCGAATGAGTTGATTCAAACATGCGCCCAAACTGGGTGGCGTGTATGCATCGATTATAGAAAACTCAACGCTGCTACGAGGAAAGATCATTTTCCTCTACCATTTATTGATCAAATGCTGGAACGCTTAGCGGGACGAGAGTTTTATTGTTTTATGGACGGTTACTCAGGCTACAATCAGGTCCCCATCGCCAAAAAGGATCAAGATAAAACCACTTTTACTTGTCCTTTTGGTACCTTTGCTTACAGTCGCATGCCCTTTGGGTTATGCAATGCTCCCGCTACCTTTCAGCGGTGTATGATGGGGATATTCTCTGATATGGTAGAGAATTTTTTGGAGATCTTTATGGACGACTTCTCGATTTTTGGAGACTCTTTTTCTGATTGCCTAGCGAATCTGGACGCTGTTCTTACTCGTTGCAGAGAGAAGAACTTGACATTGAACTGGGAAAAATGCCATTTTATGGTCCAAGAAGGAATAGTCCTTGGACATGTCATTTCACAGAAAGGCATTGAGGTTGACAGAGCTAAAGTAGATGTCATTCACAACCTGCCTCATCCCAAAAGCGTCAAAGATATTCGCTCTTTCCTTGGCCATGCGGGCTTTTATAGGAGATTCATAAAGGACTTTAGCAAAATTGCTAGACCTTTAACACTACTCCTGGCCAAGGATACGACCTTCCACTTTGACTCGGATTGCGAGACAGCTTTCGACTCACTTAAACACTCACTCACTTCAGCCCCCGTTTTATCATCACCAAATTGGGACTACCCCTTCGAGCTGATGTGTGACGCATCTGATTTTGCAGTAGGTGCAGTCTTAGGACAGCACATTGATAAGATGCCACACGTGATTTACTATGCTAGTAAGACCCTGAATGATGCGCAAATCAATTACACAACCACCGAGAAAGAGCTTTTAGCGGTTGTATTTGCGTTAGAAAAATTCAGGCCTTACTTAATCGGCTCGCCTATAGTTGTATATACTGACCATTCCGCTTTAAAACATCTTCTGGCTAAGAAAGATGCAAAAGGTCGACTAATACGTTGGATCCTTCTTTTATAAGAATTCGATCTTGTTATCAAAGATAAGAAAGGATGTGAAAACGTAGTAGCTGACCACCTTTCACGCATCGTTTCTTCTCCTGTGACCCTGCCGATCAATGACTCATTCCCTGATGAACAACTCTTGAGCATATCCGATGAACCATGGATCAGGGATATTGTGAACTATCATGCCACGGGACTTATACCGAGCAATTGGTCAAAACAGGACAAATATCGTTTTCTTTCCCAAGTAAAACACTTTTACTGGGATGAGCCTTATTTGTTTAAATATTGTCCTGATCAGATCATTCGCCGGTGCGTCCCAAATGAAGAGTTCAAGAGTGTTCTTTCATTTTGTCATGATCAGGCTTGTGGGGGTCACTTTGGTCCTAGAAAGACAGCGGAAAAGGTTTTGCAATGTGGATTTTATTGGCCGACCTTATTCAAGGACGCATTTGAGTATTGCAAAACCTGTACACAATGTCAGTATACGGGTAGAATATCCCAGAGGAATGAAATGCCTCAGCAACCCATTCTGGTTGTTGAAATGTTTGATGTTTGGGGCATTGATTTTATGGGTCCTTTTCCCAACTCCTTTGGGAATTTGTACATATTGCTGGCGGTTGATTATGTCTCAAAGTGGGTAGAAGCCATTCCATGTCGCACTAATGACAGGAAAGTTGTCATTAAGTTCTTAAAAGAGAATATCTTTTCGCGATTTGGACACCCACGCGCTATCATTAGCGATAATGGGACACACTTCTGCAACAGATCTTTCGAGACTCTGATGCGAAAATACTCAATCAACCACCGACTTTCTACACCCTATCACCCCCAAACAAGCGGGCAGGCTGAGATCTCAAACAGACAAATCAAACTTATCCTGGAGAAAACTGTTGCTAAGAATAGAAAAGACTGGTCGACCAAATTGACGGATGCTCTTTGGGCATTCAGGACTGCATATAAGACCGACCTAGGAATGTCTCCATATAGGATAGTGTTTGGAAAAGCATGTCATCTACCTGTTGAGATAGAACATAAAGCATTGTGGGCTATAAAGGAAATAAATTTTGATCTAAACCTTGCTTGCAACTTTCGGAAGCTGCAACTTAACGAGCTAAGCGAACTCCGCGATGAAGCTTATGATAATGCTGTAATCACAAAGAATAGGACTAAGGTTTTTCACGATAAAAGCATTTTAAGGAAAACATTTTTACCTGGTCAACAAGTCCTTCTTTATGATTCACGATTACACCTTCATGCGGGTAAGCTCCGATCTCGTTGGAAGGGACCTTTTGTTGTGCGGTCTGTATACCCGCACGGGGCAGTAGAAGTTGAAAATGTTAAAAACGGCACAGTTTTCAAAGTAAATGGACATAGACTAAAACCGTATTTTTCCACTGACCCCACGGAGGAGCTCTTGTTCTTACAAGAGCCAGTTTATTTGGATTAAAATTCCTCCGTTTCACCTTCATATCCTGTATATCATTGCATCATCTTTTGAATGAAGGTGAGTGAAAAACAAGTTTGGGGGAAGTTCTTCACTTATATATTTTGCCCCCACTAATAATTCCTCCCAGATTTACAGGTTTTTGTAGGTATAGCTGTCGGCAACAGTGAGGACACTGTTGAAAACAAGTTTGGGGGAGGTTTGTGCTTATTTTCGCATCATTTGCATATCATCTGCATAAGCACAAAACATTTCTTTTAAAAATCTATAAAAATTGAAAAATTTTCAAAACCCATAAAAATTTAAAAATTTTCAAATATAAAAATAATTTTAATATTTACACCTTTTTGTATATAAATAAGATAATGAAAGTTTAGATAGTGAAAAGTTACATCCATGAGATTAGAAAAATTTTAGAAAACTAAGAAAATTAGAAGTTTTCTTATACGAACTAGTAATAAGTAGTTATGAGCCGTTGTCCCAAGGGTTAGTAAGATGAAGGACGTCACTAATCTGAGGATAAAAATAAGTCTGAAAAATAGTTTCTATTCTGGAAGCCAAACATTTTGAACGTGGCTACCCTGCTATTCGCACTTACACATGTCTTGAAGCCTGGGATAGTAGAGGATACCTTGAAATGCTCGTCTTAAAGCCAAAAGTATGAAAAAAAAAATATGTGTTCTAAAGTGGTGAGAAAAATGGATACTGGTTTTGTTATCACCGAGGGCAATAAAAATATATAGCAAAAGGGTGCTTCTTCACCTAGTGCCCCAAGGTCAACTGGTCTGGGAGTCACTGCTATGCCTGAGGTGGTGCAAGACAAGGAAAATACACCAAGCATGCAAGCACATTAGTAATCGGTCGGTTAGTACCTCAAGAAGTATTGACGGTCGCATGAAAGTGTGTAAGCAATCTCGTTTGCCAAGAAGTACTGAGGCCGATGGGCAAGGGTATGATAGCTTGAATTGAATTCTCCGGGTGTAGGGATGTCTTTACACACACGCAGGGTGATATGATCGATGTTTGGAATAAAGATAGGAATGAAGAATAAGACGATGTTTTATTGAGGGAGGACGTGATTTCTAACATTTTTTCATGACCATTAAGATAGGGCTCATGACAACCGAAAAGCTAGCTTAGTTGGAAACCCTAATTTTCAAAGCTTTTCTTTTACGATTCTCTTCTTTAAATGTAATATTCATGATCTTGCTTTTATTATTGGATTTTGTGGGTGCAATCCGCTGAAAACCCTCAGGAGACAACACTCCTCCTACTAGGGACACCTAGAGGTTTAAAGGCTTGTTGCACGTGCTCAGTGCAATCGTGTTGCCTACGAAAGTGTGCTAGTTAGTTTTTCTCTTTCTTTATTTTCTCCCTCTCTTTTTAATAAAACATTCGCTCGAGACGATCGAAATTAAGTTTGGGGGTATTTGATCAGTCGAAAATATTGCATATTTTAACAGGCAATTTCCTCATCATTTGCATCCATATAGAAGTGTACGGTATTCATAATTCACATATTAGCAAATCGGTAGCAAAATATCAGATTACATGTATTCGACCTTAAAACCGGCATTTCTAGGGAAATTGACTGCATTGCATTACATAGCATATTTTCTATATCTTGCAACCCCTGTTTCGAAGTCTGTGCAGGAAAAGAGAAGCTTGCTCGACCATTACAATTGCTCGTAAACTCACTTAACTCAAATCTGGTATCAACACAGAAGAGGAAGTACAAATCTAAACATCAAAGAAAGCTACAAACAGCAGTACCAAGCAGCAGAAGAAGGCACAGATCCCAAGGCCAACAATGCGCGGCGGAAACGCGGCATATAGGCACATTGTGCGGCGGTTGCGCGGCGGGCCCAGTAACTCAGCTCCTCAAATTTCACCAAAACTCCTGTTTCAGTTCCCACTGCTCAGAAATGCTCACAAACTTCCAGAATATCCCAGATACTTCCTCCAGATCAGCAAACACCCAAACTAGCCTAATCTTTCTAGAACTTTCCCTAAACCCTAGCTTAAACCCTAAGCTAACTCCTAACAAACTCCTTCTAGAAACCCTTCAACAAACTTTGGGAGGGAAAGTTCTAATTCAAATCTAACCTAGGGTTTGGGAGTCTATAAATAAGACCCTAGGCTCATCATTTGATTATTATTCAACCTAAGGATTCAATTTTGGGAAAGTTTAGAAAATCAATCTCTTTCTTCATCCCCTCTTCCTCAAGTAGTGAGAGAGCTTGTAGGAAACCCTAACCCTAAATCCAACAACAATTCAAGATCTTGAGTGCAAGCCAAGCAAGATGCCTTCAACCCTTTTATGAGCCGAGCCGATCTTCAATCGGGCAAGAGATCAAAGTAGATCCACGATCCACGGAGACGAGCGAAGCCGAGTCAACGATCGATTTCTTCTTCTTGTAGATTCTTGAAAGAATGTATTGAAATTGTTGATTAAATAAAAGGTGATATTCTTTTATCTTGTCTTCTTTAAATTCCGCATCATGTTATCATTACTATTCTTGAATATTGTCTTTGTGGTGATGTGTGAATAAAACTCCGCTCGTCGGGGAGTCGAAATGATCTTTAGTATGATGATGTAACAAATTTGTAATCGATTCTTGAATCCCACGAGTTTGTAAACCCTAGCAAGTTCAAGAATCGACGACCCAATTCGTTGCGATGCTTTCTTGATCGACATCGCTCGAGATTGGGGAGTTCCGATCGTTTCTTGGAATTGCTAGAGGCTAGAATATAAATGGTATCCTCGAAAGAACAAGGGTTAAGAGATGAAACCCTAATTTCATCAAGAAACCCTAACTCTCGTCGATCACCATTGATCTAGTATCAATTCTTCGAAGGACAAGAACACGAAACCCGTTAGATTACATCACGTCTAAAGATCCGATCGACTCCTACGAGCCTCTCTTATATTCTTGATTGTTGATTGGAAATATTATCAAAACAACCGATTCTTGATTGTTTATAGTTTCTTGATTCTTGAGTAAAGGATAGTGACACTGGAATACAAATCACATCTTGAATCATGTTTTCGTTTATTGTTGTTTAACATTTCATTTCAAAAGTATCAAAATACAATTGAATTGCACAATCCCTGTGGACGATCCGCACTCATTCATTAACTACATCCGACACCGTGGTTTGATTGCGGTCAATATAATTTTTTGATTGTCGTTACTTTTTACATATACACGTCAGAAAATGAATCAATCAAAATGGTATCCTCGAAAGAACAAGGGTTAAGAGATGAAACCCTAATTTCATCAAGAAACCCTAACTCTCGTCGATCACCATTGATCTAGTATCAATTCTTCGAAGGACAAGAACACGAAACCCGTTAGATTACATCACGTCTAAAGATCCGATCGACTCCTACGAGCCTCTCTTATATTCTTGATTGTTGATTGGAAATATTATCAAAACAACCGATTCTTGATTGTTTATAGTTTCTTGATTCTTGAGTAAAGGATAGTGACACTGGAATACAAATCACATCTTGAATCATGTTTTCGTTTATTGTTGTTTAACATTTCATTTCAAAAGTATCAAAATACAATTGAATTGCACAATCCCTGTGGACGATCCGCACTCATTCATTAACTACATCCGACACCGTGGTTTGATTGCGGTCAATATAATTTTTTGATTGTCGTTACTTTTTACATATACACGTCAGAAAATGAATCAATCACACATACATACTGCTATCTTATTGCTATCAGCTTGCATGTTAGATTCGCGTTGTACGTGCATACTTGCGATTACCTGTATATGTTATTTACTATTCACGAGTTGGCAACTCACCCCCGTTGTGCCACAGTGTTTGCAGGTGTTTCCCCAGGGCAGTGGCGGCAGGCTTTTCATCTCTCGTGTCATCTTTTGCTGCAGATACCGCTTCGGCTGATTGTGCACGGTTTTGCTATAGGTGGGTTTGCGGCTATCAGTTGTTGTTTATTTTTATCTTGTACCTTGTACTCTCCATCTACCATTATGATGTTTTGACTTAGAGACGAGATGTGAGGACGATATTGTATATTATTTTGTGACTTGGGATTTCTTTTATTTACTTTTATTTATATCGTCTTTTTCTTCGCTACGGCGTCGTATATTTGCTTGTGGTGGTTGTTTTCCGCCGTTTGGCGTGGATTTGCTCCCGTTGGGGATGCTTTACTTTTATCTTTGTATGTACCCATTTTTGGGGCTAGTTTTTACAAAGGAGCTGCTGCCAAAATTTTTAAGAAAGTAGATTGGACTTAAAGAATTTATACTTGAGATTTTCAAAAGTTTAAACAATGGTTCTTATCTTTTACTTCTTTTGATGGTTTAGATTTCTGGGTTTTTGTCTTTTTTAAATTGCGTTACACCTGTATACGTTGCGTAGTTTAAGGGCCGTCACGTGCCAATTTCGGGTCGTGACAAAATTGGTATCATAGCGCTAGGTTTAACCTTTCGGAGTGTAGGATCACCTTGGTATGATGGAGTATGTAGCTTAAGCAGAGTAACGTAGCGTGTGTATGTTCCGCGGCATACTTATGACCCGGTGCCTGTCTAAAGCGACCTAAGTACTAATTGCTTAAAATTCCTTCCTTGATGATACATCCTTGTGATTCAACTTCCGTGTTCTGATCGAATCCTATTTTCTTTGCTAGCCTTATGCCGCCGATGACTATGGGGAATTAGAGAGGTGCAGCGAGTGCCAAGGTCAGAGTTGACTCATGTGGGACAAGGACTGACCAGGATGGCATGCTCGTTGTACAGGAGCAGATGGATCCGCCTTCGATAGATCGTATCGCTAGGCTTGAGGCAGAGATGCAGGACTTGCACCAGACGATGAGGTCTTTGGTTGAAGCCAATAGAGCACGGCGACAGGAGGTTGCCACCCCTGTTACCCAGTTTTTCCTTGCGGTCAGCACACAGCAGAGTGTTATGTGTACAGCATCAGTGGATGCAGCCCTAGTTGACGAGGCACGTCTTCCAGAGACTTTGAGAGTTCCGGATCAGTGGAGGGCTCGTGCAGGTGTACTAGCCCAGATACAGAGGTTCAATCTCCGTAACAGGCATCGTGCACATCGCGAGGATAGCAGAGGCTTGGGACAAGGACAGTCATTCGGCTCTTATCCCCAGGAGGGTCAGCAGCCATCGTATGGATGTTTTCGATGCGGGAGCCTTCATCACTTCGTCAGACATTGTTCCTTGGCACCGCGTCAGACTTTCGAGCAGAGAGGTCGGGGATGCGGAGGGTTCGTTCAGAGGGGACCGGTTGGCAGAGGAGGAGTTCAGCCAGTCGCTGGTAGAGGGCAGACACGAGAGTTTGCTTCTACTCATCAGGACGCACGGGCGTCCAGTGCAGAGTTTTTAGGTATTCTTAATTTGTATGTTCTTTTGATTCATAGGTTGATTTTGTTCGGGATCTATGCACTTGTTGTTTTACACACTTTGTGCCTTGGTTGGGCTGAGTGTTGTGTATGCTAGATCAGCCGTTGTTGTGTTAATTTCTGTCAGCGATTCTTTTGTTGCGCGAAACGTGTTATGGTCGTGTGCCAATCGGTTAGGAGATAGAGATTCGTCCGTCACTTTGATCCTTCTAGAGATGTTGGATTTGACGTTCTCCTGGGCACGGACTGGTTACCTACGTGCTATGCGTCTGTGGACTACCGCGAGAAAACAGTCAGGTTTTTTTTCCCAGCGAGTCAGTTCTTGTTGTGCAGGGGGACAGTGGTGCCGCCTCTCACAGCTTGAATTCAGCCTTTTTCGCTAGTCGGCTTTTGAGGAGATGATGTCGAAGATTCTTGGCTTTCATTCGTGTTACCGGCGCCACAGTGAGTTGTTGGACCGGGTTCCTTTCGTGCGAGAGTTTTCCGACGTTGTTCCAGATGAGCCGGTAGAGCTTAGGGAGCTTAAGGATCAGCTGCAGAGTTGTTTGTTGAGGGACTTGTTAGTCCATGTGTTTCGCTTTGGGGAGCTCCTATTCTGTTCTTCAAGAGAAGGACGGCAGTTTGAGGTTGTGTATCGATTTGTCGTCAATTATACCGAGTTACTGTATGGATAGGTATCCTTTACCTTGCCTTGACGATTTGTTCGATCAGCTCCAGGGTGCGAGACATGCTTTTCTAAGTTTGTTTTAGGATCAGTTCATCATTTGTTGCGGGTTCGGAGTAAGGACATTCCGAAGACTGCTGTATGTGCGCTACGAGCAGTAGGAGTTTTGGTGGTGTCGTTGGACTCACCAATGCCCTAGCAGCATTCACAGATGTGATGAACCAGGTTTCTTCAGGCCGTTCCTCGACCAGTTGATTGTTGTGTTATTGATGACATTCTGGTCTATTCCAAGGTGTCGCGAAGAACTTGAGCAGCACTTGAAGATTTGCTTTGCAGACATTGGGAGAGCCCCAGCAGTTTGCTAAATTCTCGGAGTGTTCCTTCAGGGTTGATTGTGTTGACTTCCTAAGGTCATGTGGTTACGGGAGACGGTTTTCGTACGACCGAGGGAGATCGAGGCCGTACAGATTTGGCCCAGACTTGTAGCAGTGACTGAGGTCCGAGGTTTTTGGGCTTAGCCGGTTTTTACCGCCTTTTCGTGCAGGTTTGCTTGTGTAGCGCTGCACCATTGACCGGGTTGACCAGGAAGGGAGTTCCTTTTCTTAGACTGAGGCATGCGTGTGGAGTTTTCAGCAGTTGAAAACTCGGGTGACGACTGCACCAGATCTATCATTGCTTCTGGATCGGGCGACTTTGTTGTTTACTGTGATGTTTCGCGAGTGGGGCTCAATTTTTTACTGATGTACACTATAGAGTTATCGCTTATGCTTCCCGACAGTTGGAGGAAGTACGAGCAGGATATCCCACTCATGATCTGGAGATGGCCGCGGTGGTTTTGCGTTGAAGATTGGGGACACTACTGGTGTGGAAAGTCGTGTCAGATTTTCACAGATCACCAGAGCTTAATGTACATCTTCCTGCAGCGGGTTTTGATTATTGAGACAGTCTTCTGCAGATTTGCAGTTTTTGTCCGATCGTGGAGTATAGCTTAAGTTCGGCTCTACCGAGGGGATAGCTTGCTCATGTCCGCGCCCGTCCACTTTTCCTTAATCGTTGTCGTGAGGCACAGCCCGCCGATGCTCGTTTGTCTGAGATTCTGAGCATGTTCGGCTGGGTAAAGATTCGGAGTTCTGATTGTGACCACGTTGTGCTGCGTTTAGGGACGCGTTTGTGGGTACCTGTTACTAATAGGTAAATACGCGAGAGATCCCTGAGCAGGCACATCAGTCAGCTTTCTGTGTTCATCCAAGTGCCACCAAGATGTAACGTGACTTGAGAGTTAGTTACGGTGGGCAGGGATGATGAGTCAAGTTTCAGGTTTCGTTTCGAGGTGTCTGACTTGTTGCGTGCTAAGGTTGAGCATTGAGGGACCGGCTGGAGAGTTGAAACCTTTAACCGTTCCAGAGTGGGAATGGGAGCAGATCTCCATGAATTTCGTTGTAGTGTCTACCCAGTTCTAGACAGGGTGTGACTCCATTTAGGTGTTTGTTGTCCGGTTATGCTCAGTTGGCTCTGTTGTTCTTTGTTATGTTGTGCGTTTTCACGGAGTCCTTCATTCGTTGTATCCAAAAGGGGCACCCCGTTCGCTAGCCATATTTGGCAAAAGCTTCAGGAAGCCTTGGGTACTGGTTGAGCTTTAGCTCCACTTTTCCATCCGTTGGCCGATGGTTAGACAGAGCGGACTATACGGACTCTGGAGGTATGCTTGTGCGTACGTGCTAATTGGTTGTTGGCTATTGGGATCGTCACTTTCCATTGATAGGGTTCTCCTTCGATAGCGGTTATCAGGAGACATTCCAATTGGCAACCTTTCTGGCCTTGTGTGGTAGGTTATGTCGATCACCAGTCTGTTGTATTGACTTCACGAAAGTATGATTTTGGACCCCAGCTAGTTCAGAGATGTCGGAGTATATCCAGTTGGTTCAGGTCAGGATGAGAGTAGCCCAGTGCAAACAGAAGTATTATGCCGACCGTGGTAGTCGCAGACTTGAGTTCACAGTGGGAGATCATGTGTTCCTACGGATTTTTCCAATGAAATGGTGTGTTGAGTTTTGGGAAGCTTAGTCCTAAAATTGTAGGTCCTTTTGAGATCCTTGAAGCGAGTTAGTACCGTTGCCTATAATTTGGCACTTCCGCACAGATTTTTGAGTATTCACCCCGTATTCCTTGTGTCGATACTTCGTAATTACCTTCATGACCTTTTTCACATGATTCAGAATCAGACCAGTTAGCTTGGAAGCGATCTTTCGTTCACCAGCAGCCGATGGTTATAGTGGATCGGCAGGTGGAGAAACTTCGGTCAAGGGTCTTGCCATCTGTGAGGGTTCTTTGGCGTAGCCGTATAGTGAGGTGATCACTTGGGAGGCTGCCAGCGAGATTTGGGAGTTTTGTACTCATCTCTTTGAATGTACGCTTAATGAGAATTTTAAATTCGGGGACCGAATTTCTTTAAGGGGGGAAGATTGTAACGTTTTAGAAATCGTTTTGCGAATTTTCCGTTTTTAGGGTAAAATAGTCGGTATTTTCCGTTTTAACCCGATTGTGATCAAACTTCAATATAGACTTGCCGGCACCTAGTTTAGCTAGAATAAAGCTAGTGCGTGAACTTTGGGGGTCAATGGGAAGTTTTGGTTCACATAGAATTTTTTCCTAATAAATTTTAATGCTTTATTTGTGCACTTTATTAGTGGTAATTACTTTTTTTGTGGGTTAATTACTTCTGATGTGGTTTTATGCTAAACTAATCACAAGAATTATATTTAGAACCTTCTCTCCAAAATATCTTGTTAATTGTAATTAAAATGAATTATAAATGAAAAGAAAATGGTGACATAATGGTATTTTGTTTTATTAAGCAATAATTGAAGTTTCTTTTAGATTTTTCTACAATTTTCCACAAACCTCCACCTCCTTACCCTTGGCCGGCCACATGAAATCCTTGCTGCCCCATCTCCTTCTCATCACATATCTTCACTTTTTGCTTCAAAATAATCATGAAATATCCAAATAAATTCATAAAAAATCAAATATAATCATTTCCCTTCATTTCCTTAACCCTAATCTAGCTTGGATCTTCATGGAAGTGTTCTTTTGGAGGCTAAACTTTGAGTTTTTTCTAATTTCAAGTTGTGTTCTTTGAAGGTATAAAATCTTAATTCTAATCACTTTTTGTAGTTTAATACTTTAATTAGCTTATTTAGATGTTTAATTTAAGCTTTTAAATTCATGTTTTGAAATTCAAGATATCATTTTGATAATCAAATTAGGGTTTTGATTAGTGGAATGGTTAAGTGTTAAGCTAAGACAAATGAAAACTAAACCAAGTTGCTAATTTCTTAAATGATATTTTCCTAATTGGATAATTAAGCTAATTAGCAAACTAGGTTTTTACTAATCCTAATTAGTGAGATTTAAAATTTTAGTAAAGGTTTAAATGGTTTAACCTTGCTATTTTGTGATGTTTGCAAATTCTAGTTTTTGGTATAACTTGTAGTTTTGTGCTAAAATGATAAAGGCTGCTTACTAGATTTACGGATATTTTAGGCGTGGGTTTCTTTTGACGTTGCGACGTTATTTATAATAGATTCCACGTTTATTATTGTGTTGTGAATGTGCGATCGGTACGATCAGGGTCTAGACTTGGGAGTTGTGTCGCTTTGCGTTTCTAGATAGGGTCGTGCCGATGTCGTTCGTGCCTTTGTGTAGCTTTTGCTCTTGAGTTTGTTTCGTAATGTCGCTACGTGCGTTAGCCACTAAAACGAACACTTGGGAGTATGTTTGGAGTTGGTGTGTCGGTTAAACGTAGTTGTACGTATTTTGGTCGATTACTTATATACACTTGCTTCATTGTTATATGTGTTCAGGATCGCAGGCGGGGACTTCGGACGCTGCGAAGAGGGGAAAGCAGGTGGTTGGCTTTACTTAGCCAGGATCGTTGGTGAGTAGATTTAACATCTACAGGAGAATCGCCCGCATGACGTTATGCGTCTGGGCTTGATTAAGTGACTTGACCTTTAGGGTTTAGTATATGGACTCGTTTGTGCATGTGTATCTTAGTTGCGGATCTCATTTACCTATTGCATTCAGACATAGTATTAATAAGCCACAACACTATTATTGACGGTTCATGTTGCACGAGCACTGATTGTATGCCACTCACACCGTTAATAATTGTCATGGCACGCACAAGACCTATACATATGTGATATTGTATTGCTTAGGGACATTGGGACATGATCCTTATTTTCATTGTGCATATGACATGTAGCATACCTGTATACCTACATGCTTACACATATGCCCTGACATGCTTACATGCTATATATACATATAAGACATAGCTACATGTACATCTGGCATACATACATACATATACCTGGAGGGTATTATGGATAGGTATAGAGAATACCTTGCAACAGATAATTTTACATCATACATTCTTACATAGGGACACACATATCTTGCTATACCGACATGGTTACGCATACGTTATTATAGCTACATGTTCACCTGTATATGATATTGCATCTGATTTCGGAGAAATCAGGAACCGCATGATATATTTAATAACTTGTTGTAGTTAAATAGCAGTTTTTCATTTGTATGCTCATATTTCTGTTTCACGCAGCATATATTATATTTCTTGGATTCCGCATGGTTATATGATTTTCATACGATGTTCTCTGATGTTTATTTCCTAAGTATATATAATAGTGGAATGAGACGCTATTATATATGCATATATATATATATATATATATTTGTTGAGTGGGACACTAATATATATGTATACAGGTCCTTATAATTATCATCATAATGTTTCATGCAAGTATTTTATTCTTTACTTGATGCTTTCTGGATTTGAGGACCGTGGTAGTTTCATGAAAATATTCATTATTTGAAAAACCCGGATTCTCTTGATATGATATATCTGCAGCCACCATGAGATTTCTTGGTTCTGAGCATATATATATACCCCATGCGAGGAGGCGCAGTGGGCCGTATGAGGGTACATGGTAGGGCCCGGAGGTATCCCGGGGAAAGAGTCGATGTAACATGCCCATAAGCCTGACAGGGGAACCATACCTACCGGTGATAGTACTTATGACACGGAGCTTATCGTGGGGATACCGACCGGGGTCATGTGGGTACAGATACATCGATTTTCGGGGGTCAGAGCTAGGCACTCGAGTTTTCGGATAGCGTATGATACGTACCGATCCGGGCCAGTCGTGGTGACAGCACCTGATAGATCAGTATTTCGGTGTCGATGCTTGACACTTGTTTCATGATGTTTTGGATGTCGATGTTAGACACTCACCTTATATGAAACTTACTTGATACTGATATTGTACATACAAGATATGTGGGATATACTGATATTGTACATATAGGATATGTGAGATCTACTTGATATTGTACATTCGGGATATATGAGATATACTTGTTATTGGACACTCAGGATTTATGAGATTTACTTGATATTTGACACTCAGGATATATATGAGACTTACAGGATATGAGAGCAAATTTAGGGGCTGATCGAGGAAATTGGGATTTAGATTTTCTTGATGGACTTTGGTCCTACCACGAGGTCAGGATTCCGTGGAGATGACATATTTTATTCCATACTCCTCATTTATTTTATATGCATTGCTTCATGTATTAGTAGTACCTGCTAGAGTACTTTTCATGACTGTTGCATATACATATTGTCATTTATTGCTTCATGTATTGTAGTACTTGCTAGAGTACTTTTCATGACTATTGCACATACATACTGCCATCTTATTGCTATCAGCTTGCATATTAGATTCGCGCTATACGTGCATACTTGCGATTACCTGCATATGTTATTTACTATTCACGAATTGGCAACTCACCCCCATTGTGCCACAGTGTTTGCAGGTGTTTTCCCACGGCAGTCGCGGCAGGCTTTTCATCTCTCGTATCATCTTTTGCTGCAGATACCACTTCGGCTGACTGTGCACGGTTTTGCTATAGGTGGGTTTGCGGCTAACAGTTGTTGTTTATTGTTATCTTGTACCTTGTACTCTCCATCTACCCTTATCATGTTTTGACTTAGAGACGAGATGTGAAGACGATATTGTATATTATTTTGTGACTTGGGATTTCTTTTATTCACTTTTATTTATATCGTCTTTTTCTTCTCTACGGCATCGTATATTTGCTTGTGGTGGTTGTTTTCCGCCGTTTGGCGTGGATTTGCTCCCGTTTGGGATGCTTTACTTTTATCTTTGTATGTACCCATTTTTGGGATAGTTTTTACAAAGGAGGTGCTGCCAAAATTTTTTAAAAAGTAGATTGGACTTAAAGAATTTATACTTGAGATTTTCAAAAGTTTAAACAATAGTTCTTATCTTTTACTGCTTTTGATGGTTTAGATTTCTGGGCTTTTGGCTTTCTTAAATTGCGTTACGCCTGTAGACGTTGCGCAGTTTAAGGGCCATTACATGCCAATTTCGGGTCGTGACAAACTAAGTTAATCGTGTCGCATTAATATGACCTAGTCTACAATGCCACAAGTAGGATTCGTTCATTCCTGAACTTTTACTCTTGTGTGTGTTCTGTACATTAAGAACTGCAGTTTGATTTAGAATGTATATGCCATTATTTAACGAGCCTGATCCAATCAACTTTTGATCCAGGAAGATGTTCATAACATTATCCTGTATACAAAATTATATCCATATTTACTTAATAAAGAAACTGATATAAGATTGCATATCAGGGTCGGAATGTAATAGAATTCGTTCAGAATCAATGTATTGCCATTTGGTAATACAAGGTGATATTCGCCAACTACTTTGGATGCAACATCTGCACCTTTCCTTACCATTACGGAATGATCACCTTTTCCCAGTTCCCTACCTTTCCTTAGCCCATGTTACATATTACATATGTGGGATCCCGATCCGGTATCTAATACCCAGGACGTAGAGTGAACTGAGAAAAAGTTCTCGATAACTAACACACCCGAAGAAGATACATCAACATGGTCATTCTTCGTTTAGGCGGCGTGAAAATCCGGATATTCCCCTATTTCCTAATCAGTCTTATAACATTTATAAGAAAGAACGGAAGCAATGTTTCCCTGCTCAGTATAATAAGAGGGTTTGGTCAATACATCCATATTATTATCTTGCTTAAGACCTGACATGGTCTCTACCTGGAGAGAGAGAGAGAGAGAGAAGAAAACACTTTAGCATGCGCTCTTGCAAGATTAGATTGGTTATTATCTTATCTAATCAGGATGGCTCCCACTGTTTTCATCAAATCTTCCTTCAAACCCTAAAAGGTAAGACTAGCCAGGATCAATTACACCTTACAAGTTCGCCAATCTTTCAGCCAGGCCAGTGTTGGTACTTTGAGGGAGGTTCCCCGTGCTTTCGCATGGACCTAATTAAAATAAACCTCGTTTTCTCAGAGGCATAACCCCGTTAACACCTTTCTAGACACCTACTTGATCGGCTAATTTATCATGTGTTAAACTCTCCCAGGAGTAACTTTTACTCGCAGTGGGTATCGGGATCCAACTATCTCATAGATGGTATGCAGTCTCATTGCAAATTTCAATACTTGAAATTCCCGACAATATTCTGCCCCTAGCGTCCTATGACCTTGACGGAGGTCAACAAACCATAGGCTACTAGTCAAGTTCAACACGTCAATTCCTGATTGAATTAAATCCACCCGCACGACCCTTGACAGATGTCAACAAAGTCGTACGACTACCCAAAAACAATCGCATCACATGCAACAGATAAATACTAGTCAGCTACCGCACACTATGCCTTGACGGAGGTCAACAAACGTATCACGAATACTAAGTTGGACTTATCTGAAATGACGGAGGGCTACGACAGGTTTTTGAGAAAACCTTTTGCGTAATGAACTTGATATTGTTGTAGAAACAAGTGATTTTGAAAAGGAGTTTTTTTAGGTTTTCTGTAGTTTTGCAAAAGTGGTCACTCCCGGTGAAGGGATCTCAGCTCTTTCGTTATTGAATAAGGTGCAGGATATTTCACAAATACCACGATGCAAAGCAAGAACTATAGAACCAGTCAAAAAACAAAATCGAGTGAGTTGTAGCATCTGCTAGTTTTGATAAAGAGGTCACTCCCGGTGAAGGGATCTTGGATCTTTCCTTATCGAATAAGGTGCTGGATATTCTACAAGGAATACCGCTATGCAAAGCAAAAACTAAAGCTACCCTTTTTGAAAATATGATTCTACAACATCTTTTAGGTTTCTTTTTATTTCAATAATCTCATTAATGAATCCCATCCTTTATGCTTCCTAAGCATCACAGAAGAAACAAAAATACAACGTACTCTTATGCCATCCGCATTCGCCTCAGAGTTCCGTTATGTACCGTTAGGTTACTTAACTAACGACATACCGGGACGGGACTAGCGCAGGTGAAAAACATAAGCAACGCCTACTATATATCTCATATATAACATATATCCATTCGTCAGAATCCACAGTGATCACATCACAGAGCAGCAGAAGATAACATATGAAATATTGGATATACTAGGACATCCGTGTTTTATTTTGAGCCTGTATAAAACACGGATTCCACGGTCATTATGAATAGCCAAACCCACATCCCTAGACCCCTACGAGAGCGGAAAGCAACCCTACTAATTCTAGAGTTATGAGACCCGATCTCGACTCCTCGAGATGGCCTCCCACTGGACCCTAGAATCCGGTTACTTGTGCTCCCCTCCTTGGGTCTATCCTAATGCGGAAAAGTAAATAATATACAATGGTGACATCATCCTCAACCCGGAAGTGCCCCAATAAAAGAATATTACATACAATGAATTTTACATGAATGAAAATAAAAAACCCTCATCTCACATAAAACCCCGGCTATTCAAAACACGACGATCCAATGTAACATATCACAGCAACACATAATATCACATGTCATCAACGTAAGTAAATATGTGTATCCCAATTGTCGTTTATGTATAGCAACGAAACCGGCGATACACCACATATTACACTTACGGTCGCAGAAAAAAAATGTCAAACTACAACATTTGGAATCCATAATCACTTTAGACATCGTAAACCCGAAATATCACATATTATGGATTTCATGCCTAACTATACGAATTCCACATATTGTATCACATTACAGAAAGCTAGACAACGTTAAAAAATTCGATCGAATCAACGAATACCCAAAATACCCTGAGAGCTCAACACTTGAGCACAGTTAAAGTTAACCAGAGACATACCACAGCACTTACGGACCTACAGCTGAAGGGCCCGACCCAAGCCTCTCAAGTGGCGCCGCGGATCCGCCGCCAAAACCATGTTTTAGCCGCGGATCCATGGTCACTTAGACGAGTTAGGGTTTTGTTCTTCAGGTGTGTCCATAGAATTCCCTGCGTGTTTTTCTGAGTATTTTTAACATGGAAATATCCAACTTTTTAAAAAATTTCAAGAGAGGGGGTCCGTTTCGGGTTTTCGGAGTTCGATCGGAAATCTAACTTCGTCTAAACAATGCCTAATGCTCTAGCTTGGCTCTGATACCACTGTAGGGTTGTATAGAACGATAACAAGGTTTAAGAAGGCATCATCCATGCCATTTTATAAAATTTTGGGGTGCTATGAAACCCTAACCAAGATTTTAACTAGAGAATTAGGGTTAAGTTTGCATGTAAACAACTTTACATCTAAGTGATAGAGATTACAACCTTTGTAGTCCGTTCCTTCTCTTCAAAAGCTTCGAGTTGAGGTCCCTTCGCTTCGATCATCATGCTACCAGACTCTAGAGAGGCTCCATGAGGTGGATGATGCATCATACTTGAAGTCTTCGAAATCCAAGACGATCTACCTTGAAGAATCTCAAACTCAAGCTAACTCTTCACTAATTATGAATTAGTGAAGCTAACACACTAATCTATATGGCTAGTATAGAAGAGGATGATGAAGTAGGAATTTTGCTCACTTTATTATTTAATTTCTCACTATTTTTCTTCTTGATCTCAAAAATTAGAGGGCAAAAATGAGTTGAGGAAGAAGAAGATCAATGAAAGAGATCAGGTTAGAAATGCAACCATGGGTGAGTGTATGTCATCCACTAACCTTTGTAGAGAGTTAACCATGGCTATGTGTCATGGTTCGGTTAGAAAATATCTTAAGCAAAACAAAAAGGGAAGACTTTGTCAATGGTTATCAACAAGCTTCATGAAGCTTCCACCATGACTCATTTCCACAATTTGAATTACTTAAGAATTTAAACCCAAAAATTACATGTAGCATGGTATAATTCTCATACATCCTTATTGCATGTATAACCTAGCACGTCACAATATTATATATCACATATATAATATTTATGTAACAATAGGAAACAATACAATAAACATATATCACATATATGTCAAATGTATCATAAGTGAGAATAATAATTAGTTAAGTGAGCATATATTAGTTAATGTAATTTAATATATCAAATATACAATTATACATTAAATTATCAAATCAACACTTGATCCGATAATCCGGCTATATCACATATAACCGACTAATATATATTTTGTATCATTTCATCGAATCAACACTTGATTCGATGAACCAGCTATATCGCATATAACCGGCCGATATCACATATCGCGAGAATAGATTACGGTATCACATATCGTATTAATCTCGGTACCGCACATATCGCATATGTGCTCCTACTCCGTTTCGCCTGTGCCAGGAAACCTCTGTGTAGGACTCTAAAGACTCGTTAATACGCCGGCAGTATGTGATGATCTTATCAAACACCTACAAGCTGCAAGCGGTAATGACAAACGTTACAGCTACCCGAGTATTGAGCGATCAGAAGATCAATAAGCAAGCCTGCTCACAATCCTGTGAGTCCAATCAATAACAGTCCCGTACTGTCCGGTCTCTTCGTCTGATATGTCGCATATCCAGTCTAGGGATGGTAAACGTCAGAACCCAGTAACCGATAAGTCGTGCCGATGTGAGGCTCATAATGGGTCGAGAAACTACTGATAACACTTATCAGCCCTGGCCAGGGACTTCCAGTTATAGACAATCGAGCATAGCACAACATCAACCCCCAATACCGGGAGAGACGAAACCCCTCCTATCGCTCATTGCCGCCATGTGATTCGGGTCTGTACCCAAAAGCCACAGTTTTGCACGTTCTCATGAACGTGGTAAGGTGGAAATCAAAGCATAGTGGGAATCACACAAGACTCTATGACGATCTCGGGTCTACAGACTAACCTGTACCAGTGTCACCAGAGAACTGCTATCTGACGATAGGTATAAGACCATCTAGGAGTTATCGGCGAGTCCGTTCAGTATACCCAGTCTCCACTGAGCACCCGTATACCATCTTTGATGTCAAACACCAATGGATGTGTTATCATCCATCGCTGTAACGTTTTAGAAATCGTTATGCGAATTTTCCGATTTAGGGTGAAATAGTCGGTGTTTTTCGTTTTAACCCGATTGTGATCAAAACTCTATACAGACTTGACTGCACCTAGTTTAACTAGAACAGTGCTAGTGCGTGGGCTTTGGGGTCAATTGGAAGTTTTGGTTCATATAGAATTTTTCTCCATTTAAATATTATTTTAAGGTGTTATTTATGCACTAAATTAGTGGTAATTACATTTTGGGTTGGGTTAATTACTTCTAATTTGAATCATTGCTAAACTAATCAAGTTTAAGTTAATTTAAACCATCCATCCAATATCTAGATATTTTTGTGGCAAAAGGATTTAAATTTTTTAAAGAAAAGAAAATAAAGAAAAGGTGCAATTTGCATTTAATGATGCATTTATTGTTTTGTGCTAGAATTTTCTTCACTTTTTACACAAACCCCCATCCCACTTGTATTGGCCGAGCCCCCCAAATCTGCCCATTCTTTTCCGTTGCTCATTTCTTCATCTTCTAGCTTTCTAAGTTCATCAAAAATCCTAAAATAAATCCACAAATTCATAAATAAAACTTAACCCATCATTTCCCTTCACTAAACTAGCATGGATCTTCAAGAAAAACATGATTTTGGGAGGCAAAAGATGATGTATCTAGTTGCTTTGGTGTGTTCTTGAAGAGGTATAATTTCAAATCCAAATTTAATTTGTTGTATTAAATCACTTAGCTTGCTAATTAATTGATTAATATAGCTTTAAACTCATGTTTAATTCATTCATAATAATTTTAAAGAAGTTCAAGTTAGGGTTTAAACTTGATGAGTGGGTTAATTGTTAATTGAAGATTATGAAAACTTAACCTAGTAAGAAATATGATAATTGTTAATTCCTAATTTATCTAATGAAGTTTTTAGCTTACTAGGTTTTATTGAAACATAATTGGGCGAGTTTAAAATTATGGAAGTGGTTTGGATAACTTAGTTAAGCTGTTTTAAGAAGTTTGATATCGCTAGAATTGTATTAGCTTAAGACTTGTGCAAAATTATGCGATAAGTTGCTTACTAGGTTTCGGTGAATTTTGGACGTGGGTTCGATTGGTCGTTGCGAGCTTATTTATATTATCTTCCTCGTATTTAATTGTGTTGTGTTTGCGTGATCGGGACGATCGGAGTCTAGACTTGGTGTTGCTTAGTTTAGCGACCCTAGTTAGGGTTTTTGCCGATGTCGTGCGCGTTTTGTACGCTAGGTGCGCAGTGTAATTTCTGGGCGTTATCCTTGCGTTTCGTTATCTTTGCGTCGGCGTAGGATATTTAGCTTATGTGTTGTAGTTGTGAAATTTTAGGGTCGCAAGCGGGGACTTCGGACGCTGGGAACAAAGCGAAGCAGGTGGTCGGATTTTCATAGCTCGAGACCATCGGTGAGTAGATTAGACATCTACGGGGAAATCGCCCGTATGGCGTTATGCATTAGGGCTGGATTATGATATGATAGCTGCATGTTATTCGCATATGAGTTGATTGAATATGAATGTCATTGCATAGTATTACCTGTTATACCTTGACTTATACCTTTTGGACACAACACCTTACTGACGGTTCATGTTGCACGAGCACTAATTTGTATGCTACACCCACACCGTCGGTAATTGCCATGACATGTACAACCCACATATATACATGATATTGTATTGGATAGGGATAATGGAGATAGTGACTCTTATTCAATTTCATGTATACTTTGCTATAGCTACTTGTACATCATGCATACATACTGATATGTATACCCACATACCTGTTACAGCTACATGTACATCATGCATACATATTGGCAGGTACACCCACACATTTTGCTATAGCTGCATATACCCCTAAGTGGTATTGTATTGACATGTGATATTGAGACGTTGATTATTGTACTGTTTCGCTTATGGAATGCATCATATATACTTACTTACATGTAGATACTTATACCTTGTTACGGTTACATGTACACCTCATATGATGCTGCACTTGATTTCGGAGGATTTGGGAACCGCGTGATATATTTTAAAGCTGGATTTATTTAATAGAGCGGTTTTCCCTTGATATGCTCATATTGTTGTTTTATTTGCATATATCAGTTTTCGTGGATTTACGCATTGAGATATGGATTTCATGTGATTTATGGATTTGAGAACCGTGGTGGTATTTCAAGAAACTATGTATTGTTTGAAAACCCGGTTTCTCTTGATTTGATATTTCAGTGCGTCCACCATGAAATTTCTCAGTTCTGAGATTTATGATATTTACCCGATGCGAGGAGTGAGTGGGCCGTGTGCGGGTACATGGTGCAGCCCGTTATGGTTCGGCAAGAAGTTCGCAGATGATAAGCGATGAGCCTGGAAGGCTGGGCAAGTACCTACCGGTGATAGTATTTGGACTCGGCGGTTATCGTGGGGATACCGACCGGAGTGATGTACGACATGTCATCAGAGCTAGTCGTGGGGACGGCGCCTGAAATATGAGGATTTACGTGTCGATGCTAGACACGGGTTTCATGATTTTTCGTATCGTCGGTGGACATACGTGGTTGATATCCTCATATATTTACAGGTATATGTTTTCGGGTGTCGATGTTTGACACACTTGTTTCATGAGACTTACAGGATATGAGGGCCGATCTAAGGATGCGGTGCCTGAGGATTTTGGGATTTGATGTGTCAGTGAGGGACACTGGGGTTTTTCCATGCTGATGATTTTGCATGAGGTTTTATTATATCATCCTACCCACTCAGGATTATTTTGATGAATTGCTTCATGTAGTTGTAGTACCCTGATGATGTACCTTTACATGACTGTTGAATATTCATATTGCCATACTTATGCTATTAGATTACATGTGATAGATTTATCGCTGTTCGTGCATATGTGCGATTATAGTATGATATTAATTACTATTCACGAGTTGGCAACTCACCCCCGTTGTGCCACGGTGTTTTGCAGGGCTTACCCTCAGAGTAGTCGCGGCAGGGCGTCTTATCATCTCTACTTTTGCTGATACCGCTACGGTTGGCTGTGAGGCCTTTGCTATTAGGTGGGTTCGCGGTTATCTGTTTTGTACATTTTATATCTTTTTGTTGGATCTAGTATTCTCCATCTACCACTTCTTGTATTTGACTTAGAGACGAGTGTGAGGATTCGGGGTTGTATATATTTTTGGTTACATTTGGGTGTCGTGCTCGTGGGAGCCGGTTTTGTTGTTAAGTTTTACCTCCTTATGCTGTGTTCACTTATATTTCTTCGCTACGGCGTCGTATATATTCTTGTGGTGGTTGTCTCCGCCGTTGGGCGTGAGTTGCTCCCGTTCGGGATGCTTTATTTATATTCTATGTTGTACCTATTTTCGAGGCTAGTTTTTACAAAGGAGGTGCTGCCGAAATTTTCAAGAAAGAAAACAAGAGTTAATGATTTTACTTGAGATTTTCCGAAGGTTTTAAACTATGTTTTCTCCGCTTATCCAGTTTTGGGTGGTTTAGATTTCTGGGTTTCGGCTTACTTAAGTTGCGTACGCCTGTTGATGTTACGTAGTTTAAGTGCCGGTTACGGGCCTAACTTTTGGGTCGTAACAAAGTTGGTATCACAGCGCTAGGTTTTACCTTTCGGAGTATAGGATGATCTTGGTATGATGGAGTAGGTAGCTTAAGCAGAGTAACGTAGTGTGTGTATGTTCTGCGGCATACTTACGACACGGTACTCCGCCTAATTGACCTTAGGACTTATTGATTGAAATTCCTTCCATCATTTATATACATCCTTGTGATTCGATTTCCGTGTCCTTATCGAATCTTGTTTCAATTTCCAGCCCATATGCCGCCGAAGACTACGAGGGTACAGAGAGCGGCCGTGAGGGCCGAGGTTAGATTCGACTCGTCCGAGAAGAGGACTGACCAGGGCGGTACGCCTGTTGTACCGGAGCACATTGCTTTGCTTGGGGCTGGTATGCAGGACTTGCGCCAGATGATGGGGTCTTTAGTTGAGGCCATTCGAGCGCAGGGGCAGACCGTTGTTCCACCCATTACAGGGACCACGATGGTACCTACTGTTCCAGCAGTCGCAGCAACAACTCCGGAGGTTATCACTGTTTCACTGACAGAGTTCATGAGGCTGAGGCTTCCGGTTTTCACTGCCACAGATGCAGCCGAGGATCCGCAGTCGTTTATCGACCGTAGGATTTGTCGTTCGCTCCGATTCTCCGACGCGAGATGGGTGGAGTTCGCGAGCTTCCGTCTGGAGGGTCTGGCCCAAAAGTGGTGTGAGTCCTTGGAGAGGGGCAGAGCCGCGGGTCTTGCTTCTAAGACCAGGGCTGAGTTTGTGACGGTGTTTCTCGCCCGTTTTCTTCCACCGAGAGTCAGGGATGCGTGAGCGGGTAGATTCGAGTCGTTACGCCAGACTCCGGGGATGACGGTGGCTGAGTATGATGTATTTTTTACCAAGCTGGCTGTGTATGCTTCGTATTTGGTTGCTACTGAGGAGATGCGGGTGAAGAGGTTATTTCGAGGCCTGCTTACCCAGTTGTTCCTCGCCATCAATATTCAGCATTGTGACACGTATGCGGCAGCGGTGGATGCACCCTTATTGCTAGAGGAGCGTCTTTCTGAGTCGTCGGTTGTTCTGGAACCGAAGAGGGCTCGTACTGGTATAGCAGTCCGGAGGCAGAGGTTTAGACCCCGAGACATAGTTCATTCAGGCACGGGGAGTAGCAGAGATGTGGGACGTGGCCAGTTGTTCAGCACCTTTTCCCAGGAGGCTCAGCAGTCGACGCGTGGGTGTTTTGGGTGTGGCAGTTTACAGCATCTCATTAAGGATTGTGCCGAGATACGCCAAAGAGGGGCAGCCGTACCCCAGGTTACCTTACCACCTTCTCTGCCTCAGAGAGCGTTGCCTCTTATGACTGTTGTTGCGCTGCGTCAGACTCCTGCTCAGAGAGGTCGTGGTCGCGGTAGGTTTGTGCCGAGAGGACGAGGTGGCGGAGGCAGAGGACAGCCAGTAGCCGGTAGTGGGCAGGCTTGGGTTTTTGCCTTGACTCATCAGGATACATAGGCGTCCAATGCAGTGGTTTCAGGTACCTTTTCTGTATGTTCTTTTGATGCTCATGTTCTTTTTGATCTGGGATCTACACATTCGTATGTTTCTACGCACTTCGTGTCGAGGTTAAGCCAAGAGTCATGTTTTCTTGATCAGTCGCTTGTCGTGACTACTCCTGTTGGAGAGTCGTTTCTTGCATGACACATGTTCCGGTCGTGTGCTGTCCGTATAGGAGAAAGAGATCTGTCCGTCGACTTGATCCTTCTTAGATTTTGGACTTCGACGTTCTGCTAGGCATGGACTGGTTAGCTACTTGCTACGCGTCCGTGGACTTCCGCGAGAAGACAGTTAGGTTTTGTTTTCCCGGCGAGTCAGTGTTTGTTGTGTAGAGAGACCGTGGTGCCGCCCCTCACAGTTTGATTTCTGTCCTTTTGCGCTAGTCGGCTTTTGAGGCGGGGATGTCGGGGATTCATGGCTTTCATTCATGATACCGGAGCCACAGTGGAGTCGTTGGGCCGGGTTCCTACCGTGCGAGAGTTTCCAGACGTCTTTCCCGATGAGTTACCAGGGTTGCCGCCAGAGCACGATATTGAGTTTTGCACTGATCTGATTCTCGGCGCGGGGCCTATTTCTCTACTGCCTTAGCGGATGGCTCCGGCAGAGCTTAGGGAGCTTAAAGATCAGTTGCAAGAGTTGCTTGATAGGGAACTTGTGCGTCCGAGTGTTTCGCCGTGGGGAGCTCATGTTCTGTTCGTCAAGAAGAAGGACGGTAGTTTGAGGTTGTATGTGGATTATTGTCAATTGAACCAAGTTACGGTACGGAATAGGTATCCTTTACCTCGCATTGATGATTTACTTGATCAGCTCCAGGATGCAAAACATTTTTCTAAGATTGATTTGCGTTCGGGTTATCATCAGTTGCGGGTTCGGAAGACTGCTTTTCGTACGCGCTATGGGCATTTTGTGTTTCTGGTGATGTCAATCGGACTCACCAATGAGCCAGCAGCGTTCATGGATCTGATGAACCGGATTTTCAGGCCGTTCCTCGACCAGTTTATTATTGTGTTTATTGATGACATACTGGTCTACTCTAAGAGTCGTGAGGAGCATGAGCAGCACTTGAGAATTGCTTTGCAGATATTGAGAAAGCACCAGTTGTATGCTAAATTCTCAAAGTGCGCGTTTTGGCTTGATAGAGTTCACTTCCTGGGTCATGTGGTGACAGGTGACGGTATTCTTGTTGACCCGAGGAAGATCGAGGCTGTGCAGCTTTGGCCCAGACATGTATCGGTGACTGAGGTCCGCAGCTTTTTGGGCTTAGCTGGTTATTATCGCCGTTTTGTGCAGGATTTCTCGAGTATCGCTGCACCACTGACTGGACTGACCCGGAAGGGGGTTCCTTTTCTTTGGACTGATGCGTGCGAGCAGAGTTTTCAGCAGCTGAAGACTCGGTTGACGACAGCACCAGTTCTAATCTTTGCCTTCTGGATCAGGAGGCTATGTTGTTTACTGTGATGCTTCTTGAGTGGGGCTCGGTTGTGTACTGATGTAGCATGATAGAATGATTGCTTATGCTTCTAGGCAGCTGAAGAAGCATGAGCAGAATTGCCCCACTCACGATCTTGAGATGGTAGCGGTGGTCTTTGCATTGAAGATTTGGAGACACTACTTATACGGGGAGTTATGTCAGATCTTCACGGATCACAAGAGCTTGAAGTACATCTTCCAGTAGCGGGATCTGAATCTGAGACAGTGCCGTTGGATGGAGCTAGTGAAGGATTATGATTGTGAGATCTTTTATCACCCGGGCAAGGCGAATGTGGAAGCTGATGCTTTGAGTCGCAGGCCTGGGGTAGTTTGTCCTAGTTGAGCGCAGTTCAGCGACAGTCTTCTGCAGATTGGCAGCTCTTGTGTGATGGTAGAGTACAGTTCGAGTTCACTTCCACTGGGGGACAGCTTGATCATGTTCGCACCCGTCCACTACTACTTGATCGTATCCGTGAAGCGCATCCCAGTGATGCCCGTTTGTTTGAGATTCTTGAGCTTGTTCAGCAAGGTACGGTTTCGGAGTTCATGATTGATGACCAGGGTGTGCAATGATGCGGGACTCTCTTGTGTGTACCAGATGCTGATGGGTTGAGATGCGAGATCCTAGAGCAGGAACATCAGTCATCCTTTAGCTTTCATCCAGGTTCCACCAAGATGTACCGTGACTTGAAAGACTTTTACTGGTGGGATGGGATGAAGCACGATATTTCGGACTTCGTTTTGAGGTGCTTGATTTGTCAGCAAGTCAAGGCCGAGCATCAGAGACCGGCTGGAGAGTTGCAGCCTTTACCCGTTCCGGAGTGGAAATGGGAGCAGATTTCCATGGACTTCGTTGTGGGTCGACCTAGGACCAGTCGAGGGTATGACTCCATTTGGGTGATTGTTGACCGGTTGACGAAAGCGGCTCACTTCCTTCCTGTGAAGACCACTTTCAGTTATTCTCAGTATGCTCAGTTGTACATAGATGAGATTGTGCGTTTGCATGGTCTGTAAGTCGACGTTGTACACCCCACGAGTTGGGAGGAGGCGGAAATATGAAAAACAATCTTTTGCTTTAAACTAATATCGACAAACCGAAAGGATCTTTGCTAAACTATAACTAACACTAACATAGGAGTAATTAGCTACTATGAAAGAAGATTATACCTAATGAACCAAGTCCTTCTTCTTCTCGTTAACCACCTCCCCGTCGGCCTCCTCTTTGTAATAGACGATCCACCTGAGAGCTTCTACTCCAAGCTTTGCCTCTAATCTTGAGGTAACTAGGTTTCTCAAAGTGCTAATCTAAGCAACCTAGGGAATATAGAGTATGATTATGGATTAATGAGTCTTGCTAATCCTTGATCTCAACACATGAGAGGTTAGGATTAGAGTTTGAAGAGAGAGAGCTTGAGGAGAGAGAAGGTGAGAGTGAGAATGAAATGAAATAATATCTCATTTGAATATATGAAGCATAATGATTTATTAAATAAATAAATCAAACGATTTATCAACCATGCTTCATTTATTCATTATGAGTGATTCATCTCATGAGTCATTAGTCATTTAAAGCACCATTAACTACATGAATGAATCACACAAATGAGTCACTAAATCAATAAATGCAGATGCCACCTTAGCCCCTAAGTCATCATCCTTCTAGAAGCTTCTCGCAAAATTACGAGAACGCCCCTCCTATACGTGAAAACACGAAAAAACATTAGACTGTATAAATCCAATAATCCGATATTAGAATCTGGCTTAATCCAAAGCCGGGTAGTAAAAACTGTCAGAACATCGTACGTGCGTAAAAACACGTATGCGTCCGAACCCTTGTCGTAAAACCATACGACCTCTATATCGTTTCGCCCGAAGCAGGGATACTCTCTATGTGGGACTTTAAAAACTCGACTACTATGCTGGCAGTGGGTTTAACCACAGACCGCAAGTGGCACTAGCTGTACGTAACGGTCCTCAGGTAGATGTCAATAAGAAGGCCGATGATGAAACCCATCCGAACTCCTACTGAGCCTGATGTGACAATCTCCGTACAGTCCGGTATGTTCATCTAGGACTATCGCATATCGGGCTTAGGGGGGCGGCAAGCATCAGTCCCCTAAAAGTGGTATAAGTCGTGTCGGAGCGAAGCCCATTACACCTTGAGAAACTATTGGAAAACCTACCAGTAAATCTCGCTTGCCCTGGCCAGGGACTTTGCGTAATGGCTCTCCAGACACAGCGCGATATCAACTCCCAATACCGGGAGAGACGAATCCTGTCTAACCGCCACTGCCTCCAAGTTCTCGGGACTGCACCCAACTGCTACCTGTTTGCACGATTCCTTTGAGCCGTGGTAGGGTAGCAATCTAAGAACAGTAGGACACACTCGAGGCGAAGTAGCTGTGTCAAGTCTGCGGACTATGCTGTACTCATGTCACCTGGGAACTGTTAACTGATGACGGGTATAATACCAACCAACAGTTTCCCGTGAGTCCTGTCCGGTGTACTGATTGGTAGAGTTTTTGCGTGCTTAGTTAATTACCGCAATCAAGACGGTTTCTCTTGTAGCTAGCCGGTTGCGTACGGGTCGTCCGCAGGGAGATGGGAATCTTTTTCTATGTGCTTTAACGAATTGAGTCCAATTGTCCAGATTTGTTTTGAGATTAACTACGTGCTAAAATGATATGTAAAGAGAGCTTGTTAGGGTTAGGATTAGGTTAGTTTGAGTTAGTTGTCGCTCACTTCTTTCGTTGCCACTCATAATATCGTTGTTACGGTAATCGGCAACAACGGGGATTAGCACGACTAGGAGGGAACTTGCGAGTATAAGCTAGGCTTTCCAACGCATAAAATCTTCCTTTTGGTGCTTGTCCATCCGTTCTTGGCTCTTAGCCTTAACCTCCGGTTAATTCAACCACAACCGGTCTCACTACGGAATCACCGCTATCATGTAGGATAGGGTGCCGTAGGGAGCGGATTGTGGTTCAATTAACGGGAGTCCGATTTAAGATGTTGGGCAAGGAAAGAGTGAGAGAGATTTCCTTCTCTCAAACTTTCCTTATCCTACCCTAACAAGTATGAAAACTACTCACACATTATAAGGAAAAGAAAATAAAACAAAGGAGAAAGATATCAAGAAAGAGGTTAGAAGATTACAACTAGCTATTTGCGACCTCACCTCGGCAAGGATCAAGCGTAAGCATCATTGTTGTTTAAGGATAAAGAAAAAGAGAACAAGAAAGAAACAAACAACAAATAACAACAACTAAATTAGCAAAAGAAAAATGCAAGCAATTATAATTAACAATTACAACAAGATAAGCATTGTAAGAACAAGAACTCCTTTATTCATTCTTCACTCACAAAAGCTCACTACAAGTTTTTAATGGAGAAGTGATGAGAGGAGGAAGAAGAACAACACATGTATTCTAAAATATAAATACAAGAATAAGCACCCTTGGTTTTGGCAAGTTCTGGACTATTTATAAGCAGGGAACTGGAAAATTAGGGCAACAATATGTCCATATATAAAATTACTAATCTGCCCCCAAAAGTTGAACGTCTGCAGAGGCCGTACGGCAGCGATTCTGCGGCCTAGACCCCCTATTGGCCGCGGAACCGCGGCCATATAGATGATTTGGCTTCTCGGGTTTTGTGGGGTTTCCTGGTTTGCTCTTGTCTGTAGTTTGGCATATGTTTTTCTGATAATCTTTCCACATTTCTTCCAGAATTTTAGTAGATCAAAAGGTGATTGGATATGGATCTTTTGCCATGATTTTCTTGAGCTCCGCGTAGATTTCTTGGACTTTGTGTTTCCATTGTGCTTTGTGGATGAAAATGACAATCGATTTGCCCTTTTGTCTTCTTAAACTGGTGTGCGGCAACATACGTATAGAGAGCAGAGACCCGTGTTTTATCTGTGGTTGGCAGTAATCCGGATTTTGTCGTGCTTTTCCAAGAATTTCACCGTTTAGAGCCGAGAACATGTATCCTGCAATTGACTAGCAAACAGGCTTAAGAGTACCTACCGATAAGCAATGTGATAAAAATTGGGCGGTATAAAAATGCAAAAATCTGATATGAACAAATACCCCCAAACTTATCATTTGCTCGTCCCGAGCAAAGCCAATTTATTCACAAAAATTCCTAACCTCACTTTCGCAGGGAACGCGATTGCACTGAGCATGTGCAACAAGCCGTTAAATCTCTAGGTGTCCCTAGTAGGAGGAGTGTTGTCTCCTGAGGGTTTTCAGCGGATATTACGCACAAAATCCGGTCAAGCTAGTTTTGCAAAATAACTATGATTCAAACCCTAAAGTTTTGTTTCAGAAAAAAACAATTCTATTATCCTAAGTCTAGACTATCGAACCTTTATTTTTCACACCTCTCTTCTTATTTAACTTAAGATTTTATATGTCTTTACGTGCAGTGCAAATAGTGTCGTTAAGTTCCAGAAGGATCGATTAAAGTCATCATGTCACACAATAAAGCTCGGATAAAATTTTTAAAATGATCACATAAGTTTTATAAAGAGTTAAGCATTTTTCAAGTTTCGTTTTCCAGTAAGGTTTCAACTTCAGAATTTCTATCTTCCTTAACAGGAAACTATGTCTTATTTTTCACTCCACCTTTTTTTTGTTTTCATTTCATACACACCTCTATGAACGTGCAATAGTCTTTATCATAGAATAAAACCTTCATATCTCCGCTAAATGTTTTTTATAAAAGCCCGTCTTTTATCAAGATAATTCTCACACAAAGAACCGTTAGGAATTTTAACTTGGAGAGAACACTTGCTTGACTTTGCTTTAATCTGGACTTTCTAGGCTTCTTAACGAGCTTTGGGCCAATGCACCCAAACCAGTTGGCTTTAGGGCATTAGGTGTAGAAACACCCCAGCGGACTTAATTACTCAAGTTTCCTAGGCCCATAAACAAAAGACAATTTAGCGTGAAAATCATGATGATTCAATGCGAACGGAGATATAACCGGCAGTTCAGTTATTTTTTGGATAAAAGACGTGTTTTAGTGGGTTAGGTTTGTAATCATTCCAATCAAGTTCCAGATGGGTTATTTTTCAGAATTACTTCCAATTAAAGCATCAATAGCATTCCTTCATATTCGCGTCACTTCATAAACTATTCTTGATATTACTTATTTCAGAACAAACCTATTTGATCCTCAGAAAATCATTTATCCATATAAAAGTTTTTAGACATAATAGACTTGTCATCTAATTTCCAAAACTCACGACACGTGTAGTGTGATGTAAAGACGTATATCAGCTATAGTTAACTTCAAAGGAGAGTTATCTTTCAGGTTTTCAAAATCTAAAAGTAAGATTTAATTTTTCTTATCTTATCAAACAAAACCGTCGAAATGTTGAATCAGAGTTCTCCCACTAGCTAACTTGACAAAAAGTTTTTATGTTTTTAGAAAATTTTCTGATTTTTATGGATTTTTAAATAGGTATGCAAATGCAAAATATACAAATGAATGCGAAGGTAGAAAGCTTACCAAGCACACCCCCAAACTTAAACTGGACAGTGTCCTCACTGTCATTGCATGAAGAGATCATTGAAGGGTCAAAATTGTCGGTTAGATATACACAATAATTTTTTTTAGTGTTTTTAAAGGAAAGAAGAATAGGAAAAATGGAAAAGAATATCCACAAATATATACAAAATGGTATATACATACCCCCAAACTTATTTGGAACAGTGTCCACTATTCTTGGCCGGATAACCGAAGTTTGGTGGTAGGCAGAGGAAGATTATGCAGGGTAAACCGGCTCCTGTAAGACCAGGAGCTCCTCTGTTGGTTCGGCGCTAAGGTACGGTTTAAGTCGGTGTCCGTTTACTTCGAAAAATGAACCGTCCTTTGGATTCTCCAAATCCACAGCGCCATGCGGATACACATTCCGCACAAAATACGGCCCTTTCCAGCGAGATCTGAGCTTCCCTGGATGGAAATGTAGCCGGGTGTCGTAAAGCAGTACCTGTTGACCAGGTACGAATGTTTTGCGCAAAAGGTGTTTATCGTGAAACACCTTCGTTCGGTTCTTAACGACAACCGCGTTATTGTAAGCCTCATCCCTAAGCTTGCTCAATTCGTTCAACTGCAGCTTCCGATGGCTGCCCGCATCTTCGAGAGACAGATTCAGTTCTTTTATCGCCCAAAATGTGCGATTCTCTATTTCGACAGGGAGGTGGCAAGTTTTTCCGTACACAAGCCGATAGGGAGACATGCCAAGATCGGTCTTATAAGCGGTTCGAAATGCCCAAAGGGCATCAGTGAGTTTCAACGACCAATCCTTTCGGTTCTTGGAAACCGTCTTCTCCAGTATCTGCTTGATTTGCCGATTTGAAATTTCGGCCTGCCCGCAGGTTTGGGGGTGGTAGGGCGTAGATAGCTTATGATTAATGGAATATTTCCGCATCAAGGCCCCGAAAGTCTTATTGCAGAAATGAGTTCCATTGTCGCTAATGATCGCTCGGGGGTGCCCAAAACGGGAAGAAAATGTTTTCTTTAAGAAACTTAACGACAACCTTGTTGTCGTTAGTCCAGTTGGGCACAGCCTCGACCCACTTAGAGACGTTGTTGGAGATAGTGCCCTCATAGTCAATTATTGGATCGCAGGTACGTGATTGCAATGATTGCGGAGGACCTATACCGGTAGGACAGTCTTACTCGAGATGATAGTATGCTATCTGGTTTGCCTTTATCAGTCGTGTACATGTTCAGGTGACTGATTACATGTTACACTTTGATAGAGCCCTCAGGATCTTGCTTTACTACCAACAGTATGATGGCGATCATATACGTGAGAGTTGGGTAGTTTATATGCATATCCTTAATTGTGGTCCCTAGTCGTGGGAGTTTCGAGACAGGGCATCGATACTCCGGAGTAGACTAGTGTATACAGTCGAGACCCCGACGAGGGGCGGTGGCTGGTCTCACAAGCCACTGGTGTCAGTTGGATCACCTAAGATGTATACAGGTGCTCATTGGGTTATGAGTACACCGGACAGGACTCGCCGGGAATCTGCTAGTTAGTACTATACCTATCGTCAGATAGCAGTTCCTAGGTGACATGTGTACAGGTTAGTTCATCGACCTGAGGTCGTCATTTGTCTCGTGTGAGTTCCCACTGTGCTTTGATTTCTACCCTACCATGGCTCAAAGGAGTCATGCAAACAGGTAGCTTTTGGGTACAGTCCCGAGCCATATGGAGGCACGTGAGCGGATCGGCAGGGGATTCGTTTCTCCCGGTATTGGGGGCGAGATCGTGCTGTGTCTAGGAGAGCCATTACACATAGCCCACGGCCGTGGCAGGAGATTTACTGGTAGGTACTCCAGTAGTATCTCATGGTGTTATTGGGCTACACTCCGACACGACTTATACTGCTATTGGGGGTCTGACGTTACTATCCCCCTAGGCAGATATGCGATACTCATTGACGAACGGACCGGACTGTACATACATTGTCACTGTTAGGCTCAGTAGGGTTTCCGGATGAGTTCGCTCATCGGCCTCCCTTGAGGTCAGTCCATGGGCAGCCGTTATGCATTGCTAGCGCCGCTGACGGTTTGTGGTTAAACCCACTGCTAGGGTACTGACGAGTCATTAGAGTTCCCCACAGACAGTTTCCCAAGTTCGGGCGAAACGTTGTAGAGGCCGTATGGTTTTATGGCAGGGTTCGGAAAATGCACGTGCGTTTACGCACGTGTTATTTTTCGGGCAGATGATACTGGTCGGCTTTGGTTTAAGCCGGATCCGAGTATTATATTGAGTAGATATAATATCTTTGTCTCAGTTGCATTTGTATTCGGTCGTAATACAAATGCGGGTATATTTATACAGTTACGGGATTATCCTGAAAGTCGTTTCAGGATCACTTTTGGAAGTTGCCAGTTTCCAGTTTTCTATCAGCCGTTTTTCAACATTCGGTTAAAGACGGATTTAGCTTTTCTTGGATGAGGGTGAGTCATGTTTCTAGAAGGTTCTAGAAAGGGTGACTTGACATGGTGAGTCATTAGTGCTTTAATGGAGCCATTAATGCAATGGTGACTAGGTTAATGAATCACCATTTGCATTAATGAGGTTTTGTTTGCTTAAGGATATTTTTCTTGTGTTCACACATGATATTTCTTTCTTAAGGTCACCCTCTTCTCTCCTACACTCACCCCCCTCCCTATATATGGCCGGCCCCTCCTCTCTCTCATACACAATTGATGTTTTCATTTGGTTACAAAAGATATGATAGATTTTGAGGTGTATGGAATTTCACAGCTCATTTCATTCCATCACCCGATTCCCACTGCAACTTCATTAACCGTTCGTCCATGGTTTTGGACGAAGCGAGACAAAGTATTCCACTCATTCTCTACATCAATCTTGGTCGTCTCTTTTAGCAAACTTGACGACCGAGTTGCCTCGAGTCAGAGGCGGGAGCCCGTTTAAAGAATCAGTGACGTGGTGCCATCTGGACGAGCAGATCGGAGATCGAAGAGATCGGAGCAGCCGCAACGGAGCGTGGGATGATGGTTAAAGAACGAAGGACTCGGATCGTTCGGTATAACCTTTCTACACTCTTTACAGTTTGTTAGTTTAGTAATAATGGCAGATCCGGGTTAAAGTATACGATAGCGCCAGTTAAAAGTTTTTGTTCCGCATTTGGCGTCTGTAGACGGCCGGGGCACTAACGTAGACTTACAGTGGTATCAGAGCCTCACCATTTTGCTATACTAACTTGTGCTAACGCGCTTAAAACATCGATCGAACCGGAAATCAAAAACCGCAAAATTACATTTTCACAGTTTCTGTCGATTTTAAATGGTGTCCTAAAAATATTCCACATATCACAGAAAGCTGTGCAGGGTTTTATAAGAGCACCGACAAAATTTGGGCACGTGATTCCACTAAACCGCCGCGGAAACGCGGCCAAACCCATGGTTTGGCCGCGCATCCGCGGCCATTTGGTAAGATCATGCTCCCAAATTTGTACAGTGTGTTCTCCTCTGGAAATTGGGGTTTTTGGTATATATCTTTTGGGCCCAGATTTTGTTACTGTTCACCAGTTGTTTGTGGGGCCCACTTTGTGATATTTTGTCGATCGAAATTTGAACATGTTAGTTTACAGTGCTTACATTATATCTCCGACCGGGAATGTCATTCGATCGGTAAACCGCGTCTGATTGCTATAGTTCTTTTAGACGGGTTTGCGAACGTGACATTCGCGTTGATGTTCTGTGTTGTGCTGTGATGTTGAGGATTTGTCGTGGTGGATAGCAGTGTGCAATGGTAGTACAGTTTGAGTTTATTTGTACATTTGATATTGCGGGGCGAGCGTCCAACATGTGGACTGCCGTCACTGCCTGTTGTATAATCTTCTTTTGGGGCACGACCAGGTTGCGGTCGATGTACCTGTTGTACTATTTTTATTACTGTACTAGGTTTTGCCCCGCGACGGAGTGCATGGATAGCCGGGTTCTGAGGGGCAACAGGTCCGCATCTCATGGCTTTGAGAAGCAGAGGGGCCTCACTCTAGAATTGGCAGACTATTCGCCGCACTCGTAGGGGGTACAGGTTGACCCAAGGAGGGGAGCTCAATTTACCGGATTCCGTGAAGTGCCGGGTGTTCCATTCACTATGCTGTGGGGGACTACCTCGCTTCAGGTTTTTGCGGGTATCTTGCCGCACCCGTAGGGGTCTAGGTTTCATTGCACAGGCTATCCACACGACAGGGGAACGTCGGGTTTCAGCAGCGGCTCTGTGAAACTCGGGGATCCCAGATTATCTGTATTGTTCTGTGATGCTTATTACTTTTCTGTAATGTTGCATATTATCACGCCTGGAGCGATTATTGTATATTGGTTTATATACTATTAGATGTTGTATATGTTTTACACCCGCGCTAGTCCAGTCCCCGCTCTGTCGTTAGTTAAGTAACCTAACGGGTGATGACGGGACCCAGTGACGAATGCGGATGGCATATACGTACATTTTATTTTCGTTCTTTTCTGGTGTGATTATTTGATGGGACTGCGTTGATTCTGATCAATGCAAAGGAAAACAAACCTGTTTGGATGTTGTTGGAACAAATTTAAAATGTGTTATTACAAAGACGTTTCCTTTTGTTATGCATAGCGGTATTCAGTGGAATATCCTGCACCTCATTCGACGGGGCAAGGGCCGATATCCCTTCACCGGGACTGACCCCTTGGGCAGAAGTTTGCGTCAGGGTAATAACTTCACTATAGTCAATTACATGTTGCTTTGCATCGCGGTATTCAGTGGAATATCCTGCACCTCATTCCACGAGGAAAGAGCCGAGATCCCTTTACCGGGAGTGACCTCTAGCAAAAGGTTTTCGCCACTGTATTTTAAAAAGCTATCAGGTTCCTTCAGCGATATCAAGTTCACTACGTTAAAGGTTTTTCGCCAAAAACCAGCCGTAGCCCTCCGTCATTTCATATGAATGGTCAGTAGTATTCAAGCTATGTTGGTCTAGCCCTTAGCTAGGACATAGTGATTGGTAGCTGCTGGGGTGTTCATATGTTGCATAGATAGATGCGTTGGTTTGGGACAGTCGTACAGCCTTATTGGCCCTTAGTCAAGGGCGAGTACGGGTGGGTTCAAATTAACAAGATAATGATGGGAAGAACTTGACATGTGACTTATGATGGGTTGGCCCTTAGTCACGATCATAAGAGCATGGGGTAAAAATCACATCGGGAGTTTCTAAAGAAACTGAAACTTGCCAGGCATGCGCATACCTTCTGGAGTGTGATAACGCGAGTGGATTCCGTCACGTTATCATGCGATGAGAGTTGGATCCCGATTCCCACTGATGAGTTGGTTTACTCTTCGGGTGATCCCGATTGATTCTTCTTTCAGATTTGGGGGAGAATTTGACAGTACAGTGGGAGGTTTCCGGATTAGATAAAGTGATAACCATTCTGATCTAGGTTAGAGTGCACGCAGAGTGTTTCTTTTCTCTCTCTCTTTGGCAGCGACCTTTGACCGACCTTAGACTATGACTCAGTGACCAGGTTGACCAAACCTTCTTAAAATACTGGCTTTTGGATTGTCTAAGTTGCATAAGTCATTGCCACTTCTTCTTTTACCCTTTGAATTTCTCAGAACACCCGTATTACTACGGATATCCACTTCCATTGGATAGATCCATCGTATGGTTATATATGAACTCGAAGGGACTTCTTCGAGGATGGATCAAGGTTCAGGAGAAATAGAATTGGTTTATTCTGTTGTCTTTTATTATCACCTTCTCTCAGGTTGCGAGGGCTCCTTGGTTTAGGAGAGTACACCTATTACGCTTATTGGATAGTCTTATTCCAAACCATAGGCAGGTGCCGAAAGGTAGGGAATGAAGAAAACCAATTAGCCTAAGTAGGGTGTGCAGAAGGTAATATGTAAAGACAAAATAAAGGGATTAGAAAGAGGGCAAAGTAAATTGCGACTATTATCATTCACGACCAAACCTCGTACTTCATCGCCACTCCTATTTCACCTTTAAAAGAATAAGGTATTATTCAGTTGTCTTTTATCATCACCTTCTCTCAAGATGCAAGTACTCCTTGGTTTAGGAGGGTACACCTATTATGCTTACTGGATAGTCTTCTTCCAAACCATAGGCTGGTGACGAACGGTAGGGGAGGAAGAAAACCATTTAGCCTAACGATGGTGTACAGAAGGTAATGACTTAAGACAAATAAAGGGATTTAGAGAGATGGCAAAGAGATATACGGTTGAAGTCATGAATTGGATTATGGAAGAGGCATTACTATGAATACCAGGATACCCCTACGAAACATTTTCATGTTTCAGTGCATTGTTAAAGGAAAGCTGTTTTCCCGATTGGATACTTACTCCAGGGTATGTATTTACCAGGTTTCATTCTCATATCTGTATGGTTTTACAGATGATGAGTGGGAGTAAGTTATTGGGAATTAGGTGATTATCCTCATTATATCGGAATTCGTTGTAATTGGTGATATTTGAGGAAATCGCCAGGGTACAGTTTTCAACCTACGACGCACAGGTTATGAGTTGCATAACTCAGCGGACTTATACAGAGTATTGTATGTTGTCCAGTGTCCATCAGGACAAAGGGATAAGTCCTCGTACTATGTTCTGTTTACTTATAACTTCTCTAGTATTTAGACAAGTGTTTCGTAGAAATACAAGGTCTAAGTTTTAAGAAGTTGTGGGTATAAGAATAAAGTAGAGAACCGGGTGTCACAAGTATCGGGATTCTTCAAAGAGATCGAAGATGTAGATTCTTGTGATTGGTATTCAGATGATAGTGATGGTTTTGAGAAACGTGTTTCTCTTTCAGGTTGCTCATAATTGGATGGATTCCTAAGTTGAGTAATGCTGATTAGCCTCTTTCCATTAAGTTGATATACACTGAAGACAGCTGCATGATTTGAATCTGGTTCCAATTAAATTAGTGCCAAATTTTCTATATTGGATATAGAATAGTTCGTACCTTAAAAGATGTTAAGGTACGGGGAGTTGTCCAGCTTATGCTTAAAACCAGACTCTGGATAACTCAGGGCACGTTTCTGTAATGGCTGTTTGTGGGTTGACCCTGGCTATGACGAGGGTTGATATTCTACTATTTGGAAGATCAATAGTGATATTGTTCTTGACTCGCCACAGTTTTAGTAAAAATGGATTTTTTCAGAAAACAGTAGTGGGAGTATGGTAGAACTGGAAGTGATTCCAGAACCACGAATGATTACGGAAAATTTAATAGGACCTATATATTCAATCAGGTTTGACATTCCAATAGCTACTCCGCAGATTTGGTGGGTAACCTCAGACACCCGAGAGGTACTTCGGTAGCCTCAAAGACGGTGACAGGGAGGTTCTTATCTACCCAGACTTGACACTACTGTTGTTCCAGGCTATGAGACCCGGTAGGAGGGTTGTCATTGTCAGTGGGAGCATCGGAAGCATAGTGGGCAAGATGCTCATATCTATTTATAGACTTGAGCAGTTATAGCGGAGATGGATCTTCTAATTTTGATGTGACAGTCATGGGTTTGACTTCAATCAGAATAGGGGATGGATCTGTTAAGAAGGTAGTAGGGTGTGATGTCATGGTATCTTGATGACATACACAGAGTAGGAAGTAAAATTCCTATACTACGATCGGTTGTACTGTGGTCGTCACACAGTTGTTTCTCCAGACAGGATATGGATATAATATTTGACATTCTGGTTTCAAGATCTATGGTTTTAGATATGGATTTGGGTAGTTTCCCAATGTGGGTACTTTGACAGTATTCTAATGGTTTTTAGAATAGATGACTCCTAGCATGGTGGTGTACCTGCAGGTGATGGAGTCACCCTCTCTAAAGGTGTCTTACAGACTAAAGGAGAGAGGGATGGGCATGATTGGCAGATCACTTGATTAGGCAACTGAGTCAATCATGAGATGTCAAGTACCACACCAGATGTTGTTTTTACACTAGATGCAATAAGTTTGTATTAATCCAATCCTGGAGAAACATAAGGAAGCAGTTTTAGAACATAAGTACATGTTCTACGGATTTGATGACGGCAGCCTCCTTCGGGAGACGATTATCGTTTCAGGCTTCAAAGGTGACATGGTTGACAGAGTGATTGTCAGAGTTATAGTTTTTTCCCTCTGACGAAGAGGGACAGTATTATGGACAGGTGGTCCAAGAGGATACTGTGGGTGGCATGATGCCGGATACTGATTAGGTTCAGTGATCGATACAGTCTAAGAAGTTTGGATTTGGAGTTCATATATGAACTAGGTCCCATCAGATATCCAGACATATTCTAAGACAGGTATTACTCGATTCGGGAGATGGCTTTCTCCATGAATTTGAGATTAAGAGAGATATAGAAAGAAACATCTAGGCGGATCCACTCACTGAGGCTATATCTCGAACATAATAGTTTTACAAACGGACTTTGTGAAACTGATTAGTAGAGGAGTTGGATGTTCGTTTTCACACGGGCTGTGAGTAGTCGACATTGCAATAATTAGCCTTGAGTGCAAGTGGGAGATTGTTGGAGATAGTGCCCTCATAGTCAATTATTGGATCGCAGGTACGTGATTGCAATGATTGCGGAGGACCTATACCGGTAGGACAGTCTTACTCGAGATGATAGTATGCTATCTGGTTTGCCTTTATGAGTCGTGTACATGTTCAGGTGACTGATTACATGTTACACTTTGATAGAGCCCTTAGGATCTTGCTTTACTACCAACAGTATGATGGCGATCATATACGTGAGAGTTGGGTAGTTTATATGCATATCCTTAATTGTGGTCCCTAGTCGTGGGAGTTTCGAGACAGGGCATCGATACTCCGGAGTAGACTAGTGTATACAGTCGAGACCCCGACGAGGGGCGGTGGCCGGTCTCATAAGCCACTGGTGTCAGTTGGATCACCTAAGATGTATACAGGTGCTCATTGGGTTATGAGTACACCGGACAGGACTCGCCGGGAATCTGCTAGTTAGTACTATACCTATCATCAGATAGCAGTTCCCAGGTGACATGTGTACAGGTTAGTTCATCGACCTGAGGTCGTCATTTGTCTCGTGTGAGTTCCCACTGTGCTTTGATTTCTACCCTACCATGGCTCAAAGGAGTCATGCAAACAGGTAGCTTTTGGGTACAGTCCCGAGCCATATGGAGGCACGTGAGCGGATCGGCAGGGGATTCGTCTCTCCCGGTATTGGGGGCGAGATCGTGCTATGTCTAGGAGAGCCATTACACATAGCCCACGGCCGTGGCAGGAGATTTACTGGTAGGTACTCCAGTAGTATCTCAGGGTGTTATTGGGCTACACTCCGACACGACTTATACTGCTATTGGGGGTCTGACGTTACTAGCCCCCTAGGCAGATATGCGATACTCATTGACGAACGGACCGGACTGTATATACATTGTTACTGTTAGGCTCAGTAGGGTTTCCGGATGAGTTCGCTTATCGGCCTCCCTTGAGGTCAGTCCATGGGCAGCCGTTACGCATTGCTAGTGCCACTGACGGTTTGTGGTTAAACCCACTGCCAGGGTACTGACGAGTCATTAGAGTTCCCCACAGACAGTTTCCCAAGTTCGGGCGAAACGTTGTAGAGGCCGTATGGTTTTATGGCAGGGTTCGGAAAATGCACGTGCGTTTACGCACGTGTTATTTTTCGGGCAGATGATACTGGTCGGCTTTGGTTTAAGCCGGATCCGAGTATTATATTGAGTAGATATAATATCTTTGTCTCAGTTGCATTTGTATTCGGTCGTAATACAAATGCGGGTATATTTATACAGTTACGGGGTTATCCTGAAAGTCGTTTCAGGATCACTTTTGGAAGTTGCCAGTTTCCAGTTTTCTATCAGCCGTCTTTCAACATTCGGTTAAAGACGGATTTATCTTTTCTTGGATGAGGGTGAGTCATGCTTCTAGAAGGTTCTAGAAAGGGTGACTTGACATGGTGAGTCATTAGTGCTTTAATGGAGCCATTAATGCAATGGTGACTAGGTTAATGAATCACCATTTGCATTAATGAGGTTTTGTTTGCTTAAGGATATTTTTCTTGTGTTCACACATGATATTTCTTTCTTAAGGTCACCCTCTTCTCTCCTACACTCACCCCCCCTCCCTATATATGGCCGGCCCCTCCTCTCTCTCATACACACTTGATGTTTTCATTTGGTTACAAAAGATATGATAGATTTTGGGGTGTATGGAATTTCACAGCTCATTTCATTCCATCACCCGATTCCCACAGCAACTTCATTAACCGTTCGTCCATGGTTTTGGACAAAGCGAGACAAAGTATTCCACTCATTCTCTACATCAATCTTGGTCGTCTCTTTTAGCAAACTTGACGACCGAGTTGCCTCGAGTCAGAGGCGGGAGCCCGTTTAAAGAATCAGTGACGTGGTGCCACCTGGACGAGCAGATCGGAGATCGAAGAGATCGGAGCAGCCGCAACGGAGCGTGGGATGATGGTTAAAGAACGAAGGACTCGGATCGTTCGGTATAACCTTTCTACACTCTTTACAGTTTGTTAGTTTAGCAATAATGGAAGATCCGGGTTAAAGTATACGATAGCGCCAGTTAAAAGTTTTTGTTCCGCATTTGGCGTCTGTAGACGGCCGGGGCGCTAACGTAGACTTACAGACGTAATCAACAGCGAGAAGGATGTACAAGTACCCGAAAGAGCTGGGAAACGGCCCCATGAAATCTATCCCCCAAACGTCGAAAATCTCGACAACCAAGATTGGTTGGAGCGGCATCTCGTTCCTCCGGGATATCCGGCCCAAGTGTTAGCACCGGGAGCAAGTCTTGCAATAGTCATGAGCGTCTTTGAAGATTTGTGGCCAGTAGAAAGCACATTGCAAGATCTTCTAAGCTGTCTTTCTGGGGCCAAAATGCCCGCCACATGCTTGATCATAGCAAAATGACAGCACACTCTTGAATTCATCGTCAGGGGCACACCGACGAATAATCTGGTCGGGACAGTACTTGAATAGATAGGGTTCGTCCCAGTAAAAGTGTTTTACTTAGGATAAGAATCGAAGTCTGTCCTAACTTGACCATTCAGTCGGTAGTAACCCTGTGGCCAAATAGTTCACAATATCTGCGAACCAGGGTTCGCAAGATACTGTCAAGAGCTGTTCATCCGGGAAAACGTCGTTGATCGGAATATGTAGAGAAGGCGAAGAAGGAAGTCGTGAGAGATGGTCGGCGACGACGTTTTCACATCCTCTTTTGTCCTTGATGACAAGGTCAAATTCTTGAAGCTAGAGGATCCAACGTATCAGCCGAGATTTTGCATCTTTCTTCGCAAAAAGATGGCGCAGAGCAGAATGGTCTGTGTAGACAATGACTGGAGAGCCGATGAGGTAGGGCCTGAACTTTTCTAAAGCAAATACAACAGCTAAGAATTCCTTCTCAGTTGTTGTATAATTAAGTTGGGCGTCTTTCAGGGTTCGGCTAGCATAATAGATCACGTGCGGCATCTTGTCGATGTGTTGTCCAAGAATAGCACCAATGGCAAAGTCGGATGCATCGCACATAATCTCAAATGGGTGCGTCCAGTCGGGAGAAGAAAGAACAGGAGCAGAAGTGAGTGAGCTTTTTAATGACTCTTACGCAGTCACACAGCTCGATTTGAAGTCGAATGGCGTATCCTTGGCCAGCAAAAGGGTCAAGGGCCTAGCAATCTTGGTAAAGTCCTTGATGAACCGTCTATAGAAACCGGCATGGCCAAGGAAGGCTCGGATGTCTCGGACGCATCTGGGAGGAGGGAGATTGGAAATGACCTCAATCTTCGCTTTGTCAACCTCTATGCCATTTTGCGAAATGATATGTCCTAAGACAATACCTTCGCGCACCATGAAGTGGCACTTCTCCCAATTCAAAGTGAGGTTCTTGTCCTTACATCGGGTAAGGACAGCGTCAAGATGCAGCAAACACTCGTTAAAGGAATCGCCGAAGATGGAGAAATCGTCCATGAAGATCTCCAGGAATTTTTCCACCATGTCTGAGAAGATTCCCATCATACACCGCTGGAAGGTAGCGGGCGCATTGCATAACCCAAAGGGCATGCGACGATATGCAAACATGCCGAAAGGACAAGTGAACGTGGTCTTGTCCTGGTCTTTTTCGGCGATGGGAATCTGATTATAGCCGGAGTAGCCATCAAGAAAACAGTAGTACTCATGTCCGGCCAATCGTTCAAGCATCTGGTTAATGAAAGGTAGCGGAAAGTGGTCCTTCCGCGTTGCGGCGTTGAGTTTTCTGTAATCGATGCATACTCGCCATCCAGTTTGGGTGCGAGTAGGGATTAACTCGTTCGCCTCGTTAGTGATGACCGTTATGCTTGATTTCTTAGGGACAACGTGAATGGGGCTAACCCACTGGCTATCAGAGATAGGGTAAATGATACCACTATCCAGACATTTAACGATCTCCTTCTTTACAGCCTCCTTCATGACTGGGTTGAGACGTCTTTGTGGATCCCTGGCTGGTTTGGCATCATTCATCAGATGAATATGATGTTCAACGATCAGGGGATTAATCCCCTTGTTGTCCGCCATTGACCAGCCAAAAGCTTGCCTATTGCTGTGCAAGACTGCAAGAAGGGCTTTCTCTTGCTCTGGAGCTAGAGAAGCCGAGATGATAACCGGGAGGGTCTCGTTCTCACCTAAGTAAGCGTACTTAAGGTGAGACGGAAACGTCTTGAGTTCGAGCGTTGGAGGTGAAACGATTGAAGGCAAGATTGGTGAAAAGGTCTCGAACTCAAAGGATTCCAGCAAAGGTTCAAAACGAGTGTAAGCGACCGAGTTGGATGGTTCAGGTAACTCATCCGGAAATTCGAAGGATTCAAACTCGGTTGGTGAGTGGCTAAGATCGTTCGAGAAAGTGAAACACTCGTAGTCATTGTCGGGCGCAGAAACAGCAGCAGGTTCGAAGAGGAACGCACTAGTGGCGTTAAGGTTATCGTGATCGAACAAAAACTCCTCGAATTCACACTCTTCTTGGGTGATCTCCTGGATTGAGCAAACGTCTAATATATGAGCATTAAGTTTGGAGGGCTGATTCCCCAACCTAAAAATGTTGAGTTCAATTGTCATGTTTCCAAAAGATAGGTTCATCGAATCATTTCGACAATTGATCACAGCATTTGAGGTTGCAAGGAATGGGCGATCGAATATCACTGGAATTTGATTCCGGGGGTTAGCTACAGGCTGTGTGTCTAATACAATGAAGTCAACGGGGAATATGAAGTCCCCAACCTTGATTAACACATCCTCTAGCTCACCCCTAAGATGGGTGATCGATCGGTCGGCCATTTGGAGAGTGCAGTGTGTGGGTTTCAGCTCTCCTACACCTAGTTGCTCATATACTAAGTACGGAAGCAGGTTAACACTGGCACCAAGATCTAATAGTGCGCGGTTGATGTTCTTATCCCCAATGGTAATAGAAATCGTAGGACAGCCAGGGTCCTTTCGTTTTTGAGGTAAAGATTGGGTAAGAGCATCACTCACAGCACTAGCCAAGAAAACTTATTGGACGGGACTTATTGGACAGCATCTAAAAGGGGAATGTTGATGTTAACCTACTTAAACAACTCCAGAATCTTCTCCATTTGTAGATTTTTTTTATTAGACTTCAACCGGTTTGGAAATGGGACGTTTTTAAAATTGGTTGAGTCTAATGCTTGCGGAGGAGATTGTGGAATTGGAACGGATCCCAGAGCTGGTGTTTTCATGGAGTGAGAAGTGGGTCCGTTCAGAGTAGAAGAAGAAGAAGCGGAAGAAGAGCCTTTTGATGAATGGAGAATAGGCTCAGAAGACGAAGGAGAAGAAGAAGAAGAAGAAGAAGAAGAAGCGGTCGGGGTGTCATGATCCTCAATTGTTGTGCCGATGTTGTTGTGCAGCATCCTTCCCGATCTCAACATAGTCACGACACTCACATTATGGTTCTGTTGTTCAAGAGCAACATGTACATTATGTGGGTGACCGGGATTTGGGAGTGGTTGAGATGGAAGCTTTCCTTTCTCTCGCTCGCTTAACGCCGCATTCAGCTGTGCAATCTGGGCCTCGATGGTCTTGATGCTTTGCCCGTGTGCAGCAGTGTGTTGCACCAAAGACTGAATAGACGACTGGATGTTTGCGGTGGATTGTGTCGATTGTTTAACGAACGCCTCCAGACTTCGTTCTAGCGAGGAAACCTTATCGTTGTTTGACGGAACAAAGTTGTTTTGCGGAAAAGGATTGTTGGGTGCAAAGTTGTTCGTCTGATTTTGAAAAGGTTAGGGTTGGAAGGGCTGCTGAAACTGATGTTGAGTTTGTTGTTGCACTTGTTGTTGCGGAGGAGGGGGCCTCTGGAAATTGTGGCCTTGGAATTGATGCTGATTCTGATTCCAGGCGAAATTGGGGTGGTTCCTCCAACCGGGATTGTAGGTGGAAGAGTATGGATCATTCCTCGGTCTTTGCTGAAATGCAGCATTAACCTGATCCTGTCCTTGAGATGGTGGATTGTAAGGACACTCTTCGGTTAAGTGAGAAGGATCGGAGCAACAAGCATAAATGGTACGAAGGGGAAGAACAGGGGCAGGAGCAGGAGATGAAAATTTGCTCTCTATTGCTTCAAGTTTTCTCGTTATTGCAAGCATTTCAGCTTTCATCGAAATAGAGACATCGAGTTGGTGAATTCCTACCCTAGAATGACCAGTAGAAGTGGAGGTAGAAGAAGAAGAAGTCGGTCTGGTGCTCTCCCATTGAAGCGTTTGTTCCGCAAGGTCGTCGAAGAATTGCCATGCTTCCTTGTCAGATTTCGATAGGAAGTGGCCCTGACAAATGGTTTCCAACAACTGCTTGGTTGCTGGGTTCAGGCCCTCATATAAGGTTTGGCAAAGTTGCCATTTCTCGATACCATGGTGAGAGCACTGAACAAGATGGTCTTTATACCGGTCAAAGCACTTCCAAAAGGGTTCAGTAGGAAGCTGGGAGAATTGGTTGATTTCGTTATGGATCCTTACAGTTTTATGATTCGGATAGAATTTCTTGAGAAACGCCATCACAAACTCGTCCCAACTGGTTATGGAGTGGGAAGCGGTGCTATACAGCCATTTTTCAGCAAGATCGCATAAAGTGAACGGAATGACCCGTAGCCGTATAGCATCGTCCGACAGCTGGGTAGTTTCATCATGTCACAAACATTTTGAAACTTGTTGATGAATATATAGGCATCTTCAGATTCAAGCCCATGAAATTTTGGAAGCATGTTAATGAAGTGTGGATTAATTTCAAAATTATCCCCATTGGCCGGTGGAAGAGAAAGACAGGTGGGAAGTACAGAACGGGTGGGATAGAAACGATCCTGGAGCGCGATTCGCTGCGGCGCTACAACAGGCGGTGGTGGTGGGTTATTCGCATCCATAGGTGGCGGAATCAATCCCGGGGGAGTCAAAGGGATGTTTGGATTAAATCCTGACATCGCGGAAGAAGAGGTTGGTGAAGGTGAAGGTGAGGATGTATGAACAGAATTCCGGTCAACGTCGGAGTTGGCCGGCAAAGGTAAGGGTGAAAGAGGCGTGGACGGAGTTTCGACGTCTGAGTCGATCGCGTAGTCGGTAGCGACTAACGTAACACGGACTAGGAGGGCGCTAGTGTCCCGAGTCCAAGCACACATACACTAAACGAGTTTAGTATAGTCAAAGTGGAGAAGGTGAGGGTAAGAAAACGTCAATAGAGAAATACGATGGGTGGTGGGTGAAAAAATGGGATTTTTGGCGACAAAGGGAAAGTTTTTATAAAAGTTTTTGGTTTTTTCCTTTTTTTTAGAAAGAGCTTTACAGAAATATGTACGGACTTACGGCTTCAAGCAATCACAAACAAGATATGCACAATCACACCTAGATCTAGGGTCACCTAGGTCAGCTAGACAGCTCTTAACTGTTCCAAAGGGCTAGAAATAGGACCTCAAACCGCTTCTTCTCCGCCAATTGCGGCCAGGTAAGTGCCAGGTAAGTGGGAGGCTCCCCACTACGTAAGTAGTGGTCCTAATTAAGTAACCACTTGCCTTAGACACACTTGCCTAGACACCGCAAAGTCAGGATAGGATAAACGGCCGATGCCTGTAACTAGTCCTCTGTCCTATTGAGCGCGAAATCCTTAGGTCTGAGTCTAGTATTTTTTAATTAACAATGGTCAATGCATATGCTTTTGTGATTTCTGGGGTCCTGGGAAGGGTGATGAAATCCCCACCCAATCTGAATTGGTTTCAAGCCCCTTAAAGTCCGTATTAATAAATGCAAAGCAGTAACAATTAACTGCAATCAATTTTTATTTTTTAGCGCGGCGCAAAGAATCCTGGACAAAAACAATTTATTGGAAGGGGGAAGAGAATTTGCGTAAAGAATGCTGCAGAAAACACAATTCAGTGGAGTTCAGAGGAGTGGGGAAAAGGGGACAAAGACTCACAAAAATTTTGGAACCCTGATACCTTCAAAGAACCGCGGTTCCGCAGCCTAAGCAAGCTTATGCCGCGGTTCCGCGGCTTGAAGGTGGCTTTGAAGCTTCAGTTTTCTGGCAGGTGTTGCTTTGGGTGTCCTCTTCTCGTCTGGATTTCCTGAATCTTCATTTGATTACGGTATCTGCTCCAGAATCATACAGTAGACCGTTTGCTTCGTCTTGATTCGTCGCGGTGCAGCCGCGAGATGTGGGTCTAACTTCCCACGTCTTTGGAACTGAACTTGAACTTCCTTTTCTCCTGCACACTTGCACAAAAACTATTCAAAAATAACAAGATGTTTTTTTTTACAATGTATTTTTTTTTGTTATGTTTTTCGGTTATATTTATATTCAAAAATTAACCCGAAATTACACAAAGAAATAAACTACCGTCTCCCCGGCAACGGCGCTATTTGATTGGTAGAGATTTTGCGTGCTTAGTTAATTACCGCAATCAAGACGGTTTCGCTTGTAGCTAGCCGGTTGAGTACGGGTCGTCCGCAGGGAGATGTGAATCTTTTTTTATGTGCTTTAACGAGTTAAGTCCAATTGTGCAGATTTGTTTTGAGATTAACTGTGTGCTAAAATGATATGTAAAGAGAGCTTGTTAGGGTTAGGATTAGGTTAGTTTGAGTTAGGAGTCGCTCACTTCTTTCGTTGCCACTCTTAATATCGGTGTTACGGTAATCGGCAACAATAGGGATTAGCACGACTAGGAAGGAACTTGCGAGTATAAGCTAGGCTTTCCAACACATAAGTTCTTCCTTTTGGAGCTTGTCCGTCCGTTCTTGGCTCTTAGCCTTAACCTCCGGTTAATTCAACCACAACCGGTCTCACTACGGAATCGCCACTATCATGTAGGATAGGGTGCCGTAGGGAGCGGATTGTGGTTCAATTAACGGGAGTCCGATTTAAGATGTTGGGTAAGGAAAGAGTGAGAGAGATTTCCTTCTCTCAAACTTTCCTTATCCTACCCTAACAAGTATGAAAACTACTCACCCATTATAAGGAAAAGAAAATAAAACAAAGGAGAAAGATAGCAAGACAGAGGTTAGAAGATTACAACTAGCTATTTGCGACCTCACCTCGGCAAGGATCAAGCGTAAGCATCATTGTTGTTTAAGGATAAAGAAAAAGAGAACAAGAAAGAAACAAATAATAACACCTAAATTAGCAAAAGAAAAATGCAAGCAATTATAATGAACAATTACAACAAGATAAGCATGGTAAGAACAAGAACTCCTTTATTCATTCTTCACTCACAAAAGCTCACTACAAGTTTTTAATAGAGAAGAGATGAGAGGAGGAAGAAGAACAACACATGTATTCTAAAATCTAAATACAAGAATAAGCACCCTTGGCTTTGGCAAGTTCTGGACTATTTATTGGCAGGGAACTGGAAAATTAGGGCAACAATATGTCCATATGTAAAATTACCAATCTGCCCCCAACAGTTGAACGTCTGCAGAGGCCGTACGGCCGCGGTTCCGCGGCCTAGACACCCTATTGGCCGCGGAACCGCGGCCATATAGATGATTTTGCTTCTCGGGTTTTGAGGGGTTTCCTGCTCTGCTCTTGTCTGTAGTTTGGCATATGTTTTTTCTGATAATCTTTCCACATTTCTTCCAGAATTTTAGTAGATCAAAAGGTGATTGGATGTGGATCTTTTGCCATGATTTTCTTGAGCTCCGCGTAGATTTCTTGGACTTTGTGTTGCCATTGTGCTTTGTGCATGAAAATGACAATCGATTTGCCCTTTTGTCTTTTTAAACTGGTGTGTGGCAACATACGGATAGAAGGCAGAGACCCGTGTTTTATCTGTGGTTGGCAGTAATCCGGATTTTGTTGTGCTTTTCCAAGAATTTCACCGTTTAGAGCCCAGAACATGTATCCTGCAATTGACTAGCAAACACGGCTCAAGAGTACCTACCGATAAGAAATGTGTTAAAAATTGGGCGGTATAAAATTGCAAAAATCTGATATGAACATGTACCCGTAACCCAACGAGCACCTGTATACTATCTCCAGTACGACGTACTGATGGCTGTGGGACAGACCATCTCCCCAACTGGGATGAGAAGCGTACACACTAGTCTACTCTGGAGTATCGATGCCATGTCTCGATAACCCTACGACTAGGGACCTGAAAAAGGATGTGCTTGTAGACTACCTAGCCCCCACTAGTGTGACTGCCATCACAACGCTGGTAGTCAAGCAAGATCCTAAGGGCTTTATCAATACGTACACACATATTAAGATAGATAAAACCAAGTAGTATACTACCATGTTTAGCAAGACTGTTAATATAATTGTGAATATCCCAATCTTCCATTAAGTAATATATAAGCTAGTATGATACAATAATGGCCCATAGGGCATATACACTAACAATCTCCCACTTACACTAGGGCCATGTACTGGCATATCGAAGACCGATCATCTCGAGTAACCTCTCGAACTGAATCTGAGGTAAGGCCTTTGTGAATGGATCAGCAGTGTTCTCCTCTGTAGCAACTCTCCGTACCTCGATCACCCGGCGATCTATGATCTCCCTGATCAGGTGATACCGCCTTAAGATGTGTCTGGACTTCTGATAGGACCTGGGTTCCTTCGCTAAAGCTATAGCTCCGTTGTTGTCGCAATACAGCGGTATTGGATCAACAATGGTAGGAACCACCTGAAGTTCTGTTAGGAACTTCTTCATCCAGACTGCTTCTTTTGCGGCATTGCAAGTAGCAATATACCCCGCTTCCATCGTCGAGTCAGCAACGGTGTCCTGCTTGGAACTCTTCCAGCACACCGCCCCTCCATTAAGGGTAAAGACATAACCTGACATGGACTTGGAGTCATCCTTATCACTCTGGAAGCCAGAATCAGCAAAGGCCTCGATCTTGAGGTCTTTTCCGCCGTAAACCAAGAACATCTCCTTAGTCCTTCCCAGGTAATTGAGAATGTTCTTCACTGCTATCCAGTGCTTCTCCCCTGGGTCTGACTGATACCTGGTTACCACGCTCAGTGCGTAAGCTACATTTGGTCTGGTGCACAACATCGCATATATTATAGAGCCTACCGCAGAAGCGTAGGGTATAATAGACATGCGATCCCTTTCCAAATCAGTCTTGGGAGTCATCTCTTTGGATAGGATGATTCCGTGACAAGCCGGTAGATTACCGCGCTTAGAATCTTCCATACTGAATCTTTTCAGTATAATGTTGATATACCTGGACTGCGAAAGTCCCAACATCCTCTTGGATCTATCACGATTGATCCGGATCCCCAGAATGTAAGAGGCATCACCCAGGTCTTTCATGGAGAACCTGTGTGAGAAGAATCCTTTGACAGATTGTAGCATAGGAATGTCATTTCCTATCAATAGAATGTCATCCACGTACAAGACGAGGAATACGACAGTTCGTGCTACAATTTTACTGTATATACATGGTTCATCTGGATTTTTGATAAAGTCATATTCTTTGACCATTTCATCAAAACAGATGTTCCAACTCCGCGATGCCTGCTTCAGTCCATAAATGGACTTAAGCAACTTGCACACTTTCCCGCTGCTCCCACTCTGATTGAAGCCTTCTGGCTGATCCATATAAACGCACTCTTCTAAATTACCATTCAGAAAAACCGTCTTTACGTCCATCTGCCAGATTTCATAATCATGGAAGGCAGCAATGGCAAGAAGGATCCGAATGGATTTGAGCATAGCCACTGGAGAAAAAGTTTCGTCATAGTCCAAACCAGGTCTTTGACGAAAACCCTTTGCAACAAGTCTAGCGTTATAGGTTTCCACCTGTCCATCTACACCAATCTTTTTCTTGAAGATCCATTTGCATCCTATGGGTTTTACCCCATCTGGAGCAAAGTCCAAAGTCCATACTTTGTTGGTGTACATGGACTCCATTTCGGTCCGCATTGCATCTAGCCATCGTACCGAGTCGCCGCTCTGGATGGCCTGCTGGAAGCTAGTAGGTTCATCATCATCAATGACGCAATCCTCTCTATCCCCATCTATGAGAAATCCGTAGTATCTCTTAGGCGGATGAGAAGGCCTACTACTCCTGCGGAGGGGTGCGGGAATGTCCTGTTCTTCTGGAACTACTGGTTCTACCAAACTTTCAGTAGTAGTTTGTGGTTCTGGAATTTCTTCCAGTCCTATTTCGCTCCCACTTGTTTCCTTTTCTAAAAACTGCTGTTCTAGAAAATAGGCATTACGAGAAACAAAAATCTTTTGTTCCTTTGCGTAATAGAAATAATACCCCTTGGAGTTCTTTGGATATCCCACAAACTTACACTGTACTGATCGTACCTCGAGCTTGTCCGCATGCTGCTTTTTAACAAAAGCTGGACATCCCCACATCTTTATATGCTGAAGATGGGGTTTCTTCCTACTCCACATCTGATATGGCGTGGTAGGCACAGTCTTGGTAGGAGCCCTGTTCAGAAGATATGCTGCTGATTCTAGCGCATAACCCCAGAAAGATCGCGGTAACTCAGCATTACTCATCATGGAACGTACCATATCCAATAGGGTTCGATTCCGTCTCTCCGATACACCGTTGTGCTGTGGAGTGTATGGAGGAGTAAGCTGAGAGAGAATTCCTTTCTCTTTTAGGTAACCAAGGAACTCGGCACTTAAATATTCACCACATCGATCAGATCTTAGTGTCTTGATACTTTTGCCGGTTTGGTTTTCTACTTCATTCTTATACTCTTGGAATTTCTCAAAAGCCTCGGATTTATGTTTCATCATGAAAATGAATCCGTACCTAGAGTAATCATCCGTAAAAGTAATGAAATAGGAAAAACCACCCCTCGCATGTGTAGACATTGGACCACATACATCGCTGTGTATGAGTCCTAAGAGCTCGCTCGCTCTTACTCCATGTCCAATGAATGGAGTCTTTGTCATCTTTCTTTTGAGACATGATTGACAAGTGGCATAAGATTGATATTCGAACGAATCAAAATATCCTTCTCTATGTAACTTAGTTAACCTTGTCTCATTGATGTGACCTAGTCTACAATGCCATAAAAAGCCTTATTTAAATCTGGAGACTTTCTTTTTAGTGTGTTCTGGACATTGAAATTCTGTAATTGGTTTAGGACATATATACCGTTATCCATTGTACCGGACCCAATCAAACTATGATTAAAGTGGATGTTAACAACATCGCTTACAAACGTGAAATCATAACCTTTATTTGATAACAAGGAAACTAATATGATATTACACATTAAACTAGGTACACAAAAACAGTTATGTAAAACCAAAATATGTCCACTCGTCAATCCCAGGTGATAATCCCCTACGGACACAGCTCCCACGCTAGCTCCGTTAGCAACCTTCAGGGTCATATCACCAACCTTCAGCACTCTACGGTTCTCAGTACCTGCAATGAATTGCATATATGAGATCCTGATCCGGTATCCAATACCCAGGAAGTAGAGTTGATTGACAGTCAATTCTCAATTACAAACACACCTGAAGTCGAAGCCACAGCTTGCTTCGGTTCCTGGTTCTTGGCATTCCAAGCTTTGCAATCCTTTTTCCAGTGCCCTTTCCTATGACAGTGGAAGCACTCATCCTTTGCCACTACTGGCACAGCAATCTTTTTCTTTACCTTGACTCCCACCTTACTAACACCTCCTCTAGGTTTGATGGCGGCCTTATTCTTCCTTCCTTTGGCCCTAGCCTTGGACCCGGAAGAAGAAGCACCGCGAACAAACAAAGCGGGTGTTTCCGTTGCCTTCTGCAAGGTGCCCTCTGCACTCCTCAACATGTTAAGGAGTTCTGGAAGTTCAACTTCTTTTCTTTGAATGTTGAAATTCAGAATAAACTGGGCGTAGGTGGAAGGAAGGGACTGGAGAATCAAGTCTGTATAGAGATCGTTCTCCAAAGTCGTCCCAAGGTCTGCGAGCTCTTCTATATAGCCAATCATCTTTAGGACATGTTCTCCTACCGATGATCCGACGGCCAACCTCGCCTGAAACAACTTCTTTGAGGTCTCGTATCTTGCTATACGAGATTGCTCCCCATATAGATCCTTTGTATGGAGAAATATGGATTCAAGATCCATATCCTCGTGCCTCCTCTGATCTTCATTATTCATCGAGGCAAGCACGATGCACTTGGCCTTCGCACAATCTAACTCCTAGGTTTTGTGGATTTCCTTATCCGCATTACTGGATTTAGGACCAGGGACTGCAGGTGCCTTAGTGGTAAGGACATACCCTAATTTATCATAGGTCAAAACCATTTTGACATTCTGCAGCCAATCTTTATAGTTTGGCCCTGTCAATATATTTTTCTCTAATAGTAACTTAAGGCCTGTCATGTATTTGGGTCGCTGCAATGAGAGAGAGAGAGGGAACACATTAGCATGATGCTCTTGCAAGTTTAAAGTGGTTTTTAGTTTATCTAAACTGGATGGCTCCCACTGTTTCTCGAATCCCTCCTCAAACCAAAAAAGAAGAACTAGCCAGGACTATTCTCACCATACAATACTTGCTTAACTGTTCAGCCAGGCGAGTGTCGGTACTTCGAGGGAGGTTTTCCAACGCTTTCGCGAAGTTCATTAATTAAATAACCTCTTTTCTCTGGGGGCGTAGCCCCGCTGACACCTTTCTCGACACCTACTTGGTTTATAGCACTGATCGTTAAGTGACGAATCTCCTGATGAGTAGCATATACTCACAGTAGGATCGGGATCCAAATATCATCGTGTGATAATGCTGAAGGAATCCTACCAACATTCATCACACTCCAAATGGTATGCATCCCTTTGAAAATTTCAGTTTCTTTAGAAATTCCTGATATAAATTTTTGCCCCATGCTCTTATGACCTTGGCTTTCGTCAAAATGTCATAAGTCACATGTCAAGTTCTACCTATCATTATCTTGTTAATTTGAACCCATCCGTACATACCCCTGACTTTGGTCAAATGATAATACGACTGTCCCAAACTAACTCATCTATATGTGCAACAAATGAATACCCAGCAGCTACCAAACACTATGCCTTGACTTTGGCCAAAATGCATAGCTTGAATACTACTGAATACCCAAATGAATTGACGGAGGGCTACGAATGGTTTTGGCGAAACCGTGAACATAGTGAACTTGATATGACCGAAGGAACCTGATAGCTTTTGAAAGGAGTGGTTAAAGCTCCGCAATTAAAAATATCTTCTATTTTAAAAATAACTGAGTGGTTTCTTTTAAACTGTTCCAACGATTCAAATTTGGTTTATTTTCTTTGCATTAATAATAATGCGTCCCATCATTAACGTATCATTATAGAAAACAACGAAAATACAACGTCCTCTTATGCCATCCGCATTCGCCACGGGGTCTCGTCATCACCCGTTTGGTTACTTAACTAACGACAGAGCGGGGGCTGGGCTAGCGCGGGTGTAAAACATAAGTGACGTCTAAATAGCTATCATATATAGATATTGTACATTCGTCAGACGCAATAATAGGCATTCCAGATCACAGATGAACATTATTGGATATACTAGCAATTTGTGTTTCCTTTGAGCCTGCAACGAAAGACGGATTAAACAGTTGTGATGAACAGCCATTACCCCAACCTAGACCCCTATGGGCACGGCAAACTACCAGCCAAGTACCCGAAGTGAAGCGGTCTCCCTCAACAACGTGAGTAGACCACTAAACACTTCAAAGTACCCGGTAGTTTGTGCACCCCACCTTGGGTCTATCTTAGGAGCAAAAATCAGTAAAATGAAATAATACAACGGTGGCTACAACCGCAACCTGGATGTACCCCACAAAAGAATATAACAACATATTACAATTTACATCGAATGAATGAATATAAAAGCCCATCTCAAACCCCGGCTAATCATCACAACGATCCAATCAAGTTCATAAGCACAAACAGTAAAATCATTACAGAAATGTGCAACCCTCTGCCAACCGACATACTAGCAGTTAGGGGAGATTTACGAACACATTATACAATTCACAGATATAATCTAATTAGCCAAACATCGTAGAATTTCGATCGAGCAAACACAATAGATTCTACTCCAAAAACTTCTCTGTGCACCTGAGACTTGAGCAGAAACTAAACATTCCAGAAAGAACAAAATAATCACAGAAGAGTTCTGGGGAATTTTGGGCTGACTTGGCCCCAACTCGGCAGTGGATCCGCGGCCGATCGCATGGATCTGCCGTGGTTCCGCGGCGTCGTGGCCGATTCAGGAACCTAAATTTCTCCAGTATTCTTATATTTTCCTGCATGTAATTTTAGAGGTCCCTGAAAAATTTTTAGACCCCTTTTTAAAATCGACAGAAACTTGATAAAAATGATGTTTTATCCGGTTCGTTTTGCGATCGAATTTCTAACGACTTTGCTAACAAGTTAGTTATGGTTTAGCGAGGCTCTGATACCACTGTAAGTCGACGTTGTACACCCCACGAGTTGCTGGGAGACAGAAATATGAAAAACAATCTTTTGCTTTAAACTAACATCGACTAACCGAAAGGATCTTTGCTAAACTATAACTAACACTAACATAGGAGTAATTAGCTACTATGAAAGAAGATTATACCTAATGAACTAAGTCCTTCTTCTTCTCGTTAACCACCTCTTCGTCGGCCTCCTCTTTGTAATAGAAGATCCATCCGAGAGCTTCTACTCCAAGCTTTGTCTCTAATCTTAAGGTAACTAGGTTTCTCAAAGTGCTAATCTAAGCAACCTAGGGAATATAGAGTATGATTATGGATTAATGAGTCTTGCTAATCCTTGATCTCAACACATGAGTGGTTAGGATTAGGGTTTGAAGAAAGAGAGCTTGAGGAGAGAGAAGGTGAGAGTGAGAATGAAATGAAATAATATCTCATTTGAATATATGAAGCAAAATGATTTATTAAATGAATAAATCAAATGATTTATCAACCATGCTTCATTTATTCATTATGATTGATTCATCTCATGAGTCATTAGTCATTTAATTCACCATTAACTACATGAATGAATCACACAAATGAGTCACAAAATCAATAAATGCAAATGCCACCTTAGCACCCAAGTCATCATCCTTCTAGAAGCTTCTCGCCAAATTATGAGAACGCCCCTCCTATCCGTGAAAACATGGAAAAACTTTAGACTGTATAAATCCAATAATCCGATACAAGAATCTGGCCTAAACCAAAGCCGGCTAGTAAAAACTGTTCGAATATCGTACGTGCGTAAAAACACGTATGCGTCCGAACCCTTGTCGTAAAAACATACGACCTCTATATCGTTTCGCCCGAAGCAGGGAAACACTCTGTGTGGGATTCTAAAGACTCGACTACTACGCTGGCAGTAGGTTTAACCATAGACCGCAAGCGGCACTAGATGTACGTAACGTTCCCCAGGTAGATGTCGATAAGAAGGCCGATGAGGAAACCCATCCGAACACCTACTGAGCCTGATGTGACAATCTCCGTACAGTCCGGTATGTTCGTCTAGGACTACCGCATATCGGGCCAAGGGGGCGGCAAGCGTCAGTCCCCTAAAAGCGGTATAAGTCGTGTCGGAGCGAAGCCCATTACACCTTGAGAAACTACTGGAAAACCTACCGGTAAATCTCGCTTGCCCAGGCCAGGGACTTTGCGTAATGGCTCTCCAAACACAGCGCGATATCAACTCCCAATACCGGGAGAGACGAATCCTGTCTAACCGCCACTGCCTCGAAGTGCTCGGGACTGCACCCAACTGCTATCTGTTTGCAGGACTCCTTTGAGCTGTGGTAGGGTAGCAATCTAAGAACAGTGGGATACACTCGAGGCGAAGTAGCAGTGTCAAGTCTGCGGACTTTGCTGTACTCATGTCACCTGGGAACTGTTAACTGACGACGGGTATAATACCAACCAACAGATCCCCGCGAGTCCGGTCCGGTGTGCCCGTAACACAATGAGCACCTGTATACTATCTCCAGTACGACGTACTGATGGCTGTGGGATAGACCATCTCCCCAACTAGGATGAGAAGCGTACACACTAGTCTACTCCGGAGTATCGATGCCCTGTCTCGATAATCCTATGATTAGGGACCTGAAAAAGGATGTGCTTGTAGACTACCCAGCCCCCACTAGTGTGACTGCCATCACAACGCTGATAGTCAAGCAAGATCCTAAGGGCTCCATCAATACGTACACATAGATTAAGATAGATAAAACCAAGTAGCATACTACCATGTTTAGCAAGACTGTTAATATAACTGTCAATATCCCAAGTTTCCATTAAGTAATATACAAGCTAGTATGATACAATAATGGTCCCTAGGGCGTATACACTAACATGGTGTTCCTACATGCATAGTATCCGACAGAGGCACCCAGTTTACTAGCCGTCTTTGGCAGAAGCTTGAGGAAGTTTTGGGTACCCGGTTGAGTTTTAGCATCGCTTTTCATCCACAGACCGACGGTCAGTCGGAGCGGACTATACAGACTCTAGAGGATATGCTTCGGGCGTGTGTGCTTGATTTTGGTGGCAGTTGGGATCGTCACTTGCCATTGATTGAGTTCTCCTACAACAACAGCTTTCAGGAGACTATTCAGATGGCACCTTTTGTGTCTTTGTACGGTAGGAAGTGTCGATCGCCAGTCTGTTGCACTGAACTCAGTGAGAGTAGGGTTTCGGGACCCCAGCTAGTTCAGGAGACTACGGAGAAGATCCAGTTGATTCAGGACAGGATGAGAGCAGCCCAGTGCAGGCAGAAGTCTTATGCTGACCGTCGTCGTCGCAGACTTGAGTTCGCAGTAGGGGGTCATGTATTCCTGAGGATTTCTCCGATGAAGGGCGTTATGCGATTTGGGAAGAGGGAGAAGCTCAGTCCCAGATTTGTAAGTCCTTTCGAGATCCTTGAGCGAGTGGGTTCTGTTGCTTATCGTTTGGCGCTCCCGCCTAGTTTTCCAGATGTTCACCCCGTTTTCCATGTGTCGATACTTTGTAGATACCTTCATGACCTTTCGCACATAATTCAGCATGAGACCATTCAGCTTGAGCGCGATCTTTCGTTCACCGAGCAGCCGGTAGTTATTTTTGATCGGCAGGTGAAGAAACTTCGATCAAAGGTCTTTCCATCTGTGAAGGTTCTTTGGCGTAGCCCTACTAGTGAGGAGATCACTTGGGAGGCCGAGAGCGAGATGCTGAAGAAATTCCCTCATCTCTTCGAAGGTACGCGTAGTTAAATTTTAGTTCGGGGACCGAGTAACATTTTAGAAATCGTTATGCGAATTTTTCCATTTTAGGGTAAAATAGTCGGTGTTTTCCGTTTTAACCCGATTGTGATCAAACCTCTGTACAGACTTGACTGCGCCTAGTTTAACTAGAATAGTGCTAGTGCGCAGGCTTTGGGGGTCAATTGGAAGTTTTGGTTCACATAGAATTTCTCCCTAATTAAATATTATTTTAAGGTGTTATTTATGCACTAAATTAGTGGTAATTACATTTTGGGTTGGGTTAATTACTTCTAATTTGAATCATTGCTAAACTAATCAAGTTTAAGTTAAGTTAAACCATCCATCCAATATCTAGATATTTTAGTGGCAAAACGATTTAAATTTTTTACAGAAAAGAAAAGAAAGAAATGGTGGCAATTTGCATTTAATGATGCATTTATTGTTTTGTGCTAGAATTTTCTTCACCCTTTACACAACCCCCCCATACACAAACTTGTATTAGCCGAGCCCCCCAAATCTGCCCATTTCTTTTCCTTTGCTCATTTCTACAACTTCTAGCTTTCTAAGTTCATCAAAAATCCTAAAATAAATCCACAAATTCATAAATAAAACATAACCCATCATTTCCCTTCACTAAACTAGCATGGATCTTTAAGAAAAACATGATTTTTGGAGGCAAACGATGATGAATCTAGTTGCTTTGGTGTGTTCTTGAAGAGGTATAATTTCAAATCCAAATCTTTAATTTGTTGTATTAAATCACTTAGCTAGCTAATTAATTGATTAATATAGCTTTAAACTCATGTTTAATTCATTCATAATAATTTTAAAGTGTCACGTCCCGAAAGTACGGAACATGACCGACACTTAAACTACGAAACGTTTCGAGGCGTACGTAATCTAAGTAAACCGAAAACCCAGAAATCCAAACTAAGAAAAGTAGTACAGTGAAGGAAAACCAATTTAAAACAAGTAGTTTTAATAGCATAAGCCGAATTATGCGGTTTTTAAGAACATCAAAATTTATTGAAAATTTCGGTAGAGTCTCCTTTGTAAATACTGGCCCCGAAAGGGGATACAACATGAATAGTATACGAAATCAATAAAAAGGCATCCCCAAGCGGGAGCTAGCTCTTCGTCAATCGACGGTCACAACCACACGAGCAAAATAATATACAACGCCAACGGCGAGGATCAAAATTCAAAAGGAAACTCAAAACCACAAGAAAACCTCAGAAATATAACGCGCGACTCTAAGGTCGAAGGAATAACATCACTGGTCTCTATCTCAAAATAAATACATGTTTGGTTGATGGAACTTCTAGATACAACAGAATAATAATATACAAGATATATAATGGGGGTACGATACAAGTAAACCCACCTACTAGCAAATCACCCGAAGGAAACTATGCCCGCAAGCCGTAAAGAAACCTGTACGGCAAACCTGCAAGAAACTGGGGCACAACGGGGGTGAGTTGCCAACTCGTGAATAGAAAAACATCTACGAATAGAAATCGCATAAATAACGCAACCTAGGTCAATGATCATAATATATCCTCAATATATATAACATGCAACCTATAACAAGGCTAGGGTAAATATCTAACCCGAGTGTAATCTCATGTGCCCGTGTCAGTGCCTCAGGTAGCAATATATCATATGAATGAGGTATGAATGCATGAAAACAGAATACATGTAAATGAAGAACCGTTTTCATAATTTAGTGAGATTTCCTTTGTATTTTTAAAATGAGGTATCATAATGAAATCAGCATAAAACAGTGCCTAGCATTGGCACAAAACGTAATCTCAATATCTCTATATCTCTGTATCACAGTCTCTATACCTCAATTATCTTGAAATCTCAATGACTCAATCACAATATCTAGGGCGCCGTCAATCCAGACCGGCCCCTACCATCCATCTCAAGACCACGACGGTATCCTCCGGATATCCGACGCGTTGGGTAAAATCACCGGTAGGTAGTGCTCCCCTGCCAGGCTCACATCGTCATCATCACGCGCTTCTTGCCCCGGGGTACCTTACCGGGTCCACCATGTACCCGAAACGGTTCATCCATCTCCTCGAATCGGGTCTCGAAATCCATCCGCAAACTCATGGTGGACGACTTATACATCATGGGAAAAGCCGCACTTTTATTTTAAAAGAGAGAAAACGTTTATTTATGTTTTTACGGTTTTCCTCCAAATCCAGAAAATCTCATGGAAATCCGAATCCAAAACCTCAATAACACGTAAAATAGTGAATATATGCATGAGAATCCATGAATGCGGCATAACAATGAATAACAGTATGCGTGAAGTAGCAGGTAATAACTACAATGTCTAAACTAACATATAAGGCAAGTACGCTATGTCAAGCAATAATATTTTCTAAGGTGTACGTGACATGACAATTACCGATGAAGATGTGTGTGAGCCGGCAAGTAAGTGTACGTGGTACATACGCATCATCGGTAATGGTGCTGGTGTCCTAACAATATGATATCAGCATTTCAATACGAAATTATAACATAAGTATGTGATGCAAAGCGAACCACAATAATACGCGGGAGTTGAATACTAGACGCAACTGTAACTAACCTGCATTAATCTAATATAAGTCATACAAATGGTGCCTTTTGAAATAACACGAATCATAGGGTTTTGAAAATAGGGGCTACGGTGTTTTTATGAAAAGATACGTCTTTTGAAATATTCGTAGGATCCCTTGGGCTGTCTTTTAAAATATCCACGATTCGTTAGTTTTTGAAATAGGTAAGAATCGAATCTAATCTAACAACTAAACTAAACTAAAGGGCTAAGCTAACAAGCTGGACTACAGGTAAGGAAACCGCCTAACATCTGAGTCGATCCATATACATACCTGTATATATATTAGTCGGTGATCCCGCCTCAATAATATCATATCCGATACCATATCTACAATCATACATCCCAAGTCAAGAGCGCGGATCAATCATCAAGATATAGCTCGTACGTAAATCCGTCGTACGGCATCCCCAAATCTGGGTACGGGTCAATATCATATTCCTCACAACATTCCTCTGGTATCCTCTTTATTCAAGATCATAGTCTAGGGTACTGACCTATGTCTAGTACAATACTAATATCCTCAATATACTCATGATCTGACTACTGATCGACAATCTCGTACAAACCGATATCGTCAGCACATATCATCATCAAGGGGTATACATCGCCCTATACAGCCTAATATCAATATCCTAGCATATCATGCCTCATATCACGATCACATGACAACCATTTTATTTATAACACTATTCACCCGTATCGTCGTCCCAAGATCCGCTATAACACCAGGACGTACCTCAAGTACGAATCCTGCCATATCACCGCTATCCCAACCACAAAACAAATCTCATCGACTCAGCTCAATCCCAAGTATCATCCTCAAATCCGTATGTGAACACATAGTCCCATACCCATGTGATCACATAACTATAAAGAATCCCATGAGCACATATAAATAGGAATGTATGCAAGTATGTATGCGTGTATGTGTAGTGCAACACTACCCTAGGGTTCGCAACACTAAAATAATCCAACGCACCAATATCCATCCTAAACATCGTTATTAATCCCAAATAACATATAATTATTGCTGGTGTGTATACGCATCCATATACACCCCCACGGACTGCGGGGGTGCTATACGCCATCCACCCGACTTCTCCCCGTAGATATAAATCTACTCACCTGGTCCTCGCTCGCCGGTGCCGACGTCGCCACGCGCTTGCTTGTCATCTCGAAGTCCACATGAAGTACCTACATATCATAACACATCGTATCGCATTAAAATCCGACTCATGACCAAAACAACTCACGAATCCCACATAGGTCAAAACCTATGGTTGCTCTCACAAACAAACCCAAAAACCCTCGACGTCGGCGTGCAAACGCCCGACCTTCGAGAAAAACCCAAGTACACTCATTTGCACATTCACGAATACTAATTTAAATATAGAATAGGTTAAAATTCACAAAAACCCCAAATTCACTTTAGAAGCCATTTTTCCGAAAATCTAGCAAGCAAAAATTACCCGTTTTAGTACAAAACACGACGTTTAAATGAATGTAGTGGCCAATATACTTATTAAATATCTTAAATAAGTCATATAAATCATTTCCATAATTTAATTTCAGCAAACCATATATGTTCAAAAAAACTAGTTTGCAAAAATACCGATTTTAACTCTTTTTAAAGCAAAATTCACAATTTAACAATTAAGCTTGGTTTTGCATGATCCAAAGTCATTAAACCACTCATTATAATATTAATAATGACATGAAACCATAATTATATTTTAATCTTAAGCATTTAACAATTTTCCAAAAACCCTAGTTAGCAAAATAACTTAATTAGGACATTTTATAAGTAATGGTTTGTAATTAACAACTAGATTAGCTTTCTACTATACTTAAGATGTTAATCCACATCACTAAACCATGCACAATATATCACAACATAATTTCATAACAAAACCCTAATCTAAACCTCCTCTTGAAAACCCACATCTTTAAATTAACCCATAATTAAACGTATAATTAGGCTAGACTAAAGTATTTAGCAACAATTTAAACAAAAGGCCAAGATTTATACCTCATGAACCTTGGATGAAACTTGAGATCTAAACCTCCAATTTGAAATCCTTGCACCAAGATCCATGCTAAAGGAGATGAGAGAAAATGGGTAGGAGTCGGATTTGGATTTTAGCTTGATTTTTGAGGTATTTTGATGAATTTTTGATGCAAAATGAGAGAGGGAGAGAGAGGGGCTGTTGGTGGTGCAGGAAAAGGGAGGGCTTGGCTGAAATTGAGAGAAGAGGAGAGAGAGTGAGGTGGGGAAAGATAACATCTAGTCAACCTAGTCAAATTCCACTCTCATTTCTACATTTCCTTTTTCTTTTCTTTTCTTTTCTTTTGCAAAACAAGTGGGGACAAGAGAGGGGGGCTGCTGAATTCAGCCAAGGGGGAGGGAAAATGGGGGTGTGTGAGTGTGGGTATGGGTGTGGGGTGATGGAAAATGATAAATACTATACCCCCAAACATCCATTAACACTAAATTCACTATTTAAGCCTTTTTCTTCGATATTTTCTAAACCGTTTTGGCAAACCATTTCATTTCAAAAACCACATGATAAAATTTTGTTTATTGTGTTATGATGCACAAAATTTGTTTCAACTCAGTCCAATTTGTAATTTTCCCTAATTAAATATATTAGTGACGGCTTAAAATACTATTAAAATAATTAATTTCAGAAAATTTGAAATTTCATCAGTGGCTCAATAAATACCAAATACTAGCAATTACATAGCTAGAATATGTATATTTAATTTTATAATAAAGATATTTGTATTTTGACTTTTTACAGAAAACCCCCTTATTTTACCTTTTTTTGAAATTTCACCGAAACGATTTTCAAAACGTTACAATCTTCCCCCCTTAAAGAAATTCCGTCCCCGAATTTAAATTAAAACTTCCCTCAAATACTAAAATATTTCAGCCAAAACCATCAAATCGCCGGGGCTCCGAAATCATAAATACATAAAGCAAATCGTAGCGCAACTCATGCGCATGAAAAATGAGCATATAACTCAAATCAGAACTCCGTCAAGCATCCCGCAATCATCGGAGTCATGGGGAAGACATCAATACCAAATCCAAAGCAAAACCAATATGATATAACTCGAAACTATATATGTAAAATATATTCAGGTACTGTCCTCTGACTAGTCCTGCTCAGTACGAAAACACATAGCAATATCATAAAAACGTACTGCTCTATAAGAAAAATCAATCCCAAAATACGCGTAAGCATACTACGTGCGTCTTGTGCGCACGGAGATCAAAATCCAAATATGTGCCATATATATGCACAGAAACAACATCTAAGTGCATCGGGTTTGCACGAAACATCTGTCGTAGGCAACATGTGTGCCTGACAGCAAAATCAGGTGCATCTGACATGCACGAAAAATCTCGATTTAGTGAATCTGGTGTGCACCAAAATCACACTTCAAAACATGCGCCCAACATGCGCGAAAATCCAAATCAGGTGCATCCATCGTGCACGAAATCATGAAATCCAATATCAAGTGCCGAACATGCGCAAAATCAAATCAGGTGCACAAGATGCACAAAACAAATATCGAACATCACCATCGAAATAAAAGTCCAATGCATCTAAGTGCACAAAAGGCGTATCACTGCACTGCAAGCGTATATAAACTATACAGAGTGCAGGAACCAAATCGTGTGCGTGCATACGCAAAAAATCAACTCAAATGTCTAAAACCGTAAAATCACAAACATGTGAAACCCAAGCACTAAAACGATATCAAGTGCAACACTGTGCAAAGATCGTAAATCCTCAATCATCAAAATTAAATCATTCGAATAAATCACCCAAAACATCGAAATCAATAATGGCGGCATAGTACCGCTCAAGCGCATCCTCTAAGAATCTCGGGCCAACTGTCGCGGTCACTAATGGGACGTCTCGTCGATGATTATGAACTCTGGCCTGCTGGTGTGCGTAACAATGACCACTCCTGGGTCAAGATCTTCACTGGGAATTACCAATCTCTCGGTCCATCGGCTCATCGGCCTTGTCAGGTGTGCTAACGGGGATGATCCCGTTCTGGCACGCCTCTTGTCATCTCCCGGTCAATCATCGCGACCACTCGTAAGACAGCATATCACTGGCGTCGGCCTCTGGCTCTCTGAATGTACGTGACACATCTGATCCTGGGTGCAAGTATCATTGCAGCAGTGTCCTGGAAGGAATCCTGCTCACAGTCTCTTCCATGTCTCGTCTCTGCCAACTGTCCGGAAGTCATCGTCCTTTCCTATATCTGCATCTTGCTCCAGAACGGCTGCATACCCATCGCGACTCCTTCTGGATGGTATATCCAGTACTCTGCCTCGGCATGCGTATCACATCTCTGATGTCGGCGGAGTGGAACGTCGTCTTATCCAGATCTTGTACGGACCTCTTTACTCCACTTTCTCTAATGTCGACTGCTTCGGAATTGTCTCATCGTGGCTACATGGACTGAGCTCCAACGGCTATCCTCGTATCGGGAGTCTCCCAAGAAATGCATCTCACCACCTAGCATCCGAATTAAGTCGAGCCATCCGATCGAGTCGTCAAAACCTCATAATCCCCAAGAGCTCAACCTCTTGGGCACAGTTTAATAGTATCGAGTACATACCACAACATCGGTGGTCCAGCCGTAGAAGGGCAAACCCAATCCTCACTAATGGCGCCGTAGAACTGCCGCAAACCCGAAGGTTCAAAGGCTTTCACACGGTCATTAAGTCGAGTTAGGGTTTCATTCTTCTAGAGGGACCATAGAATTGCCTGCATGTCTTTCCGACTACTTTAAACTTGGAATAATAGGTTTCTGACATTCGATCGTCTCTGTCGACTCCCAACGTCTCCGGGTGAAGTCGTCTCTAGCTGGAATCAATCTATCTGATGACCTCGCATCGGGGTAGGCGAACGATCCACATGTCCTAGTCATTCATCCTCGATGACTAGCGACCTTCTATCATCTCTTAGTACAACTCGTTCTGCACTAATTCCAGCATTTGGGGCAATATCTTATCGTTCGCAGCAATAACTGGCTCGCTCGTCTGCATGCTGAACAGTGCCTCGATCATCATGAATAAGCAACACACCAACGGTCATCAAGATCTGGCTGGCCTCTATCATTGGCTCAATCCTCTAGTGTCGATCAGCACATCCGAGTAACCTCATAAAGGCGATCCGCTAAACGCTCGTGGCGCGGAAACACAGTAAAAAGACACATCTCTGCAATCGTGTGTTGCCGAAATTTCGCCCTGGTCAGTCCTCGTTCGTGACGAGCTCGTGCTGACCGCAACTCTAGCTGTAGCTCTCCCTGCCCGTAATCGTGGCAGCAAAACCATAACTGGTACTGATGAGGCTAGATCGGAATGAATATAATACTGAGCAAAGAAATGTACATCCTAAGGCTTCTTAAGTGGAGTAGCGTATCGTAAATATGCCGCGGAACATACCTACGGTACGTCACTCTACTTTAGTCACCTATTCCATCAACCAAGGGTCATCCTACGCTCCGAAGGTAAAACCTAATGCTCTGATACCAACTTTGTCACGTCCCGAAAGTACGGAACATGACCGACACTTAAACTACGAAACGTCTCGAGGCGTACGTAATCTAAGTAAACCGAAAACCCAGAAATCCAAACTAAGAAAAGTAGTAGAGTGAAGGAAAACCAATTTAAAACAAGTAGTTTTAATAGTATAAGCCGAATTATGCGGTTTTTAAGAACATCAAAATTAACTGAAAATTTCGGCAGAGTCTCCTTTGTAAATACTGGCCCCCAAACGGGATACAACATGAATAGTATACGAAATCAATAAAAAGGCATCCCCAAGCGGGAGCTAGCACTTCGTCAATCGACGGTCACAACCACACAAGCAATATAATATACAACGCCAACGGCGAGGATCAAAATTCAAAAGGAAACTCAAAACCACAAGAAAACCGCAGAAATATAACGCGCGGCTCTAAGGTCGAAGGAATAACATCACTGGTCTCTATCTCAAAATAAATACATGTTTGGTTGATGGAACTTCTAGATACAACAGAATAATAATATACAAGATATATAATGGGGGTACGATACAAGTAAACCCACCTACTAGCAAATCAACAGAAGGAAACTATGCCCGTAAGCCGTAAAGAAACCTGTACGGCAAACCTGCAAGAAACTGGGGCACAACGGGGGTGAGTTGCCAACTCGTGAATAGAAAAACATCTACGAATAGAAATCGCATAAATAACGCAACCTAGGTCAATGATCATAATATATCCTCAATATATATAACATGCAACCTATAACAAGGCTAGGGTAAATATCTAACCCGAGTGTAATCTCATGTGCCCGTGTCAGTGCCTCAGGTAGCAATATATCATATGAATGAGGTATGAATGCATGAAAACAGAATACATGTAAATGAAGAACCGTTTTCATAATTTAGTGAGATTTCCTTTGTATTTTTAAAATGAGGTATCATAATGAAATCAGCATAAAACAGTGCCTAGCATCGGCACAAAATGTAATCCTAATATCTCGATATCTCTGTATCACAGTCTCTGTACCTCAATTATCTCGAAATCTCAATGCCTCAATCACAATATCTAGGGCGCCGTCAGTCCAGACCGGCCCCTACCATCCATCTCAAGACCACGACGGTATCCTCCGGATATCCGACGCGTCGGGTAAAATCACCGGTAGGTAGTGCTCCCCTGCCAGGCTCACATCGTCATCATCACGCGCTTCTTGCCCAGGGGTACCTTACCGGGTCCACCATGTACCCGAAACGGTTCATCCGTCTCCTCGAATCGGGTCTCGAAATCCATCAGCAAACTCATGGTGGACGACTCATACATCATGGGAAAAGCCGCACTTTTTATTTTAAAAGAGAGAAAAGGTTTATTTATGTTTTAGCGGTTTTCCTCCAAATCCAGAAAATCTCATGGAAATCCGAATCCAAAACCTCAATAACACGTAAAATAGTGAATATATGCATGAGAATCTATGAATGCGGCATAACAATGAATAACAGTATTCATGAAGTAGCAGGTAATAACTACAATGTCTAAACTAACATATAAGGCAAGTATGCTATGTCAAGCAATATTATTTTCTAAGGTGTACGTGACATGGCAATTACCGATGAAGATGTGTGTGAGCCGGCAAGTAAGTGTACGTGGTACATACGCATCATCGGTAATGGTGCTGGTGTCCTAACAATATGATATCAACATTGCAATAAGAAATTATAACATAAGTATGCGATGCGAAGCGAACCACAATAATACGCGGGAACTGAATACTAGACGCAAGTGTAACTAACCTGCATTAATCTAATATAAGTCCTACAAATGGTGCCTTTTGAAATAACACGAATCATGGGGTTTTGAAAATAGGGGCTACGGTGTTTTTATGAAAAGATACGTCTTTTGAAATATCCGTAGGATCCCTAGGGCTGTCTTTTAAAATACCCACGATTCGTTAGTTTTTGAAATAGGTAAGAATCGAATCTAATCTAACAACTAAACTAAACTACAGGGCTAAGCTAATAAGCTGGACTACAGGTAAGGAAACCGCCTAACATCTGAGTCGATCCATATACATACCTGTATATATATTAGTCGGTGATCCCGCCTCAATAATATCATATTCGATACCATATCTACAATCATACATCCCAAGTCAAGAGTGCGGATCAATCATCAAGATATAGCTCGTACGTAAATCCGTCGTACGGCATCCCCAAATCTGGGTACGGGTCAATATCATATTCCTCACACCATTCCTCTGGTATCCTCTTTATTCAAGATCATAGTCTAGGGTACTGACCTATGTCTAGTACAATACTAATATCCTCAATATACTCATGATCTGACTACTGATCGACAATCTCGTACAAACCGATATCGTCAGCACATATCATCATCAAGGGGTATACATCGCCCTATACGGCCTAATATCAATATCCTAGCATATCATGCCTCATATCACGATCACATGACGACCATTTTATTTATAACACTATTAACCCGTATCGTCGTCTCAAGATCCGCTATAACACCAGGACATACCTCAAGTACGAATCCTGCCATATCACCGCTATCCCAACTACAAAACAAATCTCATCGACTCAGCTCAATCCCAAGTATCATCCTCAAATCCGTATGTGAACACATAGTCCCATACCCATGTGATCACATAACTATAAAGAATCCCATGGGCATATATAAATAGGAATGTATGCAAGTATGTATGCGTATATGTGTAGTGCAACACTATCCTAGGGTTCGCAACACTAAAATAATCCAACACACCAATATCCATCCTAAACATCGTTATTAATCCTAAATAACATATAATTATTGCTGGTGTGTATACGCATCCGTATACACCACCACGAACTGCGGGGGTGCTATACGCCATCCACCCGACTTCTCCCCGTAGATATAAATCTACTCACCTGGTCCTCGCTCGCCGGTGCCGACGTCGCCACGCGCATGCTTGTCGTCTCGAAGTCCACATGGGGTACTTACATATCATAACGCATCGTATCGCATTAAAATCCGACTCATGACCAAAACGACTCACGAATCCCACATAGGTCAAAACCTATGGTTGCTCTCACAAACCAACCCAAAAACCCTCGACGTCGGCGTGCAAACGCCCGACCATCGATAAAAACCCAAGTACACCCATTTGCACATTCACGAATACTAATTTAAATATAGAATAGGTTAAAATTTACAAAAAGCCCAAATTCACTTTAGAAGCCATTTTTCCGAAAATCTAGTAAGGAAAAATTACCCGTTTTAGTACAAAACTCGACGTTTAAATGAATGTAGCGGCCAATATACTTATTAAATATCTTAAATAAGTCATATAAATCATTTCCATAATTTAATTTCACCAAACCATATATGTTCAAAAAAACTAGTTTGCAAAAATACCGATTTTAACTCTTCTTAAAGCAAAATTCACAATTTAACAATTAAGCTTGGTTTTGCATGATCCAAAGTCATTAAACCACTCATTATAAAATTAATAATGACATGAAACCATAATTATATTTTAATCTAAAGCATTTAACAATTTTCCAAAAACCCTAGTTAGCAAAATAACTTAATTAGGACATTTTATAAGTAATGGTTTGTAATTAACAACTGGATTAGCTTTCTACTAAACTTAAGATGTTAATCCACATCACTAAACCATGCACAATATATCACAACACAATTTCACAACAAATCCCTAATCTAAACGTCCTCTTTAAAACCCACATCTTTAAATTAACCCATAATTAAACGTATAATTAGGCTAGACTAAAGTATTTAGCAACAATTTAAACAAAAGGCCAAGATTTATACCTCATGAACCATGGATGAAACTTGAGATCTAGACCTCAAATTTAAAATCCTTGCACCAAGATCCATGCTGTAACGTTTTGAAAAATCGTTTCGGTGAAATTTCGAAAAAACGGTAAAATAAGGGGGTTTTCTGTAAAAAGTCAAAATACTAATATTTTTATTATAAAATTAAATATACATATTCTAGCTATGTAATTGCTAGTATTAGGTGTTTATTGACCCACTGGTGAAATTTCAAATATTCTGAAAATTTTTCCGAAATTAATTATTTTAATATTATTTTGAGCCGTCACTAATAAATTTAATTAGGGAAAATTACAAATTGGAATGAGTTGAAACAAATTTTGTCCATCATAAAACATTAAACAAAATTTTATCATGTGGTTTTTGAAACGAAATCGTTTGCCAAAACGGTTTAGAAATTATTGAAGAAAAAAGGCTTTTTTAGTGAATTTAGTGTAAATGGATGTTTGGGGTAATACATTTATCTTTTTTCCTCACCCGCACTCACCCACACCCTCTCTTCTCTCTCCAAATCAGCAGCCCCAAGCTGTCCCCCATCATTTCCCCACAAAAAAAGTCAAAGCAAACAAAGAAAAGTAAAGAAAACAATAAAGAAATGTATTTTGGTGATTGGATACTTGGAGGATGGGCTTTGTTTGACTTGCACCCACACCCACATCCTCTCACTCACCTCTCCCCCTCTCCTTTCAGTCGAGACCCTCCCATCTCCCTGCTGCAACAGCCCCTCCCCCCTCTTCTCCTTCTCATTCACCTCAAAAATTCCACAAAATGCCCAAAATTCAACACAAAAAGCTCACAAAATCAAATTCCAACTCCTACCCATTTTTCCTTAGCCTAACATGCTTGGATTGTGGTGAAAAGAGAGCAAATTGGAGGTCAAGATTTTCATGCTAGATCTCAAATCTGGTGAGGTATAAATCTTAACCTTTTGTTAAATTGTTGTTTGAATACTTTAAATCTAGCATAATTAGTTAATAATTTGGGTTTAATTGAATGTTTTGAAAAATATAGTAAGGGTTTGTGTTTTCAATTAAGGTTTTTATTATATCTTTAGGGATGTAATGTTTAGTTTAACATCTTAATATATGAAAAACCTAGTTTGGTTGATTAAATTGCATTTGTTATATGTAAATTGTCCAAATCACACATATTTGTAAATTAGGTTATGGTAATTAATTCAAAATTGAGAATTTTGAATATGGTTAGGGTTTTATCATCTCATTAGCTACATAGTGTGTAGTTTAACACTTTAGATATATGCAAAACCTAGCTAGTTGTTGAATTGAAAATTTGGTTTTAAAAATGTTAATAGAATTGTTATCCTTGCAAACTAGAAATTTTGTTTAAATACAAATTGTTGAAATAAAAATATGGAGGTGATTTGTATGACCTAATTATGTTTTTAAGTGAGCATTTTGGCCAGTAGAATCGTTAAAATATTTAGTTTGGATAAAACATCAAGTTTTGAACCGAAATGGGAAATTGTGCTAACTAGGTTTTTGGGAAGTAAAACGAATTGTTTACTTTTATGGTTTTGATTAATTAAAACCTATTTCTTATATAATTAGTGAGTTTTGAAACCACGATTGGTGCGTCTGGGGTTTTCTCGATGGTTTGGCGTTTGTACGCCGACATCGAGGGTTTTTGGGTTGATTTGTGAGAATAACCGTAGGCTTTGACCTACGTGAGATTCAGGTATCCTTTTGGTTTTAAATTGGATTTTTATGCGGAACGATACATTGTGACATATAGGTACCCCATGTGGACTTCGAGACGACAGCAAGCGTGTGGTGACGTCGGCACCGGCTAGCGAGGACCAGGTGAGTAGATTTATATCTACGGGGAGAAGTCGGGTGGATGGCGTATAGCACCCCCGCAGTCCGTAGTGTAGCTTATATATATATGTTTATATATGTGTTTTATGATACGAGAATGTTTATTCATGTTATGATTAGGTGTTCATGGATTAGCTTTGGGTTAGTTGCGAAACCCTAGAGTAGTTGTTATACCCACATACGCACACGCAGACTTGCATACTTTACTTTCTTGTGCGCAGATTGGGATGTGTATATATGTATATATGCGTGGGTATGGGACTATGCATATGTACATTCATATACGCATGCATGGATAATGAGGATAGTACTTGGGATTTAAGATGAGTCGATGAGATTTGATTTGAGGCCGTGAGATCGGTGATATAGCAGGGTTCGTATTTGAGATACGACATGACGTTGTAGCGGGTCCTTGACGTAGTGTTTCACACACGTGCATGCATACTTAGGCGGTATCAGTATTGTACTAGGCATAGATCAGTACCCCGATCATGATATCTGATAAAGAGAATACCAGGTGAATACTATGATGAATGTGATATTGACCCGTACCCAGATTTGGGATGCCGTACGACGGATTTACGTATGAGCTATATTGATGATTGATCCGCACTCTTGACTTGGGATGCCTGCTTATAGATATGGTATCGGATATGATATTATTGAGGCGGGATCACCGACTGTATATATACAGGTATGTATATGTATCGACTCAGATGATAGGCGGCTTCCTTACCTGTAGTTCAGCTTGTTAGTTCAGCCGTATAGTTTAGTGTAGTTGTTAGATTAGATTAGACTCCTACCTATTTCAAAACTAGCGGATCGTGGATATTTTAAAAGATAGGTCAAGGGATCTACGGATATTTCAAAAGACGTATCCTTTCTTAAAAACCACCGTAGCCCCTATTTTCAAAACCCCGCGATTCGTGTTATTTCAAATGGCACCATTGTTTAATATTTAGCTCCCGCTCATTTTGGTTGCTCGCTCCACATCGCATATTTACATTGTTATTTCATATTGCATTGTTGACATTATGCTGTTAGGACACCAGCACCATTACCGATGATGCGTATGTACCACATACACCTACTTGCCGGCTCACACACATCTTCATCGGTAATTGCCATGTCACGTACACCTTAGAAAATATTATTGCTTAACTTAGCTTGATAGCCAGTAGTTTGACATAATATTAGTGTATATACCTTATATGCCAGCTTAGATATTGTAGTTATTACTTGTCGCTTCATGCATACTGTTATTCATTCTCATGCTTATATTCATGGTTTTACATGCTATTGATGATTCGGATTTCCATGATATTTTCTGGATTTGGATGAAAACCGCAAAACATATATAAACTGCTTTCTCTCTTTTTAAATAAAAATGCTGTTTTCCAATGATGTATGAGTCGTCCACCATGAGTTTGCTGATGGATTTCGAGACCTGATTCGAGGAGTTGGATGAACCGTTTCGGGTACATGGTGGGCCCGGTGCGGTACCCCGGGGCGAGAAGGCCGTGTTGTTGACGTTGAGCCTGGCAGGGGAGCACTACCGACCGGTGATATTACCCGACGCGTCGGATATCCGGAGGGTACCGTCGTGGTCTTGAGATGGATGGTAGGGGCCGGTCTGGACTGACGGCGCCCTAGATATTGAGATTGAGACATTGAGATTTCGAGATATTGAGGTACTGAGATTTGATGATACAGGCCAGTCCGGATAGCCGGAGCCTGAGGTTTCGAGACTTTGAGATTTATGTTTTGTGTCGATGCTAGACAATGTTGATGCTGATTTCATTTATGATACCTCATTTTAAAAATACAAAGGAAATCTCACTAAATTATGAAAACAGTTTCTTCATTTACATGTAATCTGTTTTCATGCATTCATACCTCATTCATGATATATTGCTACCTGAGGCACTGACACGGGTACATGAGATTATACTCGGGTTAGATATTACCCTAGTCTTTATTATAGACTGCTGGTTTTATTTGAGGATTTTATATATTGATCGTATGACCTAGGATTGCGTCATACATGCGATTTCTATTCGTAGATGTTTTTCTATTCACGAGTTGGCAACTCACCCCCGTTGTGCCCCAGTTTCTTGCAGGTTTCGCCGTACAGGTTTCTTTACGGATTTGCGGGTACAGTTTCGTTCGGGTGACTTGCTAGTCGGTGGGTTTATTTGTATCATACCCATCATTATACATTGTATATTATTATTCAGTTGTATCTAGAAGTTCCATCAACCAAACTTGTATTTATCGCAGATAGAGACCAGTGATGTTTATTCTTTCGACCTTAGAGTCGCGCGTTGTATTTCTACGGATTTCTTGCTGTTTTGAGTTTCCTTTTGAGTTTCCATCCTCGCCCTTGGCGTTGTATATTATATTGCTTGTGTGGTTGTGACCGTCGATTGACGAAGAGCTAGCTCCCGCTTGGGGATGCCTTTTTATTGATTTCGTATACTATTCATGTTGTATCCCGTTTGGGAGCCAGTATTTACAAAGGAGACTCTGCCGAAATTTTCAGGAAATACTTGATGTTTTTAAAACCGCATAACTCGGCTTATGCTATTAAAACTACTTGATTTTAAATTGGTTTTCCTTCACTCTACTACTTTTTCTTGGTTTGGATTTCTGGGTTACGGCTTACTTAGATTACGTACGCCTCGAGACGTTCGTAGTTTAAGTGCCGGTCATGTTCCGTACTTTCGGGTCGTGACAAAGTTGGTATCAGAGCGTTAGGTTTTACCTTCGGAGCGTAGGATGACCCTTGGTTGATGGAATAGGTGACTAAAGTATAGTGACGTACCGTAGGTATGTTCCGCGGCATATTTACGATACGCTACTCCACTTAAGAATCCTTAGGATGTACATTTCTTTGTTCAGTATTATATTCATTCCGATCTAGCCTCATCAGTACCAGTTATCATTTTGCTGCTACGATTACGGGCAGGGAGAGCTACAGCTAGAGTTGCGGTCAGCACGAGCTCGTCACGAACGAGGACTGACCAGGGTGAAATTCCGGCGACACACGATTGCGGAGATGTGTCTTTTTACTGTGTTTCCGCGCCACGAGCGTTTGGAGGATCGCCTTTATGAGGTTACTCGGATGCGCTGATTGACACCAGAGTAATGAGCCAATGATAGAGGCCAGCCAGATTTTGATGACCGTTGGCTTATTGCTTACTCCTGATGATCGAGGCACTGTTCAGCGTGCAGACGAGTGAGCCAGTTGTTGCTGCGAGCGACGAGATATCGCCTCATATGTTGGAGCTATTGCAGTACAGGTTGTACTAAGAGATGATAGAAGGTCGCTAGTCACCCGAGGATGAATGACTAGGACATGTGGTTCGTTCGCCTACCCGATGAGAGGTCATCAGATAGATTGATTCCAGCTAGAGACGACTTCACGCGGAGATGTTGGGAGTCGACAGAGACTATCGAATGTCAGAAACCTATTATTCCAAGTTTAAAGTATTCGGAAAGACATGCAGGCAATTCTATGGTCCCTCTAGAAGAATGAAACCCTAACTCGACATAATGACCGTGTGAAAGCCTTTGAACCTTCGGGTTTGCGGCAGTTCCACGGCGCCATTAGTGAGGCTTGGGTTTGCCCTTCTACGGCTGGACCACCGATACTGTGGTATGTACTCGATACTATTAAACTGTGCCCAAGATGTTGAGCTCTTGGGGGATTATGAGGTTTTGACGACTCGATCGGATGGCTTGACTTAATTCGGATGCTAGGTGGTGAGATGCATTTCTTGGGAGACTCCCGATACGAGGATAGCTGTTGGAGCTCAGTCCATGCAGCCACGACGAGACGAGTCCGAAGCGGTTGACATTAGAGGAAAATGGAGTAAGAGGTTCGTACAAGATCTAGATAAGATGACGTTCCCCTCCGCCGACATCAGAGATGCGATGCGCATGCCGAGGTAGAATACTGGATATACTTTCCAGAAGGAGTCGCGATGGGTATGTAGTCGTTCCAGAGCAAGATGCAGATATAGGAAAGGACGATGACTTCCGGACAGTTGGCAGAGACGAGACATGGAAGAGACCGTGAGCAGGATTCCTTCCAGGACACTGCTGCAATGATACTTGCACCCAGGATTAGTTGTGTCACGTACATTCAGAGAGCCAGAGGCCGACGCCAGTGATATGCTGTCTTATGAGTGGTCGCGATGATTGATCGGGAGATGACAAGAGACGTGCCAGAACGGGATCATCCCCGTTAGCACACCTGACAGGGCCGATGAGCCGATGGACCGAGAGATTTTTAATTCACAGTGAAGATCTTGACCCAGGAGTGGTCATTGTTACGCACACCAGCAGGCCATAGTTCATGATCATCGACGAGATGTCCCACTAGTGACCGCGACGGTTAGCCCGAGATTCTTAGAGGATGCGCTTGATCGGTACTATTCCGCCATTATTGATTTCGATATTTTGGGTGATTTATTCGCATGATTTGATTTTGATGATTGAGGATTTACGATCTTTGCACAGTGTTGCACTTGATATCGTTTTCGTGCTTTGGTTTCACATGTTTGTGATTTTACGGTTTTAGACATTTGAGTTGATTTTGTGCGTATGCACGCACACGATTTGGTTCCTGCACTTTGTATAGTTTATATATGCTTGCAATGCAGTGATACGCCTTTTGTGCACTTAGATGCACTGGACTTCGATTTCGATTGTGATACTCGATATTTGTTTTGTGCACCTTGTGCACCTGATTTGATTTTGCGCATGTTCGGCGCTTGATATTGGATTTCATGATTTCGTGCATGATGGATGCCCTTGGTTTTGGGTTTTCGCGCATGTTGAGCGCATGTCTTGAGATGCGATTTTGGTGCACACCAGATGCACTAAATCGAGAGTTTTTCGTGCATGTCAGATGCACCTGATTTTGCTGTCAGGCACACACGTTGCCTACGACAGATGCTTTGTGCACACTCGATGCACTTAGATTTTGTTTCTGTGCACTTGTATGGCACGTATATGGATTTTGATTGTCGTGCGCACAAGACGCACGTAGTATTCATACGCGTATTTTGGGATTGATTTCTTATAGAGCAGTACGTTTTTTTTTTATAATTGCGATGTGTTTTCGTACTATGCAGGACTAGTCAGAGGACAGTACTTGAATGTATTTTGCATGCATTGATAGCTATTGAAGGGAATTCCAAAAAGCGAGCTATAGTCTCAGTATTTACCTACGTGTCTGATATGACGCGAAACGTTTAAAACAAGGAAAACCCTTCTAAATTGTTTTCCAAAACGGCAGAACGTACATTTCAAACAAAGGTATATATGTATATAGTTATTTTCTTATGATAGACGTCCGCCACTGTGCAGTGTTATGTGCATTGCACAGCAACTTAAAGGATTTGGCATGCATTTCCTCCTGATATTTACATGTATAGTTCCGATTTATAGCATATCGGTCTTGCTTGAGATTTGGCATTCGTCTCTTCACCTTGACTCCGATGATTGCGGTATGCTTGACGGAGTTTTGATTTTGAGTTATCTACTCAATACTCATGCGCATGCATTGCGCTATGATGCGTTTATGTATTTATGATTTCGGAGCCCCGGCGATTTGATGGTTTTGGCGGAAATATTTTAGTATTTGGGGGGAGTTTTAATTTAAATTCGGGGACCGAATTTCTTTAAGGGGGAAGATTGTAACGTTTTGAAAAATCGTTTCGGTGAAATTTCGAAAAAACGGTAAAATAAGGGGGTTTCTGTAAAAAGTCAAAATACAAATATTTTTATTATAAAATTAAATATACATATTCTAGCTATGTAATTGCTAGTATTAGGTGTTTATTGACCTACTGGTGAAATTTCAAATTTTCTGAAAATTTTTCCGAAATTAATTATTTTAATATTATTTTAAGCCGTCACTAATATATTTAATTAGGGAAAATTACAAATTGGAATGAGTTGAAACAAATTTTGTGCATCATAAAACATTAAACAAAATTTTATCGTGTGGTTTTTGAAATGAAATCGTTTGCCAAAACGGTTTAGAAATTATTGAAGAAAAAAGGCTTTTTTAGTGAATTTAGTGTAAATGGATGTTTGGGGTAATACATTTATCTTTTTTCCTCACCCACACTCACCCACACCCTCTCTCCTCTCCCCAAATCAGCTGCCCCAAGCTGTCCCCCATCATTTCCCCAAAAAAAAAGTCAAAGCAAACAAAGAAAAGTAAAGAAAACAATAAAGAAATGTATTTTGGTGATTGGATATTTGGAGGATGGGCTTTGTTTGACTTGCACCCACACCCACATCCTCTCACTCACCTCTCCCCCTCTCCTTTCAGTCGAGACCCTCCCATCTCCCTGCTGCAACAGCCCCTCCCCCCTCTTCTCCTTCTCATTTCACCTCAAAAATTCCACAAAATGCCCAAAATTCAACACAAAAAGCTCACAAAATCAAAATCCAACTCCTACCCATTTTTCCTTAGCCTAACATGCTTGGATTGTGATGAAAAGAGAGCAAATTGGAGGTCAAGATTTTCATGCTAGATCTCAAATCTTGTGAGGTATAAATCTTAACCTTTTGTTAAATTGTTGTTTGAATACTTTAAATCTAGCATAATTAGTTAATAATTTGGGTTTAATTGAATGTTTTGAAAAATATAGTAAGGGTTTTTGTTTTCAGTTAAGGTTTTTATTATATCATTAGGGATGTAATGTTTAGTTTAACATCTTAATATATGAAAAACCTAGTTTGGTTGATTAAAGTGCACTTATATGTAAATTGTCCAAATCACACATATTTGTAAACTAGGTTTTGGTAATTAATTCAAAATTGAGAATTTTGAATATGGTTAGGGTTTTATCATCTCATTAGCAACATAGTGTGTAGTTTAACACTTTTGATATATGCAAAACCTAGCTAGTTGTTGAATTGAGAATTTGGTTTTAAAAATGTTAATAGAATTGTTATCCTTGCAAACTAGAAATTTTGTTTAAATACAAATTGTTGAAATAAAAATATGGAGGTGATTTGTATGACCTAATTATGTTTTTAAGTGAGCATTTTGGCCAGTAGAATTGTTAAAATATTTAGTTTGGGTAAAACATCAAGTTTTGAACCGAAATGGGAAATTGTCCTAACTAGGTTTTTGGGAAATAAAACGAATTGTTTACTTTTATGGTTTTGATTAATTAAAACCTATTTCTTATATAATTAGTGAGTTTTGAAACCACGATTGGTGCGTCTGGGGTTTTCTCGATGGTGTGGCGTTTGTACGCCGACGTCGAGGGTTTTTGGGTTGATTTGTGAGAATAACCGTAGGCTTTGACCTACGTGAGATTCAGGTATCCTTTTGGTTTTAAATTGGATTTTTATGCGGAACGATACGTTGTGACATATAGGTACCCCCATGTGGACTTCGAGACGACAGCAAGCGCGTGGTGACGTCGGCACCGGCTAGCGAGGACCAGGTGAGTAGATTTATATCTACGGGGAGAAGTCGGGTGGATGGCGTATAGCACCCCCGCAGTCCGTAGTGTAGCTTATATATATATATGTTTATATAGGTGTTTTATGATACGAGAATGTTTATTCATGTTATGATTAGGTGTTCATGGATTAGCTTTGGGTTAGTTGCGAAACCCTAGAGTAGTTTTATACCCACATACGCATACGCAGACTTGCATACTTTACTTTCTTGTGCGCAGATTAGGATGTGTATATATGTATATATGCGTGGGTATAGGACTATGCATATGTACATTCATATATGCATGCATGGATAATGAGGATAGTACTTGGGATTTAAGATGAGTCGATGAGATTTGATTTGAGGCCGTGAGATCGGTGATATAGCAGGGGGTTCGTATTTGAGATACGACATGACGTTGTAGCGGGTCCTTGACGTAGTGTTTCACACACGTGCATGCATACTTAGGCGGTATCAGTATTGTACTAGGCGTAGATCACTACCCCGATCATGATATCTGATAAAGAGAATACCAGGTGAATACTATGATGAATGTGATATTGACCCGTACCCAGATTTGGGATGCCGTACGACGGATTTACGTATGAGCTATATTGATGATTGATCCGCACTCATGACTTGGGATGCCTGCTTATAGATATGGTATCGGATATGATATTATTGAGGCGGGATCACCGACTGTATATATACAGGTATGTATATGTATCGACTCAGATGATAGGCGGCTTCCTTACCTGTAGTTCAGCTTGTTAGTTCAGCCGTATAGTTTAGTGTAGTTGTTAGATTAGATTAGACTCCTACCTATTTCAAAACTAGCGGATCGTGGATATTTTAAAAGATAGGTCAAGGGATCTACGGATATTTCAAACGACGTATCCTTTCTTAAAAACCACCGTAGCCCCTATTTTCAAAACCCCGCAATTCGTGTTATTTCAAATGGCACCATTGTTTAATATTTAGCTCCCGCTCATTTTGGTTGCTCGCTCCACATCGCATATTTACATTGTTATTTCATATTGCATTGTTGACATTATGCTGTTAGGACACCAGCACCATTACCGATGATGCGTATGTACCACATACACCTACTTGCCGGCTCACACACATCTTCATCGGTAATTGCCATGTCACGTACACCTTAGAAAATATTATTGCTTAACTTAGCTTGATAGCCAGTAGTTTGACATAATATTAGTGTATATACCTTATATGCCAGCTTAGATATTGGAGTTATTACTTGTCGCTTCATGCATACTGTTATTCATTCTCATGCTTATATTCATGGTTTTACATGCTATTGATGATTCGGATTTCCATGATATTTTCTGGATTTGGAGGAAAACCGCAAAACATATATAAACCGCTTTCTCTCTTTTTAAATAAAAATGATGTTTTCCCATGATGTATGAGTCGTCCACCATGAGTTTGCCGATGGATTTCGAGACCCGATTCGAGGAGTTGGATGAACCGTTTCGGGTACATGGTGGGCCCGGTGCGGTACCCCGGGGCGAGAAGGCCGTGTTGTTGACGTTGAGCCTGGCAGGGGAGCACTACCGACCGGTGATATTACCCGACGCGTCGGATATCCGGAGGGTACCATCGTGGTCTTGAGATGGATGGTAGGGGCCGGTCTGGACTGACGGCGCCCTAGATATTGAGATTGAGACATTGAGATTTCGAGATATTGAGGTACTGAGATTTGATGATACAGGCCAGTCCGGATAGCCGGAGCCTGAGGTTTCGAGACTTTGAGATTTATGTTTTGTGTCGATGCTAGACACTGTTGATGCTGATTTCATTTATGATACCTCATTTTAAAAATACAAAGGAAATCTCACTAAATTATGAAAACAGTTTCATCATTTACATGTAATCTGTTTTCATGCATTCATACCTCATTCATGATATATTGCTACCTGAGGCACTGACACGGGCACATGAGATTATACTCGGGTTAGATATTACCCTAGTCTTTGTTATAGACTGCTGGTTTTATTTGAGGATTTTATATATTGATCGTATGACCTAGGATTGCGTCATACATGCGATTTCCATTCGTAGATGTTTTTCTATTCACGAGTTGGCAACTCATCCCCGTTGTGCCCCAGTTTCTTGCAGGTTTCGCCGTACAGGTTTCTTTACGGATTTGCGGGTACAGTTTCGTTCGGGTGACTTGCTAGTAGGTGGGTTTATTTGTATCGTACCCATCATTATACATTGTATATTATTATTCAGTTGTATCTAGAAGTTCCATCAACCAAACTTGTATTTATCACAGATAGAGACCAGTGATGTTTATTCTTTCGACCATAGAGTCGCGCGTTGTATTTCTACGGATTTCTTGCTGTTTTGAGTTTCCTTTTGAGTTTTGATCCTCGCCTTTGGCGTTGTATATTATATTGCTTGTGTGGTTGTGACCGTCGATTGACGAAGAGCTAGCTCCCGCTTGGGGATGCCTTTTTATTGATTTCGTATACTATTCATGTTGTATCCCGTTTGGGAGCCAGTATTTACAAAGGAGACTCTGCCGAAATTTTCAGGAAATACTTGATGTTTTTAAAACCGCATAACTCGGCTTATGCTATTAAAACTACTTGATTTTAAATTGGTTTTCCTTCACTCTACTACTTTTTCTTGGTTTGGATTTCTGGGTTTCGGCTTACTTAGATTACGTACGCCTCGAGACGTTCGTAGTTTAAGTGCCGGTCATGTTCCGTACTTTCGGGTCGTGACACATGCTAAAGGAGATGAGAGAAAATGGGTAGGAGTCGGATTTGGATTTTAGCTTGATTTTTGAGGTATTTTGATGAATTTTTGATGCAAAATGAGAAAGGGAGAGAGAGGGGCTGTTGGTGGTGCAGGAAAAGGGAGGGCTCGGCTGAAATTGAGAGAAGAGGAGAGAGAGTGAGGTGGGGAAAGATAACATCTAGTCAACCTAGTCAACGTCCACTCTCATTTCTACATTTCCTTTTTCTTTTCTTTTCTTTTCTTTTGCAAAACAAGTGGGGACAAGAGAGGGGGGCTGCTGAATTCAGCCAAGGGGGTGGGAAAATGGGTGTGTGTGAGTGTGGGTATGGGTGTGGGGTGATGGAAAATGATAAATACTATACCCCCAAACATCCATTAACACTAAATTCACTATTTAAGCATTTTTCTTCGATATTTTCTAAACCGTTTTGGCAAACCATTTCATTTCAAAAACCACATGATAAAATTTTGTTTAATGTGTTATGATGCACAAAATTTGTTTCAACTCATTCCAATTTGTAATTTTCCCTAATTAAATATATTAGTGACGGCTTAAAATAATATTAAAATAATTAATTTCGGAAAATTTTTCAGAAAATTTGAAATTTCATCAGTGGCTCAATAAACACCAAATACTAGCAATTACATAGCTAGAATATGTATATTTAATTTTATAATAAAGATATTTGTATTTTGACTTTTTACAGAAAACCCCCTTATTTTACCGTTTTTTTGAAATTTCACCGAAACGATTTTCAAAACGTTACATAAAGTAGTTCAAGTTAGGGTTTAAACTTGATGAGTGGGTTAATTGTTAATTGAAGATTAGGAAAACTTAACCTAGTAAGAAATATGATAATTGTTAATTCCTAATTTGTCTAATGGAGTTTTTAGCTTACTAGGTTTTATTGAAACATAATTGGGCGATTTTAAAATTATGGAAGTGGTTTGGATAACTTAGTTAAGCTGTTTTAAAATGTTTGATATCGCTAGAATTGTTTTAGCTTAAGACTTGTGCGAAATTATGCGATAAGTTGCTTACTAAGTTTCGGTGAATTTTGGACGTGGGTTCGATTGGTCGTTGCGAGGTTATTTATATTATCTTCCTCGTATTTAATTGTGTTGTGTTTGCGCAATCGGGACGATCGGAGTCTAGACTTGGTGTTCCGTAGTTTAGCGACCCTAGTTAGGGTTTTTGCCGATGTCATGCGCGTTTTGTGCTCTAGGTGCGCAGTGTAATTTTCTGGGCGTTATCCTAGCGTTCCGTTATCTTTGCGTTGGCGTAGGATATTTATCTTATGTGTTGTGTTTGTGAAATTTTAGGGTCGCAAGCGAAGACTTCGGACGCTGCGAACAAAGGGAAGCAGGTGGTCGGATTTTCATAGCTCGAGACCATCGGTGAGTAGATTTGACATCTACGGGGAAATCGCCCATATGGCGTTATGCGTCAGAGCTGGATTATGATATGATAGCTGCATGTTATTCGCAATTGAGTTGATTGCATATGAACGTCATTGCATAGTATTACCTGTTGTACCTTGACTTATACCTTTTGGACACAACACCTTACTGACGGTTCATGTTGCATGAGCACTAATTTGTATGCTACACCTACATCGTCGGTAATTGCCATGACACGCACAACCCACATACATACGTGATATTGTATTGGATAGGGATAATGGAGATAGTAGCACTTATTCCATTTCACGTATACCTTGCTATAGCTACTTATACGTCATGCATACATACTGATATGTACACCCACATACCTGTTACAGCTACATGTACATCATGCATACATATTGACAGGTACACCCACACATTTTGCTATAGCTGCATATACCCCTAAGTGGTTTTTTATTGACATGTGATATTGAGACGTTGATTATTGTACTATTTCGCTTATGGAATGCATCATACATATTTGCTTACATGTAGATACTTATACCTTGCCACGGTTACATGTACACCTCATATGATACTGCACTTGATTTTGGAGGATTTGGGAACCGCATGATATATCTTAAAGCTGGATTTATTTAATTGAGCGGTTTTCCCTTGATATGCTCATATTGCTGTTTTATTTTGCATATATCAGTTTTCATGGATTTACACATTGAGATATGGATTTCATGTGATTTATGGATTTAAGAACCGTGGGGGTATTTCAAGAAACTATGTATTGTTTGAAAACCCGGTTTCTTTTTATATGATATTTCAGTGCGTCCACCATGAGATTTCTCAGTTCTGCGATTTGTGATATTTACCCAATGCGAGGAGTGAGTGGGTCGTGTGCGGTTACATGGTGGAGCCCGGTATGGTTCCCTCGGCAAGAAGTTCGCAGACGATAGGTGATTAACCTGGAAGGCTGGGCAATTACTTACCGGTGATAGTATTTGGAATCGGCGGTTATCGTGGGGATACCGACCGGAGTGATGTACGACATGTCATCAGAGCTACTCGTGGGGACGGCGCCTGAGATATGAGGATTTACGTGTCGATGCTAGACACGGGTTTCATGATTTTTCGTATCATCGGTGGACATACGTGGTTGATATCCTCATATATTTGCATGTATATGTTTTCATGATGTTTTCGGGTGTCGATGTTTGACACTCAGGTTCCATGAGACTTATAGGATATAAGGGCCGATCTGAGGATGTGGTGCCTGAGGATTTTGGGATTTGATGTGTCAGTGAGGGACAATGGGGTTTTTCCATGCTGATGACTTTGCATAAAGTTTTATTATATCATCTCACCCACTCAGGATTATTTTGATGCATCGCTTCATGTAGTTGTAGTACCCTGATGATATACCTTTACATGACTGTTGCATATTCATATTGCCATACTTATGGTATCAGATTACATGTGATAGATTTATCATTGTTCGTGCATACGTGCAATTACAGTATGATGTTAATTACTATTCACGAGTTGGCAACTCACCCCCGTTGTGCCACAGTGTTTTGCAGGGCTTACCCTCAGAGTAGTCGCGACCGGGCGTCTTATCATCTCTACTTTTGCGGATACCGCTACGGTTGGCTGTGAGGCCTTTGCAATTATATGGGTTCGCGGTTCTCCGTTTTGTACATTTTATATCTTTTTGTTGGATCTAGTTTTCTCCATCTACCACTTCTTGTATTTGACTTAGAGACGAGTGTGAGGATTCGGTGTTGTATATATTTTTGGTTACATTTGGGTGCCGTGCTCGTGGGAGCCGATTTTGTTGTTATGTTTTACCTCCTTATGCTGTGTTCACTTATATTTCTTCGCTACGGCGTCGTATACATGCTTGTGGTGGTTGTCTCCACCGTTGGGCGTGAGTTGCTCCCGTTTAGGATGCTTTATTTATATTCTATGTTGTACCCGTTTTCGGGGCTAGTTTTTACAAAAGAGGAGCTGCCGAAATTTTCAAGAAAGAAAACTAGAGTTAAAGATTTTAGTTGAGATTTTCCGAAGGTTTTAAACTATGTTTTTCTCCGCTTATCCAGTTTTGGGTGGTTTAAATTTCTGGATTTCGGCTTACTTAAGTTGCGCACGCCTGTTGACGTTACGTAGTTTAAGTGCCGGTTACGGGACTAACTTTTGGGTCGTGACAATCGCCCATCATATGGGTCAAGATGCGTATACACTTGTCTACTCTGGAGTATCGATGCCCTGTCTCGATACACCCTCGACTAGGAACAATTATAGGTTGTACTCGTAGACTACCCTGGCCCTACTAGTATGATCTACATCATAGTCCGAGTAGTCAAGTACATATCTTAAGGGCTTTATTAACATGTGAGAGCAAGACAGTAACCCAATACAAGTCAACAAGTTAAGACAAAGAGCAACCAAATTGCATACTATCATATCGAGCAAGAAAGTCCTCTCTATATATGTCCAAGCATCCACTATAATATACATCATATGTACAATAATGGCCTCTAAGGCATACACATAACTAACAACTAAACCCCTTTAGTATGGTGTAATGTACCTGGATTTGTGACACTCCTAACATCTACTTAGATCTATCTTTATAAATCTAAATCCACAAGATGTAGTAGGTATCATCCAGATCTTCCATGGAGAATCCTCGTGATAAGAGGAGCTTGACCGAATATAGCATAGGAAACCATTTCCTATCAAGAGTATGTCATCTATGTACAATACGAGGAAGGCAACCTTACTCTCTACAACCTTCTTGTATATACAAGGTTCATCTACCTTTTTGATGAAGTCAAACTCTTTGACTGCCACATCAAAACAGATGTTCCTTCCAGCTATTTCATAGAGTCCCCACTCGTGATGGCCTGCCTGAACCTAGTTAGGTCATCATCTACCATGATGCAATCCTCGCCCCACCGTCACTGAGGAAACCTTAGTATCTCTTAGGTTGATGAGGAACCCTACCAGATTCGCGATGAGGAACCCTACCAGATCGCTCCCATCGTCACTGATGCAATCCTCGCTCCCACCGTCACTGAGGAAACCTTAGTATCTCTCAGGTGGATGAGGAACCCTACCAGATCCCACTGTCACTGAGGTTCGTTAGAAACTATCGAATCCTTTGGTTCCACTAAATCATCAGTCCTAGTTTGTATAGCTGGAACTCCTTCCAGTTCTTCTTTATGACCACTAATTTGTTTTTCAAGAAATCCCTTTTTCTAAAAAGGTGGCATGTTGAGAAACAAAACACCTTTTGCTCCATGGTTTGGTAGAAGATATTCCCTAGCAAATGTTCGGGATATCCAACAAACTTATCCAGAACTGACCTTGCCTCGAGCTTGTCCGAATTTTTCTTTTCAACATATGCTGGACAACCCCATATTATAACTCATTTAAGACATGGTCTCTTCCCATACCATATCACATATGGAGTGGTAGCCACTGATTTGGTCGGAACCCTATTCAATATGTATGCAGCTTCTCAAGTGCATAACTCCAGAAGAAAACAGGCAACACAACAGTACTCATCATAGAGCGCACCATATCTCATAGGGTGTGATTCCTCTATCCTAATACACCGTAGTGATGCGGTGTATACGAAGGAGTAAGCTGAGAGGGAATCCTATTCTCTTTTTAGATAATCCAGGAATCCCATGCCCAAGTATTCCCTTCTCCGATCACATCGAAGGACTTAATACTTTTACCCGTCTGGTTCTCAACTTCGTATTTATATTCCTTGAATTTCTCAAAAGCTTCACACTCGTTTTTCAACATGAACATATGTCTGAATCTTTAGAGATCGTCGATAAATGTAATGAAATACAAAGAACCAACCCTGTCATGTGTAGACATAGGTCCGTATACATCATCATGTATCCATCCCAAGAGTTCAGTAACTCTTTCTCCATGTCCAGTAAACGGAGTTTTGGTCATTTTACCTTTGAGACAAGACTGGCAAGTATCATAAGGTAAAATGACCAAAACTCCGTTTACTGGGCAGCCCCAAGAGTGAGTGGCCGGCCATGGCACTTGGTGAGGTGAGAGTGAGAATGAGTGAGTGAAAATGATAGCCACAAGAAGCATGCAAGTGAGAGGAAAAGTTATCATATCAAGAAATGATCACAAAGAAACTCCAACACTCATACAACCATCATAATCCATCATCATCACCAAAAAGTCATGCCATCATGACACTACAAGACTAGCCATGATGACTAAAGAAAGTCAAGTGATCATGACACAACAATATGCAAAGACCCCCTTCCAAATTGCTTATTTGCACAAATGCAAATAAGCCCTCCTCCACCAATCTTCGGCCAATGAAAGATACAAATGAAAATGGCCGAAACGGAAATCAAACTGGCAACTTCAGAAAACTGGTCCCGTAATAAATTACAGGAAAACCCCGATACTGTGTATACACACCCGCAAATGTATTCCAACCGAATACAAATGCAATGAGACAAAATCTACACTGTACTATACTAGGATCCGGCTTAAACCAAAGCCGGCTAGTATTATCCGTTCGATCCTGATCCGTGCAATACCGCACGTATCTGATCGAACCCTGCCATATATCTATACGGCCCCTCGTACTAACTGTCCGATCCTGATCCGTGCAATACCGTACGTATCTGATCGAACCCTGCCATATCTCCATACGACATCTACAGCGTTTGGCCCGAAAGCTGAGTAACTGAATGTGGGGGACTCTAAAGACTCGTCAACACCTTGGTTGTGGATTTAACCACTAGCACGTCAGAGGTATAAGCCAATACGTAATGGGCTACCACGTATTTACCAAAAGGGACGTCGATGAGCGAACTCATCCTGACACCCTACTGAGCCTGTCAGTGACAATATCCGTACCGTCCGGTCCGTTCGTCTATGAGCATCACATGGCGGGCCTAGGGGGTTGGTAAAAGTCAGATCCCCAAAAGTGGTACAAGTCGTGTCGGAGTGTAGCCCAGAACACCCTGAGATACTACTGGAATACCTACCAGTAAATCTCCTGCCTCGGCCGAGGGCTTCATGTAATGGCTCTCCTAGACACAGCGCGACCTCACCCCCAATACCGGGAGAGACGAACCCCTGAAGATCCGCTCACTGCCTCCATGTGGCTCGGGACTGTACCCAACTAAAACCTGTTTGCACGTCTCCTTTGAGCGTGGTAGGGTAGTAATCAAACTACAGTAGGAACTCACACGAGACAAATGACGATCCCCAGGTCGATGAACTAACCTGTACACATGTCACCAGGGAACTGCTATCTGACGTCAGGTATAAGGCCAACTAGCATGTTCCCGGCGTGTCCTGTCCGGTGTACTCATAACCCAATGAGCACCTGTATACATCTTAGGTGAACCAACTGACACCAGTGGCTCGTGAGACCGGCCACTGCCCCTCGTCGGGGTCTCGAATGTACACACTAGTCTACTCTGGAGTATCGATGCCCTGTCTCGAAACTCCCATGACTAGGGACCTTTTAAGGATGTGCTTATAGACCCCAGCTCCCACTTATATGATCGCCCTCATACTGCTGGTGGTCAAGCAAGAATCCTAGGGGCTCTATCAATGTGTAATAGCGACATGTCAGGTCACCTAAAGCAGTACACGATGATAAAGATAAACCAGATAGCATACTATCATCTTGAGTAAGACTGTCCTACTGGGACAGGTCCTCCCTCAATCATTGCAATCACGTGCCTGTGATCCAATAATTGACTCTGAGGGCACTATCTCCAACACCGGTATCTCATACCCAGGACGCAGAGTGTACTGAGAAACAGTTCTCGGTAATAAACACACCCGAAGAATATGCATCGACATGCTCTTTCTTCGTTTGGGTGGCATGGGAATCCTGGTATTCCCCCATTTCCTGCTCGAACTTATAACAATTATAAGATAGAGCGGAACCAACGTTCCCTAACTCAGTATAACAAGCGGGTTCGGTCAATACATCCATATTATTATCTTGATTAAGGCCTAAAATGGTCGGTACCAGGATAGAGAGAGAAGAAAACACTCTGCGTATGCTCTTACAAGATTAGATTGGTTATTATTTTATCTAATCAGGATGGCTCCCAATATTTTTATCAAATCTTACTTCAAACCATAAAAGGTAAGACTTGCCGGAATTAATTACACCCTATAAGTTCACCAATCTTTCGGCCAGGCCAGTGTCGGTACTTTGAGGGAGGTTCCCCGTGCTTTCGCACGGACCTAATTAAAATAAACCTCGTTTTTCCAGGGGCGTAACCCCGTAAACACCTACTTGATCGGCTAATTGTAATATGCAAATCTCTCCCATGAGTAACTCTTACTCGTAGTGGGTATCAGGATCCAACAATCTCATAGAAGGTATGCAATTTCATTGCAAATTTCAACACTTGAAATTCCCGATAATATTCTGCCCCAAGCGATCTATGACCTTGACAAGGTCAACAAACCATAAATCGCAAGTCAAGTTCAACCCGTACATTTCATGATTGAATTAAACCCACTTGCACGACCCTTGACAAGGTCAACAAGGCCGCACGACTTGTAGGGTTCCCTAGGGCGGCAGCAAGGTTTCGGGAGGCGTCATCCATATCGTTTTCAAAAATTGCCGTGCTAAAGAACCCTAACCTAGAATCTTAACTAGAGAATTAGAAGAAACTAGAATGTAAACATCTTTACATATAAGTGAACAAGGAATACAACCTTTGTAGACCGGTCCTTCACTTCAATTGCTCCGTGTAGTAGTCCCTTCGCTCCAAGTAGTGATCTCCCGGACTCTAGTGAGGCTCCACAAGGTGAAATGAACAAGCTTGCTTGAAGTCTTCGAGGCCGAAATTGATCTACGTCGAGGAGACGCTAACTCAAGCTACCTCTTCACTAAGTGATGAACTAGTGAAGAAACAACCCAATCTAAATGGCTAGTAGAGAAGAGGTTGATGAAGTAGGAATTTTGCTCACTTTAGAAATAATTTTCTCACCCATTTTCTTCACCTCTCATGAAGCTAGAAAGCTTGAGGAAGGAGATGAAGAAAGAAACCATGGAATGAAGCAAGTGAAGAATGAATCAAGTGGTGAGAATAGCAACCATGGGTGAGATAATATCTCATACTAACTCATATAGAGACTAAACCATGGCTAATCATAATGGTTGGGTTAATAAATATCTTAGGTAAAACAAAATTGGTGGACTTAGTCAATGATTCTACAAGCTTCCTCTAAGCATCAACCATAACTAATTTCCACTCAATTTTGAATTACTTTAAATAAATAAAACCCTTGATTATGTTAAGCATGGTGTGAGTCACATACACCCATGTAACATGTATCATCTAGCATGACACAAAATAATGTATATTAATATATATCACATATATACTAAATGCACAAGTGAGAAAAAGAAATGCTTAAGTGAGCTAATATTAGTTAATTTAAATTAATATATCAAATATATAATTATACATTAAATTATTAAATCAGCACTTGATTTAATAATTCGGCTATATCATATACAATCGACTAATATCAAATATATCAACTTATCGAATCAACACTTGATTCGATAACCCGTCTATATCACATATAACCGACCGATATCATATATCGCGAGAATGGAATGTGGTATCACATACGCGGATTAATCTCGGTCCCGCACATATCACATATGTGCTCATACTTCGTTTCGCTGGAGCCAGGAAACCTCTGTGTAGGACTCTAAAGACTCGTCAATACGCTGGCAGTAGGTGGTGATCATATCAGTCACCCACAAGCCGCAATCGGTCTGCTAAACGTAACGGCCACCAGGGTATTGAGCGATCAGAAGATCAACAAGCAAGCCTGCTCATACTCCTGCGAATACAATAAGTAACACTACTGTACCGGTCTCTTTGTCTGATATGTATCTCAGCCTAGGGGTGGTAAACGTCAGACCCCAATAGCCTGATAAGTCATGCCGATGTGAGGCCCATAACTGTTCGAGAAACTACTGATAACACTTACCAGTAAATCTCAGGAACCCTGGCTAGGGATTTCCTGTTATGGCCAATTGAGCATAGCGCAACATCAACCCCCAATACCGAGAGAGACAAATCCCCTTCTATCGCTCATTGCCTCCATGTGACTCGGGATTGTACCCAAAAACTACCGTTTTGCACGATCTTTTGAACGTGGTAAGGTGGAAATCAAAGCACAGTGGGAATCACACAAGACTCTATGACGATCTTGGGTCGACAGACTAACCTGTACCAGTGTCACCAGAGAACTGCTATCTGACGATAGGTATAATACCATCTAGGAGTTCTCGGCGAGTCCGTTCAGTGTACCCAGTCACCACTGAGCACCCGTATACCTTCTCTGATGTCAAACACCAATGGATGTGGTATTATCCATCGCCCATCATATGGATCAAGAAGTGCATATGCTAGTCTACTCTGGAATATTGATGCCCTGTCTCGATACTCCCACGACTAGGAACATTTGAAGGATGTACTTACCGACTACCTCTGCCCCACTAGTATGATCTGCATCTTAATCCTGGTAGTCAAGTACTCATCGTAAGGGCTTTATCAACATGTAATAGAGAAAATAAGTGTACATGTTAAGATAAAGAGCAACCAGATAGCATATTATCATGTCGAGCAAGAAAGCCCTCCCTATATATGTCCAAGCATCCACTATAATATCATCACATGTATAATAATGGCCTCTAGGGCATACATATAACTAACACGACTACCCTAATCCAATCGTATCTCATGCTTTGCAGATAAGCACTAATCAGCTACCGCACACTACGCCTTGACATAGTCAACAAACGCAGCACGAATACTAAATAGTCCTTATATAAAATGACGGAGGGATACGACAGGTTTTTAAGAAAACCCTTTGCGTAATGAACTTGATATCGTTGTAGAATCAAGTGATTTTGAAATGGAGTGTTTTTTAGGATTTTACTAGTTTTGCTAAAGAGGTCACTCCCGGTGAAGCGATCTCGGCTCTTTCCTCATCGAATGAGGTGCTGGATATTCAGGAATACCACTATGCAAAGCAAGAACTAGAGAAGCAATCAAAAGACAAAACCGTGTGGGTTGTAGCATCTGCTAGTTTTGCTAAAAAGGTCACTCCCGGTGAAGGGATCTCGGCTCTTTTCTCAACGAATGAGGTGCTGGATATTCTACAAGGAATACCACTATGCAAAGCAAAAACTAGAGCTACTCTTTTTGAAAAATTGAATCTACAACATCTTTAGGTTTCTTTCTTTTCATTAATCTCATTAATGAAGTCCCATCAATTTATGCTTCCTAAGCATCATAGAAGAAACGAAAATACAACGTACGCTTATGCCATCCGCATTCGCCACAGTGTCCCGTTATGCACCGTTAGGTTACTTAACTAACGACATAGCGGGGCGGGATTAGCGCGGGTGCAAAAAATAAGCGACGTTTATTATATCATATATATAATAGCAGCATTCGTCTCATCATATAAAGTGATCACATCACAGAATATCAGCAGCAGAAGTCATCATATGAAATATTGGATATACTAGGAATTCCGTGTTTTAAATTAAGACAGTAAAAAATACGGATTCCACGGTCGCGATGAATAGCCAAACCCACGTCCCTAGACCCCTACGAGAGCGGCAAGCAACCCTCCTAATTCAAGAGTTAGGAGTGTTAGGTATATGTATGCCCTAGAGGCTATTATATGATAGTGGATGTATTTATACATGTATATATATATATATATATAGAGAGAGAGAGAACATTCTTGCTCGACATGATAGTATGCTATCTAGTTACTCTTTATCTGACATGTTCACTTGATCATGCTTTTATTCATTTGTACATGTTGATAAAACCCTGAGGATATTTGCTTGACTACTGTGATTATGATGAAGATCATACTAGTGGGACATGTGTAGTTTATAAGCATATCCTGAAATATCCCTAGTCGTGGATGTATCGAGATGGGGCATCGATATTCCAGAGTAGACTAGCGTATATGAAACTAAACCCATATGATGGGCGATGGATGTTCCCATATCTATTGATGTTTGACATCAAGATCGTATGCGGGTGCTCAGTGGAGACTGGGTACACTGGATGGACTCGCCGAGAACTCCTATATGGTATTATATCTATCGTCGGATAGCAGTTCTCAGGTGACACTGGTACAGGTTAGTCTGTAGACCCGAGATCGTCATAGAGTCTCATGTGTTCTCCCACTGTGCTTTGATTTCCACCCTACCACAGCTTTGCTGAGTCGTGCAAACAGATGGCTTTTGGGTACAGTCCCGAGACATGTGGAGGCAATGAGCGATAAGAAGGGTTTCGTCTCTCCCGGTATTGGGGGTTGATGTTGCGCTGTGCTCGATTGGCTATATCAGTAAGTCCCTGTCCAGGGCTGTTGAGATTTACGGATAAGTGTTATCAGTAGTTTCTCGGTTTGATTATAGGCCATACATCGGCATGACTTATTGAGTTATTGGGGTCAACGATGCCATCCCTAGACTTGATATGCAGCATATCTGACGAAGAGACCGGACTGTACGTTAGTGTTACCAGTTGGCTCGACGGGAGTTTTGACAGGTTCACTTGTTTTCTTCTGATCGCTTAATACTCAGGTGGCCGTTACGTTTAGTTGACCTCTTGCGTCTTGGGGGTGCTTGATATGATCATCACCCACTGCCGGCATATTGACGAGTCTTAGAGTCCCACAGAGGAGTTTCCTAGCCCAGGCGAAACGATGTGGTGTGCATATGAGATATGCGTGAGGACCCGATTAAATGCGCGTATGTGATACCGTATATTAATCGGGCGATTTACTATTGGTCGGGTCGTATGTGATATGGCCAGTTTGTTAAATCATGTGTTGATTTAACATTGACATTATTGGTCACTTTGTTTAAACCATTTTCTTTATTGTAAGCATGCATGTATGCATATGTTTATGTTGATGCACATGTTGATGTGCATGCACACATACATGCATACACTTGTGTGTATCATGGTGTAACATTTCAGAAAAATAAAATATTAATTTTGGGAATTTTTATAATTAATTAATAAATATTGGGAATATTTTATTATTTCGGTATAATTAAATACCGATAAATCGGGAAAAATTTGGAAAATTTTAGAAATTACTGAAATGAGGGTGCTTTATGTGATTTATGCAAATTATAAATTTTTATGATTAATTATACACTATTTTAATGCTAATCGCGATTAAATATCGCTAATCGTGCATTAAGCTAGCTTCGTGCACATGACATGCACCATGTCATATTTTAGCACTTGTTACATTTTTATCATGGCTTTCTCTCCATTTTCTTTTGCATGGTTGTTGTTTTAAAAAGAAAAGAAAAGAAAAGAAAGGGAAAAGAAAACAAAAGAAAAGGGTTATGAATAAAATAGAAAGTATGGACATGAGAGAGAAAGGTAAGGGGTTCCTTTGACATAGCCATTCTTTCTCTCCTCATTGTTTTCTTGATCTCTTCTTCTCCTCATCTCCCATGGCAGCACTCCCTCCTCCCTCCTCAAACACCACTCACTTCACCACCAAAAACAACTCCAAAGTCCATCTCCCTTTCACTAAAAACATGGACATGACCATTACAAGCACTTTGGTCCAAGAAAGGATGAATTTTGAGCACTTGGGGCAACTCAAGAAAATTCTTGAGTTGCCAAATGAGCTAATTTCTGTACCCTTAGTATTTTATTTCGATCTCCTTAGCAACCATACAAGTTTAAAGGTGTTTTATTACGGTTTAGTGAACATTGAAATTTCCTAGAAGAGTTTATGTGGAATTCTTGAGTTGTGTTTGTGCTAATGAGCTTTATTGGTGACTTTAAGCCCCCCTTGGTGTTAGGAACCCAGACCAACCCCGGACAAAAACCTGAAACCCAAAACAAAAACTTTCCAATTTCGGTTTTGTGGAATTGTGATGCCTACAGGAAATCAGGAGTGATCTGGAGAATTTTTGAGAAACACAAACAACCCCAGTGGACTAGAATTGACACTAGGAGACCCCCTCTGCACACGAACCCAAACGGAGCCTGTATGGCCGAGCAGGCCGGATTTTAGGGGGTATGGGCCGGCCACATTGATGAATCAGGTGCCCAGGTTCCTTCTCTAGGTCATATACACCCTATAAATCACCCCAGTACTGTTTGTGCACCTAGTTCTGACCTGAACTATAATCTGGGAACACTTTTATGGGTTCATGCCTTGTATTTCATGATGTTTATGAATTTAAGTTTTGATATTTGTGTTTGTTATCGGTCACTTGACGTTTGTACGTCGGTATCGGGTGTTTTTGGGCTCTTTTGTGTGAGTAAACCATAGCTTTTGACCTATGTGAGATTCGTGTATCGTTTTGGTTTTGGATTGGACTTTAATGCGGCACGATATGTGATGATATGTAGGTACCCTCGCGAAGACTTCGAGACGAAAAGCGAGCGCGTGGAGACATCGGCATCGACAAGCTAAGATCAAGGTGAGTAGATATATATCTACGGGTGAAGTCGGGTGGATGGCGTATAGCACTCCCACAGTTTCGTAGTGTCGTATACGAATACGTATACTTATGTTTATAAATATGTTTATTGTGAGACTACGATTATCAAGATAGGTTTATGTGTTATGGGTTAGTTTAGTGTAATTAGAAGTAACGTAGTTTAGCTTCTTAGTCGCGAAACCCTAGATTAATGAATTTCATACACGCGCGCACACACAAACACTCGCTTACATTTTATTACTTGTGTGTATATGGGGATATGTATATATATACACACATAGGTATGGGACTATGTATATATATATACGTATACATATACTTGGATGATGAGGATAGTACATGGTATTTGGAGATGAGTCGATGAGATTGGGCATGGTGCCACGAGATCGGTGATATGATGTGGTTCGTATTATGAGATACGACACGATATTTTAGCGGGTCCTTAGGAGATGTGTTTCATACACACGCATATATATATGTAGATGGTATCAGTATTGTACTAGACTTAGATCAGTACCCAGATCATGATATGATGATAATGATACAAGATGAATAATGAGATAAATGTGATATTGACCCATACCCAGATTAGGATGTCGTACGATGGATTTACCGTACGAGCTATATTGATGATAGATCCGCACTCTTGACTCGAGGATGTCATATTATATAGTGTATCGTATGGGATACTATTGAGGCGGGATCACCGACTGTTATATATATATCGACTCAGACTTAGGTGGTTTTCCTTACCCTTTTCTATTAGTCTGTTAGTTTAGTTTTGTAGTTTACTTGTAGATGTTAGACTAGACTCGAGTCGTGCCTATTTCAAAACTAATGAATCGTGAGTATTTTAAGGATATGCCAAAGGATTCTACGGATATTTCAAAGGATGTACCTTTTCTTAAAAACACCGTAGCCCTTATTATCAAAACACCACGATTCGTATTATTTCAAATGGCAAAACGGTATGACACATATATAGAAATGTAGATTCTTCATTTTTACGTTATTATTCATGTTCCGCATATTATTGTTGCATTTACTATTCATTTTCCATTTATTATGTTGTTTTCATCGTATTGCTTGTTTATTGTGTACTTTAGTAATTACAAAACCATGCTGTCAGGACACCAGCACCATTATCGATGATGTGTATGCTCTACATACACTTGCTTTCCGGCTCACACACATTATCATCGGTAATTGCCATGTCACGTACACTTTAGAGAATATTACTTTATTGATATAGCTTGCTAGCTGATAGTACCAATATGTTATTGTTTCATTCGCTAGTTTATTATTGCATTCATTGCTTGTTATTTCATGCATGCTTATATATTCATTTGCCATGCAATATTATAAGGGCCAGACCAGATTGCCGGAGCCCAGTATTCATTATAATTGAATTTTCAATTTGGATTTCGGATTTTCCATGAGATTTCTGGATTTGGAGAAACCGCAAGATTTAATAAACTCATTTATCATTTTAAAATAAAAAAGTGTAGTTTTCTCCTGATATGATTGTGATACGTCCACCATGACTTTTCTCGGCTCTTGAGCGATATCATACACCCGATTCGAGGAGGAGATGAACCATCTGTGGGTGCATGGTAGACCCGGTGCGGTACCCCTGGGTGAGAAGATCGCAGAGGAAAGCGTTTGAGCTTGTGACAGGGGAACATTGCTGACCGGTGATTTTATTGAGATTTATGATACGGGCCAGTCCGGATAGCCGGAGCCTGAGGTTTTGAGATTTGAGGATATGGGCCAGTCCGGATAGCCGGAGCCCTAGATATTGATATTCGAGGTTACAGGTCAGTCCGGATTGCCGGAGCTTGAGATATTGAGATTTATGTTTTGTGTCGATACTTGACACTGATTTCATGTTGATTTCATTGATGATACCTCGATTTATAAATTTACAGAAATCTCACAATATTATGAAAACAGTTTCCACATTTAGATGCATTCTGTTTTCATGCATTCATACCTCATATTATGATATGTTGTCCCTGAAGCACTGCCACGAGCACTTGGTATTGCACTTATGTATAGAGGTTTACCCTTGCCACCTTATCATGCTTCAGACTTTATCATATTGAGGATATATATTATGATCGTATTGACTTAGGATTGAGTCATGCATACGATTTCTGCTCGGTGATATTTTCTACTCACGAGTTGGCAACCCACCCCCGTTGTGCCACAGTTTTTTGCGGGTTTTGCCGTACAGTATTCATTGCGGATTCGCTGGCACACTACTTTCATTCCGGGTGATTGCTTTGGTAGGTGGGTTCACTTGTATCGTGACCACCATTGTACTTTATTTATTATTCATTTGTATCTTGTAAAACTCCATCAACCAGACTTGTATTAGTTATTAACCTTAGAAGACTAGTTGTATATTCTTTCGACCTTAGAGTCGCGCGTTGTATTATTATGCTTTTGATGTTGATTTTGAGTTTCCTTTTGAGTTTTGATCCTCGCCCTTCGGCGTTGTATATTATATTGCTTGCGTGGTTGTGACCGTTAATTGACGAAGAGCTAGCTCCCGTTTGGGGATGCCTTTATTCATATTATGCATGTTTTACCCTTTTGGGGCCAGTATTTACAAAGGAAACTCTGTCGAAATTTTCAGAAAAGACTTGAGATTTTAAAATGCATATTCGGCTTATGTTATTAAAATCACTTGCTTTAAAAATAATTTTCTTCACTTCTTATTTAAATGGTTTAGATTTCTAGGATTTTTTTTGGCTTACATGAATTAGATGGGGTCCTATAGAGTTCATATGATTCAAGTGCCAGTCACGTGCCATTTTCGGGTCGTGACAAAGTTGGTATCAGAGCGCTAGGTTAACCTTGGTTCGAGTCTATGTTTGACTATGCGGAGCCTAGGGCGTTTGTATATATACGGAATCTAGGCTTGACCTTACGGAACTTAAACTTGGTCGAGAGACTATTAGACTCAAAATTCCGTCGCGTAGGTTGACCTTGGTTGATGGAGTAGGTAACTTAAGGAGAGTGACGTACTGTGTGTATGTTCCGTGGCATACTTACGATATGCTACTCCGCTTAAGAAACCTTAGGATGTACATTTCCTTGCACAGCATTATATTCATTCCTATGATCTATCATTATCGATATTGGTTTATAGTTTTGCTGCCACGATTACACGAGCAGAGAGAGCTACGGCAAGAGTTGCGTCAGCACGAGCTCGTCACGGACGAGGACCAGGGCGTGATTTCAGGGACACACGATTGCATAAATGTATCGTTTATTTGTGTTTTCGTGCCATGAACGTTTGATGGATCGCTTTTATGAGATTTCTCGGACGTGCAGATCAGCACCAGAGGATTGGGCCACTGCTAGAGGCCAGCCAGAATGTGATGACCGTCAATGCACCGATTATACTTGATGATTGAGGCACTGTTCAGCGTGCGGACGAATGATCCAGTTGTTGTTGCGAATGATGAAATATCGCCCCAGATATTTGGAGCTATTTCCGCACGAGTTGTACTTAGAGATATGATAGAAGATCGCTAGTCACCAAAGATGAAAGTCTAGGTCATGTGATTCATTGCCTACCCCGATACGAGGTCATCAGATTGACTGATTCCAGTTAGAGACGACTTCACGCAGGTACGTTGAGAGTCGATAGAGACGATCGAATGTCAGGAACCCATTTTCCAAGTTTAAAGTATTCGGAAAACAATGCAAGTAATTCTATGGACCCTCTAGAAGAATGAAACCCTAACTCGATATAATGACCATGAGAACGCTTTGAAACCATAGGGTTTGTAGCAGTTCAGCAGTGCCATTAATAAGGCTTAGGTTTGCCTTTCTACGGTTGGTCCACAGGTACTGTGGCATGTACTGGAATACTATTAAACTGTACTCAAGATGTTGAGCTCTTGGGAGATTATGGAACCTTGACAAATCGATCGAAAGGTTCGACGTCATTCGGATATCATGTGATGGGACACATTTCTTGGGAGACTCCAGATACGAGTATATCCGTTGGAGCGCAGTCCATGCAGCCACGAAAAGACGAGTCCGAAGCAGTCGACATTAGAGAAAAATGGAGTAAGAGGTTCGTACGAGATCTTGATGAGATGACGTTCCACTCCGCTGACATCAGAGATGTGATACACATGCAGAGGCGTTGTATATGGATATATCTTCCAGAAGGAGTCGTGATGAGTATGCAGCCGTTCCGGAGCAAGAAACAAATTTAGCCAAAAGGATGATAACTTCCGGGCAGTTCGGCAGAAACGAGATTCGGGAGAGACCCCGACAAGATCATTTTGGAACACTATACGAGAAGACTTTGACCCAGGATCGGTCATATTATGCATACCCAGTAGGCCAGAGTTCAGCATCGTCGACAAGATATGTTATGAGTGACCATGACAGTTAGCCAGAGAACTTTAGAGGATGTGCTTGAGTGGGACTATTTCCGCTATCTTTGATTTCGGTATTTTGGACGATTTATTTGCATGATTGAAATTTTGTGCACCACAGTTGCACTTGACTTCGGTTTGATATCATTCGAGATGTTGATTTTGATTTCATACCTATGGTATGTATATGATTTGACTTGTGTTTTTGGTATAGCTTTCATGCACTTTTAGTATTTTGATTCGATTTGTGCACGCTGATGCACATGGTTGTGAGATTATACACCACGGTATACCTGATTTGAATTTGGATTGAAATGTGTTGTATACCGTCGATTTCGATTGTGATATTCGATATTTGTTTTCGTGCACCTTGTGCACTGGATTTGGATTCTTGCGCACACTTGACGCGCTTGATGCGATTTTGGTGCACGCCAGATGCACTAAATCGAGATTCTTCGTGCATATTAGATGCACCTGATATTGCTGTTAGGCACACCCGTTGCCTTACAGGTGATTTCGTGCACACCCGTTGCACTTAGATTTGTTTCTGTTAGTTATATGTATGCCCTAGAGGCCATTACTATACATACGATTTATATTGTAGTGGATGCTTGGACATATATAGGGAGGACTGTCTTGCTCAACATGATAGTACACTATCTGGTTGCTCTTTATCTTAACATGTACTCTGATTATCTCTATGTTACATGTTGATAAAGCCCTTAGGATGAATACTTGACTACCAGGACTATGATGCGGATCATACTAGTGGGGACAGTGTAGTCTCCAAGTACATCCTTCAAATGTTCCTAGTCGTGGGAGTACCGAGACAGGGCATCGATACTCCAGAGTAGACTAGCGTATGCGCTTCTTGACCCATATGATGGGCGATGGATGATCCCATATCCATTGGTGTTTGACATCAGAGAAGGTATACGGGTGCTCAGTGGAGACTGGGTACACTGGACGGACTCATCGAGAACTCCCAGATGGTATTATACCTCACGTCAGATGGCAGTTCTCTGGTGACACTGGTACAGGTTAGTCTGTAGACCCGAGATCGTCATAGAGTCTTGTGTGATTCCCACTGTGCTTTGATTTCCACCTTACCATGTCCATTAGGGCGAGCAAAATGGTGGCTTTTGTGTACATCCCGAATCACATGGAGGAAATGAGCGATAGGAAGGGTTTCGTCTCTCCCGGTATAGGGAGTTGATGTTGCGCTGTGTTCGATTGGCTATAACTGGAAATCCCTGGCCAGGGTTGGTGAAATTTACTGGTAAGTATTATCAGTAGTTTCTCAAACTGTTATAGACCTCATATCGACACGACTTATCAAGCTACTGGGGTCTGACGTTTACCACCCCTAAGCGAGATATGCGACATATCAGACGAAGAGACCGGACTGTACGGGAGTGTTACTGATTGGATTCGCAGGAGAATGTACAGGCTTGCTTGTTGATCTTCTGATCGCTCAATACCTGGGTGGCTGTTACGTTTAGCTTACCGCTTGCAGCTTGTGGTTGTTTGATATGATCATCACCTACTACCGGCGTATTGACGATTCTTTAGAGTCCTACACAGAGGTTTCCTGGCTCAGGCGAAACAGAGTAGGAGCACATATGTGATATGTGCAGGACCGAGAATAATACGTGTATGTGATACCGTATTAGATTCTCGCGATATGAGATATCGGCCGGGTATATATGATATAGCCGGGTCATCGGATCAAGTGTTGATTCGATGAACTGATTCAGATTGTATTAGTCGGTTATTTGTGTAATAGCCGGATTATCGGATCAAGTGTTGATTCGATAATTTAATGTATAATTATATATTTGATATATTAAATTACATTAACTAATATAAGCTCACTTAAAGATTCTTTTTCTCACTCGGGTAATACATTGATTTATATGTGATATATGTTAATTGTAATATTTTATTTTGTTACAATAAATATTGTATATATTATATATAATATTGTAACATGTTATGGTTATAAATGCAACATGTTTTGTAGAGTTTAATTGTGGTTAGGGTTTGGATTAGGGTTAATCTTTCATGAAGCTTTCAAGAAGCTTCTTGAAGCTTTGACTTTGAGTGAGATTAAGAAAACAAATGAGAGCTAAATTCCTACTTCATCATCCTAATCTATTATAGCCACTTAGATTAGGGTGTTTGCTTTGCTAATACTTGATTAGTGAAGAAAAAGCTTGGGCTTGAGTTTCTTCAAGGTAGATCATCTTTGTTATCGAAGATCGGAAGCAAGCAGGCATCTTTCTCTTCGTGGAGCCTCTCTAGAGTCCAAGAACTTGATGATCGCAGCGAAGGGACTTCAACACGGAGCTTATGAAGCGAAGGACCGGACTACAAAGGTTGTAATCCCAAACTCTTAGAAGTAAAGTTGTTTACTTGCTATTTGTTTCACCTAATCTCTAGTAAAGATCTTGGTTAGGCATGTTCGTGTAAGTCCATATTGCGACCCCGGTTCTTACGGGGAGGCGGAAACGGTATAAAAAACGAATTTTTATCGCAAGAGGCAACATGGACTAAACTATGGTCGGGATCGTTGTCTAAACTAAAACTAGCAAACTATGCTAAAGAGAGTTAGCTACTCGGATGAAGATGGTTATACCTAAACTTGAACTCCTTCTCTTCAAGCTCCGATGGTGGTTCGATGGCTCCTTCTCGTTGTCTCCGTACGCCGAAGATAGATCCACTTGAAAGCTCCAACCTTTAGCTCCTTCTTCGTTCTTTGAAGAAACTAGTTCACTTGGTTTGCTAAACCTAGTGAACTAGAATGAGTAGAGATGATTTAGAATGGGATTTTATCTATGGTTCTTGATTCTCAACTCATGAGACAAGAGAACCATAGATCAAGAGAGGGAGCAAGAGGTTGAGGATGAGAGCAAGAGGAGAGCTCAAGAACAAGAGAGAGAATGAGCAAGAAAGAATGAGGCTCTCTTTTTCCTTTCACCCTCTCATAATCCAAAGTGATCATAACTCATCATATCAAAAAAAGTCTTTTGGTAATGGTTAGAAGCAACCATAAGGTTATCATATCATGCACTCATTTTACTCAAAAAAGCAAGCAAGAAAAAAGTCTTTGGCATGAAATGATAACCATGGTCATCATGATGGTCAACTAGTCAAGCCTAGTCAACCGGTCAACAAGTCAACAAAAGTCAACAAGTCACCAAAGTCAACAAGTCAACAAAAGTCAACAAGTCAACAACCATATCACCATAATACTTAATTAATATAATAGTTAATCACAAATCATATTCTCATTAGGGTTGAGCAAAAAGTCAAAAGTCAACGGTCAACTGTCAACAACCCTAATGAGAATCCGCTGCCTCTGCCTCCCTGTCAACTGTGCATACACACCCGCATCCGCGTTCCGAGGAACACGAATGCAAACTGGATAAATCCAATCCCATAAGGTACACTAGGATCTGGCTTAAACCAAAGCCCGCTAGTGTAAACTGTCCGGACACTGTACGTGCACAAGTGCACGGATGTGACCGAACCCTGTCGCAAAACCATGCGACCTGTCGCAATACCATGCGACTTCTACTCTTTTGCCTAAAGGCGAAAAGCTTTCTGTGTGGGACTCTAAAGACTCAACACTACGCTGGCAGTGGGTTTAACCACAGACCGCAAGCGGCACTAGCTGTGCGTAACGGTCCCCAGGTAATGCCGACAAGAAGACCGACGAGGCGAAACCCATCTGAACTCCTACTGAGCCTGAGCGTGACATTCTCCGTACAGTCCGGTCTGTTCGTCTGATACATCGCATGGCGGGCCTAGGGGGCGGTAAACGTCAGTCCCCCAATAGCGGTACAAGTCGTGCCGGAGTGAAGCCCAATACACCCTGAGATAACACTGGAAACCTACCAGTATATCTCGTTTGCCCTGGCCAGGGACTACTCGTGTAATGGCTCTCCTAGACACAGCGCGATGTCAACCCCCAATACCGGGAGAGACGAATCCTGTCTAACCGTCACTGCCTCCAAGTGCTTCGGGACTGCACCCAACTACCACCTGTTTGCACGACTCCTTTGAGCCGTGGTAGGGTAGTGATCAAAGTACAGTGGGAACACACCCGAGGCGAAGTGACAGTGTCAAGTCAGCGGACTAAGCTGTACTCATGTCACCTGGGAACTGATAACTGACGATAGGTATAATACCAACTAGTCAGTTCCCGACGAGTCCTGTCCAGTGTACCCGTAACCTAACGAGCACCCGCATACTATCTCAAGTACGACGTACTGACGGCTGTGGGACAGACCGTCTCCCACACTGGGATGAGAAGCGCATGCGCTGGTCTACTCCGGAGTATCGATGCCCTGTCTCGATAGTCCTGCGACCAGGGACCTGAATAAGGATGTGCTTATAGATTACCCAGCCCCCACTGGTGTGACTGCCATCACAACGCTGGTAATCAAGCAAAGATCCTAAGGGCTCCACTAATGCGTATAAGTGATATACTGAAATAAACACAAGTACACATTGAAGTAGAAACGAACCAAGTAGCATACTACTATTTTGAGCAAGATTGTATATACAAGGTGAATATCCCAAGCATCCATTAAGTAATATACAAACTAGTATGATACAGTAATGGCCTCTAGGGCATATACACTAACAATCTCCCACTTGCACTAAGGCCATGTACTGGCGTATCGAAGACCTATCATCTCGATCAGCCGCTCGAACTGAGTCTGGGGCAGGGCCTTGGTGAATGGATCAGCAGTGTTATCTTCTGAAGCGACTCTCCGAACCTCGATCTCCTGGCGATCTACGATCTCCCTGATCAGGTGATACCGCCTCAAGATGTGCCTGGATCTCTGATGGGACCTGGGTTCCTTCGCTAATGCTATAGCCCCGTTGTTGTCGCAATACAGAGGTATTGGATCAACAATGGACGGAACCACCTGAAGTTCTTTCAAGAACTTCCTCATCCAGACAGCTTCTTTTGCGGCATCAGATGCAGCGATGTATTCCGCTTCCATCGTCGAGTCTGCAACGGTTTCTTGTTTGGAACTCTTCCAACACACCGCCCCTCCATTGAGGGTAAAGACAAAACCCGACATGGACTTGGAATCATCCTTGTCACTCTGGAAGCTGGAGTCAGCAAAGGCCTCGATCTGGAGGTCTTTTCCGCCATACACCAAGAACATCTCCTTAGTCCTTCTCAGGTACTTGAGAATGTTCTTTACCGCTATCCAATGTTTCTCCCCAGGGTTTGACTGATACCGGCTTACTACACTCAGTGCATAAGCTACATCCGGTCTGGTACACAACATCGCATACATTATAGAGCCTACTGCAGAAGCGTAGGGTATAATAGACATGCGATCCCTCTCCAAATCAGTCTTGGGAGACATCTCTTTAGAGAGGGTGATCCCGTGACAAGCCGGTAGGTTACCGCGCTTGGAATCTTCCATACTGAATCTTTTCAGTACGGTGTCGATGTACCTGGACTGAGAAAGTCCCAATATCCTCTTGGATCTATCACGATGGATCCGGATCCCCAGGATGTATGAGGCATCACCCAGGTCTTTCATGGAGAACTTTTGTGACAAGAACCCCTTGACAGATTGTAGCATAGGAATATCATTTCCTATTAAGAGAATGTCATCCACGTATAAAACGAGGAATACTACAGTTCTCGCTACAAATCTACTATAGATGCATGGTTCATCTGGATTTTTGATAAAGCCAAATTCCTTGACCGTCTCATCAAAACAGATGTTCCAACTCCGCGATGCCTGCTTTAGTCCATAGATGGACTTAAGCAACTTGCACACCTTTCCGCTGCTCCCACTCTGAATGAAACCCTCTGGCTGATCCATATAGACACACTCCTCTAAATTTCCATTTAGAAAAGCGATTTTTACGTCCATCTGCCAAATCTCATAATCGTGGAAGGCAGCAATGGCAAGAAGGATCCGAATGGATTTCAGCATGGCTACTGGAGAAAAGGTTTCGTCGTAGTCCAAGCCAGGTCTTTGACGAAAACCCTTTGCTACCAGCCTAGCTTTATAGGTCTCAACCTGTCCATCTACACCAATCTTCCTTTTGAAGATCCACTTGCATCCTACGGGTTTTACCCCGTCTGGAGCAATGTCCAACGTCCATACCTTGTTGGTGTACATGGACTCCATTTCGGTCCGCATTGCATCCAGCCATTTCACTGAGTCAACGCTCTGAACGGCCTGCTGGAAGCTAGTAGGCTCATCATAATCTATGATGCAATCCTCTCTATCCCCGTCTATGAGAAAACCGCAGTATCTCTCGGGCGGATGAGACTGCCTACTACTCCTGCGGAGCGGCGTAGGAATGTCCTGTTCTGTTGAACCCTCTGGTTCCACTAAGCTTTCAGTAACAGTCTGTGGTTCTGGAATTTCTTCCAGTTCTATTGTGTTCCCACTTATCTGGGTTTCCAAAAACTCAGTTTCCAAGAAGCGGGCATGCTGAGAAACAAAAACCTTTTGTTCCTCAGCGGAATAGAAAAGATACCCCCTGGAGTTCCTTGGGTATCCCACAAACTTACACTGTACTGAACGTGCCTCAAGCTTGTCCGCATGCTGCTTTTTTACAAAAGCTGGACATCCCCATACCTTAAGATAATTAAGACAGGGTTTCTTCCCAGTCCACATCTCATATGGGGTGGTGGGCACAGTCTTGGTAGGAGCCTTGTTCAAGAGATACGCAGCTGCTTCTAGTGCATATCCCCAGAATGATCGCGGTAACTCAGCGTTACTCATCATGGACCGAACCATATCCAATAGGGTTCGGTTCCGTCTCTCCGATACACCGTTATGTTGCGGAGTGTATGGAGGAGTAAGCTGAGAGAGAATACCATTCTCTTTTAAGTAATTCAGGAATTTGGCACTTAAGTATTCTCCACCTCGATCCGATCTTAGAATCTTAATACTTTTGCCGGTCTGTTTCTCTACTTCATTCTTATACTCCTGGAATTTTCCAAAGGCCTCGGACTTATGTTTCATTAAGAAGACATAACCGTACCTTGAGAAGTCATCCGTAAAAGTAATGAAGTAAGAATGTCCGCTTCGGGCATGTGTAGACATTGGACCGCACACGTCACTGTGTACGAGTCCTAAGAGCTCGCTCGCTCTTACTCCTTGTCCAGTAAACGGAGTCTTTGTCATCTTTCCTTTGAGACAAGATTGACAAGTGGCATACGATTGATATTCGAACGCATTCAAATATCCTTCTGTATGTAACTTAGTCAACCTTCTCTCATTGATGTGACCCAATCTACAATGCCATAAGAAAGTCTGATTCATTTCCAGAGACTTTCTTTTGTGTGTATTCTGGACGTTGAAAATCTGTGGTTGGTTTAACACGTATATACCATTACTCAATGTACCTGACCCAATCAAAACTTGATTAAGGTGAATGTTTACAACATTACTTACAAACGCAAATTCATAACCTTCTTTAGAAACTAAAGATACAGAAATGATATTACAAGTTGCGTTGGGTACAAAAAAGCAATTACGCAAAACCAAAACATGTCCATCTGACATTCCCAGGTGATAGTCCCCCACGGCTTTAGCATCCATGCTAGCTCCGTTCGCAACTTTGAGGGTCATGTCACCTGCCTTCAAAACACTACGGTTTCTCAACGCCTGCAAAGAATTACAGATATGAGATCCTGATCCGGTATCCAATACCCAGGAAGTAGAGTTTATTGAAAGACAGTTTTCAATAACATACACACCTGAAGCTGAAGCTGCAACCTGCTTCAATTCCTGTGTTCTGGCCTTCCAGGCCCTGCAATCATTCTTCCAGTGTCCTTTCTTATGACAATAGAAGCATTCTTCCTTATCCACAAGCTTCCCCGCTATCTTTGTTGCTTTGCCTTTTCCCTTCGTATCCACTTTACCAACACCGCCCCTTGGTTTGGCGGGGGCCTTCTTCTTCTTTCCCTTGGCTTTCGCCTTGGACCTAGAAGAAGATGATCCTCCTACAAACAAAGTGGATGTTTCCCTACCTTTCTGTAGGGTGCCCTCTGCGCTCCTCAGCATGTTGAGGAGCTCTGATAGTTCAACCTCTTTTTCTTGTAGGTTGAAGTTCAGTATAAACTGGGCGTAAGTGGAAGGAAGGGACTGGAGAACTATATCCGTATATAGCTCACTCTCCAATGTGATCCCTAGGTCAGCGAGCTCCTCAATGAAGCCGATCATCTTTAGCACATGCTCGGCTACTGATGATCCGACGGCCATTCTTGTCGAAAATAACTTTTTCGACGCTTCGTATCTTGCGATACGTGATTGCTCTCCATACAGTTCTTTTGTATGGAGCAATATGGACTCCATGTCCATATTCTCATGCCTCCTCTGATGTTCGTTGTCCATCGAGGCAAGCAGGAGGCACTTGGCCTTCGCGCTATCAATCTCCCAAGTCTTGCGGATTTCCTTATCCGCGACACTGGAAGTTGGACCAGGGACAGGGGGAGCTTTGGTGGTAAGAAGATACCCCAGCTTGTCATAAGTGATTGCTATCGTGACATTCCTGAGCCAATCTTTGTAGTTTGGCCCTGTCAGTTTGTTTTTATCTAGGAGTAACTTAAGTCCAGTCATGTTGATTGGTCGCTGCAATTAGGAGAGAGAAGAAGAAACACTCAGCATGATGCTCTTGCAAGTTTAGAGTGGTTTTTAGTTTGTCTAAACAGGATGGCTCCTACTGTTTCTCGAATCCCTCCTCAAACCATAAAGGAAGAATTAGTCAGGATCAATCCCACCGTACAATACTTGCTTAACCGTTCAGCCAGGCCGGTGTCGGTACTTCGAGGGAGGTTTTCCAACGCTTTCGCGAAGTTCCTTAATTAGAGAACCTCTTTTCCCTGGGGGCGTAGCCCCGCTAACACCTTTCTAGGCACCTACTAGGTTTATAGCATTGATCGTTAAGTGAGAAATTTCCCGAGGAGTAGCATATACTCACAGTAGGATCGGGATCCAAATATCATCGCGTGACGAAACTGAAGGAATCCTACCAGAATCATCACACTCCAAATGGTATGCAAATCTAGCAAGTTTCAGTACTTATGAAACTCCCGATGTGGATTTTTGCCCCATGCTCTTATGACCTTGACGAAGACACAAATCATAAGTCACATGTCAAGTTCTGCCCGTCATTATCCAGGTTAATTTGAATCCACCCGTATGTACCCTTGACGAAGGTCAACAAGGTAATGCGAATGTCCCAAACCAACGCATCTATCTATGCTACATATGAATACCCAATAGCTACCAATCACTATGCTTTGACGAAGGTCAACAAACACAGCTTGAATACTTATTGAATATTCATACGAAACGACGGAGGGCTACGAATGGTTTTGGCGAAACCGTGAACGTAGTGAACTTGATTTAATCGATGGAACGAGATAGCTTTTAGAAGGAGTGGCTCAAGCTCCGCATTTAAAAGTTATTTTGAAAAGAACCGAGTGGTTTTTCGAAAGTGTTCCAACGACTTTAACTTGGTTTATTATCTTGCATTAGTTCTTTTAATGCGTGATATTCTTGCATTAGTACTTTTAATACGTCCCATCATTTAACCCTACCATTGCAGAAAACAACCAAAATATGACGTACGCTTATGCCATTCGCATTCGCCACTGGGCCCCGTCATTACCCGTTAGGTTACTTAACTAACGACAGAGCGGGGGCTGGGCTAGCGCGTCTGTAAAACATAAGCAACGCCTAAATAGTAAGCAATGATAGACATTACAGATCACAGATGAATGCATTGGATATACTAGCAATCCGCAATCCTTTCGAGCCTGAAACGAAAAGCGGATAACACGGTCGCGGTGAATAGCCAAATACCCCACCCAAGACCCCTACGGGTGCGGCAAACTACCCGCCAAGTACTCGGTAGTTTGTGCACCCCTCCATGGGTCTATCCTAGGAGCAAAAACAGTAAAAAGAATTATACAATGACGGCTACAACCCCGACCCGGTTATGCGGCCAAACAAATAATATTATTACATCAATTTACATTTACAATGAATGAAAGAAAAACAAAAGCTCATCTCACATCCACCCCGGCTATTCACCCGCGACAGTCCAACACATTCATATACACATTCCAGCACATTACAGATCATGTATAACCCCGACTAATAGACTTATAGCGATTAGCCGACGTTCAATACATGCAAGCATCACAGATATAACCATCATAGTCAAAGTGCAGTGAAGTTCGGAAAAAATACGGAATTATAGGACCCCAAAAGGAAATTTCTTTTCTGGACAATCTGGGCACATATAATATATTTTAAAAATCCCAAAACCAACACACAAACACACTGCACGAAAAACGATGCAGAGAAGACAACAACTCGCGGCGGTTCCGCGGCGGCTAAGAAGGCCCACGCGGCGGAAGGGCGGCAGTTTAGACGAGTCACTGTATCGTTTTTCTTGGGTGTTCACACAAAACCCTGAGCCGAATTTACAAGTATAAAGTTTTTCATTTTGACCAGAAAATATTTCAACAGAAACTCAGGTTTTTGTAAAGTTTGGTTTTTGGATTTTTCCGGTTCCGAACTTCGTTACACTTCACTACCAAGCTAGTTTAAGTTTAGTTAGGCTCTGATACCACTGTAAGTCCATATTGCGACCCCGGTTCTTACGGGGAGGCGGAAACGGTATAAAAAACGAATTTTTATCGCAAGAGGCAACATGGACTAAACTATGGTCGGGATCGTTGTCTAAACTAAAACTAGCAAACTATGCTAAAGAGAGTTAGCTACTCGGATGAAGATGGTTATACCTAAACTTGAACTCCTTCTCTTCAAGCTCCGATGGTGGTTCGATGGCTCCTTCTCGTTGTCTCCGTACGCCGAAGATAGATCCACTTGAAAGCTCCAACCTTTAGCTCCTTCTTCGTTCTTTGAAGAAACTAGTTCACTTGGTTTGCTAAACCTAGTGAACTAGAATGAGTAGAGATGATTTAGAATGGGATTTTATCTATGGTTCTTGATTCTCAACTCATGAGACAAGAGAACCATAGATCAAGAGAGGGAGCAAGAGGTTGAGGATGAGAGCAAGAGGAGAGCTCAAGAACAAGAGAGAGAATGAGCAAGAAAGAATGAGGCTCTCTTTTTCCTTTCACCCTCTCATAATCCAAAGTGATCATAACTCATCATATCAAAAAAAGTCTTTTGGTAATGGTTAGAAGCAACCATAAGGTTATCATATCATGCACTCATTTTACTCAAAAAAGCAAGCAAGAAAAAAGTCTTTGGCATGAAATGATAACCATGGTCATCATGATGGTCAACTAGTCAAGCCTAGTCAACCGGTCAACAAGTCAACAAAAGTCAACAAGTCACCAAAGTCAACAAGTCAACAAAAGTCAACAAGTCAACAACCATATCACCATAATACTTAATTAATATAATAGTTAATCACAAATCATATTCTCATTAGGGTTGAGCAAAAAGTCAAAAGTCAACGGTCAACTGTCAACAACCCTAATGAGAATCCGCTGCCTCTGCCTCCCTGTCAACTGTGCATACACACCCGCATCCGCGTTCCGAGGAACACGAATGCAAACTGGATAAATCCAATCCCATAAGGTACACTAGGATCTGGCTTAAACCAAAGCCCGCTAGTGTAAACTGTCCGGACACTGTACGTGCACAAGTGCACGGATGTGACCGAACCCTGTCGCAAAACCATGCGACCTGTCGCAATACCATGCGACTTCTACTCTTTTGCCTAAAGGCGAAAAGCTTTCTGTGTGGGACTCTAAAGACTCAACACTACGCTGGCAGTGGGTTTAACCACAGACCGCAAGCGGCACTAGCTGTGCGTAACGGTCCCCAGGTAATGCCGACAAGAAGACCGACGAGGCGAAACCCATCTGAACTCCTACTGAGCCTGAGCGTGACATTCTCCGTACAGTCCGGTCTGTTCGTCTGATACATCGCATGGCGGGCCTAGGGGGCGGTAAACGTCAGTCCCCCAATAGCGGTACAAGTCGTGCCGGAGTGAAGCCCAATACACCCTGAGATAACACTGGAAACCTACCAGTATATCTCATTTGCCCTGGCCAGGGACTACTCGTGTAATGGCTCTCCTAGACACAGCGCGATGTCAACCCCCAATACCGGGAGAGACGAATCCTGTCTAACCGTCACTGCCTCCAAGTGCTTCGGGACTGCACCCAACTACCACCTGTTTGCACGACTCCTTTGAGCCGTGGTAGGGTAGTGATCAAAGTACAGTGGGAACACACCCGAGGCGAAGTGACAGTGTCAAGTCAGCGGACTAAGCTGTACTCATGTCACCTGGGAACTGATAACTGACGATAGGTATAATACCAACTAGTCAGTTCCCGACGAGTCCTGTCCAGTGTACCCGTAACCTAACGAGCACCCGCATACTATCTCAAGTACGACGTACTGACGGCTGTGGGACAGACCGTCTCCCACTCTGGGATGAGAAGCGCATGCGCTGGTCTACTCCGGAGTATCGATGCCCTGTCTCGATAGTCCTGCGACCAGGGACCTGAATAAGGATGTGCTTATAGATTACCCAGCCCCCACTGGTGTGACTGCCATCACAACGCTGGTAATCAAGCAAAGATCCTAAGGGCTCCACTAATGCGTATAAGTGATATACTGAAATAAACACAAGTACACATTGAAGTAGAAACGAACCAAGTAGCATACTACTATTTTGAGCAAGATTGTATATACAAGGTGAATATCCCAAGCATCCATTAAGTAATATACAAACTAGTATGATACAGTAATGGCCTCTAGGGCATATACACTAACAGTTCGGCACGTCTAAATTCTAAATCGGGCATGGTTGATGCCTAATAGAACCTTATGAGAGTTCCTAGTAACCCTACAGTGGTATCAGAGCCATGCTAGAGCTTTAGGCAAAGTCTAGACGAAGTTTAAAGTCCAATCGAACTCCGAATACCCGATAAAACCTAGTTTCTGGAAATTTTTCAAAAAGTTGACATTTTTCATATTAAAAATGCTCAGAAAATTCAGCATGTAATTTTATGGTGACCTGTCAAAAACGACCCCCTAAATCAATTAAAGCGCCGCGGAACCGCGGCCAAACCAGGGTATTGGCGGCGGTTCCGCGGCAAGTATTGAAGATTAAGGGATAGTTTTTGTACAGTAACATCCATAGGTACTTTTGCATGCTTCTGGGGATTTTTAATTCTACTCAAGTGTTGAGTTTTCTGCGATGTATTGCGAACTCGTTGATTCGATCGGAAAGTTTAACTTCGTTTAAGTTTTTCCGGGTAATTTTAGAACGTGTTAAAAAGTTCAAACGGATATCAATAACTCACTTTTTCCCCTGCCGGAAAATTTCCAAGTGTTGGATTTTTCCGTAGTTTAAGAACATTCTAAGTCGTGCAAGTAACGTGGTGGACCCTCTAGAAGAACACAAACCATAACTCGATTATGTGACCGTCTGAACCGCCTCTAAACCTTAGGGTTTGGGGCAGTACGGCGTTGCCACATGTGAGGCGTTCGTTTGACCCTTCTAAGGCTGGACCATTGGTACTGTGGCATGTGATGGATGCTTTTAAACTAATTTCAAGTGTTGAGAACTATTTGGGAAATCTTGAGTGTTTGTTTATTCGATCGGAAAGTTTAACATTGTCTATTTATCTGGAATGTGATATAATATTTGGAATCCGCAAGTAGTTATGAGATAACTAATTTGAATGTTATAAATCTAGCGGTTTAGTCTCAGATGATCGGTTGCCACGGGATTTTGATGCGATCAAAAGTCCGTCGCAATCACGTAGCGTACGCGGATACTCGCCGGGTAAACTTAATAGACAGCCATGCCCCATAGCCCCGACCAAGTGACTGTAGGAGAACCCTGTCGCCAAAAGCATCCGTTCGGGTGATCGCGGCAGCGGTGTTCCTCCTTAGTGTACTTCGTCGACGGCATCCGGGAGTGCGGCCGTTTACTAAAATTTGCGACGAGCATTCGATCAGGATGTCGGGAATCTTGTTGAATTGCCAGACTAGATATTGAAAAGTGTTTTCGAGATCGAGACTAAAATGCGAGGTTTATAATTGTTAGGCATGCGATGTCTAAGGAATTCATTTGGTTAGGCATGCAATGTCTAAGGAGGTTGCGGATTCCAACTGTTGTAGTTTTACACTTTCTTTTCTGCGACAGTAAGTGTAATATGTGGTGTATCGCCGGTTTCGTTGCTATACATCAAAGACAATTGGGATACATATATTTACTTACGTTGATGATATGTGATATTATGTGTTGCTGTGATATGTTATATTGGATCGTCATTTTTGAATAGCCGCGGGTTTTATGTGAGATGATAGTTTTTCTTTTTCATTCATGTAAAATTCAATTTTATGTAATATTCTTTTATTGGGGCACTTCCGGGCTGAGGATGATGCCACCATTATATATTATTTACTTTTCTGCATTATGTAGACCCAAGGCGGGGAGCACAAGTAACCGGGTTCTAGGGTCCAGTGGGAGACCATCTCGAGGAGTCGAGACCGGGTCTCCTAACCCTAGAATTGGCAGTGTTGCTTGCCGCTCTCGTAGGGGTCTAGGGATGTGGGTTTGGCTATTCATTGCGACCGTGGAATCCGTGTTTTATACAGGCTCGTATTAAAACACGGACGTCCTAGTATATCCAATATTTCATATATGTTCTTCTGCTGCAATGTTCTGTGATGAGATCATATTACTGCCTGGGATGAATGTTTGTATTATATATATGAGATATATGTTATATTGCAGATTTCGTTTCAAATGTGATGCTTGTGAAGCATGATAAAATAGGACTTCATTAATGAGATTAATGAAACTAAAAGAAACCTAAAGATGTTGTAGAAACTTGTTTAAAAACCTGGTAGCTCTAGTTCTTTCTTTGCATAGCGGTGTTCCTTGTAGAACATCCAGCACCCTATTCGATAAGGAAAAAGCCGAGATCCCTTTACCGGGAGTGACCTCTTTAGCGAAACTAGCAGATGCTATACACTCGGTTTGTCTTTTGATTGCTTATATAGTTTTTGTTTTGCACAGTGATATTTGTGAAATATCCTGCACCTTATTCGATGAGGAAAGAGCCGAGATCCCTTCACCAGGAGTGACCTCTTTAGCAAAACTAGAAAAGGCCTCAAAAACATTCCTTTTAAAAATCACTCGATTCTACAACGATATCAAGTTCATTACGCAAAAGGTTTTCTTAAAAACCTGTCGTAACCCTCCGTCATTTTAGGAAGTAGAGTACTTACTATTCGTGCTGCGTATATCGACTTTAGTTAAGGCGTGGTGTACGGTAGCTAAGTGATGCCTTCCTACACTGCATATAATGCGATTAATTAGGACGTTCATGTGATTATGTCGACCATAGTTGAGGGTCATGTGAGTGGGTCTAATTAATCATGAAATGACGGGTAGAACTTGACTAGTGCTTATGATATATTGACCTTAGTTAAGGTCATAAGTACTAGGGGTAAAATATTATTGGGAATTTCAAGTGTTGAAATTTGCAATGAGATTGCATACCTTCTATGAGTTAGTTGGATCCCGATACCCGCTGCGAGTAAGAGGTACTCCTGGGAGAGTTTTACACATTACAATTAGTCGATCAAGTAGGTGTCTAGAAAGGTTTCAACGGGGTTACGCCCCTGGGAAAACGAGGTTTACTTTAATTAGGTCCATGCGAAAGCACGGGGAACCTCCCTCAAAGTACCGGCACTGGCCTGGCTAAAAGATTGGCGAACTTGTAGGGTGTAATTAATCCCGGCTAGTCTTTCCTTTTAGGGTTTGAAGGTAGATTTAACTAAAACAGTGGGAGACATCCTGATTAGATATATTAATAACCAATCTAATCTTGCAAGAGCTTACGCTCAGTGTTTTCTTCTCTCTCTCCCCAGGTAGCAACCATGTCACGCCTTAATCAAGATAATAATACGGATGTATTGACCGAACCCGCTTGTTATACTGCGCTAGGGAACGTTGGTCCCGCTCCAACTTATAAATGTTATAAGACTAAGCAGGATATTGGGGATTACCAGATTTCCCATGCCGCCCAAACGAAGAAAGTGCATGCTGATGCATCTTCTTTGGGCGTGTTCATTACAGAGAACTGTTTCTCAGTATCCTTTACGTCCTGGGTATGAAATACCGGATCAGCATCCCGTATATGTAATTTGTTATATGGGCTACAGATAGGTAGAGAACTGAGAACGGGTGATAAGTTTCATGAGATAGAAACTGTGCAAGTGTTGCAGCCAAGTCTGTTGGTAGTTATCACCCTGTATTACCAAATACATTGATTCTGAACGAATGTTATTAGAATGCGAACCTGATATACAACATCATATCAGTCTCTTTATTAATAAAGAAGGATATAATTTTGTATTGTTAGATAATGTTTTAAACATTTCCTATATCAAGAGTTGATCGGTTCAGGCACGTTATCTAAAAGCATATACGTTCTAAATCAAACTACAGTTCTTAGTTTACAGAACACACACAAGAAGAAGAGTTCAGAAATGAACGAATCCTTCTTGAGGCATTGTAGACCAGGTCATATCAATGCGACCCGACTAGCTAAGTTACATTTAGATGCATATTTAAAAATTAGTTTGAATTTACATCTTGTGAAACTTGCCGGTCATGTCACAAAGATAAGATGACCATAGCTCTGTTTATTGGAAACAGAGAAAGAGTTAGTGAACTCTTGGGATTGATACATGATGATGTATGTAAGGTCCCCAGTCTACAGATGCCAGTACTGGTTCTTTGTACTTCATTACATTCACTGATAGTCTCTCAAGATTCGCACATGTGTTCCTGTTGAAACACAAGTCTGAACCTTTTGAGAAACTTAATGAATATGAGTTAGAAGTAGAGAACCAAAACGGGTATAAGTATTATGTCCTTTGATGTGATCAAGGAGGAGAATAATTGAGCACGGGATTCCTGGACTATTCTAAAGGAGAATGAGATTCTCTCTCAGCATTACTCCTCCATATACACCACAGCAGGTCGGTGTATCGGGGAGGAGAAATCACACCCTATGTGATAAGATGTGCTCTATGATGAGTACTACTGAGTTACCTATTTTCTTTTGGGGGTTATGCACTTGTGAAGCTGCATACCTATTGAATAGGGTTCCAATCAAATCAGATGCCTACCACTTCATATGTGATATGGAATGGGAAGAGCCCATATCTTAAGTAAGTTAAGATTTGGGGTTGTCCGGCCTATGTCTAAAAGCATAATCCAGACAAGCTCGAGGCAAGGTCAGTTCTGTGGAAGTTTGTTAGATATCCCAAGCATTCGCAAGGGAATATCGTCTACTACATCGAGGAGCAAAAGATGTTTTGTTTCTCAGCATGCCACCTTTGTGAAAGGGAATTTCTTATGAAGAAATTAGTGGACATGAGGTAGAACTGGAAAGAGTTCCAGCTATACAAACTGCAGCTGATGATTTGGTAGAACCAAAGGATTCAATAGTTTCCAACGAACCTTAGCCACTCCGCCGATCTAGTAGGGTTCCTCACCCACCTGAGAGATACATCGGTTTTCTATGACAGTGGGAGCGAGGATTGCATCATGAGAAGATGACCCAACTTGCTTCGAGCAGGCCATCAGAAGTGGGACTCTGTAAGAATGGCTGGATGCTCAGTGATCTGACATGGAATCCTTATACACCAACAAAGTATGGACTTTGGTTGCTTTATCTGAAGGGTTAAATCCTCATCAGGAGCAAGTACATCTTGAGAAGATTACTTGGTGTATATGGAAAAGTTGAGACTTTCAAAGCTATGCTTAAGTCTATCCAGATCCTACTTGCCATTGCTACATACCATGACTACGATTTCTGCCGGTTGGGTGTCATGACAACTTTTCTAAATGTTGATTTAGAAGAGAGCATCTATAAGTACACAGCCAGAGGGTTTCGTAGACAGTGGGAGCAGCAAAAACGTGTGCAAGTTGTTTTATGCGATAAAACAGGCATCGCGGAGTTGGAACGTCTGTTTTGATGTGGTAGTCAAAGGGTTTGACTCCATCAAAATGGTAGATGAACCTTGTATATACAAAAAGGTAGTAGGGAGTATGGTGATGATCCTCGTAGAGTACGTGAATGACATACTCTTGATAGGAAAGGTGTTTCCTATGCTACGCTCGGTCAATCTCCTCTTATCACAAAGATTCTCTATAGGATCAAGGTGATACCTCCTAAATCCTGGGTTATGGATCTATGAGATAGATCTAATTGAAAGGTTCCAGGGTGATAAGGACGACTGAATGTCAGTCACAGGCATTGTCTTTACCCTCAGTAGAGGGACGGTATGTTGGAAGAGTTCCAAGCTAGATACCGTGACTTACTAGATGATTAAAGGCAAGATACATCGTTACCAAGGATGCTACCAAAGAGGCAGTCTGGATATATATAAGTTCATGAGATGAACTTCGTTCCAACCAATGTGTGACAATGGAGTTATGGCTTTGGCCTAGGAACCCCGTCCCATCAGAAATCAAGATATAATTCTTAGGCGGTATCACCTGATCATAGAGATGGTTGATCTCCAGTGAGATCGAGGTTAGGAGACTAGACATAGAGGACAATAGCGCGGATCCACTCACAAAGGCCTATTTCCCAGTAGAGTCTTTTATGTGATAGTTGAGTATGAGATACTTCAACCACAGCTGATTGTTGGTTATGCGATACCACAACAGATGGCCCTAGTGCAAGTGGGAGATTGTTAGTTATATATTTGCCCTAGAGGCCATTACTGTACATACGATGTATATTGTAGTGGATGCTTGGACATATATAGGGAGGACTTTCTTCCTCAACATGATAGTACGCTATCTGGTTGCTCTTTATCTTAACATGTTCTCTGATTGTCTCTATGTTACATGTTGATAAAGCCCTTAGGATGAGTACTTGACTACGAGGACTATGATGTGGATCATACTAGTTGGGATAGTGTAGTCGCCAAGTACATCCTTCAAATGTTCCTAGTCATGGGAGTACCGAGACAGGGCATCGATACTCCAGAGTAGACTAGCGTATGCGCTTCTTGACCCATATGATGGGCAATGGATGATCCCATATCCATTGGTGTTTGACATCAGAGAAGGTATACGGGTGCTCAGTGGAGACTGGGTACACTGAATGGACTCGGCGAGAACTCCAAGATGGTATTATACCTCACGTCAGATGGCAGTTCTCTGGTGACACTTGTACAGGTTAGTCTGTAGACCCGAGATCGCCATAGAGTCTTGTGTGATTCCCACTGTACTTTGATTTCCACCTTACCATGTCCATTAGGGCGTGCAAAACGGTGGCTTTTGGGTACAGTCCCGAATCATATGGAGGCAATGAGCGATAGGAGGGGTTTCGTCTCTCCCGGTATAGGGAGTTGATGTTGCGCTGTGTTCAATTGGCTATAACTGGAAATCCCTGTCCAGGATTGCTAAGATTTACTGGTAAGTGTTATCAGTAGTTTCTCGAACTGTTATAGACCTCATATCGACACGACTTATCAAGCTACTGGGTCTGACGTTTACCACCCCTAGGTGAGATATGCGACATATTAGACGAAGAGACCGGACTGTACGGGAGTGTTACTGATTGGATTCGTAGAAGAATGTACAGGCTTGCTTGTTGATCTTCTGATCGCTCAATACCTGGGTGGCTGTTACGTTTAGCTGACCGCTTGCAGCTTGTGGGTGTTTGATATGATCCTCACCTACTGCCGACGTATTGACGATTCTTTAGAGTCCTACACAGAGGTTTCCTGGCTCAGGCGAAACGGAGTAGGAGCACATATGTGATATGTGCGGGACCGAGAATAATACGTGTATGCGATACCGTATCAGATTTTCGCGATATGAGATATCGGCCGGGTATATATGATATAGCCGGGTCATCGGATCAAGTATTGATTCGATGAACTGATACAGATTATATTAGTCGGTTATTTGTGAAATAACCGGATTATCGGATCAAGTGTTGATTCGATAATTTAATATATAATTATATATTTGATATATTAAATTACATTAACTAATATAAGCTTACTTAAAGATTCTTTTTCTCACTCGGGTAATACATTGATATATATGTGATATATGTTAATTGTATTATTTTATTTTGTTACAATAAATATTGTATATGTGATATATAATATTGTAACATGTTATGGTTATAAATGCAACATGTTTTGTGGAGTTTAATTGTGGTTAGGGTTTGGATTAGGGTTAAGCTTTCATGAAGCTTTCAAGAAGCTTCTTGAAGCTTTGACTTTGACCTTGATATTTTGCATAGATATTTCGCATAGATATTTCCTTAACCCAACCCAACCCTTTAACCATAGTTGTTTCTCTACATGGGTTAAGTCTTCATACTTAACCCATGGTTGCATTTCTAACTATCGACTTGAGTTTCATTATTCATCACAAAAGGTTTTGGATATTCTTCTTCTTCTTCCTTGAAGAAAAGCTTTCTAGCTTTTTCTTTGGTGATGAAAATGAGTGAGATTAAGAAAAAACAAATGAGAGCTAAATTCCTACTTCATCATCCTAATCTATTCTAGCCACTTAGATTAGGGTGTTTTCTTTGCTAATACATGATTAGTGAAGCAAAAGCTTGGGCTTGAGTTTCTTCAAGGTAGATCATCTTTGTTAGCGAAGATCGGAAGCAAGCACGCATCTTTCTCTTCGTGGAGCCTCTCTAGAGTCCGAGAACTTGATGATCACAGCGAAGGGATCTCAACACGAAGCTTATGAAGCGAAGGACCGGACTACAAAGGTTGTAATCCCAAACTCTTAGAAGTAAAGTTGTTTACTTGCTATGTGTTTCACCTAATCTCTAGTAAAGATCTTGGTTAGGGTTGTTCGGCGCGTCTAAATTCTAAATCGGGCATGGTTGATGCCTAATAGAACCTTGTGAGAGTGCCTAGTAACCCTACAGTTTTTGTGCACATGTATGGCACATTCATAGATTTTGATTTCCGTGCGCACTAGACGCACATGGCATTCATATATGTATTTTTGGATTGATTCTTGTGGAGCAGTACGTTTTTATGATATTTACTAGTTGTTTTAGTACTGAGCAGGACTAGTCAGAGGACAGTACCTGAACAAATTGATGCATGCATTGATAGTTATCGAAGGGATTTCCAAAGGAAGAGCTATAGTCTCAGTATTTACCTACGTGTCCGAGATAACACGAAACATTCTATAGAGGAAACCCTTCTAAAATTGTTTTCAAAACGGCGGGGCGTGTATATTAAATAAAGGGTATATATATATATATAGAGTTATTTTTTTACAATAGACGTCCGCCACTGTGCAGTGATACGCACATCGCACAACGACTTGAAAAGGGTTTAGCATGGATTTCTTTCAGATGTTTTGACGAGTTTACACCGATGCGTACTAAGTACGTGTTATACTTTTGATGTATATCATGTTGGCTTTCGTTTTGGGCTTTGACATTAGTGTCTTCGCCATAACTCCGATGATTGCGGGATACTTGACGGAGTTTTGATTTTGAGTTATCTGCTCATTTTTCATGCGCACGCATTGCGCTACGATATGATTTATGTATTTATGATTTCGGAGCCCCGACGACTGGATCATTTTACTGAAATATTTTAGTATTTGAGGAGTTTAAATTTAAATTCTGGGACCGAATTTGTTTAAGAGGGGAGGACTGTAACATTTCAGAAAAATAAAATATTATTTTTGGGAATTTTTTTAATTAATTAATAAATATTGGGAATATTTTATTATTTCGGTATAATTAAATACCGATAAATCGGGAAAATTTGGAAAATTATAGAAATTACTAAAATGAGGGTGCTTTATGTGATTTATGCAAATTATAATTTTTTTTGATTAATTATACACTATTTTAATGCTAATCGCGATTAAATATCGCTAATCGTGCATTAAGCTAGTTTTGTGCACATGACATACACCATGTCACATTTTAGCACTTGTTATATTTTTATCATGTCTTTCTCTCCATTTTCTTTTGCATGGTTGTTGTTTTAAAAAGAAAAGAAAAGAAAAGAAAAGAAAGGGTAAAGAAAACAAAAGAAAAGGGTTATGAATAAAATAGAAAGTATGGGCATGAGAGAGAAAGGTAAGGGGTTCCTTTGACTTAGCCATTCTTTCTCTCCTCATTGTTTTCTTCATCTCTTCTTCTCCCCATCTCCCATGGCAGCACTCCCTCCTCCCTCCTCAAATACCCCACACTTCACCACCAAAAACAACTCCAAAGTCCATCTCCCTTTCACTAAAAACATGCACAAGACCATTACAAGCACTTTGGACTAAGAAAGGATGGATTTTGAGCACTTGGGGTAACTCAAGAAAATTCTTGAGTTGCCAAATGAGCTAATTTTTGCACCCTTAGTATTTTATTTCGATCTCCATAGCAACCACACATGTTTAAAGGTGTTTTATTGCGGTTTAGTGAACATTGAAATTTCCTAGAAGAGTTTATGTGGAATTCTTGAGTTGTGTTTGTGCTAATGAGCTTTATTGGTGATTTTAAGCCCCTTGGTGTTAGAAACCCAGACCATCCCCGGACAAAAACTTGAAACCCAAAACAGAAACTTTCCAATGTCGGTTTTGTGGAATTGTGATGCCTACAGGAAATCTGGAGTGATCTGGAGAATTTTTGAGAAACACAATCAACCACAGTGGACTAGAATTGACACTAGGAGACCCCACTCTGCACACGAACCCAAACGGAGCCAGTATGGCCAAGAAGGCCGGATTTTTGTGGGTAGGGGCCGGCCACATTGATGAATCAGGTGCCCAGGTTCCTTCTCTAGGTCATATACACCCTATACATCACCCCAGTACTGTTTGTGCACCTAGTTTTGACCTGAACTAAAATCTGGGAACACTTTTTTGGGTTGCTGCCTTGTATTTCGTGATGTTTATGAATTTAAGTTTTGATATTTGTGTTTGGTATCGGTCACTTGACGTTTGTACGTCGGTATCGGGTGTTTTTGGGCTCTTTTGTGTGAGTAGACCATAGGTTTTGACCTATGTGAGATTCGTGTGTCGTTTTGGTTTTGGATTGGACTTTAATGCGGCACGATATGTTATGATATGTAGGTACCCTCGCGAAGAGTTTGAGATGACAAGAGAGCGCGTGGCAATATCGGCATCAGCAAGCGAAGATCAAGGTGAGTAGATATATATCTACGGGGGAAGTCGGGTGGATGGCGTATAGCACCCCCGCAGTTTCATAGTGTCGTATACGAATATGTATAATTATGTTTATAACTATGTTTATTGTGAGACTACGATTATCAAGATAGGTTTATGTGTTATGGGTTAATTTAGTGTAATTAGAAGTAACGTAGTTTAGCTTCTTAGTCGCGAAACCCTAGATTAATGATTTGCATACACGCGCACGCACACACTCGCTTACATTTTATTACTTGTGTGTATATGGGGATATGTATATATACACACACACATAGGTATGGGACTATGTATATATATATACGTATATATATACTTGGATGATGAGGATAGTACATGGTATTTGGAGATGAGTCGATGAGATTGGGCATGGTGCCACGAGATCGGTGATATGACGTGGTTCGTATTATGAGATACGACACGATATTTTAGCGGGTCCTTAGGCGTTGTGTTTCATACACACGCAAATATATATGTAGATGGTATCAGTATTGTACTAGACTTAGAGCAGTACCTAAATTATGATATGATGATAAGGATACCAGATGAGTAATGAGATAAATGTGATATTGACCCGTACCCAGATTGGGATGCCGTACGATGGATTTACCATACGAGCTATATTGATGATAGATCCGCACCCTTGACTCGAGAATGTCATATTATATAGTGTATCGTATGGGATACTATTGAGGCGGGATCACCGACTATTATATATATATATATATATATATATATATATATATCGACTCAGACTTACGTGGTTTTCCTTACCCTTTTCGATTAGTCTATTAGTTTAGTTCTGTAGTTTACTTGTAGATGTTAGACTAGACTCGAATCGTACCTATTTCAAAACTAACGAATCGTGAGTATTTTAAGGACAGGCTAAGGGATTCTACGGATATTTCAAAAGATGTACCTTTTCTTAAAAACACCGTAGCCCTTATTTTCAAAACACCACGATTCGTATTATTTCAAATGGAAAAACGGTATGACACATATATAGAAATGTAGATTCTTCATTGTTATGTTATTATTCATGTTTCGCATATTATTGTTGCATTTACTATTCATTTTCCATTTATTATGTTGTTATTATCGTATTGCATGTTTATTGTGTACTTTAGTGATTACGAAACCATGCTGTCAGGACACCAGTACCATTACCAATGATGCGTATGCTCCACATACACTTGCTTGCCGGCTCACACACATTATCATCGGTAATTGCCATGTCACGTACACTTTAGAGAATATTACTTTATTGATATAGCTTGCTAGCTGATAGTACCAATATGTTATTGTTTCATATGCTAGTTCATTATTGCATTCATTGCTTGTTATTTCATGCATGTTTATATATTCATTTATCATGCAATATTAAAAGGGCCAGTCCGGATTGCCGAAGCCCAGTATTCATTATTATTGACTTTTCATTTTGGATTTCGGATTTTCCATGATATTTATGGATTTGGAGAAACCGCAAGATTTAATAAATTCATATATCATTTTAAAAGATAAAAGTGCGGTTTTCTCCTGATATGATTGTGATACGTCCACCATGAGTTTTCTCGGCTCTTGAGCGATATCATACACCCGATTCAAGAAGCAGATGAACCGTCTGTGGGTGCATGGGGGACCCGGTGCGGTACCCCGGACGAGAAGATTGCAGAGGATGGCGTTTGAGCCTGTGACAAGGGAACATTGCTGACCGGTGATTTTATTGAGATTTATGATACGGGCCTGTCCGGATAGCTGGAGCCTGAGGTTTTGAGATTTGAGGATATGAGCCAGTCCGGATAGCTGGAGCCCTAGATATTGATATTCGAGGTTACAGGTCAGTCCGGATTGCCGGAGCCTAAGATATTGAGATATTGAGATTTATGTTTTATGTCGATACTTGACACTGATTTCATGTTGATTTCATTGATGATACCTCGATTTATAAATATACAGAAATCTCACTATATTATGAAAACAGTTTCCACATTTTGATGCATTCTGTTTTCATGCATTCATACCTCATATTATGATATGTTGCTCCCTGAGGCACTGACACGAACACTTGGTATTACACTTATGTATAGAGGTTTACCCTTACCACCTTATCATGCTTCAGATTTTATCATATTGAGGATATATATTATGATCGTATTGACCTAGGATTGAGTCATGCATACAATTTCTTCTCAGTGTTGTTTTCTACTCACGAGTTGGCAACTCACCCCCGTTGTGCCATAGTTTCTTGCGGGTTTTGCCGTACAGTTTTCGTTGCGGCTTCGCTGGCACACTGCTTTCATTCCGGATGATTGCTTTGGTAGGTGAGTTCACTTGTATCGTGACCACCATGGTACTTTATTTATTATTCAGTTGTATCTTGTAAAACTCAATCAACCAGACTTGTATTATTTATTAACCTTAGAAGACCAGTTGTATATTCTTTCGACCTTAGAGTCGCGCGTTATATTATTATGGTTTTGAAGTTGATTTTGAGTTTCCTTTTGAGTTTTGATCCTCGCCCTTCGGCGTTGTATATTATATTGCTTGCGTGGTTGTGACCGTCAATTGACGAAGAGATAGGTCCCGCTTGGGGATGCCTTTATTCATATTATGTATGTTGTACCCTTTTGGGGCCAGTATTTACAAAGGAAACTCTGCCGAAATTTTCAGAAAAGACTTGAGATTTTAAAATGCGTATTCGGCTTATGTTATTAAAATCACTTGCTTTAAAAATAAATTTTCTTCACTTCTTATTTAAATGGTTTAGATTTCTGAGATTTTTTTTTTGGCTTACTTGAATTAGATGGGGTCCTATAGACTTCATATGATTCAAGTGCCAGTCACGTGCCATTTTCGGGTCGTGACACATGGTTGCTGATACACAAGTGGTGGAAATGCAAGACTCACATGGAAGTATTTATCTAAATATTTATTTTTGAGTTAATGTAAATAGAATTAATTCATGCTTGATATTTATCCTTCATTCTCTACACTTAACCTTCCATTAATCATGAGTTAATTTTCTATGGCTCTCTTTTCTCCAATGTAAATATCTAGATATTTATTAACCCATGGTTTAGGATGAGAGTGGAAATTATATATAATTTCTATTCTCATTTTTATCAAGAGGATTATCATAACTTGAGCTCTTAAGTTGCCATCATCTTCTCTCTCCTCTCTCTTGCTCTCTTGACATTGTTAGTGAGTGAGATAGTGACAAAGATAGGGTTTTTAAGTGAGGAAACAAACCACATCATCATTCTACACTAGTCTAGACAATTAGTTTAGAGTGTTAGTGTTGGAGATAGTGCCCTCAGAGTCAATTATTGGATCACAGGCACACGATTGCAATGATTGAGGGAGGACCTGTCCCAGTAGGACAGTCATACTCGAGATGATAGTATGCTGTCTGGTTTATCTTTATCATCGTGTACTGCTTTAGGTGACTAGACAGGTCGCTATTACACGTTGATAGAGCCCCTAGGATTCTTGCTTGACTGCCAGCAGTATGAGGGCGATCATATACGTGAGAGCTGGTGGTCTATAAGCACATCCTTAAAAGGTCCTTAGTCGTGGGAGTTTCGAGACAGGGCATCGATACACCAGAGTAGACTAGTGTATACAGTCTAGACCGCGACGAGGGGCGGTGGCCGGTCTCACAAGCCACTGGTGTCAGTTGGTTCACCTAAGATGTATACAGGTGCTCATTGGGTTATGAGTACACCGGACAGGACTCGCCGGGAACCTGCTAGTAGGGATTATACCAGACGTCAGATGGCAGTTCCCTGGTGACATGTGTACAGGTTAGTTCATCAACCTGGGGATCGTCATTTGTCTCATGTGAGTTCCTACTGTACTTTGATTACTATCCTACCACGCTCAAAGGAGACGTGCAAACAGGTTTTAGTTGGGTACAGTCCCGAGCCACATGGAGGCAGTGAGCGGATCTTCAGGGGTTCGTCTCTCCCGGTATTGGGGGTGAGGTCGCGCTGTGTCTAGGAGAGCCATTACACGAAGCCCTCGGCCGAGGCAGGAGATTTACTTGTAGGTATTCCAGTAGTATCTCAGGGTGTTCTGGGCTACACTCCGACACGACTTGTACCGCTTTTGGGGGTCTGACTTTTACCAACCCCCTAGGCCCGCCATGCGATGCTCATAGATGAACGGACCGGACTGTACGGATATTGTCACTGACAGGCTCAGTAGGGTGTCAGGATGAGTTCGCTCATCGACGTCCCTTTTGGTCAATACCTGGTAGCCCGTTACGTATTGGCATATACCTCTGACGTGCTAGTGGTTAAATCCACAACCAAGGTGTTGACGAGTCTTTAGAGTCCCCCACATTCAGTTGCTCAAGTTTTCGGGCGAAACGCTGTAGAGGCCGTATGAAGATATGGCAAGGTCCGATCAAATACGTGCGGTATTGCACGGATCAAGATCAGACAGTTTGTACTACAGGCCGTATGGATATATGGCAGGGTTCGATCAGATACGTGCGGTATTGCAAGGATCAGGATCGAACGGATATTACTAGCCGTCTTTGGTTTAAGCCGGATCCTAGTATAGTACAGTGGAGATTTTGTCTCATTGCATTTGTATTCGGTCAGAATACAGATGCGGGTGTGTATACACAGTATCGGGGTTTTCCTGTAATTTATTACGGGACCAGTTTTCTGGGATTGCCAGTTTGCTTTCCGTTTCGGCCATTTTTATTTGTATCTTTCAATGGCCGAAGATTGGTGGAGGAGGGCTTATTTGCATTTGTGCAAATAAGCATTTTGGAAGGTTGTTTTTGCATATTGTTGTGTCATGATCACTTGACTTTCTTTATTCATCATGGCTAGTCTTGTAGTGTCATGATAGCATGACTTTTTGGTGATGATGATGGATTATGATGGTTGTATGAGTGTTGGATTTACTTATGATCATTTCTTGATATCATGACCTTTCTCTCTCTCCCTTGCATTATGGTTCTGGTTCTATCATCCATTGATCCCTCCCTCACTCACTCACTCTCTTGCTAATTGTGGCCGGCCACTCCTTATAGGGGGCTGTCCCAATTTGTTCTGGGTTTTTTTTTTTATCTCTTTTGGCTTGGTAAAATCCCCACAAGTTCCATCTCCAAAATTCCATTCCTCCACCATCTCAAAAGGCAACTCCATACAAACCCCAAATGAGATATAGTTCTCTACACGATTGTACATAATACCTTGGGCACGTCGGCTCGCCAACTTCGTGCCCGAGTTGCCTCGGTATAGAGGTGGGAGCCCGTAAAAGAAGCAGGCGACGTGGTGCCCTTCCGGCGAGGAGGTAGAGACTGGACGTTCCGCGGGAGATCGGGACGACGGCGAGAAGACCGGAGGACACGGATCGCTCGGTATATCTCTCTTCCCCATCTAGTAGTTAGCTAGGACTAGTTAATGGTACGATCCGGGTTTTAGTGCGCGGTGGTGCCGGTTCAAGAAAATTTAAAGTTAACCATCGCTTCCGCATTTGGCCTCGGGATGGAGGCCGGGGCGCTGCCGTGCACTTACAGTGGTATCAGAGCCTCGCCATTAACATAGTCTAGCTTTGTCTAATGTGTTTTACATTTCCGATCGAACAAATTTTCCAAAAACTGTATTTTTCTTCACATCAGTTTCTGTGGAAATTTTTTGAAGTCCAAAATTTTTTCAGCTTGTTTCAGAATGATGTGTAGGACATTCTAAGAGTTCTGTGAAAATTTGGGCTCGTGAACAGTCCAAACCACCGCGGAACCGCGGCGAAAGCCATGCTTAGGCCGCGGTTCCGCCGCGACTTGGACTGTTCAGTCCCCCAAAATTTTACAGAATGCTTCTGGGTTAAAAATAGGGGTTTTGGAATATTCTTTTTGGGCCCAGAATTTCTTGATGTGCTACAGTACTACTTGGGGGCCCACTTGGTAAAATTTGATCGATCGGATATTTTAAACACATTAGTTCACAGTATTTACATTATATCTGCGACCGTGAATGTCACTTGATCGGTAAATCCTGTCTAACTGCTATAGCCCGGTTAGACGGATTTGCGAACGTGACTTTCACGTTGATGTTCTGTGATTTTGCTGTGATGTTGCGGATTGGTCGTGGGGGATAGCCTGGATGCAATGCTAGTACAGTTTTTGTTGTATTATGTACATTTGATATTGCGGGGCGAGCGTCCGACATGTGGACTGCCGTCACTGCCTGTTTGTATTATTATTTTGGGGCACGACCAGGTTGCGGTCGATGTACCCGTTGTATGTATATTTTACTTTCTGTACTAGGATTACCCCAAGGAGGGGTGCACGGATAGCCGGGTTCTAGAGGGAAACAAGCCCGCATCTCATGGCATTGAGACGGAGGGGGCTTCACTCTAGAATTGGCGGGCTATTCGCCGCACTCGTAGTGGGTACAGGTTGACCCAGGAGGGGTACCCAAGTTGCCGGATTTCATGAAGTGCTGGGTGGTCCATTCACGTCGCTGAAGGGGGTTGCCTCGCTTCAGGTTTTGGCGGGTAACTTGCCGCGCCCGTAGGGGTCTAGGGATTTCATTGCACAGGCTATCCACACGACCAGGGGAACGTCGGGTTTCAGTAGTGGCTCTGTGAAACCCGGGGATTCTAGATATCTGTATTGTTCTGTGATGCTGTACAGTTCTGTGATGTTGCATTTTATCACGCCTTGAGCGAATATAATATATTGGTATATATATTAGTAGATGTTGTATATGTTTTGCATCCGCGCTAGTCCAGTCCCCGCTCTGTCGTTAGTTTGCTAACCTAACGGGTAATGACGGGACCCAGTGGCGAATGCGGATGGCATATACGTACATCAGTATATTTTCGTTCTTTTTGGTGTGATCAATTGATGGGACTGCGTTGATTCGGATCAATGCAAGTTAAACAAACCTAATCTGATGTTGTTGGAACACTTTTCAAAAAGCTGTTATTGCAAGGACGTTCTCTTTTTTTTGCATCGTGGTATTCAGTTGGAATATCCTGCTCCTCAGTCGACGAGGCAAGGCCGAGATCCCTTCACCGGGAGTGACCCCTTGGACAGAAGTTTGCGTCAGGGCAATAACTTCACTATAGCTGATTACTTTTGCTTTGCACCGTGGTATTCAGTTGGAATATCCTGCACCTCATTCTACGGGGAAAGAGCCGAGATCCCTTCACCGGGAGTGACCTCTTTAGCAATGGTTTTCGTCACTATATTTTCAAAAAGCTATCTGTTCCTTCAACGATATCAAGTTCATTACGTTAAACGTTTTCGCCAGAAACCATTCGTATCCCTCCGTCATTTCAGTTAAATATTCGGTAGTATTCAAGCTATGTATTTTGACCTCACGCCAAGGCATAGTGATTGGTAGCTGCCGGGTATTTATCTGTTGCATAGATAGATGCGTTGGTTTGGGACAGTCGTACTACTATTTTGGCCTACGTCAAGGGTATATACGGGTGGGTTCAAATTAACCTGGACAATGATGGGTAGAACTTGACATGTGACTTATGATATTTTGACCTCACGCCAAGGTCATAAGAGCATGGGGCAAAAATCATATCGGGAGTTTCTAAAGAAACTGAAACTTGCCAGATATGCGCATACCTTCTGGAGTGTGATAGCGTGAGCGGATTCCTTCACGTTATCATGCGATGATAGTTGGATCCCGATTCCCACTGATGAGTTGGTTTACTCCTCGAGTGATCCCGACTAATTCTTCTTTCAGGTTTGGAGGAGAATTTGACGGTACAGTGGGAGGTTTCCAGATTAGATAAATTGGTAACCATTCTGATCTAGGTTAGAGTGCACGCTGAGTGTTTCTTTTCTCTCTCTCTTTGGTAGAGACCATTGACCCGACCCTAGACTATGACTCAGAGACCAAAATTGACCGAACCTTCTTAAACACTGGCTTTTGGATTGTCAGAGTTGCGAACCTCATTGCCACTCCTACTTTTACCCTTTTCTCCAGGACACCCCGTATTACTACGAACGTCCACTTCCATTGGACAAAACCATCGTATGGTTAGATACGAACTCGAAAGAATTTATTCAAGGATGGTTTCAGGTTCTGGAGAAAACGGATAGGACTATTCAGTTGTCTTTTCCTTTTACCTTCTCTCAGCTTTCGAGTACTCCTTGGTTTAGGAGATAGTATACCTATTACGCAAATTGGATAGTCTTCTTCCAAACCTTAGGCTGGTGCCGAACGGTGGGGAATGAAGAAAACTAATTAGCATAACGATGGTGTGCAGAAGGTATTAAGTTAAGACAAAGCAAGGGATTAGTAAAAGGGCAAAGTAAATTGCAACTGATATTCACGACCAAACCAGGTATTTCATTACCACTCCTACTTCACCTTTGTATTTCTCCAGGACACTCCGTATCACTACGAAGATCCACGGTTTATTGGATACTCCATCGTATGGTTATATACGAACTCGAAAGGAACATGTTCCAGTTCGGGGATGGATTCTGGTCCAGGAGAAATATGAATAAGGTTTATTCGGTTGTCTTTTATCTTCACCTTCTCTCGCATTGCGAGTGTTCCTAGGATTAGGACAGTACACCCATTATGCTTATTGGATAGTCTTCTTCCAAATCATAGGCTGGTGCCGAATGGTAGGGAAGGAAGAAAACCATTTGGCCTAAAGGGGTGTGCAGAAGGTAATGACTAAAGACATATAAAGGGATTTGGAGAGGTGGCAAAGAATTATACGGTTACAGTTGTGAATCTGGAAGAGGCATTACTAGGAATACCGGGATACCCCATCGAAACATTTCAATGTTTCAGTTTCACTGTATACTGTTAAAGGAAAACTGATTTCCCAATTAGTCCTTACTCCAGGGTATGTATTTACCAGGTATGATTCTCACATCTGTATGGTTTTACAGATGATGAGTGGGAGTAAATTATTGGGAATTGGGTGATCATCCTCATTATATCGGGATTCGTTGTAATCGGTGATATTTGAGGAAGTCACCTGGGTTGTTTGCCGGTCGGCAAATATTTGGTTTTGAATATCCGCTGTTGTGCACCAATTTCAAATTGATATATCTATACGTCTATTTTCATAGAGTGAGATATACCTTTTGAAATTATGTCTATGACATTTACCTATATCAGTGGATGGTTAGGTAAGGAGCATTAAACAGCGGTGTAATTCTTCTTAACCATAAGTACAGTTTTCAACCTACGACACACAGTGAATGAGTTCAGACTCAAGGGACTTATACAGCGTATTGTATGTTTTCCAGGGTCTATCAGGACAGAGGGGTTGGTCCTCGTAATATATTCAGTTTACTTATGACTTCTCTAGTTTTTAGACAGGTGTTTCGTGGAAACACAGGGTCCGAATTTTGAGAAGTTATAGGTATTTGAATAAAGTAGAGAACTAGGTATTGCAAGTATCGGGATTCTTCAAAGTGATCGAAGATGTAGATACTTGTGTATGGTATTCAGTTGATAGTAATGGTTAAGAGAACTTGCTTCTCTTTCAGGTTACTCATAATTGGAAGCATTCCTAAGTTGAGTAACGCTGATCGGCCACTCTCCATTTACTTGACATGCACTGGGGACAGCTGCATGATTTGAATCTGGTTCAATTAAATCAGTGCCTCTGGTTCTATATTGGATATAGAACAGTTCATATCTTAACGATGTTAAGGTACGGGGAGTTGTCCGGCTTATGATTAAAACCAGACTCTGGATAACTCAAGGCACGTTTCTGTAATGGCTGTTTGTGGGTTGACCCAGGCTATGACGAGGGTTGACTTTCTACCATCTGGAAGATCAATAGCGATATTGTTCTAGACTCGCCACAGTTTTAATAAAAATGGATTTTTTTCAGAAAACAGTAGTGGGAGTATGGTAGAACGGGAAGTGATTCCAGAACCACAAACGATTACTGAAGATTTAATAGGAACCTAAAGATTCAATTTGGATTGGCATTCCATTGGCCACTCCGCAGATAAGGTGGGTAACTTCAGGCACCCGAAAGGTACTCCGGTAGCCTCAAGGACGGTGATAGGGATGTTCTTGTTTACCCACACTTGCCATTGCTGTTGTTCCAGGTTGCGAGACCCGGCGGGAGGATGAGTATAGCGTCGTTCTAAACTAGCTTTAGAAGTGTACGTGTATATGACTCTGCCAGAGGGTTGTCGTAGTCAGTGGGAGCAGCGGAAGCATTGGTGGACATGTAGCTTATGTCTATTTATAGACTAAAGCAGATATAGCGGAGATAGATCATCAATTTATGATGTGACAGTTATAGGTTTGACTTCATCAGAATAGGGGATGGATCTGTTGAGAAGGTAGTAGGGTGTGATGTCCTGGTATTTGGATGACATACACAGAGTAGGAAAAGAAACTCCTATACTACGATCGGTTATAATTTGGTCGTCACACAGTGGTTTCTCCACAAAGGAAATGGATTTTATATCTGACATACTGGTTACTAGATCTATGGATTTAGATCTAGATTTAGGTGGTTTCCCAATCAGCGTACTCAAACAGCATTCTAAGAGTATTTAGAATGGACGACTCCTGGCACGGTAGTATACCTGCAGGTGATGGAGTCGCCCTCTCTAAAGGTGTCTTACAGACTAAAGAGGAGAGGGATGTGCATGATTGGCAGATCACTTGCTCAGGCAATTGAGTCAATCATGAGATGTCAAGTACCACACCAGATGTTGTTCTTGCACTACATGCAATAAGTTGATATTGATCCAATACTAGAGAAACAGTCGGAAGCAGTTTTATAACATAAGTGGATGTTCTAGGGATATGATAACGACAGCCTCATTCGGGAGACAGTTATCATTCCAGGCTTCCAAGGTGACCTGGACGTCAAGGAGATTGTCAGAGTTATAGTTTTTCCTTCTGACAAGGGGCAGTATTTTGGACAGGTGGTCCAAGGCAATACTGAGGGAGGCATGGCGCTGCACACTGATTAAGTTCAGTTGATGATACAGTCTAAGAAGTTTGGATTTGGAGTTCATTTATGAGCTAGGTCCCATCAGACATCCAGACATACTCTAAGACAGGTATTGCTCATTTCGGGAGATGGGTTTCTCCGCGAACTTGAGATATAGAGAGTCATAGAAAGAAACATCAAAGCGGATCCACTCACGGAGGCTATTCCTCAAACGCAATAATTTCACAAACGGGCTTTGTGAGACTGACTAGTAGAGGAGTTGGGTGTTCGGTATCACACGGGCTGTGAGTATGCGACATCGCAATAATTAGCCTTGAGTGCAAGTGGGAGATTGTTGGAGATAGTGCCCTCAGAGTCAATTATTGGATCACAGGCACGCGATTGCAATGAATGAGGGAGGACATGTCCCAGTAGGACAGTCTTACTCGAGATGATAGTATGCTATCTGGTTTATCTTTATCATCGTGTACTGCTTTAGGTGACCAGACATGTCGCTATTACACGTTGATAGAGCCCTTAGGATTCTTGCTTGACTGCCAGCAGTATGAGGGCGATCATATACGTGAGAGCTGGTGGTCTATAAGCACATCCTTAAAAGGTCCCTAGTCGTGGGAGTTTCGAGACAGGGCATCGATACTCCAGAGTAGACTAGTGTATACAGTCGAGACCCCGACGAGAGGCGGTGGCCGGTCTCACAAGCCACTGGTGTCAGTTGGTTCACCTAAGATGTATACAGGTGGTCATTGGGTTATGAGTACACCGGACAGGACTCGCCGGGAACCTGCTAGTTGGGATTATACCAGACGTCAGATGGCAGTTTCCTGGTGACATGTGTACATGTTAGTTCATCGACCAGGGGATCGTCATTTGTCTCATGTGAGTTCCCACTGTACTTTAATTACTACCCTACCACGCTCAAAGGAGACGTGCAAACAGGTTTTAGTTGGGTACAGTCCCGAGCCACATGGAGGCAGTGAGCAGATCTTCCGGGGTTCGTCTCTCCCGGTATTGGGGGTGAGGTCACGCTGTGTCTAGGAGAGCCATTACACGAAGCCCTCGGCCGAGGCTGGAGATTTACTGGTAGGTATTCCAGTAGTATCTCAGGGTGTTCTAGGCTACACTCCGACACGACTTGTACCGCTTTTGGGGGTCTGACTTTTACCAACCCCTAGGCCCGCCACGCGATGCTCATAGATGAATGGACCGGACTGTACGGATATTGTCACTGACAGGCTCAGTAGGGTGTCAGGATGAGTTCGCTCATCGACGTCCCTTTTGGTCAATACCTGGTAGCCCGTTACGTATTGGCATATACCTCTGACGTGCTAGTAGTTAAATCCACAACCAAGGTGTTGACGAGTCTTTAGAGTCCCCCATATTCAGTTGCTCAAGTTTTCGGGCGAAACGCTGTAGAGGCCGTATGGAGATATGGCAAGGTCCGATCAGATACGTGCGGTATTGCACGGATCAGGATCGGACAGTTTGTACTACAGGCCGTTTGGATATATGGCAGGGTTCGATCTGATATGTGCGGTATTGCACGGATCAGGATCGAACGGATATTTCTAGCCGGTTTTGGTTTAAGCCGGATCCTAGTATAGTACAGTGGAGATTTTGTCTCATTGCATTTGTCTTCGGTCAGAATACAGATGCGGGTGTGTATACACAGTATCGGGATTTTCCTGTAATTTATTACGGGACCAGTTTTCTGGGGTTTCCAGTTTGCTTTCCGTTTCGGCCTTTTTCATTTGTATCTTTCAATGGCCGAAGATTGGTGGAGGAGGGCTTATTTGCATTTGTGCAAATAAGCATTTTGGAGGGTTGTTTTTGCATATTGTTGTGTCATGATCACTTGACTTTCTTTAGTCATCATGGCTAGTCTTGTAGTGTCATGATAGCATGACTTTTTGGTGATGATGATGGATTATGATGGTTGTATGAGTGTTGGATTTACTTGTGATCATTTCTTGATATCATGACCTTTCTCTCTCGCCCTTGCATTACGGTTGGGGTTCTATCATCCATTGATCCCTCCCTCACTCACTCACTCTCTTGCTAATTGTGGCCGGCCACTCCTCATAGGGGGCTATCCCAATTTGTTGTGGGGTTTTTTTTTTATCTCTTTTGGCTTGGTAAAATCCCCACAAGTTCCATCTCCAAAACTCCATTCCTCCACCATCTCAAAAGGCAACTCCATACAAACCCCAAATGAGATATAGTTCTCTACACGATTCTACATAATACCTTGGGCACGTCGGCTCGCCAACTTCATGCCCGAGTTGCCTCGGTATAGAGGTGGGAGCCCGTAAAAGAAGCAGGCAACGTGGTGCCCTTCCGGCGAGGAGGTAGAGACTGGACATTCCGCGGGAGATCGGAACGACGGTGAGAAGACCGGAGGACACGGATCGCTCGGTATATCTCTCTTCCCCATCTAGTAGTTAGCTAGGACTAGTTAATGGTACGATCCGGGTTTTAGTGCGCGGTGGTGCCGGTTCAAGAAAATTTAAAGTTAACCATCGCTTCCGCATTTGGCCTTAGGATGGAGGCCGGGGCGCCGCCGTGCACTTACAGTTAGCTTCATCTTCTTTTTTTGATCAAGTGGAGGTTGGAGCGTGGACAAAGAGGACTCCGGGTGGATCATCATGGACTCGGAAGATCACTAGAAAGCCCGTTCAAACTCTCAAGTAGCCAAGGAGTCAAGCAAAAAGAACTACAAAGGTTGTATTCTCTTTACTTAGTGTTATATTACTTGTAGTATGTGATACTACTCAATTTGTTACTTTAAATTTCTAGTTTGATCCTAGGTTAGTTTGCTTAGCACCTTTAAAAATTAAATTGTAGAATGTTTGATGCATTACAAACCCTTGTGAGGTGCTAGGCAAACCCAACAGTGGTATCAGAGACATGCTAGAGAATTAGAGTAACCTATAGGATGTTAAAAACTTCGAACGAACATCGATTGCCCGGAAAAACCATTCTCTGGAAATTTTTCAAAAAGTTGGAATTTTTCACATTAAAAATATTCAAAAAATCATGCAGGTAATTCTATGGACCCTATAGAAGAACGATACCCTAACTCGACTAAACGACCACGGAACCGTGGCAGAAACCTGGTTTTGGCGGCGGTTCCGCGGCACCGTTTGTGAGCCTTGGGACGGCCCTTCTACGGTTGGTCCATAGGTACTGTGGCATGCTTCTGGGTAATTTTTATTCTGCTCAGGTGTTGAGCTTCTCTGTGGATTTTTGGGTCATTGATCGATCGATCAAATGGTTTAACATCGCCTAGTTTATATGCATATATTGATATAAGATGTTATATGTTGCTGTGATATGATGTATAGGATCGTCGTGATGAATGGCCGGGGGTTTTATGTGAGATGAGAGTTTTCTTTTCATTCATCTAAGATTCATTTGTATGTAATATTCTTTTATTGGGACACATCCGGGTTGAGAGTGATGTTACCTTCGATGTATATTATTTACTTTTCCGCATTAGGATAGACCGAAGGTGGGGAGCACAAGTGACCCGGTTCTAGAGTCCAGTGGGAGGCCATCTCGAGGAGTCGAGACCGGGTCTCCTAACTCTAGAATTGGTAGGGTCACATGCCGCTCTCGTAGGGTTTAGGGTGTGGGATTGGCTATTCATCACTGTAACATTTCAGAAAATTAAAATATTATTTTTGGGAATTTTTATAATTAAATAATAATTATATTGAATATTTTAATAAGGCGGTAACATTAAATACCGATAAATTTGGGGAAATTTTGGAAAATTATGGAAATTACTGAAATGAGAGTGCTTTATGTGATCTATGCAAATTATAAGTTTTTATGATTAATTATACACTATTTAGTGCTAATCGCGATTAAATATCGCTAATTACGCATTAAGTTTGTTTTGTGCAAAACATGCACCATGTCACATTTTCACACTTGTTTCATTTTGTCATGACTTTTTCCTTCTCTTGCATGGTTTTGTTTTAGAAAAAAAGAAAAGAAAACAAAAGATAAAGATAAGAAAAGAAAAGATAAAGATAAAGAAAACAAGAAAAAGAAAAGTCAAAGAGGTATGGGCATGAGGGAGAGGGTGAGGGGTCAACCTAGCATGGCTCTCATTTTGTTTTCATTCATCCTTCATCCCCTTCATCTTTTCCTCTCCTCCCTCACTTCCACGGTAGCACTTCATCTCCCCCTCCTCTTCAACCCACAAAACACCATCAAATATACACCAAAACACTTCATTCACTTCACAAAAAACATGCACAAGGCCATTACAAGCACTTTGGACCAAGCAAAATGGGATTTTGACGTTGTAGGGGGATTCTTGAGTGCCAAATGAGGTAATCTTTCCACCATTTGTGTATTAGTTAAGTTTCTATAGGCTCTATTTAAATTTGGATGTGATTTAGAGAGGTTTTGATGTGTTTGGAAAATTCAAGACAAGGGTTTGAGGATTTTGAGGAATTAGTGATGTGTGGTGGCTGTACAAGACCCTAGAGATCAAATTAGAGACCTGGAACTGAGTTTAGAACAGAGAATACAAACTTTAGAATTGATCCATGTTGGTTTTGTGAGTGTTTGGGGGTGTGCAGAGAAATCTGGAGTGACCCGGGGAGTTTTTGAGTGTAGCAAACAATATCAGGGACCTAGATACACCACCAGGAGACCACCCTATGAAGACGAAGCCCAACAAAGCAGGGAGGGCCGAGCTGGCCGGAATTTTAGGGGGAGGGGCCGGCCACTTGGTGGCATGAGGTGTCGGGGTTGGTCCAGTAGCTCATATACATCATATACAGCACCCTAGACTTGTTTGCTTAGTTTTATTTGACCTGAGTCAAAATTTGGGAGCATTCTAGTGTGGTTTTGGCTATGTTTTCCGTATTTTGAAATGCTAATTCCATATATTTGTATTCGTATTGGGTTGTTGCATGTTTGTACATCAACAACAAGGGTTGTTTAGTCGTTTTTGCACGTGTGGGCTATAGGTTTTGACCCATAGGCAATCCGTGTGCTGTTTTGGTTTCTGGACTTGATGTAAATAGCGATTGCGATTGTTTATTATATGTAGGTACCTTCGTGAAGCTTAGAGACGACAAGCAAGCGTGTGGCGACATCGGCTTCGGCAAGCAAAGGTGAGTAGATATATATCTACGGGGGAAGTCGGGTGGATGGAGTATAGAACCCCCGCTTTTTCGTAAAATATGATATGATGTGATATAGTTATACATTTTTGTGTTATGACGAGATATGAATTCTTAGAAAGAAAAGCTTTAGATGATCATGGCTTAGTGTTAGCGAGATTTGAGGAAAGTGATTTAGTTGGTTTCATAGTCGCGAACCCTAGAGTAAGGTTGTTACACATACACATACACACACGGGATATGGGTTCGAGTGTATATGTTATATGTATATAGATAGATGTAGATGTGCGGGTTTATATATATACATATACTTATGCACGGATGTTTGTGGATAGTATATAGTATTTGGAGATGAGTCGAAGAGATTGGGCATGGTGCCATGAGATCGGTGATGTGACGTGGTTCGTATTATGAGATACGACACGATGTTATAGTGGGTCCTTGGGCGTTGTATTTCATACACACGCATATGTATATATAGATGGTATCAGTATTGTACTAGACGTAGATCAGTACCCAGTTCACGATAGGTGATGATGAGGATACCAGATGAATAATGGGATAAATGTGACATTTGACCCGTACCCTGATTTGGGATGCCGTACGATGGATTTACCATACGAGCTATATTGATGATAGATCCGCACTCTTGACTTGAGGATGTCATATTATACTGTGTATCATGTGAGATACTATTGAGGCGGGATCACCGACTATTATATATATATATATATATATATATATCGACTCAGACTTAGGTGGTTTTCCTTATCCTTTTCTATTAGCCTGTTAGCTCAGTCCTGTAGTTTATTTGTAGAGGTTAGACTAGATTCGATTCATAGCTATTTCAAAACTAACGAATCGTGTGTATTTTAAAGATAGGACAAGGGATTCTACGGATATTTCAAAGGTCGTATCTTTTCTTAAAAACACTGTAGTCCTCATTTTCAAAACACCACGATTCGTGTTATTTCAAATGGCAAAACAGTATGACACATATATAGTAATGTAGGTTCCTTATTGTTACGTTATTATTCATGTTCCGCATATTATTGCAGCATTTACTTTTCATTTGTCAATTATTATGTTGTTATGGCTTCATTGCATGTTTATTGTGTACTTAGTGATTATGACACCATGCTGTCAGGACACCAGCACCATTACCGATGATGCGTATACTTCACATACACTTTCTTGCCGGCTCAAACACATCATCATCAGTAATTTCCATGTCACGTACACTTTAGAGAATACTATTTCATTGACATAGCTTGCTAGCTGATAGTTGCAATAGGTTATAGCTTTCATATGCTAGTTTTACTATTGCATTCATTGCATGATATCAGGTGAATTTTTATATTCATTGGTTATGTAGTATTATGGAGATTTATGCCGGTTTTCACTGTTTATTGACATGGTGATTGATGATTTCGGATCCTTCTCGAGATTTTCTGGATTTGGAAACCGCATGTGAGAGTATTATAAACTGATGATTTATTTTAAAGAGAAAAATGCGGTTTTCCTGGATATGATGAGTCTTGTCCACCATGATGTTTTCTCGGTTCTGAGATGGTTTTTGAGACCCGATTCGAGGAGTTGGATGAACCGTCTGCGGGTACATGGTGGACCCGGTATGGTACACCGAGGCAAGAAGATCGAGTTGTAGTCGATGAGCCCGGCAGGGGAAGACTGCCTACCGGTGATTGTCTGGTGCGGCGGATATCCAGAGGATACCGTTCGTGGTCGTGTGATTGATGTTATGGGTCGATCCGGACTGACGGAGCCCGAGGTATTGAGATATTGGGATGTTGAGATTTGAGACATTGAGATATTGAGATTTGATGATACAGGCTAGTCCGGATAGCTGGAGCCTGAGATATTGAGATATCGAGATTTATGTTTTGTGTCGATGCTTGACACAGATTTCTCTGTTATTTCATTGATGATACTCGATTTATATACTTACAGAAATCTCATTAAATAAAGAAAACAGTTGTCTCACTCATGATGTATTCTGTTTTCATTTGTAATGCATTCATACATCATATATCCGATATGTTGCTATCTGAGGCACTGACACAAGCACGTGGTATTGCACTTATATGTAGATGGATCAGGATATTATTTGAGGATATTACTTGATATGACCTAGGATTGCGTTATACATGCGATTTCTGCTCGGTGATGTTTTCTACTCACGGGTTGGCAACTCACCCCCGTTGTGCCACAGTTCCTTGCTTGTTTTTCCGTACAGGTTTCCTTACGGCTTTGCTGGCACACTGTTCCTTCCGGGAGATTGCTTTGGTAGGTGGTTTCATATTGTTTCGTGAACGCCTTGTATTCATATTTATATTCAGTTGTATCTAGTAAAACTCCGTCAACCAGACTTGTTTATTTGATAGAACTAGAAGACCAGTGTATATTCTTTCGACCTTAGAGTCGCGCTTGTATTATTATGGTTTTCTGGTGGATATGGGCTTTCTTTTGAGTTTTGATCCTTGCCCTTCGGCGTTGTATATTATATTGCTTGCGTGGTTGTGACCGTCAATTGATGAAGAGCTAGCTCCCGCTTGGGGATGCCTTTATTCATTATATATGCTTTATCAGGTTTGTACCCGTTTGGGGTCAGTGTTTACAAAGGAAACTCTGCTGAAATTTTCAGAAAAGACTTGAGATTTTTAATAATGCATATTTCGACTTATGTTGTTAAACTTGTTGCTTTAAAATTGGTTTTTTCTTCACTCTACTGCTTTACTTGGTTTGGATTCTGGGTTTTGGTTTACTTAGATTACATACGCCTCGAGACGTTTCGTAGTTTAAGTGCCGGTCATGTTCCGTACTTTTCGGGTCGTGACAAAGTTGGTATCAGAGCGTTAGGTTTTACCTCCTGAATGTAGGATGACCCTTGGTTGATGGAGTAGGCGACATTAGTAGAGTGACGTACCATGTGTATGTTCCGCGGCATATTTACGATACGCTACACTGCTTAAGAAGCCTTAGGATGTACATTTCCTTGCACAGTATTATATTCATTCCTATGATCTATCCCCTTCAGTACCAGTTTATGGTTTTGTTACCACGGCTGTACGGGCGTGGAGAGCTACGGCTAGAGTTGCGGTCAGCACGAGCTCGTCACGGACGAGGACTGACCAGGGCGTGATTCCAGGGACATATGATTGCATAGAGGCGTCGTTTTATTGTGTTTTCGCGCCATGAGCGTTTGATGGGTCGCTTTTACGAGATTACTCGGACGTGCAGATCAGCACCAGAGGATTGAGCCACTGATAGAGGCCAGCCAGAATGTGATGACCATTGATGTATCGCCTATTCATGATGATTAAGGCACTGTTCTGCGTGCAGAAGAATGAGCCAGTAGTTGCTGCGAACGACGAGATATCGCACCAGATGTTAGAGCTATTGCAGTACGAGTTGTACTTAGAGATATGACAGAAGATCGCTAGTCACCCGAGGATGAATGACTAGGATATGTGGTTCGTTCGCTTACCCCAATGCGAGGTCATCAGATTGATTGATTCCAGCTAGAGACGACTTCACGCAGGTACGTTGAGTGTCGATAGAGGCGATCGAATGTCAGAAACCCATATTCCAAGTTTTAAGTATTCGAAAAGACATGCAAGCAATTCTATGGACCCTCTAGAAGATTGAATACCCTAACTCGACATAATGACCATGTGATAGCCTTTGAACCTTAGGGTTTGCGACAGTTCCGCGGTGCCATTAGTGAGGCTTGGGTTTGCCCTTCTACGGCTGGTCCACTGAAGCTGTGGTATGTACTCGATACTATTAAACTGTATTCAAGATGTTGAGCTCTTGTGGGATTATGGGACTTTGACGAATCGATCGAAAGGCTCAAGTTAATTCGGATATCATGTAATGGGATGCATTGCTTGGGAGACTCTAGATACAAGTATAGCCGTTGGAGCGCAGTCCATGCAGCCACGAAGAGTCGAGTCCGAAACAGTCGACATTAGAGAAAAGTAGAGTAAGAGATTCGTACGAGATCTTGATGAGATGACGTTCCACTCCGCCGACATCAGAGATGTGATACGCATGCAGAGGTGTTGTATATGGATATATCTTCTGGAAGGAGTCGTGATGAGTATGCAGCCGTTCCGGAACCAGAAATAGATATAGTAAATTATGATAACCTCCGGATAGTTCGGTAGAGACGAGATTTGGGAGAGACCTCGACAGGACCTTTCTGGAATAATTTACGAGAAGACTTGGACCCAGGAGCGGTCCTATTATGCACAACCAGCAGGCCAGAGTTCGGCATCATCGACGAGACATGTTATGAGTGACCACGACAGTTGGCCAGAGACTCTTAGAGGATGTGCTTGAGCGGTACTATTCCGCCATACTTGATTTCGGTATTTTGGGCGATCTATTCGCATGATTGATTTTTGATGACTGAGTTTTATGATATTTGTTTTCGTGCACCATGGCTGCACCTACTGAGTATTTACGTTTTGTGCATAGTTATTGCACTTGAGATATTCTTTATACACCGTTGTGTTGATTTATGATTTGTGCAGGTTATTGCACTTGATTCAGTTTTGTGCCTTGGCTGCACATGTTTAAGATTTTATGGATTGCATATAGCTGATTTGATTTTCGTACAGGTGGTATGCACTCGATTTGGCTTTTGCACTCGGTATAGCTTACATGTGCTTGATGTGCGTGGATACGTGTTTTGTGCACGCAGTTGCACGCGTTTATGATTTTATACACCTTGGCACACTCGGTGTTGCTTTTTATACGCATTTGAGTTATTGATGCATTTCCGTGCACTTGTTGCACCCGATTTGTATTTTGTGCAGTTGTTGCACTAGGTTTTTACGATGTGCATTGTTGCACCATATTGTATTTCGTGCACTGGATGCACTGTATTTGGTATTTCGTGCACTGGATGCACTGTATTTGGTATTTTGTGCACTTGATGCACCCTATTTGTATTTTTGTGCGATTGTTGCACTGTATTGTATTTCGTGCACTGGATGCACCGGATTCATATTTCGAGCATTTGTTGCACCAGCTAGGTATTTTGTGCATTGGTTGCACCGGAATTATACTCCGTACCTTGGTAGCACCCGATTTATGTCTTTGAGCATTTGTGTTACCAGATTTGTGTTTTGTGTGCGTCTGCACTTGATGTTCATTTCCATGCATGTTACTGCACTAGATTCTTTTCACGGTCTGATGCGCTTGGGTTGGATTTTTGCGCATATTAGGCGCTTAATATTGGATTTTGTGCGCATCAGATGCACTTGATTTAGATTTTATTCGTGCATGTTGGATGCACTTGATTTATATTTATATATGCATGTTGGATACACTTGATTTAGATTTTATTCATGCATGTTCGATGCCCTTGATTTAGCCTTCATTCGTGCATGACGGATGTACTTGATTTGGATTTTCGCGCATGTTAAGCCCATGATATGAGATATGGTTTTGTGCACACCGGATGCACTAGATTGGGATTTCCATTCGTGCATGTTAGTTGCACTGGATTGAGATTTTGTGCACCACAGTTGCACTCGACTTCGATTAATGACATTCGAGATGTTGATTTTAATTTCATGCCTATGGTATGCATGTGATTTGACTTATGCTTTCGGCATAGTTTTCATACACTTTTAGTATTTTGATTCGATTTTGTGCACGCTGATGCACATGGTTGTGAGATTATATACCACGGTATACCTGATTTGGATTTGGATTGAGAGGTGTTGTATACCGTCGATTTCGATTGCGATATTCGATATTGTTTTCATGCACCTTGTGCACTGGATTTGGATTCTTGCGCATATTTGGGCGCTTGATGCGATTTTGATGCACACCAGATGCACTCAATCGAGATTCTTCGTGCATATCAGATGCACCTGGTTTTGGCTCTCAGGCACACTATTTGCCCTTGACAGGTGCTCGTGTGCACCTGTTGCACTTAGATTTTGTTTCTCTGCACATGTATGGCACATTTCATTGATTTTGATTTCCATGCGCACAAGACGCATGTGGCATTCATGTACTTATTTTGTATTTGATTTCCTTTTGAGATGATGTTTAAGATATTTACTAATTGTTATAGTAGCTGAGCAGGACTAGTCCGAGGACAGTACCTGATTATGTTTTTGCATGCATCGATAGTTATCGAAGGGATTTCTAAAAAGGAGCGATAGTCTCAGTATTTACCTACGTGTCCGAGATGACACGAAGAATTTTTTCAAAGGAAATCCTTCTAATTATTTTTTCTAAATGGCGGGACGTATGTTAAACAAAAGATATATATATATATATATGTATGTATGTATGTATATGGGACTATTTTCATACAATAGACATCCGCTACTTTTGTCGTGGGTTACGCATCACGCGGCGATTTAGAAAAGATTTTGCATGTGTTCTATTTGGTTTTTGAGATATTAGGATGCATACTATATATGTATCATAGTATTTGACGAGAGTATATTGGATTTCAGTGGTGGATTTTGAGATCTGTATTCCATTGTAACTCCGATGATATGCGTGCGAATCCGATGATTTGCGTGACGCTTTACGGAGTTCGATTTTGGTTTATATACTCGTTTTTCATGCGCATGCATTGCGCAACGATATGTTTTATGTATTTATGATTTCGGAGCCCCGACGGCATGATCTTTTATTGAAATGTTTTAGAATTTGGGGGTTTAAATTTAAATTCGGGGACCGAATTTCTTTAACGGGGGAAGACTGTAACATTTCAAAAAAATAAAATATTATTTTTTGGAATTTTTATAATTAAATAATAATTATATTGAATATTTTAATAAGGCGGTAAAATTAAATACCGATAAATTTGGGGAAAATTTGGAAAATTATGGAAATTACTGAAATGAGGGTGCTTTATTTGATCTATGCAAATTATAAGTTTTTAGGATTAATTATACACTATTTAGTGCTAATCGCGATTAAATATCGCTAATCGCGCATTAAGGTTGTTTTGTGCAAAACATGCACCATGTCATATTTTTACACTTGTTTCATTTTGTCATGGCTTTTTCCTTCTCTTGCATGGTTTTGTTTTAGAAAAAAAGAAAAGAAAAGAAAAGAAAAGATAAAGATAAGAAAAGAAAAGATAAAGATAAAGAAAACAAGAAAAAGAAAAGTCAAAGAGGTATGGGCATGAGAGAGAGAGAGAGAGGGTGAGGGGTCAACCTAGCATGGCTCTCATTTTGTTTTCATTCATCCTTCATCCCCTTCATCTTTTCCTCTCCTCCCTCCTCCCATGGCAGCACTTCATCTCCTCCACCTCTTCAACCCACAAAACACCATCAAATATACACCAAAACACTTCATTCACTTCCCAAAAAACATGCACAAGGCCATTACAAGCACTTTGGACCAAGCAAAATGGGATTTTGATGTTGTAGGGGATTCTTGAGTGCCAAATGAGGCAATCTTTCCACCATTTGTGTATTAGTTAAGTTTCTATAGGCTCTATTTAAATTTGGATGTGATTTAGAGAGGTTTTGATGTGTTTGGAAAATTCAAGAGAAGAGTTTGAGGATTTTGGGGAATTAGTGATGTGTGGTTGCTGTACAAGACCCTAAGGATCAAATTAGAGACCTGGAACTGAGTTTAGAACAGAGAATACAAACATTAGAATTGATCCATGTCGGTTTTGTGAGTGTTTGGGGTGTGCAGAGAAATCTGGAGTGACCCGGGGAGTTTTTGAGAGTAGCAAACAATATCAGGGACCTAGATAAACCACCAGGAGACTACCCTACGAAGACGAAGCCCAACAGAGCAGGGAGGGCCGAGCTGGCCAGAATTTTAGGGGTAGGGGCCGTCCACTTGGTGGCATGAGGTGTCGGGGTTGGTCAAGTAGCTCCTATACATCATATACAGCACCCTAGACTTGTTTGCTTAGCTTAATTTGACCTGAGTCAAAATCTGGGAGCATTCTAGTGTGATTTTGGCTATGTTTTCCGTATTTTGAAATGCTAATTCTTGATATTTGGATTTGTATTGGGTTGTTGCATGTTTGTACGTCAACAACAAGGGTTGTTTAGTCGTTTTTGCACGCGTGGGCTATAGGTTTTGACCCATAGGCAATCCGTGTGCCGTTTTGGTTTCTGGACTTGATGTTAATAGTGATTGCAATTGTTTATTATATATAGGTACCCTCGTGAAGACTTAGAGATGACAAGAAAGCGCGTGGCGACATCGGCATCGGCAAGCAAAGGTGAGTAGATATATATCTACGGGGGAAGTCGGGTGGATGGCGTATAGCACCCCCGCTTTTTCGTAAAATATGATTTGATGTGATATGGTTATACATTTTTGTTTTATGACGAGATATGAATTCTTAGCAAGAAAAGCTTTAGAAGATCATGGCTTAGTGTTAGCGAGATTTGAGGAAAGTGATTTAGTTGGTTTCATAGTCGCGAACCCTAAAGTAAGGTTGTTACACATACACATACACACACGGGATATGGGTTCGAGTGTATATGTTATATGTATATAGATAGATGTGCATGTGTGGGTTTATATATATATATATATATACATATACGTATGCACGGATGTTTGTGGATAGTATATGGTATTTGGAGATGAGTCGATGAGATTGGGCATGGTGCCATGAGATCGGTGATGTGATGTGGTTCGTATTATGAGATACGACACGATATTATAATGGGTCCTTGGACGTTGTGTTTCATACACACGCATATGTATATATAGATGGTATCAGTATTGTACGAGACATAGATCAGTACCCATTTCACGATAGGTGATGATGAGGATACCAGATGAATAATATGATAAATGTGACACTTGACCCGTACCCTGATTTGGGATGCCGTACGATGGATTTACCGTACGAGCTATATTGATGATATATTCGCACTCTTGACTCGAGGATGTCATATTATACAGTGTATCGTGTGAGATACTGTTGAGGCAGGATCACCGACTATATATATATATATATATCGACTCAGACTTAGGTGGTTTTCCTTACCCGTTTCTATTAGCCTGTTAGCTCGGTCCTGTAGTTTATTTGTAGAGGTTAGACTAGATTCGATTCATACCTATTTCAAAAATAAGGAATCGTGTGTATTTTAAAGACAGGACAAGGGATTCTACGGATATTTCAAAGGACGTATCTTTTCTTAAAAACAGTATAGCACTAATTTTCAAAACATCACGATTCGTGTTATTTCAAATGGCAAAACAGTATGACACATATTTAGTAATGTAGGTTCCTTATTGTTACGTTATTATTCCGCATATTATTGCTGCATTTACTTTTCATTTGCCATTTATTATGTTGTTATCGTCTCATTGCATGTTTATTGTGTACTTAGTGATTATAACACCTTGCTGTCAGGACACCAGCACCATTACCGACGATGCGTATGCTACACATACACTTTCTTGCCGGCTCACACACATCATCATCGGTAATTCCCATGTCACGTACACTTTAGAGAATACTATTTCATTGACATAGCTTGCTAGCTGATAGTTGCAATAGGTTATAGCTTTCATATGCTAGTTTTACTATTGCATTCAATGCATGATATCAGATGCATTTATATATTCATTGGTTATGCAGTATTATGGAGATTTATGCCGGTTTTCACTGTTTATTGACATGCTGATTTGATGATTTCAGATCCTTCTCGAGATTTTATGGATTTGGAAACCGCATGTGCAAGTTTTATAAACTGATGATTTGTTTTAAAGAGAAAAATGCGGTTTTCCTGGATATGATGAGTCTTGTCCACCATGATGTTTTCTCTGTTTTGAGATGGTTTTCGAGACCCGATTCGAGGAGTTGGATGAACCGTCTACGTGTATATGGTGGACCCGGTATGGTACCCCGTGGCAAGAAGATCGAGTTGTAGTCGATGAGCCCGGCAGGGGCAGACTGCCTACCGGTGATTGTCTGGCGCCGCGGATATCCGAAGGATACCGTTCGTGGTTGTGTGATTGATGATATGGGCCGATCCGGACTGACGGAGCCCGAGGTATTGATATATTAGCATGTTGAGATTTGAGACACTGAGATATTGAGATTTGATGATACAGGCCAGTCCGGATAGCCGGAGCCTGAGATATTGAGATATCGAGATTTATGTTTTGTGTCGATGCTTGACACGGATTTCTCTGTTGATTTCTTTGATGATACTTTATTTATATACATACAGAAATCTCATTAAATAAGGAAAACAGTTGTCTCACTCATGATGTATTCTGTTTTCATTTGTAATGCATTCGTACATCATATATCTGATATGTTGCTATCTGAGGCACTGACACGAGCACGTGGTATTGCACTTATATGTAGATGGATCAGGATATTATTTGAGGATATTACTTGATATGACCTAGGATTGCGTTATACATGCGATTTCTGCTCGGTAATATTTTCTACTCACGAGTTAGCAACTCAGCCCCGTTGTTCCACAATTCCTTGCAGGTTTTTCCGTACAGGTTCCGTTGCGGCTTTGCTGGCACACTGTTCCTTCCGGATGATTGCTTTGGTAGGTGGTTTCATATTGTTTTGTGACCACCATTGTATTTATATTTATATTCAGTTGTATCTAGTAAAACTCCATCAACCAGACTTGTTTATTTGATAGAACTAGAAGAACAGTGTATATTCTTTCGACCTTAGAGTCGTCCTTGTATTATTATGGTTTTCTGGTGGATATGGGCTTTCTTTTGAGTTTTGATCCTCGCCTTTCGGCGTTGTATATTATATTGCTTGTGTGGTTGTGACCGTCAATTGACGAAGAGCTAGCTTCCGCTTGGGGATGCCTTTATTCATTATATATGCTTTATCAGGTTTATACCCGTTTGGGGTCAGTGTTTACAAAGGAAACTCTGCCGAAATTTTCAGTAAAGACTTGAGATTTTTAATAATGCATACTTCGGCATATGTTGTTAAATTTCTTGCTTTAAAATTGGTTTTTTCTTCACTCCACTGATTTACTTGGTTTGGATTTCTGGGTTTTGGCTTACTTGGATTACGTACGCCTCGAGACGTTTCGTAATTTAAGTGCCGGTCTTGTTCCATACTTTTCGGGTCATGACAATCACGACCGTGGAACCCGTATTTTCTATCGTTGGCTAAATATAAAATACGGAATTCCTAGTATGTCCTATATTTTAATATATGTGCTTCTGCTATTTATATTCTGTGATGTGATCGCTTGATATATCTGAGACGAATGCAATATTATATATAAGATATATAGTAGGCGTTGCTTATATTTTGCACCCGCGATAGTCCTGTCCCGGTATGCCGTTAGTTAAGTAACCTAACGGTGCAAAACGGAACATTGTGGCGAATGCGGATGGCATAAGCGTACGTTGTATTTTCGTTTCTTTTCTGTGTTTGGCTTAAGGGCTTAAATGATGGGACTACATTAATATGATTATTATAATGAAAAATAAACCTAAAAGGATGTTGTAGAATCGAATTTAAAAAACCACTCGGCTTTTTGTGAAAAAGCTACATTTCAAAATTGCGGAGAATAAGCCACTCCCTTTGAAAACCGTTTGATTCTACAACGATATCAAGTTCAAAGTGTTGAGGGTTTTCTTAAAAACCATCTGCAACCCTCCGTCATTTTAGGAAGTAGGGTACTTAGTATTCCTGCTACGTTTGTTGACTATAGTTAAGGCGTAGTGTACGGTAGCTAAGCGATGCTTCCTATACAGCATATGATGTGATTAATTTGGATAATTATATGAATTTGTTGACCATAGTTAAGGGTCATATAACTGGGTCTAATTAATCAAGAAATGATGGGTTGAGCTTGACTAGTGCTTGTGATTTGTTGACCATAGTTAAGGTCATGAGTACTAGGGGCAAAAACTATATCGGGAATTTCAAGAGTTGAAATTTGCATACCTTCCATATGATGGTTGGATTCTGATCCCACTGAGCAAGAGTTGCTTCACAATTAGCTAACTCATTAGGTGTCCAGAAAGGTGTCAACGGGGCTACTCCTCTGGGAAAACGAGCTTTACTTTAATTAGGTCCGTGCGAAAGCACGGGGAACCTCCCTCAAGTACCGACACTGGCCTGGCTGAACGGTTAGCGAAGTTGTAGAATGTAATTAATCCTGGCTAGTTTTCCTTTTGAGGTTTTAAGGGAAATTTGATAAAAGCAGTGGGAGACATCGATTAGATAAGATAATAACCAATCTGGTCTTTGCAAGAGCTTTCGCTGAGTGTGTTCTTTTCTCTCTCTTAATGGCAAATACCAATGACAGGACTCAAGCTTCTACTAGATAAAAATTAACTGAATGGGACCAATTATAAAGACTAGCTGAGGAACATTAACATTGCCTTGACTTATGATAAGGTATCATATGTCCTCAAGGCTCCAGCCCCGCCCGTCCCAGGTCCTAAATCTTCAGTTGCGGACAAGGAAATCCGCAAGACATGGACACTGACTGTGCCACGGCCAAATGCCTCGTGCTTTCATCAATGGATAACACACATCAAAAGCAGCATGAGCAGATGGACGTTCAATCCATTTTTCTCCATACAAAAGATTTGTATGGGGAGCAATCTCGTGTCCTTCGATACGAAGCGTCTAGAAAGTTGTTTCAGACATGGATGGATCCTGGCACACCAATAGGTGACCATGTTCTGAAGATGATAGCTCTTATAGAAGTGCTTGAGGACCTCGGATGGACAATGGACATCGAACAATATACTGATATTATTCTGCAGTCTCTCCCCCCTTACCTATTCTCAGTTTGTAGTTAAGTTCGACATGCACAACATGGAGAAGTCACTACCTGAACTCCTCAATATGTTGAGGAGTGCAGAGAGCACGCTGAAATCAGTGAAGACTCCGCTTTGATTGCTGGGCCATCTTCCTCCTCTCACCCTAAGGCCAAGGCCAAGGGAAAGATGAAGAAGAAACCCGCCAAACCTAGAGGTGGAGTTAAAAAGGTTATGGGGAAAGACAAGTCCACGGCTGGGGAATCGGGGAAAGGGGAATGTTATCACTGCCACAAATCGGGACACTGGAAGCGCAAGTGCACTGAGTACTTGGATCTCAAAAGGAAGAAGCATGGTGATGCTTCCGCATCAGGTGTGTTTGTGACAGAAAACTGTTTTTCTATAAACTTTGCTTCCTGGGTATTAGATACCGGTTCAGGTTCTCACATTTGCAATTCCATGCAGGGGCTGAGAAATAGCAAAGTTTTGAAGACAGGTGACCATACTCTCCGGGTTGGAAATGGTTCTAATGTACATGCGGTTTCAGTAGGAAAGTATCACCCGGGGTTGCCGTCAGGGTGTATATTGGTTTTGAACCCATGTTATTATGTACCTAGTATGCTTTGTAATATAATATCCATTTCTTTGTTAGAAAATGAAGGATATCATTTTGTATTGCATAATAATGTTATGAACATTAACCTGAATCAAATGTTGGTTGGGTATGGTACACTTAATAACGGGATATACGTCCTATATCAACACACAGTTTTCAGCATACAACACACTAATGAAAGAAAATTTTCAGAAATAAATGAAGCTTTTCTTTGGCACTGTAGACTTGGTCATATTAACGAAACAAGACTAAACAAGCTACATAAAGATAGATATTTAAACCCGTTTGAATATAAATCTTATGCGACTTGCCAGTCTTGTATCAAGGGTAAAATGACCAAAACTCTGTTTACAAGACACGGAAAAAGAGCCACTGAGCTCTTAGGCCTCATACATAGTGATGTATACGGGCCAATGTCTACACAGGCTATAGGCGGTTTTTCTTACTTCATAACTTTTACTGATGATTTCTTAAGATTCTGTCATGTGTTTTAACTAAAGCATAAGTCTGGAGCTTTCGAGAAATTCACTGAGTACAAACTTGAAGTAGAAAAACAAACTGGCTTGAGTATCAAAATGCTTCGATCAGATCGAGGTGAAGGGTATCTCAGTACAGAATTTGCAGACTTTCTAAAAGAGAATGGGATTCTCTCTCAGCTCACTCCTCCTTACACACCATAGCACAACGGTGTGTCAGAGCGGAGGAATCAGACCGTATTGGATATGATTCATTCCATGATTAGTGATGCTGAGTTACCTGTCTCATTTTGGGGGCATGCATTGGAGACTGCAGCGTTTCTATTGAACAGGGTTCCAACCAAAACCGTGTCTACCACTCCATATGAGATATGGCATGGGAAGAGACCATCTCTTAAACGAGTTAAGATTTAGGGTTGTTCGGCCTATGTCAAAAAGCAAAATCCGGACAAACTCGAGACACGGTCAGTCATGTGCAATTTTGTGGGGTATCCAAAGAATTCCTATGGATATCTATTGTACCATAAGGAGGAACAAAAGGTGTTTGTTTCTCAGTATTCCACATTTTTAGAAAAAGATTTTTTACAAATGATACTGATGGCAGTGTGGTAGACCTAGAAAAAGTTCTAGAAACACAAATTACAAATGACGACTTGGTTGAACCGGCTGTTGCAACAGAGACTAATGAACCTCAACCACTCCTTAGATCTGGTAGGACTTCTCGCCCACCGGAAAGGTACTACGGTTTCCTCATTGATGGTGATAGAGAAGATTGCATCATGGAGGATGATGATCCTACCAGTTTTCAGCAAGCTATCACGAGTGGAGACTCTGTGAAGTGGTTGGATGCCATGAGATCTGAAATGGAGTCTATGTACACCAACAAAGTATGGACTTTGGACATTGTACCCCCTGGTGTAAAACCTGTGGGGTGCAAATGGATCTTTAAAAGAAAGATTGGTGTAGATGGGTAGGTGGAGACCTATAAGGCAAGACTTGTGGCGAAAGGATTTCGTCAAAGACCGGGTCTGGACTATGACGAAACTTTTTCTCCCGTAGCCATGCTTAAATCCATTCAGATCCTACTTTCTATTGCTACTCACTACGACTATGAATCTGGCAGATGGACGTTAAAACTGCATTTCTAAATGGTGATTTAGAAGAATGTGTTTATATGGATCAGCCAGAGGGCTTCGTTGACAGTGGGAGCAGCAGGAAAGCATGTAGATTGCTTAAATCCATATATGGATTAAAGCTGGAATCACGGAGTTGGAACATCTGTTTTGATGATGTTATCAAAGAGTTTGATTTCATCAAAAATCCAGATGAACCTTGTGTTTATAAGAAGGCTGTAGGGAGAGCTGTCACATTCCTCGTATTATACGTGGATGACATTGTTCTGATAGGAAATGACATTCCTATGCTGCAGTCGGTCAAATCATTCTTATCACAAAGGTTCTCCATGAAGGACCTGGGTGATGCCACGTACATATTGGGCATTCGGATCTATAGGGATAGATCCAAAAGGTTATTGGGATTGTCCCAAAGCAGGTACATTAATACCATCCTAAAGAGGTTTAGTTTAGAAGACTCTAAGCGGGGAGCCTTACCCTCTTGCCATGGAGTCACTCTCTCCAAGGACTTTTGCCCAAAGACTGATGAAGAGAGAGCTCGCATGAGCATTATACCCTATGCTTCAGCCGTAGGATCTATAATGTATGCGATGTTATGTACACTCCCTAATGTAGCTTATGCACTAGGTGTAGTAAGCAGGTATCAGTCCAACACAGGGGAGAATCACTGGATAGCTGTGAAGAACATTCTTAAGTACTTGCGAAGGACTCAAGAATTGTTCTTGGTGTATGGTAAAGGAGATCTCCAAATGGAGGCCTTTACCGATTTGAGCTTCCAAAGTGATAAGGACGACAACAAATCTATCTCTGGGTTTGTATTTACCCTCAATGGAGGGGCGGTGAGTTGGAAGAGTTCCAAACAGGATACCGTTGCAGACTCCACGATGGAAGCTGAGTACATTGCTGTAAATGATGCCGCAAAGGAAGTAGTCTGGATGAGGAAGTTCGTCTCGGAGCTTGGAGTAGTTCCAATCATAATTGATCCAATACTATTGTATTGTGATAATAATAGGGCTATGGCGTTGGCCAAGGAGCCCAGTTCCCATCAGCGGTCCAGACACATCCTGAGGCGATATCATTTGATCCGGGAGATAGTTGATCGCCGCGAGATCGAGATTCATAGAGTATATACAAAGAATAACACTGCGGATCCACTCACCAAGGCCCTCATTCAGCCGCAGCATGAGCGACTTTTTGAGATGTTGGGTATGAGATACGCCAATAACTGGCCTTAGTGCATGTGGGAGATTGTTGGGTATATGTATGCCCTGGAGGCCATTATATGATTGTGGATGTATTTATACATGTATATATATACATAGGACTTTCTTGCTTGACATGATAGTATGCTATCTGGTTACTCTTTATCTGACATGTTCACTTGATCATGCTTTTATTCATTTGTACATGTTGATAAAGTCCTGAGGATATTTTCTTGACTATTGTGATTATGATGAAGATCATACTAGTGGGACATGTGTAGTTTATAAGCATATCCTGAAATGTCCCTAGTCGTGGATGTATCGAGATAGGGCATTGATATTCCAGAGTTATCTAGCGTATATGATACTAGACCCATATGATGGGCGATGGATGTTCCCATATCCATTGATGTTTGACATCAAGATCGTATGCGGGTGCTCAGTGGAGACTGGGTACACTGGAAGGACTCGCCGAGAACTCCTATATGGTATTATATTTATCGTCGGATAGCATTTCTCAGGTGACACTGGTACAGGTTAGTCTGTAGACCCGAGATCGTCATAAAGTCTCATGTGTTCTCTCACTGTGCTTTGATTTCCACCCTACCACGGCTCTGCTGAGTCGTGCAAACAGGTGGCTTTTGGGTACAATCCCGAGATATGTGGAGGCAATGAGCAATAGGAGGGGTTTCGTCTCTCCCGGTATTGGGGGTTGATGTTGCGCTGTGCTCGGCTATATCAGTAAGTCCCTGGCCAGGGCTGTTGAGATTTACTGATAAGTGTTATCAGTAGTTTCTCGGTTTGATTATAGGCCATACATCGGCATGACTTATTGAGTTATTGGGGTTGACGATGCCATCCATAGACTTGATATGCAGCATATCTGACGAAGAGACCGGACTGTATGGTGGTGTTACCAGTTGGCTCGACGGGAGTTTTGACAGGTTCGCTTGTTTTCTTCTGATCGCTCAATACCCGGACGGCCATTACGTTTAGCTGAGCTCTTGCGGCTTGGGGTGCTTGATATGATCATCACACACTGCCGGCGTATTGATGATTCTTAGAGTCCCATAGAGGAGTTTTCTAGCCCAGGCGAAATGATGTGGTGTGCATATGAGATATGCGCGGGGACCCGATTAAATGCGCATATGTGATACCGTATATTAATCGGGCGATTTACTATTGGTCGGGTCGTATGTGATATGGCTGGTTTGTTAAATCAAGTGTTGATTTAACATTGACACTAGTGCTCACATTGTTTAAACCCTTTTCTTTATTGTATGCACGCATGTATGCATATGTTTATGTCGATGCACATGTTGATGTGTATGCACACATACATGCATACACTTGTGTGTATCGTGGTTGTTGATACACAAGTGGTGGCAATGCAAGACTCACATAGAAGTATTTATCTAAATATTTATTTTTGAGTTAATATAAATAGAATTAATTCATGGTTGATATTTATCCTTCATTCTCTACACTTAACCTTGCATTAACCATGAATTAATTTTCTATGTCTCTCTTTTCTCCAAAGTAAATATCTAGATATTTATTAACCCATGATTTAGGATGAGAGTGGAAATTATATATAATTTCTATTCTCGTTTTTATTAAGAGGATTATCATAACTTGAGCTCTTGAGTTGCCATCATCTTCTTCCTCCTCTCTCTTGCTCTCTTGACTTTCTTAGTGAGTGAGATTGTCACGACCCGAAAGTATGGAATATGACCGGCACTTAAACTACGAACGTCTCGAGGCGTACGTAATCTAAGTAAACCGAAAACCCAGAAATCCAAACTAAGAAAAGTAGTAGAGTGAAGGAAACCAATTTAAGATCAAGTAGTTTTAATAGCATAAGCCGAATTATGCGGTTTAAAAACAACAAGTATTTCCTGAAAATTTCGGCAGAGTCTCCTTTGTAAATACTGGCTCCCAAACGGGATACAACATGAATAGTATACGAAATCAATAAAAAGGCATCCCCAAGCGGGAGCTAGCTCTTCGTCAAACGACGGTCACAACAACACAAGCAATATAATATACCACGCCAACGGCGAGGATCAAAATTCAAAAGGAAACTCAAAACCACAAGAAAACCACAGACATATAACACGCGACTCTAAGGTCGAAAGAAAACATCACTGGTCTCTATCTCAAAATAACTACATGTTTGGTTGCTGGAACTTCTAGATACAACGGAATAATGATATACAAGATATATAATGGGGGTACGATACAAGTAAACCCACCTATTAGCAAATCACCCGAAGGAAACTATGCCCGCAAAGCCGTAATGAAACCTGTACGGCAATCCTGCAAGAAACTGGGCCACAACGGGGGTGAGTTGCCAACTCGTGAATAGAAAAACATCTACGAAAAGAAATCGCATAAATAACGCAATCCTAGGTCAAAGATCATAATATATCCACAAATATATAACCAGCAACCCATAACAATGGTTAGGGCAAATATCTAACCCAAGTGTAATTCCATGTGCCCGTGTCAGTGCCTCAGATAGCAATATATCATATGAATGAGGAATGAATGCATGAAAACAGAATACATGTAAATGAAGAAACTGTTTTCATAATTAGTGAGATTTCCTTTGTATTTTTAAAATGAGGTATCCTAATGAAATCAGCATAAAACAGTGCCTAGCATCGGCACAAAACGTAATCCCAATATCTCGATATCTCTGTATCACAGTCTCTGTACCTCAATATCTCGAAATCTCAATGTCTCAATCACAATATCTAGGGCACCGTCAGTCCAGACCGGCCCCTACCATCCATCTCAAGACCACGACGGTATCCTCCGGATATCCGACGCGTCGGGTAAAATCACCAGTAGGTAGTGCTCCCCTGCCAGGCTCACATCGTTATCATCACGCGCTTCTTTCCCCGGGGTACCTTACCGGGTCCACCATGTACCCGAAACGGTTCATCCGTCTCCTCGAATCGGGTCTCGAAATCCATCAGCAAACTCATGGTGGACGACTCATACATCATGGAAAAACCGCACTTTTTATTTTAAAAGAGGGAAAAGGTTTATTTATGTTTTTGCGGTTTTCCTCCAAATCCAGAAAATCTCATGGAAATCCGAATCCAAAGCCTCAATAACACGTAAAATAGTGAATATATGCATGAGAATCCATGAATGCGGCATAACAATGAATAACAGTATGCATGAAGTAGAAGGTAATAACTATAATGTCTAAACTAACATGTAAGGCAAGTACACTAGTATCTTGTCTAACTATTAGCTAACAGGCTATGCCAAGCAATAATATTTTCTAAGGTGTACGTGACATGGAAATTACCGATGAAGATGTGTGTGAGCCGGCAAATAAGTGTACGTGGTACATACGCATCATCGGTAATGGTGCTGGTGTCCACACAACATGATATCAATAATGGAGTATGAAACATAAAATAAGCATGTAATGCGAAACGGACAACAAAAATGAGCGGGAGCTGAAAACTAGACGCAACTATAACTAATCTGCATTATTCTAATATAAGTCCTACAAATGGTGCCTTTTGAAATAACACGAATCATGGGGTTTTGAAAATAGGGGCTACGGTGTTTTTATGAAAAGATACGTCTTTTGAAATATCCGTAGGATCCCTTGGGCTGTCTTTTAAAATACCCACGATTCGTTAGTTTTTGAAATAGGTAAGAATCGACTCTAATCTAACAACTAAACTAAACAAAATGGCTAAGCTAACAAGCTGGACTACAGGTAAGGAAACCGCCTAATATCTGAGTCGATCCATATACATACCTATATATATATTAGTCGGTGATCCCGCCTCAATAATATCATATCCGATACCATATCTATAATCAGACATCCCAAGTCAAGAGTGCGGATCAATCATCAAAATATAGTACGGCATCCCCAAATCTGGGTACGGGTCAATATCATATTCCTTACACTATTCCTCAGGTATCCTCTTTATCCAAGATCATAGCCTAGGGTACTGACCTATGTCTAGTACAATACTAATATCCTCAATATACTCATGATCTGACTACTGATGGACAATCTCGTACAAACCGATATCGTCAACACATATCATCATCAAGGGGTATACATCGCCCGATATGGCCTAATATCAATATCCTAGCATATCATGCCTCATATCACGATCACGTGTCGACCATTTTATTTATAACATTATTCACCCGTATCGCCGCCCTAAGATCCGCTATAACACTAGGACGTACCTCAAGTACGAATCCTGCCATATCACCGATATCACAACCACAAAACAAATCTCATCGACTCAGCTCAATCCCAAGTATCATCCTCAAATCCGTATGTGAACACATAGTCCCATACCCATGTGAACACATAACTATAAATAATCCCATGAGCACATATAAATAGGAATGTATGCAAGTATGTATGTGTAGTGCAACACTACCCTAGGGTTCGCAACACTAAAATAATCCAACACACCAATATCCATCCTAAACATCGTTATTAATCCCAAATAACATATAATAATTGTTGGTGTGTATACGCATCCGTATATACCACCACGGACTGCGGGGGTGCTATACGCCATCCACCCGACTTCTCCCCGAAGATATAAATCTACTCACCTGGTCCTTGCTCGCCGGTGCCGACGTCGCCACGCGCTTGCTTATCGTCTCAAAGTCCACATTGGGTACCTACATATCATAACACGCCGTATCGCATTAAAATTCGACTCATGACCAAAAAGACACACGAATCCCACATAGGTCAAAACCTATGGTCGCTTTCACAAATCAACCCAAAAACCCTCGACATCGGCGTACAAACACCAAACCATCGAGAAAAACCCAAACACACTCGTTTACACAATCACAAGCACTAATTATAATATAAAATAGCTTAAAATTCCCAAAAACCTCAAACTCACTTTAAAAGCTATTTTTCCGAAAATCTAGCAAGCCAAATTACCCGTTTTAGTACAAAACTCGATTTTTAAACAAATCTAGCGGCCGCAATATCCACTCAATATCATAACCAAGTTATATAAACCATTCTAATAATTTATTCTCCACAAAATATATATATTTACAAAACCTAGTTAACAAAATTAGCACAATTTTCCATTTTAGTTCAAAACTTGGTGTTTTAATCAACTTAAATATTTTAACAATTCTATTGGCCGTAATTCTCATTAAAACATATTAACTAAGCCACACAACCATTATCTAGATTTTAATCTCACTCTTAAAATTAATTACAAAAATCTTGTTTCCAAAACAATCATAATTAGGACAATTTAAATTTAACAATCTAGTAATAAGCAACAAGGTTTAGTTTTGCATAGAATTAACATGTTAATCACTCACTAGAACCATAATCTAATGCTAGAAACCCTCACTTGAATTTTACAAACCCTAATCCCAAAATCAAACCCTTTTCTAAAATATCCTAAACTAGCAATTACACCCAAATCAACACTTGAGTAAGATAGCTTATCATAATTAAACAACAATTATCCATAAGGTTAAGAATTTACCCCACAATTATCTTGAGATCTAGCACAAATCTAGCCTTCCAAACATGCTTCCCTTCACCAAGATCCATACAAGAATAGCTAAGGAAAAATGGGTAAGGTTTGTATTTGGAAAATTGTGAGGTTTTACTTGATTTTTCTTGGAATTTTGGAGAGAAATGAGATGAGAAGGGGGGGCTGCTGCTGTTAAGGGAGGAATGGGGCTCGGCCAGAAAATTGAGGGGGGGAGGAGAGAGAGTGAGATGGAGAAAGTGGGGAGGAAAAGACAAAGTTTACACCCTTTGACTTTCTTTTCTTTTCTTTTCTTTTCTTTTCAAAAGAGAGATGATTGGAGAGAGAGAGGGAGGGAGGGCTGTCAAAGTGGGGCCGGACATGTGGGGAGGGGGAGAGAGGGTGAGGTGTGGGTGTGTGGGTTAGGGAAAAAGATGAATGTATTACCCCAATTCCTATTAGCACTAATTTCACCGAAAAAAGCCTTTTTCTTCGATATTTTCTAAACCGTTTTAGCAAACGATTTCATTTCAAAAACCATATGATAAAATTTTATTTAATGTTTTATGATGTACAAAATTTGTTTCAACTCATTCCAATTTGTAATTTTCCCTAATTAAATGTATTAGTGACGGCTTAAAATAATAATAAAATAAATTTTTTTCAGAAAATTTGAAATTTCTCCAGTGGCTCAATAAACACCAAATACTAGCAACTACATAGCTAGAATATGTATATTTAATTTTTATAATAAGATATTTGCATTTTGACTTTTTACAGAAAACCCCCTTATTTTACCGATTTTCCGAAATTTCACCGAAACGATTTTCAAAACGCTACAGAGATAGTGATAAAGATAGAGTTTTGAAGTGAGAAAACAAACCACATCATCATTCTACACTAATCTAGCCAATTAGTTTAGAGTGTTAGCTTCATCTTCATCTTTTGATCAAGTGGAGCTTGGAACTTGGACAAAGAGGACTCCGGGTGGATCATCGTGGACTCGGAAGATCACTAGCAAGCCCGTTCAAACTCTTAAGTAGCCAAGGAGTCAAGCAAAGAGAACTACAAAGGTTGTATTCTCTTTACTTAGTGTTATATTACTTGTAGTATGTGATACTACTCAATTTGTTACTTTAAATTTCTAGTTTGATCCTAGGTTAATTTGCTTAGCACCTTTAAAAATTAAATTGTAGCATGTTTGATGCATTACAAATCCTTGTGAGGTTCTAGGTAAACCCAACAAGGAGACCCGGTCTCGACTCCTCGAGATGGTCTCCCACTGGACTCTAGAACCCGGTTACTTGTGTCCCCACCTTGGGTCTATCCTAATGCAGAAAAGTAAATAATATATATCAATGGTGACAACATCCTCAACCCGGAAGTGCCCCAATAAAAGAATATTACATACAGGTTTTTACATGAGTGAAAATGAAAAACTCTCATCTCACGCAAAAAAAAAACCCTGTTATTCAAACACGACGATCCAATATAACATATCACAGCAATACATAACATCACATGTCATCAACGTAAGTAAATATGCATATCCCAATTGTCGTTGACATATAGCAACGAAACCGGCGATATACCACATATTACACTTACGGTCGCAAAAAAGAAAGTGAAAACTACAACAATTGGAATCCGCAACCACCTTAGACATCATAAACCTGAAATATTACATACTTCGGATTTCATGCCTAACCATATGAATTCCTTAGACATCATAAACCCGAAATATCTCATATTCCGAATTTCATGCCTAACAATTATAAACCCCGCATTTTAGTCTCGATATTGAAAACACTTTCCAATAACAAGTTGGGAAATTCAACAAGATTCCTGACAAGAAGATCGAATACTCGTCAGAAACTTTAGTAGACGGCCGCACCCCCGATGCCGCCGACGAAGTGCACTTAGGCGGAACACCGCGGCCGCGAGCACTCGGGGGGATGCTTTTGGCAACGGGGTTCTCCTACAGTCACTTGGTCGGGGCTATTGGGCGTGGCTATCTAGTAACGTTACCCGGCGAGTATCCACATACGCTACGTGATTGCGACAGACTTTTGATCCACATCAAAGTCCCGTGGCAACCGATCAAATGAGACTAAATTGCTAGATTTATAAAATTCAATATAGTTTTCACAAAACTAAATATTGTATCACAATTCATAGATAGCTAGACGGTGTTAAACATTTCGATCGAATCAACAAACACCCAAAATTTCCCAGAGAGCTCAACACTTGAGCACAGTTTAAAAAATACCAGCACCTATGGACCAACCGTAGAAAGGCCGACCCATTCCTCACTCATGGCGCCGCGGAACTGCCGCAAAGCCTAGGGTTTGGCCGCGGTTCCGCGGTCAAAGAGTCGAGTTTGGGTATCGTTCTTATAGAGGGTCGATATAAAACACATGCATGATTTTCTGAAGATTTTAAACTTGGAAAAATCCAACTTTTGGAAAATTTCCAGCGAGGGAGAAAAAGGGTTATTTATATTCGTTCGGACTTTTTAACGTCGTCTAAAGTACCCGAAACGATGTTAGAATTACGACTACGAAACACTCCGAATTGTTTTTACAGAAAGATAACATCACATGCAATCCTAGTAAAAACAAGCAACACCTGAAACACCAAAACCCAAAGACTTGAACACCAAAGCGAAACGAGTCCATAACAACTTACTAAAACCAGTAGGGCCAGTTTTTGCAAAGTTCTCGCCGGATCAAACCCGGTGAATGCGGCTTGTTTTGCTTGGTGTTCATGTTATATCTCATGTAACATTCTGCAGTTGCTTAAAAAAAATTAGAGGCTTTAATAATTTTGACAGAAACTAGGTTTTTGTTTCGAGTGTTTCGGAGTTGTTTCGGTTTCGTAATCCTACAAACATCATCTAATTCTCTAGCATGGCTCTAATACCACTGCTGGGTTCCCTAGCATAGCCACTGTGTTTTGGGAGGCATCGACCATGCCGTTTTAAAAAAATTGGCGCGCTAAAGAACCCTAACCTAGAATCTTAACTAGAGAATAAGACTGTTACGACCCAAAATTGGCACGTGACGGCCCTAATACTACGCAACGCCTAAAGACGTAACGTAGTAAAAGAAAGCCAAAACCCAGAAATTTAAACCATGAAAATACGGAAAAGATAATAAAAGTTTTTGGAAACATTTGAAATCGCAACCCAAATTCTTTAAAAGTCCAACATCTTTCTTTAAAATTTTGGCAACACCCCTTTTTAAAAGAACTTACCCCAAAATGGGTACAACAATAAAGATAAATGAAGCATCCCCAACGGGAGCAAATGCACGCCCAATGGCGGAAAACAATCACCACCATAAATATACGACACCGTAGCGAAGAAATAAAGACAATAGAGAGAAAGCTGTATATAAGACATCCAATCCACAAATAATATACAATATCGTCCTCACCAAGTCTCTAAGTCAACAACATAATAGTAGACGGAGAGTACAAGATACAACGAATATACAGTACAAAATACAGATAACCACCAAATCCTACCTAAGCAAAATAGCACACTGTGAGCCGATGCGGTATTTATAGCAAAAGATGATAGATGAATAGCCTGCCTCGACTATTCTAGGGAACACCCTGCAACACCTGTGGCACAACGGGGGTGAGTTGCCAACTCGTGAATAGTAGATAACATATGCAGGTAATCGCAGGTATGTACGTACAGCAAGAATCTACGATATGCAATTTACAGTAACAACATGTCATGTGAATACAGAATAATGGAAAGTACACTAGCAGGTACAATCAATATGTGACGTAATAATAACATGACAATAGTATGCAGTAATCATTCAATAGGGATATGAGAATGTAGATATGCAGCAATCATGAAGGGTACTCTAACAGGTACTCCTAATACATGGAAAAGTGCATAAGCAAATAGGTATGAGGTATGGAGCAAAATATGTCATTCCCACTAACACCTGACATCGTGGTAGGATCATAATCCATCAAGACACTCAAATCCCAATTCCTCAAATCAGCCCCCAAGTTAGGCTCTCATATCATATAAGTCTCACATCTCCTCAATGTACAATATCGAATAATCTCCTATATCCCGAATGTACAAATCGACAATCTCATATTTATCCAGTATCCAATCTTAATGAATCACCCAATATGCCAAATCAAATCTCAAGTAAAATTCTAGCATCCTAAATATATATATTTGCAGAAATAAATATGATGGGGCCAATACACATATATTAGCGTCCCATTCCACTAATATTGGTGTAAGCATATATATAACAACGGCTAAATCCCATGTTATATATACAAAGGTGTTAAAAGAAATATCATGAAAACAATGTGCCTAGCATCGACACAGAAATCCTGATCTATCAGATGCCGTCACCAAGACTAGCATCCTGATAGGTACGTATGATACGCTATCCCGAAAGCACGAGTGCCTACCTCTGACCCTCGCCTTTCGACGTATCCATACGTGCATGACTCCCAACGGTATCCCTATGATCCCCACCGAGTCATTGGTACTGTCACCGGTAGGTACTCGCCCGCCTCCAGGCTCAATCGGCAAAGTCCATCGATCATCTTGCCGAGGGGAACTATACCGGGCCCCACCATGTACCCTCATACAGCACCGACTCCTCGTATGGGGTATAAAATCAGATCCGATAAATCTCATGGTGGCTGCGCAAATATCATATCAAGGAAACCAGATTTTTCAATGTATGCATAATTTCATGAACTCCCGCGGTTCCTAAATCCAGAAAACATCATGTAAAATCCAAATAACAATGCGCAAATCAAGGAATAAATATGTGCGATATATCTGAAATGCGAGCATGTAAAGGAAAATATGTAGCTGAAACCAGATGTATGCGAAATCAATATGGTACAGCTAAGTATAGGTGTCTACCTATAAGTAAAAGATGTAGTATACCCTCCCTGGGTATAAGTAAAATATGAGCAAGGTATACTTGTAGCTGTATCGTAAAAGGTATATGTACCTATCACTAATGGTACGATACTCTATAGGTATACAAGTATGGTAAATGTCATATGTGATAAGCAGTATGAATCAATGTCACAAGGTCTCTAACCAAGCAATATAATATCTATAATGGTTTGTGTGTGACATGGCAATTATTGACGGTGTGTGTGTAGCATACAATCCGTGCTTGTGCAACATGAACCGTCAATAATATGTGCAGTGTCCAACGGCTACTAGTCACAGTACAACTATATCTAAGTAATCGGGTAAAGGCGCAATTCTAACAATGACGTAGAATATGCGACAAGTATTAGAATTCTAGCCCAGACGCATAACGCCATGCGGGCGATTCCCCTGTAGATGTTAAATCTACTCACCTATGCTCCAAACTAGGTGAATCCTACCACCTGTTTCCCCTTGTAGTAGTGTCCGTAGTCCCCGCCTGCAAACTTGAAAATTAGACAAGGAAATCATATATAAGCAAATATCTCGCAAAACGCGATATCGAACCCTAACAAGAAACTCGCGTCGCGAACTAAGCGCGCGTGTGCACGGTACGCTGAAACGTATGTATACGCGTCCAAAACTACCGCGACACGCCGCAATACACTGCATCACAGAACTCACTCATGTATCGCGCATATTGCGCAAACACAACGAACACGAAATACGATATATTGTCCCAGATTTTCCTACAGGTCAAATCTTACAAATCTACATATGCCAAAACACTACAGATCTCAGCAGTCTACAGTACCCAAAACCCTAAGACCCCACCCATTTTTCCTGGCCGCAAATTGCGGCCAGATTGATTAAATCTGAGGCCAAGCTTTGGAGATAGGGGCTCGTGTTCTGGTGTCGTTGTCTATACCTAGTGAGCATGCTCCAGTATTCTCAAATTTATCCTGAAGAGTCCGGGCCAATAGCAGATCACAGAAAGCTAATATATCGCATAAAAACGCCAATTTGCACACAAATGTAAACCCTATGGTATTTTAGTGAAATCTGGGTTGAACTCAGTTAAAGTGACCCTAATAACACTTAAATAGGTAGGTTTAACTAACACAATCACATCCAAACCAAAATTCCACATAAACCACCATAATTAGTACTAAACACGTTCTAAGGTGTTACAATCTCCCCCCTAAAAGAAATTCATCCCCGAATTTTAAAAATATACTGCTACGCGTACCTTCAAAGAGAAGATTACAACTCTCAAATCTCGCTCGCAGCCCCCCAAGTGATTACCTCACTATACGGCTACGTCCAAGAAAAACCCTTCACCGATGGCAAGACCCTTGACCGATGCTTCTCCACTTGCCGAGCCATTAATACAACTGGCTGCTGGTGAACGAAAGATCACGTCCAAGCTAAATGGACTGGTGCCAAATCATGCGAGAAAAGTCATGAAGGTAATTGCAAAGTATCATCACAAGGAATACGGGGTGAAAATCCAATAATCTGGGCAGAAGTGCCAAATTAAAGGCAACGAAACTAACTCGCTTAAAGGATCTCAGAAGGACCAAAATCCTGGGATAAGCTTCCCAAAACTCAACACGTCATTTATCGGAAAAATCCGCAAGAATACATGATTTGCCACTGCGCACTTAAGTCGATGACCAACATAGTCGGCATAAGACCTCTATTTGCACTGGGCTACTCTCATCTTGACCTGAATCAACTGGATCATCTCCGAAGTCTCTAGACTAGCTGGGGTCCAAAATCCTACTTACGCAGAGTCAGAAAACAATAGACTGGTGATCGACATAACTTAACCCCTAAACCTAAAGGTTGCCAATTGGAGTGTCTCCTGATAACAGCTATCGAAGGAGAACCCTAACAATGGCGAGTGACGATCCCCAACTGCTGACAACAATTAACACAAACGCACAACTTAACCAAGAACAACTGAGCAAACTGAGTATAACCGGACGACAAGCATCCGCGTGGAGTCACACCCTGACTAAACCTGGGTAGACACCATAACGAAATTCATAGAGATCTGCTCCCACTCCTACTTCAGAGCGGTTAAAGGTTCTAACTCTCCAGCCGGTCTCAGATGCTCGACCCGAGCACACAACAAGACAGGCACCTTGAAACGAAACTTGAAACTTCTCTTTACATCCCTGCCCACCCGTAACTATTTCACAAGTCAAGTCAATGTTGGTGGAACTTGAATGAATACAGAGAGTTGACTGATGTGCTTGCTCTAGGATTTCAGGTCTCTACCCGATAACATCAGGTACAAAAACACGTCCCTAACTTAGCACACCATTGTCATAAATCAAGGACTCCGAATCGTTACCCATCCGAGTATGCTCAAGTATCTCTGACGAACGAGCATCAGTGGGCAGTGTCTCGCGAAAGCGATTAAAGAAAAGTGGTCGGGCGAGGACATGAGCAAGCTGTCCTCTCAGTAGAGACGAACTTAAGCTGTACTCAACGATCGCACAAGAACTGTAAGTCTGGAGAAGACTATCACAACAATCAAAATCCGCTGCAGGAAGATGTACATTAAGCTCTGGTGGTCCGTGAAAATCTGACACGACTCTCGAACAAATAGTGTCTCCAAATCTCCAACGCAAAACCACCGCGGCCATCACCAGATCATGAGTGGAATATCCTTCTCGTACTTCCTCTAAATGTAGGCAAGAAAAAGCGATAACTCTATAGTGTCACCTCAGTACACACTCGAGCCCACTCAAGAAACATTACAGTTAAACAACAAGGTCACCCGAACAAAAAGCAAAGAAAGAACTGATGCAGTTGTTAACAGAATCTTCAACAGCCGAAAAATCTGCACACAGGCCTCAGTTCGAAGAAAAGAAACCTCCTTTCCGGTCGATTCAGTCGACGGTGCAGCACTACACTAGCAATCCTGCACGAAACGGCGGTAAAAACCTGGTAATGCCCAAAAATCTACGGACCTCCGTCCTGCACACAAGTCTGGGCCTAAGCTGTACGGCCACGATCTTCCTCGGAACCATACGAAACCGTCTCTCGTGACTACAAGACCTAGGAGTCAACACAAACAAGCCTGAAGAAACACTCCGAGAATTTAGCAAACCGCTGGTGCTCTCCCAGGATCTGCAGAAAAAATCCTCAAGTGCTACTCCTGTCCCTCAAGGCGCATTAAATATACCAGAATGTCGTAAATAACACAACAATAACTGGACGAGGAACGGCCTGAAGAAATCTGGTTCATCACATCTACGAATGCTGCTAGGGCATCAGTGAATCCAATGACTCACCAAAACACACAAATCCCGTAGCATGCACAAGGCAGTCTTCGGAATGTCATCACTCCGAATCCGCAATAATGATGACCTGATCCCAAACAAACTTAGAAAATGTCTCGCACTCTGGAGCTGATCGAAGAAATCGTCAATGCGAGGTAAAGGATACCTATCCGCACCGTAAGACGGTTCAATTAACGATCCGTCGATACACAACCTCAAACTGCCGTCTTTCTCTTGACGAATAGGAATAGGAGCTTTCAAAGGCGAAACACTCAGATACACAACTCCCCAACAAACAACTCCGCAGCTGATCCTTAAGCTCCCTAAGCTTCGCCGGCTCATCTGGAACGTCAGAAAAACTCTTGCACGATAGGAACCAGGTCCAACAATCTAAGTATGGCTACGGTATCACGAATGAACGCCAAGAATCCACACATCTCCTCAAAAGCCGACTAGTGAAAAAGGCTAAATTCAAGCTGTAAGAGGCGGCACAGCCATCCACCTGCACAACAAGAACTGACTCGTCGGGGAAAACAAAACCTCACTATTTTCCTCACGGCAGTCCACAGACGCCTAGCACGTAGCTAACCAGTCCGTGCCCAGGAGAACGTCAAATCCAACATCTCTAGAAGGATCAAAACGACGGACGAATCTCTATCTCCTATCCGATTGGCACACAACTGAAATACGTGTTGCGCAACAAATGAACCGCTGACAGAAGTTATCACAACAAACGGCTGATTTACCTAACACAACTCTCATCCAAACCACGACACAAGTGTGAAAAACAAACGACTATATCAAAAGAACATGCGAATTAAGGATACCTGAAAACTGTACATTGGACGCCTGGGCGTCCCGATAAGTAGAAGCAAACTCCTGTGTCTGCCCCCTACCCGCAACAGACTGAACTCCTCTGGTAGACTAACTCCTCTGAGCGAACCTTCCACGTCCATGACCTCTCTGAATATGACTCTGACGAGGTGATGAGGAACAATCCCTGACGAAGTGCTGAAGGCTTCCGCATGACCCTCCTGGGAATGAGAGCTGAACGACTGTCCTCGTCCTAAGCCTCTGCTACTCCCGCGACGGCCACGAAATCTGTCTCGACGACCAAAGCTCTGCCTCTGGGCTGGTATACTGGTACGAGTCCACCACTGTCCAGGAACTCTCAGCGTCTCTAGAATATGTGCCTCGTCAACTAGGGCTGCAACCACGGGTGCTATGTAGGTGACGGACTGCTACATGCTGATCGCAAAGGACAACTGAGTAACAGGGGTGACAACCTCCTGTCGTAGCTCCCGAACGACATCAACCAATGAACTCATAGTCTGGCGGAAGTCCTGCATCTCTGCAACAAGCCTATCGATACTATATGTCGAAGGTTGATCCGTCTGCACCTGTGCAACTGGAGTGCCATCCTGGTCAGTGCTCATCTCACCCAAGCTAACTCTGACCTCGGCCCTCGCTGCATCACTCTGAGTCCCCATAGTCATCGGTGGCAAGGCTATAAGTAGATATATGATTCGATAAGAATAAGGAAATCGTATCACAAAGATATGAATCAACAAGGAAGGAATTTCAAGCAATTTGTACTTAGGTCACTTAAGACGAAGTACCGCATCGTGGGTATGCTGCAGACATACACACACTACGTTACTCTGCTTAAGCTACCTACTCTATCATACAAAGGCCATCCTACACTCCGAAAGATAAAACCTAGTGCTCTGATGCCAACTTTGTCACGATCCGAAATTGGCATGTGACGGCCCTAATACTACGCAACGCCTAAAGACGTAACGTAGTAAAAGAAAGCCAAAACCCAGAAATCTAAACCATGAAAATAAGGAAAAGATAATAAAAGTTTTTGGAAACATTTAAAATCGCAACCCAAATTCTTTAAAAGTCCAACCACTTTCTTTAAAATTTTGGCAACACCCCATTTTAAAAGAACTGACCCCAAAATGGGTACAACAATAAAGGTAAATGAAGCATCCCCAACGGGAGCAAACACACGCCCAAAGGCGGAAAACAATCACCACCATAAATATACGACGCCGTAGCGAAGAAAAAAAGACAATAGAGAGAAAGCTGTATAAAAGACATCAAATCCACAAATAATATACAATATCGTCCTCACCAAGTCTCTAAGTCAACAATATAATAGTAGATGGAGAGTACAAGATATAACGAATATACAGTACAAAATACAGATAACCACCAAAACCCACCTAAGCAAAATAGCACACTGTGAGCCGATGCAGTATCTGTAGCAAAAGATGATAGATGAATAGCCTGCCTCGACTACTCTGGGAACACTCTTCAACACCTGTGGCACAACGGTGGTGAGTTGCCAACTCGTGAATAGTAGATAACATATGCAGGTAATCGCAGGTATGTACGTACAGCATGAATCTACGATATGCAATTTACAGTAATAACATGTCATGTGAATGCAGAATAATGGAAAGTACACTAGCAGGTACAATCAATATGTGAAGCAATAATAACATGACAATAGTATGCAGTAATCATGCAATAGGGATATGAGAATGTAGCTATGCAGCAATCATGATGGGTACTCTAACAGGTACTCCTAATACATGGAACAGTGCAAAAGAAAATAGGTATGAGGTATGGAGCAAAATATGTCATTCCCACGGAAACCTGACATCGTGGTAGGACCACAATCCATCAAGACACTCAAATCCCAATTCCTCAAATCAGCCCCCATGTTGGGCTCTCATATCATATAAGTCTCACATCTCCTCAATGCACAATATCGAAAAATCTCCTATATCCCGAATGTACAAATCGACAATCTCATATGTATCCAGTATCCAATCTCAATGAATCACCCAATATCCCAAATCAAATCTCAAGTAAAATTCTAGCATCCTAAATATATATATTTGTAGAAATAAGTATGATGGGGTCAATACACATATATTAGTGTCCCATTCCACTAATATTGTTGTAAAGGTATATATAACAACGGCAAAATCCCCTGTTATATATACAAAGGTGTTAAAAGAAATATCATGAAAACAATGTGCCAAGCATCGACACAGAAATCCTGATCTATCAGATGCCGTCACCAAGACTAGCATCCTGATAGGTACGTATGATACGATATCCCGAAAGCACGAGTGCCTAGCTCTGACCCTCGCCTTTCGACGTATCCATACGTGCATGACTCCCAATGGTATCCCCATGATCCCCGCCGAGTCATTGGTACTGTCACCGGTAGGTACTCGCCCGCCTCCAGGCTCAATCGGCAAAGTCTATCGATCATCTTGCTGAGGGGAACCATATTGGGCCCCACCATGTACCCTCATACAGCACCCACTCCTCATATGGGGTATAAAATCAGAACCTATAAATCTCATGGTGGCTGCGCAAATATCATATCAAGGAAACCGGGTTTTTCAATGTATGCATAATTTCATGAACTCCCGCGGTTCCCAAATCCAGAAAACATCATGTAAAATCCAAATAACAATGCGCAAATCCAGGAATAAATATGTGCGATATATCTGAAATGCGAGCATGTAAAGGAAAATATATAGCTGAAACCAGATGTATGCGAAATCAATAAGGTACAGCTAGGTATAGGTGTCTACCTATAAGTAAAAGATGTAGTATACCTCCCTAGGTATAAGTAAAATATGAGCAAGGTATACCTGTAGCTGTATCGTAAAGGGTATATGTACCTATCACTAATGGTACGATACTCTATAGGTATACAAGTATGGTAAATGTCATATGTGATAAGCAGTACGAATCAATGTCACAAGGTCCCTAACCAAGCAATATAATATCTATAATGGTTTGTGTGTGACGTGGCAATTATTGACGGTGTGTGTGTAGCATACAATTCGTGCTCGTGCAACATGAACCGTCAATAATATGTGCAGTGTCCTACGGCTACTAGTCACAGTACAACTATATCTAAGTAACAGGGTAAAAGCGCAATTCTAACAATGACGTAGAATATGCGACAAGTATTAGAATTCTAGCCCAGACGCATAACGCCATGCGGGCGATTCCCCTGTAGATCTTAAATCTACTAACCTATGCTCCAAACTAGGTGAATCCTACCACCTGTTTCCTCTTATAGTAGTGTCCGTAGTCCCCGCCTGCAAACCTGAAAATTAGACAAGGAAATCATATATAAGCAAATATCTCGCAAAACATGATATCGAACCCAAACGAGAAACTCGCGTCGCGAACTAAGCGCACGTGTGCACAGTACGTTGAAATGTGTGTATACGCGTCTAAAACTACCGTGACACGCCATGATACGCTGGATCGCAGAACTCACTCACGTATCGCGCGTATCGCGCAAAGACAACGAACACGAAATACGATATATTGTCCCAGATTTTCCTACAGGTCAAATCTTACAAATCTACACATGCCAAAACACTACAAATCTCAGCAGACTACAGTACCCAAAACCCCAAGACCCCACCCCTCTTCCTGGCCGTAAATTGCTGCCAGATTGATTAAATCTGCGGCCAAGCTTTGGAGATAGGGGCTCGTGTTCTGGTGTTGTTGTCTATACCTAGTGAGCATGCTCCAGTATTCTCAAATTTATCCTGAAGAGTCCGGGCCAATAGCAGATCACAGAAAGCTAATATATCGCATAAAAACGCCAATTTGCACACAAATGTAAACCCTATGGTATTTTAGTGAAATCTGGGTTGAACTCAGTTAAAGTGACCCTAATAACACTTAAATAGGCACGGTTAACGAACACAATCACATCCTAACCAAAATTCCACATAAACCACCATAATTAGCACTAAACACATTCTAAGGTGTTACATAGACGAACAAAGCATGTAAGCATATTTACATCTAAGTAAACAAGGAATACAACCTTTATAGACCGGTCCTTCACTTCATAAGCTCCATGTAATACTCCCTTAGCTCTATGTAGTGATCTCCTGGACACTAGTAAGGTTCCACAAGGTGAAATGAACAAACTTGCTTGAAGTCTTCGAGGCCGAATATGATCTACGTCGAGGAGAAACTAACTCAAGCTCTCTCTTCACTAATGTGGAATTAGTGAAGAAAACAACCTAAACTAAAGGTCTAGTCTAATGTAGGTTGATGAAGTAGGAATTTTTCTCACTCTAGAAATATTTTTCTCACTCATTTTCTTCACCTCCCAAAAAGCTAGAGAGCTTGAGAAAGAAGATGAAGAAAAGCAACCATAGAGAGAAACAAGTGTTGAATGGCAACCATGGATGAGAAATATCTCATATAACTCTTGTAGAGACTAAACCATGGCTAACAATAATGGTTAGGTTAATAAATATCTTAAGTAAAATAAAATTAGTGGACTAAGTCAATGGTTCTTCAAACTTCCAGTAAGCTCAAACCATATGACTAATTTCCAACTAATTAGTGATTTACTTTAAATAAATAAACCTAACATTATTATAAGCATGGTGTGAGTCTCATACACCCATGTTGCATGTAGCAACTAGCATGACACAATAATATATATCACATATATATTAAGTGCACACATGTGAAAAAAAGAAATGCTTAAGTGAGCTAATATTAGTTAATGTAAATTTATATATCAAATATATAATTATCATTAGATTATTAGATCAACACTTGATTTAATATATCACGTATAACCGATTAATATCATGTGTATCAACTTATAGAATCAACACTTGATTCGATAACCCGGCTATATCACATATAACCGAACGATAACACAAATCGCGAGAATAGAATACGGTATCACATACACGTATTTATCTCGGTCCCACACATATCATATATGTGCTCCAACTTCGTTTCTCCTGAGCCAGGAAACCTCTGTGTAGGACTCTAAAGACTCGTCATTACGCCGGTAGTAGGTGGTGATCATATCAGTCACCCACAAGCCGTGAGCGGTGTGCTAGACGTAACGGCCACCTGGGTATTGAGCGATCAGAAGATCAACAAGCAACCCTGCTCATACTCCTGCGTATCTAATAAGTAACACTACCGTACAGTCCGGTCTCTTCATCCGATATGTCGCATATCTCGCCTGGGGGTGGTAAACGTCAGACCTCAATAGCTTGATAAGTCAAGCTGATGCAAGGCCCATAACGAATCGAGAAACTACTGATAACACTTACCAGTAAATCTCAGTAACCCTGGCCAGGGATTTCCTGTTATGGCTAATCGAGCATAGCGCAACATCAACCCCTAATGCCGGAAGAGACGAATCCCCTCCTATCGCTCATTGCCTCCATGTGACTGGGAACTATACCCAAAAACCACCGTTTTGCATGATCTCTTGAACGTGGTAAGGTGGAAATCAAAGCACGGTTGGAATCACAGAAGACTCTATGATGATCTCGGGTCGACAGACTAACCTGTACCAGTGTCACCAGAGAACTGCTATCTAATGATAGGTATAATACCAGCTGGGAGTTCTCGGCGAGTCCGTCCAGTGTACCCAGTCTCCATTGAGCACCCGTATACCATCTTTGATGTCAAACACCAACGGATGTGGGATCATCCATCGCCCATCATATAGGTCAAGAAGCGTATACGCTAAACTACTCTGGAATATGGATGCCCCGTCTCGATACTCCCTTGACCAGGAACAATTGAAGGATGTACTTACCGACTACCCTTTCCCCACTAGTATGATCTGCATCACAATCCTGGTAGTCAAGTACTCATCCTAAAGGCTTTATCAACATGTAACAGAGAGACAATAAGTGTACATGTTAAGATAAAGAACAGTCAGACAGCATACTATCATGTTGAGCAAGAAAGTCCTCCCTATGTATGTCCAAGCATCCACTATAATATACATCATATGTACAATAATGGCCTCTAGGGCATACATATAACTAACAAATATAAGGCATCCCTAAGCGGGAGCTAGCTCTTCGCCAATTGGCGGAAACAACAACGCAAGTAATGCAAATATACAACGTCGAAGGCGAGGATCAAAAACCAGAAAGAAAGCAAGAAACTAAGCATCATTGAGAACCAGAAATCAGAATGATACATAACCGCAACTCTAAGGCCGAAAGAATATACAAACTATGGTTTCTAAGTCTATTAAATACACATGGTCTTGTTGATAGAGCTTTAACTAGATACAACTGAAATAAATATACAAATATAACTAAAATATAAGGTACAAGTACAACGGTGGTCACGATGCAAGTAAAACCACGCACCAAGCAATCACCCGGAAGAAAGTGGAGTGCTAGCAAGCCGCAATGGAACCTATACGGCTAAACCTGCAAGACCTGTGGCACAACGGGGGTGAGTTGCCAACTCATGAGTAGAAGATATCACCGAGTAGAAACTGAATGTATGACAATCTCCTAGGTCATACAATACAGTACAATAATAATAGTAGCATGATAACATCGAGTAACAGTAGAGGTGATAATATAGACATGTGTGTAAGGTCAGGTACTCGTGTCCGTGTCATAAAATAACTACATGTCACATGTATGATCTATGAACGCATCACTAAATGAGCGTGTCCAGCAACGACGCAGAAAAATCAGGGTGAACCTGAGTGCCAAGCATCGACACTCGAAAATATCATGAAAACCGTGTCCATCAGCAACATAAAATCCTCATAAATCTCGGGCTCCGTCGGTCTGAATCGGTGCAAATCATCTAATCACATGACTACGGTCGGTATTCTCCGGATATCCACCGCGTCAAATATCACCAGTCGGTAGTGCTCCCCTGCCGGGCTCAACGCCTTCTCAATACGTCCATCTTGCCCCGGGGTACCTCACCGTGTCCTCTATGTACCCACAGATGGTGCATCCCCTTTCTCGAATCGGGTATGTGTACGCACGTGGCTCAAGAACCGAGAAAACTCATGGTGGACGCCACACACATCATATCACGAGAAAACCGCAATTTGCATTTTTTTTAAAAAGATAATAAATTTATGAAATTCTTTGCGGTTTCTCCCTAAATCTAGGAATCTCATGAATACTGAAATCTCCAAAAGAATCACATTCTATGAGTATACAATGTGATAATAAATACCGACGTAAAGCCAATGATCTGTGCGCAACTAAAATGTATGGATGCAAATGCATGTAGTATCTAAGTAAGAAATACAATGTCTACACTAGTATTTAAGATCATGAATGTGAAACAATACTACTTCTACAGATAGTCAGATCATATGAATGAAGTAAAGGTTCTCTAGTGTGTACGTGGCATGGCAATTACCGATGATGATGTGTGTGAGCCGGCAAGCAAGTGTACGTGTAACATATGCATCATCGGTAATAGTGTCGGTGTCCTAACAGACGTGATCATCATAGCTAAAGGAAACACATTTAATCTACAATCCAATGAATGGCAGGAAATAAGAAATAATGCAACATTATAAAATATAAATCTATATACGGGCCATACAGTGATAGTGTTGGAAATAGCGTGAATCGTTGTTTTTAGAAAAGTAGGGGCTATGATGTTTTGAAGAATGAATACCATTTAAAAAATCCGTAGTATCCCTCGGTTACCCACTTGAAAATACTCAAGATTCGCTAGTTTTGAAAATAGGTATGACTCAACTATACTCTAACATCTACTTAAATAATTTAAGAAACTAACTAAAAGCTAATCTAAAACCTGCGTCAAGTAGTGGAAGACTATACGTATCCGAGTCGATATATCTAGTAGTCGGCGATCCAGCCTCATATTATAACGTACGGTAATATCTATCGTACGGCATCCTCGAGTCAAGAGTGCGAATCAATCATCATATATACCTCGTACGGTAATATCCATCGTACGACATCCTCAAAATCGAGGGTACGGGTCAAAAATCAAATATAAATCATCATTCATACGGTATCATCATCGTACAATATCATGATCATGGGTACGGTTCTAAAGTCTCGTACATTCTAATATCATCAAATCATAAGTTTTCGCATGATTAAATACATATCGCCCAACGATCCTTTATAATATCATATCATATACGATATCACGACTCAATCACATATCAAAATATCACGGCATCATGCCCGATCATATCGACTCATCACCATATATCATATACTATCCTCATCACACGTGTATGTGTGTGTGTGTATGTATACACATATACATACAAAACCAAGTGTGTGTGTGTGCGCGCGCGTGTGTGTATGTGGCTACATATCATCTGTGATTCGCTACTAAGGTAATAATCCTATGGATAGGTCTTCATAGTTCAACCTAATCTAACCGAAGGTCTTCTAAATACCCTACTCACTAAGTATCCAATATCGCATCCAAACTTATAATAATATAGTAATAACCCTATTCTATGTTTGCAGGGGTGTTATACGCCATCCACCCGACTTCCCCCGTAGATATACATCTACTCACCTTGATCCTCGCTTGCCAAATTCAATGACGCCACGCTCTCCCTTGTCGTACGTTGTCCATGCGGGGTACCTACAGTTTTCAATACGTTATATCGTAACATGAATTGAATACGAAAACCAAAACGGCACACGAAACACACATAGGTTAGAACCTATGGTCTTCTCATGCAAGAATAACCAACAACTCTCGACATCGACGTGCAAACGCCAATCGATCGAGATAAAACACAATATCAAAACTCAGGTTATTAAAATCCACAAAACTTAATACAGCAACTTAGATAACTAGCTCCAGATTTTGACTCGGGTAATTTGGGGCTAAACAAACAATACAGGGGATACTTTATGAGGTAGTTGAGCTACAGACCCAACCTTAACACCAATACCCACCAATGACTCGGCGAGAAGTCCACAATGACCGGTCTAGCCGGCCAGAGTAGGGAATTTTTGACTCGAATTTGGGTGGTGGTCCTCTAGGGTTCTAATTAGGTCTCTGGGGTTGTTTGATTATCCTAAAAGGGTCTCAGATTGCTCCAGAAATCCTGTAGTCCTCAATATTTCCACAAAACCGACATTTGAAATATCTAAACTCAAGTTTTGGGTTTTCTACACTAAGTGTTTGTCCAAAATTGACACTAGAGGGGTTGTACTCATGACTAAACCTCAAATACTCCTTTACAACTCCACAATTTCCCCAAAACCTCATCTTGGAATTTTCCGACATCGCTAAACTACACAAATTTAACTCTAAACACCATAAGATACAAAGAAAGCTAACATCTTAACTAAGGGTGTGAAATTATATCTCATTTGGCAACTCAAGAATTTTCTTGAGTTGCTCAAAATTTTCAAAATCTCCACTTGTTCCTACCATCAAGCTTGACAGGAGGTTGTGGTCAATTTTTGTGAAGGGGTGCTTGGTTTTTGGTTAAGTTTTGGGGGTGATAAGTGGTGGAAGAGGAGGTGGAGAATGAGGAAGAAGGAGGTGGGGAATGAAGGTGAGAAAAATGAAGAGAGAAGTGAAGAAGGAAATGGGATAAATCATGGTCAAAGAGCCCCTCTCCCCACCTCTCTCTCCCTTCATATGCCCATACCCCCATGTTCCCTCCCCATGTCACATTTTAAAATTCTTTTCTTTTTTTTATTTGAAACAAAATCAAAAACCATTTAATTGCAAATGAAACCATGGTCACATAAAAGTGTAATACGGTTTGTAACATGCTTTGTTGCATGCCATGATGCATAATCGAGATTAATGCAAGATTAGTGAAAGTTAATCAAGTTTAGCATTAACATAGAATATAATTAATTATAAGAAAAGCTACGAATGCTCAATTCTCATAATTTCTTTCAAAATCAATAGTTCCTATTAATTTTCCAAACTATCGGTATATAATTATACCCCTTTCATTAAAACTAATCTCCATACTTTAAAATATTTATAATAATTCATTATTTAATTATTTAAATTCCCAAAAATAATGTTTTATTTTCTGAAATGTTACAATATTTCCCCTTAAATAAATTTGGTCCCCGAATTTAAATTTAAAACTCCCCCAAATACTAAAACATTTCAGCCAAACAATCAAGTCGTCGGGGCTCCGAAATCATGAATGCTTAAAACATATCATAGCGCAATGCATGCGCAATGAATATGAGTGTAAAACTCATTTCAAAACTCCATCAAGCATCACGCAATAATCGGAGTTCTGGAGAAAATATGAATGTCAAAATCCAATACGAAAACCAACATGATATAATCAAAACTATAACATGTATATAGTACGCTTCGTTATAAAATTGTCAAATCAACCAAATCGACATGCATGCAAAACCTTTTTCAAATCGTCGTGCGATGCGCGTATCATGGCACAAGTAGCAGATGTTCATTTATAAGGAAAATAGCTAAATATATACATCTTTTGTTTAACATACATGTCCCGCCTTTTTGGAAATGATTTGGGAAGGGTTTTCTTTGTAAAATTTTATGTCGTCAAGGACACGTAGGAAAATATTTGTAAGGTTCCCTAGCACGACGGCAAGGTTTTGGGAGGCATCATCCATGCCGTTTTCAAAAAATTGTCATGCTAACGAACCTTAAACTTAGAATCTTTAACTATAGATTTAGACAAAAGCAAGTGTAAACTACTTTTACATTAAGAGAATAAGAATATAACCTTTGTAGATGGTCCTTCTCTTCACTTGCTCCGTGTAGTAGTCCCGCAACTCCACTAGGCTTCTCTTGAGACTTTGAACGAGCCTCTTTCGTTGACTTCGCACCAAAGACGATCCACCCGAAGTTCCTATAGATCAAGCTAACTTTACACTAAACTTCTTTAGTGTATGAAACGCACTACACTAAATTGCTAGTTTGATGTGAGATGATGAAGTAGGGGATATGATAAGCTCACTAGTTTGTGTTCAAGCTTCATGATTCACATCACATGTGAGGGATGAAGCTTGAGCCATGACAAGAGGAGGAAGAAGAAGCTAGAGAGCAACGATGGGAGCAACTCAAGAATTTGGCTAAGTGTTGAGAATGCGATAGAATGAATGGCAACTCTTGACCCCTCACTCATTCAAGAATCGAATTATGCAATATAAAATTGCAACCATGCTTGAATAGTGAGTTAAGAAGAATAAACAAAAGAAAATCCAATGCTTGCAACCATGCTTCATTTTCCACCTCATTTCTAATTTCCCAAAATAGAAATTTAAATGTCATTCTTCATTATTATATATATATATATATATATATCATATATATTAATATATATATAATGAAGAATAATAAGTGAGCTAATGATATTGGTTAATATATAATTATATCACATATAATTTATATCACATTATTAAATCAACACTTGATCTAATAATCCGGTTATATCATATATGACCGACTAATATCGTTTATCTGTATATCACATTATCGAATCAACACTTGATTCGACAATCTGGTTATATCATATATAACCGAACCGATAACAGACGACTGCCAGATTACAATACGGTATCACATACTCTTATTTAATCAGGCCCACACATACTCGTATTTAATCAGGCCCACATATGTGTCTACTTCGTTTCGCTTGAACCAGGGAACTTCTGTGCGGGACTCTAAAGACTCGTCAATACGCCAGCAGTATGTGATGATCACATCAGTCACCTACAAGCCGTCAGCGATACTAGCTGGACGTAACGGCTACCCGGGTATTGAGCAATATGAAGATCAACAAGCAAGCCTGTCCACAGTCTCCATGAAGCCTATCAGTAACACTACCGTACAGTCCGGTCTCTTCGTTTGATATGTCGCATATGATGTCTAGGGGTGGAAATCATCAGACCCCAGTAACGTGATAAGTCATGCCGATGTCTGGCCTATAACGGTTCGAGAAACTACTGATAACACTTATCAGTAAATCTCGGCAGCAGCCCGGGCCAGGGACTTCCAGTTATAGCCAATCGAGCATAGCGCAACAACAACCCCAATACCGGGAGAGACGAAACCCTTCCTATCGCTCATTGCCTCCATGCGACTTGGGACTGTACCCAAAATCCACCTGTTTGCACAACTCCTCTTGAACGTGGTAAGGAGGAAATCAAAGTACAGTAGGAGCCACACAAGACTCTATGACGATCTCGGGTCTACAGACTAACCTGTACCAGTGTCACCAGAGGACTGCTATGTGACGATAGGTATACTACCACATAGGAGTCCTCGGCGAGTCCTGTTCAGTGTACCCAGTCTCCACTGAGCACCCGTATACCATCTCTGATGTCAAACACCAATGGATATGGGATCATCCATCGCCCATCATATGGGTCAAGAAGCTTATACGCTAGTCTACTCTGGAATATCGATGCCCTGTCTCGATATTCTCTCGACTAGGAACAATTAAATGATGTACCTGTGAACTACCCTGGCCCCAATAGTATGATCTCCATCATATTCCTGGTAGTCAAGTACATATCCTAAGGGCTTTATCAATATGTGAGAGCAAGACAGTATAAATACCAGTCTACACGTTAAGATAAAGGTAACCAGATAGCATACTATCATGTCGAGCAAGAAAGTCCTCTCTATATATATCCAAGCATCCACTATAATTTACATCATATGTACAATAATGGCCTATAGGGCATACATATAACTAACAATCTCTCACTTGCACTAAGGCCATATGTTGTAGTATCTCATACCCAACATCCCAAATAGTCTCTCAAATTGCGTCTGGGGAGGGACTTCGTGAGTTGATCCGCTACGTTGTCCTTCGTGTCAACTCTCCTGACCTCAATCTCCCGGAGATCTACTATCTCCCGGATCAGGTGATACTACCTAAGAATATGTCTGGATCTCTAATGGGACCGTGGTTCCTTGGCTAAAGCCACCGCTCCATTGTTATCACAATACACTGGTATTGGATGCTCAGTGGATGGAACCACACCAAGCTCAGCAATGAACTTCTTCATCCAGACAGCTTCTTTGGCAGCATCGTTGGCAGCGATGTATTCAGCCTCCATCGTCCAGTCTCCAACGGTGTCTTGCTTGGAACTCTTCCAACACACCGCCCCTCCGTTAAGGGTAAAGACAAAACCAGAGACCGACTTACAGTCATCCTTATCACTCTGGAAGCTCGAGTCGGTAAAGGACTCCACTTGGAGTTCACCGTTACTGTACATCACGAACATCTCTTTAGTCATTCTAAAGTACTTGAGAATGTTCTTCACAGCTGTCCACTGATTCTATCCGGGATCTGCTTGACACCTACTCACTACACTTAGTGAGTACGCTACATCGGGTCTGGTACATAATATCGCGTACATGATAGAGCATACTGCCGATGCATAGGGTATCCCTTGCATGCGAGCTCTCTCCAAATCATTCTTGGGAGACATCTCTTTGGAGAGAGTGAGTCCTGAGATCGTGGGTATATTCCCACGCTTGGAATCTTCCATACTAAACCTCTTTAGTACGGTGTCAATGTACCTAAATTGGGACAATCCCAGTATCCGTTTAGATCTATCTCTATAGATCTTAATCCCCAAGATGTAGGAGGCATCACCTATATCTTTCATTGAGAATCTTTGTGATAAGAAGAGCTTGACCGAGTGCAGCATAGGAACATCATTTCCTATCAAGAGTATGTCATCCACGTACAATACGAGGAAGACGACCTTACTCTCTGCGACCTTCTTGTATAAACAAGGTTCATCTACGTTTTTGATGAAGTCAAACTCTTTGACTATCTCATCAAAACAGATGTTCCAACTCCGTGATGCCTGCATTAACCCGTAGTTGGATTTAAGCAGCTTGCACACCTTTCCACTGCTCCCACTGTCTACGAAGCCCTCCGCCTGAGTCATTTATACGCTCTCTTCCAAATCACCATTTAGAAAGGCGGTCTTAACATCCATTTGCCAGATTTCATAGTCATGGTATGCAGCGATGGCAAGAAGGATCCAGATGGACTTAAGTATAGCTACTGGAGAAAAGGTTTCATCATAATCCACACCTGGTCGTTGACGAAAACCTTTTGCAACAAGTCTAGCTTTGAAAGTCTCAACTTTTCCATCTACACCAAGTTTCTTCTTAAATATCCATTTGCTCCCAATGGTTCTTACCCCTTCGGGAGCAACTACCAAAGTCCATACTTTGTTGGTGTACATGGATTCCATCTCAGATCGCATTGCATCCAGGCATTTTACAGAGTCGCCACTCGTGATGGCCTGCTCGAAACTAGTCGGCTCATCATCTTCCATGATGCAATCCTCGCTCCCACCACCAATAAGAAAACCATAGTATCTCTCAGGTGGATGAGGAACCCTACTAGATCGTCGGAGAGGCTGAGGTTCGTTGGGAACTATCGAATCCTCCGGTTCTACCAAATCTTCTTCTGTAGTTTGTGCGGTCGGAACTTCTTCCATCTCTACCTCTTTGCCACTAATCTTTTTTGCAAGAAATTCCTTTTCTAAAAAGGTGGCATATTGAGCAACAAACATTTTTTTCCTCACCGAGGTAGAAATGATATCCATACGAATTGCTTGGATATCCCACAAACTTGCAAAGAACTGATCTCGCCTCAAGCTTGTCCGGATTTTGCTTTTTAATATAGGCCGGATAACCCCATATCATAACTCGTTTAAGAGATGGTCTCTTCCCATTTCATATTTCATATGGAGTGGTAGGCACTAATTTGGTTGGAACTCTCTTCAATAGGTATGCAGCTGTCTCAAGCGCATAACCCCAAAAGGAAATAAGTAACTCAGCGGTGCTCATCATAGAGCGCACCATATCTAATAGGGTGCGATTCCTCCGCTCCGATACACCGTTGTGCTGTGGTGTATACGGAGGAGTAAGCTGAGAGAGAATCCCATTCTCTTTTAGATAGTCACGGAATTCTGTGCTCAAGTATTCTCCTCCCCGATCAGATCGAAATATTTTGATACTTTTACCGGTCTGGTTCTCTACTTCATGCTTATATTCTTTGAATTTCTTAAAAGCTTCAGACTTGTGTTTCAACAGAAACACATGACCGAAGCTTGAGAGATCGTCAGTAATTGTAATGAAGTACGAGGAACCATTCCTGGCATATGTAGACATAGGACCGCATACATCACTATGTATTAGTCCTAAAAGTTCCGTAACTCTTTCTTCGTGTCCTGTAAACAAAATTTTGGTCATCTTGCCTTTGAGACATGACTGGTAAGTTTCATAAGATGAAAGTTCGAACGGATTCAAATATCCATCTTTATGTAACTTAGCTAGTCGTGTCGCATTGATATGACCTAGTCTACAATGCCACAAGAAGGATTCGTTCATTTCTGAATTTTTCCTCCTGTGTGTATTCTGTACGTTAAAAACTGTGTTTTGATTCAGAACGTATAATCCGTTACATAACGCACCAAACCCAATAAACACTTAATTTAGGTAAATGTTCATAACATTATTGTCTACTACAAAGTTATATCCTTTTTTATCTAATAAAGAAATTGATATTAAATTGCATATCATAGAGGGTACGCAATAACTGTCGTTCAGGATCAATGTATTCCCAGTTGGCAATACAAGGTGATATTCACCGACTGCTTTGGCTGCAACACTTGCACCATTCCCTACTTTTAGAGAATGATCATCTTCTCCCTGTTCTCTTCCTTTCCTTAGCCCATGCAACAAATTGCATATGTAGGATCCCGATCCGGTATCTAATACCCAGGACGTAGAGTGTACTGAAAAACAGTTCTCTGTAACTAATACACCCGAAGAAGATGCATCAACATGCTTATTCTTCGTTTGGGTGGCGTGGGAATCCGGATATGTTCCTATTTCCTGCTCGGACTTATAACACTTATAAGTTGGAGCGGAACCAACTTTCTCCTGCTCAGTATAATAAGCAGGTTTGGTCAATACATCCATATTATTATCTTGATTAAGGCGTGACATTGGTTGCTGCATGGAGAGAGAGAGAAGGAAACTCGTTAGCGTGTGCTCTTTGCAAGATTAGATTAATTATTATCTTATCTAATCAGGACGGCTCCCACTGTTTTTATCAATTCTTCCTTCAAATCCTAAAAGGTAAGATTAGCCGGGATTAATTACACCTTACAAGTTCGCCAATTTTTCAGCAAGGCCAGTGCCGATACTTTGAGGGAGGTTCCCCATGCTTTCGTACGGACCTAATTAAAATAAATCTCGTTTTCCCAGGGGCGTGACCTCGTTAACACCTTTCTAAACACCTACTTGATTGGCTAATTATGATGTATAAAACACTCCCAGGAGTAACTCTTACTCGCAGTGGGTATCGGGATCCAACTATCTCATAGAAGGTATCCAATCTCATTGCAAATTTCAACACTTGAAATTCCCGATAATATTTTGCCCCTAGCAACTTATGACCATGGCTACGGTCAACAAATCATAAGCGCTAACCAAGTTCAACCCGTCATTTCCTAATTGAATTAAACCCACCCGTACGACCCTTGGCTAAGGTCAACAAAGTCGTACGACTACCCTAACTCAATCGCATCATATGCAGCAGATAAGCACTAATTAGCTACCGCACACTACGCCTTGGCTAAGGTCAACAAACGTAGCACGAATACTATGTAGTACTTATCTGAAATGACGGAGGGCTACGACAGGTTTTTAAGAAAAACCTTTTGCGTAATGAACTTGATATCGATGCAGAATCGAGTGATTTTGAAAAGGAGTGTTTTTTAGGCTTTTACTAGTTCCGCTAAAGAGGTCACTCCCGGTGAAGGGATCTCGGCTCTTTCCTCATCTAATGAGGTGCTGGATATTCTACAAGGAATACTGCTATGCAATGCAAGAACTAGAAAAAGGCAATCAAAAACAAAACCGAGTGGGTTGTAGCATCTGCTAGTTTCGCTAAAGAGGTCACTCCCGATGAAGGGATCTCGACTCTTTCCTTATCGAATAAGGTGCTGGATATTCTACAAGGAATACCGCTATGCAAAGCATGAACTAGAGCTACCCTTTTTGAAATTTTGATTCTACAACATCATTTTGGTTTCTTTTCTTTCATTAATCTCATTAATAAAGTCCCTTCAATTAAGCTTCCTAAGAATCACAGAAGAAACGATAATACAACGTACGCTTATACCATCCGCATTCGCCACAGTGTCCCGTTATGCACCGTTAGGTTACTTAACTAACGGTATAGCAGGGCAGTACTAGCGTGGGTGCAAAACATAAGCAACGTTTATTATATATCATATATACAGTAATTAAGAATTCGCCTCACGCATATAAAGTGATCACATCACAGAATATCAGCAACAGAAGATAACATATGAAATATTGGATATACTAGGAATTCCGTGTTTTAAGTTAAGCCAGTATAAAACACGGATTCCACGGTCGCGATGAATAGCCAAACCCACATCCCTAGACCCCTACGAGAGCGGCAAGCAACCCTACCAATTCTAGAGTTAGGAAACCTGGACTCAACTCCTCGAGATGGTCTCCCACTGGACTCTAGAATACGGTTACTTGTGTTCCCCTCCTTGGGTCTATCCTAATGCGGAAAAGTAAATAATATACAACAATGGTGACATCATCCTCAACCCGGAAGTGCCCCAATAAAAGAATATTACAAATAATGAATTTTACATGAATGAAAATAAAAATTCTCATCTCACATAAAACCCCCGGCTATTCAAAACACGATGATCCAATATAACATATCCAAGCAACACATAACATCACATGTCATCAAATAGCTAGAGGATATTAAACATTCCGATCGAATCAACAAGCACCCAAAACAACCCAAAAAGCTCAACACTTGAGCGTAGTTTTAAAAATACTCAGTACATGCCACAGCTCCTATGAACCAGCCGTAGAAGGGTCAACCAATGCCTCACATGTGGCACCGCTGAACTACCACAAACCCTAGGGTTTAGTGGCGGTTCTGATGGTCACATAATCGAGTTAAGGTTTCATTCTTCTAGAGGATCCACAGTATCGCTTGCATGATTTTCTGAAAGTTTTAAACTAAGGAAAAATCCAACACTTGGAAAATTTCCGGCGAGGGTTAAAATGGGTATTTGATATCCGTTCGAACTTTTTAACACCGTCTAAAGTAACCCGAATAACTGTTAGAATTATGACTACTAAACACTCCGAGTTGCCTTTATAGAAAATTAACATCCCATGAAATTTTAGCAAAACAAATAACACCTGATACACCAAAACCCAGAGACCAGAACACAAAATAAATTTTAAGCCAGAACAATTTACTGGGGCCGGCCTTCTCGGTTTTTCGGCTAATGTGCTCGGCCAAAAACCGGCCATCTGGGTTAAAATTTCTTCTGTGTTCATCTAATGTCTCATACAACATTCTGCAGCTGTTTAAAAAAATTTTAGAGCTCATTTAAAAATCGACAGAAACTGAGATTTAGCGTTTCAAGATTCGGACCAGTTTCGGTTTCGTAATCTAACAAAGATTGTCTAAATCTTTAGCTTGGCTCTGATACCTGTTAGTTGTATGTATGCCCTAGAGACCAGTATTGTACAGATGATGTATATTATATTGGATGCTTGGACATATATAGAGAGGACTTTCTTGCTCGACATGATAGTATGCTATCTGGTTGCTCTTTATGTTAACGTGTATACTTGTCTCTTGATACTGTCTTATGGTTACATGTTGGTAAAGCCCTTAGGATGTGTACTTGACTACCAGGACTATGATGCAGATCATACTAGTGGGGCAATGGTAGTCCATAAGTTCATCCTTTAATGTTCTTAGTCATAGGTGTATCGAGACAGGGCATCGATATACCAGAGTAGACTAGCGTATACGCTTCTCGACCCATGAGATGGGCGATGGATGATCCCATATCCATTGGTGTTTGACATCAGAGATGGTATACGGGTGCTAAGTGGAGACTGGGTACACTGGAAGGACTCGCTGAGAACTCCCAGGTGGTATTATACCTCACGTCAGATGGCAGTTCTCTGGTGACATTTGTACAGGTTAGTCTGTAGACCCGAGATCGTCATAGAGTCTTGTGTGATTCCCACTGTGCTTTGATTTCCACCTTACCACATCTAAGAGGGCATGCAAAACAGTGGTTTTTGGGTACAGTCCCGAGCCACATTGAGTCAATGAGCGATAGGAGGGGTTTCGTCTCTCCCGGTATTGGGGGTTGATGTTGCCTGTGCTCGATTGGCCATAATAGGGAAGTCCCTGGCCAGGGCTGTTTTAGAGATTTACTGGTAAGTGTTACCAGTAGTTTCTCGACCCGTTATGAGCCTCACATCGGCATGACTTATCGGTTATTGGGGTCCGACGTTTACTACCTCTAAACTTGATATGCGACATATGAGACGAGGAGACCGAACTGTACAGCAGGTGTTACCGTCATGCTTTTGCAGGAGTTGGAGCGGACTTGCTTGCTGATCTTCTGATCGCTCAATACCCGGGTAGCCGTTACGTCCAGCTAGTACCGCTGACGGCTTGTGGGTGCTTGATTTGATCATCACCTACTGCCGGCGTATTGACGAGTCTTTAGAGTCCTACATAGAGGTTTTACTGGCTCAGACAAAACGAAATAGGAGCACATATGTGATATGTGCGGGACCGAGAATAATGCGTTTATGTGATACCGTATTCTATTCTCGCGACTTTTTGTATCGGTCGGTTATATGAGATATAGCCGGGTTATCGAATAAGTCGATATATTGGATGTTAGTCTGTTATATGAGATATAGTCGGATTATTAAGTCAAGTGTTGATTTGATAATTTAGTGTATAATTGTATATATGATATACTAATTTACATTAACTAACATTGGTTCACTTAAGCATTTGTTTTTTTCACATGTGCACAACTTTAATATATATATTTGATATATATTAAATTGTGTTTTCTTTTTGTATCATGGTTGTTGATACATCATACATGGGTGTATGAGGCACACACCATTCTATTTATAAAGGTGGGTTATAATTATTTAAGGGAATTACAAAATTAGTGGATATTTGAAAAGAGCATGAAGCTTGTAGAAGCTTGTTTGGCTTTTACAAAGTCCACTAACTTTGTTTTTACCGTAGATATTTGTTAACCTAACTATTTGGATTAGCCATGGTTATGTCTCTACATGAGTTAGTATATGATACTCACTCACCCATGGTTAGCGCACTCACTTGATCATTATCCTCATCTCATTCTAGTTCATCTTCTTCCTCAAGCTCAAAAAGCTTGCTAGGTTTTGATTAAGTGAAAAAGTAAAGTGAGAAAAGAAATTCTAAAGTGAGCCCACTTCCTATTTCTCCATCCTCTGATAGATTAGCACTTTAGTATAGGGTGTTTACTTCACTAATCCTTTAGTTAGTGAAGTAGTAGCTTGAGTTGGCATCCCCTCGACGTAGATCTTCTTCGGCCTCGAAGACTTCAAGCAAGGTCGCTCTTTTCGCCTCGTGAAGCCATGCAAGAGTCCGGGAGAACCACGATCACAGCGAAGGGACTACAACAAGGAGCTTATGAAGTGAAGGACCAATCTACAAAGGTTGTATTTCTAGTTCACTTAGTTGTAAATGGTTTACCGTAGTTTTCGTATTATATTCTAGTTAACGATCTAGTTTAGAGTTCCTTTTAACGACAAATTTTTTTAAATGGCATGGACGATGCCTCCCGAAACCTTGTTGGCGTCGAGACGAACCCTACAGTGGTATCAGACCATAGCTAGGACATAATACGGATAATGTTAGATTACGAACACGAAACAAACTCCGAACTTGAAACCCAAAAAATCATGTTTCTGTCGATTTTAAAACGAGCCCTAAAATTTTTTTAAACAAGTACAGAATCATAATTGTGTGATAACATGAACACTGATGAAATTTGGAGGCATTCTGTGCAGAATGGGCCGGCGACACCCCCCCTCACCGGCCAATTCCGAGCACCCCCTCCAAATTTTTACAGTGTTCTGTTACATGGGTTTTGGTGCTTCAGGTATTGTTTATTCTTGCTAAATTGTCATGTAATGTTAATTTACTATAATGACAAATCGGAGAGTTTCGTAGTCAAAATTTTAACTGTTTTCGGGTAACTTTAGACGACGTTAAAAAGTTCAATCGGATGTCAAATACCCACTTTAACCCTTGCCAGGAAAATTTCCAAGTGTTGGATTTTTCCCGTAGTTAAAAAGCTTTCAAAGATCATGCAAGTTATTCGATGGACCCTCTAGAAGAACAAAACCTTAACTCGATTATGTGACCGTCAGAACCGCCACTAAACCCTCGGGTTTGTGGTGGTTCAGCGGTGCCACATGTGAGGCGTTGGTTTGGCCCTTCTACGGCTGGTTCATTGGTGCTGTGGCGTGTGCTGAATTACTTTAAACTACGCTCAAGTGTTGAGTTTTCTGGGTAATCTTGGGTGTTCGATGATTCGATAAGAATGTTTAACATCGTCTAGTTTTTCTGTGCTGTGATGACCTGTGATGTTATGTACTGTTGGATATGTTATATTGGATCGTCGCGTTTTGAATAGCCGGGATTTTTTTTTTGAGATGAGAGTTTTTATTTTCATTCATGTAAAATTAAATGTATGTAATATTATTTTATTGGGACACTTCCGGGTTGAGGTTGATGGCACCATTGATGTATATTATTTACTTTTCCGCACTAGGATAGACCCAAGGAGGAGAGCACAAGTAACCGGTAGGAGACAACCTCGAGGAGTCGAGTCCGGGTCTCCTAACTCTAGAATTGGTAGGGTTGCTTGACGCTCTCGTAGGGGTCTAGGGGTGTGGGTTTGGCTATTCATCGCGACCGTGAAATCCGTGTTTTATAGAGGCTCAAAATAAAACGCATACCTCCTAGTATATCCAATATTTCATATGTTTCTTCTGCTGCGATATCTGTGATGTGATCATTTGATATGTTGAGATAGATATTGTATATAGTATATATGATATATTATATAGATGTTAAAATCTTTTTTCATTGATGTTGTAGAGACTTACGATGCAAACACAAATACAACCTTCATACTGCGTGCGGCTTTAATGTGGACAATTAATGACCTTCCTGCGTATGGAATGCTATCAGGTTGGTCCGTACACGGTTACAAAGCATGTCCTTATTGCCATCAGCACACAAGATCGAAATTCTTGAATTTTTTCAGGAAGGTTTGTTATTGCGGCCATCGACGTTTCCTGCCTCTAGACCACCCTTACAGGTTAGACGCTGTTCACTTTGATGGTCATCAGGAGCTTCTTGGACCTCCAGCCCCATTGTCCGGAGAGGACGTGACTACTCAGTGGGATGGTTACAATAATGTGGCCTTTGGGATGGATCCAACAAAACAGGTCAAACCAACATTTTGGAACAAGTTAAGCATATTCTTCGAGCTTCCGTACTGGTCAACAAATTTAGTGTGTCGTTGCCTGGACGTCATGTATATAGAGAAGGGAGTATCAGAGCACATACTCAACTTGCTTCTTTGTAAAGACGGGAAATCGAAAGACAACCTGAATGCTCGGATGGATCTACAGGAGTGGGGAATAAGAAGTGAATTGCACCCTAGACCGGTAGAGGGTAAACCAGGCAAGTTTGTACTTCCCAATGCCGCTTATCATATGTCACAACCAGAGAAGAAAAGATTCCGGCAGGTGTTGCATGATTTGAAAGTTCCCACAGGTTTTTCAGGATCATTCAGCAAGAAGATAAAAATTGTGAAAGGAAAGATCGATGGGCTGAAAAGTCATGATCACCATGTTACCGTGGAGCACCTTCTTCCATTAGCCCTCAGGACTTCTCTCCCCGAATCAGTTGGTCTAGTAATCAACGACCTATGTTGTTTTTTCAGAGAGTTGTGTGCTAAAACACTGGATGTTGTGACGCTGGATAAACTAGAAAATTCTATTGCGTTGATACTTTGCAAGTTTGAGCGTATTTTCCGACCGTCATTCTTCGATATCATAATACACCTGACGGTTCATATTGCAATTGAGGCTAAGTTAGCTGTGTAGGGATGCTAGGCACTGCCACAAGGGTCTACGAGGCATCAACCATGCCCGATTTAAAATTTAGCTGTGCCGAACAACCCTTAACAAGATCTTTATACTAGAGATTAGGCGAAAACAAGCATGTTAAATAATTTAACACTAAGTGAGAGGGATTACAACCTTTGTAGATCCGGTCCTTCACTTCTTAAGCTCCGTGTTGAGGTCCCTTCGCTGCGATCATCGTGCATCCGGACTCTAGAGAGGCTCCACGAAGATAATGATGCAAACATGCTTCCGATCTTCGATAACAAAGATGATCTACCTTGAAGTTTCATTAACACAAGCTCTCACTCACTAAATGAAGTGAACACCCTCATCTAAATGGTAAGAGTAGATGAGGATGATGAAGTAGGATTTTTGCTCTCATTTGTTTTCTTATTCTCACTCACTTTCATCACAAAAATCAAAGCAAGAAAGCTTTGCAAAGAGGAAGAAGAAGATGAATGAATAATTATCCTTTTGTAATGAATAATGAAAGTAATGATAAGGTTAGAAATGCAACCATGGTTCAAGTAACCTTTGTAGAGAGTTAACTAAGGTTAAAGGTTTGGTTGGGTTAAATAAATATCTTGCAAAATATCAAAACAAATATCCTTGCACAAAACAAAATAAAACCTTCTAGAAGGTTCTAGAATAGATTAACCCAAATCAAACCCTAACCATGTTTAATCTCCACTAAACATGTTGCATTAATAACCCTAACATGTTACAATATTATATATCATATATACAATATTTATTGTAACAAAATAAAATAATACAATTAACATATATCGCATATATATTAATGTATTACCCGGGTGAGAAAAAGAATCTTTTAGTGAGCTAATATTAGTTAATGTAATTTAATATATCATATATGTAATATACATTAAATCATCGAATCAACACTTGATCCGACAATCCGGCTATATCGCATATAACCGACTAATATATCATTTACCGATTCATCGAATCAACACTTGATCCGATGACCCGGCTGATAACAAATATCGCGAGAATATAATACTGTATCTCATATCGCATTGTCCTCGGTCCTGCACATATCACATATGTGCCCTTACTCCGTTTTGCCTGAGTCAAGAAACCTCTATATAGGACTCTAAAGAATCGTCAATACGCCGGCAGTAGGTGATGATCATATCAAACACCCACAAGCTGCAAGCGGTCAGCTAAACGTAACAGCTATCCAGGTATTGAGCGCTCAGAAGATCAACAAGCAAGCCTGTACATTCTCCTGTGAATCCAATCAGTAACACTCCCGTACAGTCCGGTCTCATCGTCTGATATGTCGCATATCTTGCCAAGGGGTGGTAAACGTCAGACCCCAGTAGTTCTATAAGTCGTGTCGATACGAGGTCTATAACAGTTCGAGAAACTACTGATAACACTTACCAGTAAATTGTAGGGTTCCGAGGCACCCTCAAGAGGTCTCACAAGGCATCAACCATGCCAATTTCAAAAATTACTGTGCCGAGAAACCCTAGACTACGGATCGTTAGCTAGATGTCTAGGCGAAAATATAATCTAGTTAACACTTAACTATAAGAATACGGAAATACAACCTTTGTAGATCCGGTGCTCCACCTCCATGGCTCCGCAATGAAGTCCTCTCCGCTGTCCAAATCGAACCATGACTCTCACGGTGGTATCATCGGAGAAAAGACCGGGCTAGGTCGTCGACAACGTGCCGAAGATGATCTACGTCGAAGCATCACTAGATCAAGCTCCACCTTCACCAAGACATGAAAACTTGTGAAGGAAACACACTCTACTACTTGGCAAGAGGTAGAGGATGAAGAAATAGGAAGTGGGTAGACTTTAGAATTGGATTTCTCACTCTAATTCATCAATCACCATTGATGAAGTGAAGCTTTCTTCATGAAGTGAAGAAGAAGAAGAAAGCAAGAAGATGATAAGTCTTATGATAAGTTAATTTCAAATAAAAAAGAAAATCAAAACTTATCATAATCCAACCATGGTTATGTGTAGAGACTAAACTAGGGTTAGTGGGAATGGTTAGGGTTAAGGATGAGATAAGAATGGTTGACTTGATCAAAGCTTCAAGAAGCTTCAACATAAAAAACAAAACAAGCCACCATCCTTAAAACTATCCAAAATGAATATATAAATAGATAATAAGAGAATAAACAAAACCCTAACCACTCTCACAACCATGGTTTAATCTTCACACAAATCCAAGTTAACATATATCATCAAACATGATACAATCAAGTGCACAAAAATATATCACATATACAATGTGCACAAATCAAGTGAGAAAATCCATTTAAAGTGAACCATTACTAGTTAATGCAAAGTAATATATCAAATATATAATTATGCATTAAATCATTAAATCAACACTTGATTTAACGATCCGGTCATATCGCATATAACCGACTAATATCAATGTATCGGCTTATCGAATCAACGCTTGAATCCATAACTAGGGTATATCGCATATAACCTAATAGATACATTCATCGCGAGAATGGAATACGGTATCTCATACACGCATTATTCTCGGTCCCGCACATATATCATATGCGCTCCTATTTCGTTTCGCTTGAACCAGGAAACCTCTGTGTAGGACTCTAAAGACTCGTCAATACGCCGGCAGCAGATGATGATCATATCAAGCACCCACAAGCCGCAAGCGGTCTGCTAAACGTAACGGCCACCCGGGTATTGAGCGATCAGAAGATCGACGAGCAAGCCCGCTCACACTCCTTTGAATCCAACCAGTAACACTACCGTACAGTCCGGTCTGATCGTCTGATATGTCGCATATCTCGCCTAGGGGTGGTAAACGTCAGACCCCAATAGCTCGATAAGTCGTGTTAATATGAGGTCTATAACATTTCGAGAAACTACTGGTAACACTTACCAGTAAATCTCAGCAACCCTGGCCAGGGATTTCCTATTATAGCCAATCGAACACAGCACAACATCAACCCCCTATACCGGGAGAGACGAATCCCCTCCTATCGCTCATTGCCTCCATGTGACTCGGGACTGTACCCAAAAACCACCGTTTTGCACGCCTTCTTGGACGTGGTAAGATGGAAATCAAAGCACAGTGGGAACCACACAAGACTCTATGACGATCTCGGGTCAACAGACTACTCTGTACCAGTGTCACCAGAGAACTGCCATCTGACGTGAGGTATAATACCAGCTGGGAGTTCTCGGCGAGTCCGTCCAGTGTACCCAGTCTCTACTGAGCACCCGTATATCATCTCTGATGTCAAACACCAATGGATATGGGATCATCCATCGGCCATCTATATGGGTCGAGAAGGTATACGCTAGTCTACTTTGGTATATCGATGCCCCGTCTCGATACACCCACGACTAGGGACTTTGAAGGATGTACTTATGGACTACCATGTCCCCACTAGTATGATCCGCATCATAGTCCAGGTAGTCAAGTACACATCCTAAGGGCTTTACCAACATGTATCAGAGAGACAATCAGTGTACACGTTAAGGTAAAGATCAACCAGATAGCATCCTATCATGTCAAGCAAGAAAGTCCTCCCTATATATGTCCTAGCATCCACTACAATATACATCCTATGTACAGTAATGACCTCTAGGGCATACATATAACTAACAATCTCCCACTTGCACTAGGGCCATCTGTAGCAGTGGTTGTAGTATCTCATACTCAACCATCCTATAAAAGTCTCTCTCTGGGAACAGGCCTTTGTGAGTGGATCCGCTGTATTGTCCTCTGAGTCTACTCTCCTAACCTCGATCTCCTTGGAGATCAACCATCTCCATGATCAGGTGACACTGCCTTAGATTATGTCTGGATCACTGATGGGACCTTCGTTCCTTGGCATAAGCCACAACTCCATTGTCACACAATGGGAGGAACATAGTTCATCTCATGAACCAAAATACACCCAAACAGCCTCTTTGGTAGCATCTTAAGTAGCGATGTATCTTGCCTTTATCGTCTAGTATGCCACGGTATCTAGCTTGGAACTCTTCCAACATACCGTCCCCTTACTGAGGGTAAAGACAATGCCTGCGACTGACATTCAGTCGTCATTATCACCCTGGAACCCTTCCAGTGATTCTCCCCAGGGTCGGTTGATACCATCTCATTACAACTAGTGAGAATCATAACATCCAATTAGATCTATCTCATAGATCCAAAATCCAGGATTTAGGAGGTATCATTTTGATTCTATATGGAGAATCCTTGTGATAAGCGGAGATTGATCGAGCGTAGCATAGGAAACTCCTTCCCTATCAAGAGTATGCCATCCACGTACTCTACGAGGATCGTCACCATACTCCCTACTACCTTTTTGTTTATACAAGGTTCATCTACCATTTTGATGATGTCAACTTCTTTGACTAATCCATCAAAACAGATGTTCCAACTCCGCGATGCCTACTTTATCCTATAAAGCATCTTGCACACGTATCCGCTGCTCCCACTGTCTACGAGGCCCTCTGGCTGTGTACTTATAGACGTTCTCTTCTAAAACATCATTTAGAAAAGCAGTCATGGCACCCAACCGCCAGATATCGTAGTCATGGTATATAGCCGTGGCAAGTAGGATCTGGATGGACTTAAGCATAGCCACTTGAAAAGGTTTCATCATTATCCACGCCTGGTCGATGAAGAAAAGCTTTAACAAGTCTAGCTTTGAAAGTCTTAACTTTTCCATCTACACCAAGTAATCTTCTCAAGATGTACTTGCTCCTGATGGGGATTTAACCCTTCAGATATAGCAACTAAAGTCCATACTTTGTTGGTGTATAAGGATTCCATCTCAGATCGATAAGCATCCAGCCATTCTTACAGAGTCTCACTCTCGATGGCCAGCTCGAAACTAGTTGGGTCATCATCTCATGATGCAATTCTCGCTTCCACTGTCATAGAGAAACCGAAGTATCTCTCAGGTGGGTGAGGAACCCTACTAGATCGGCGGAGAGGCTGAGGTTTGTTGGTAACTATTGAATCCTTTGGTTGTACCAAATCATCTACTATAGTTTGTATAGCTGGAACCTTTCCAGTTCTACATAACAGACCTTGCCTCGAACTTGTCCGGTTTATGCTTTTAGACATAGCCCGGACAACCCCAAATCTTAACCAACTTAAGACAAGGGCTCTTCCCATTCCATATCACATATGAAGTGGTAAGCAACTGATTTGATTTGAACCCTGTTCAATAGGTATGCAGCTTCTCAAGCGCATAACTCCCAAAAAGGAAAAAGGTAACTCAGTAGTACTCATCATAGAGCACACCTTATCATATAGGGTGTGATTGCTCCGCCCTGATATACCATTGTGCTATGGTGTATACAGAGGAGTAATGCTGAGAGAGAATCTCATTCTCCTTTAGAATAATCCAGGAATTCCGTGCTCAAGTATTCTCCTCCTTGATCTCATCAAAGGACATAATACTTATACTCGTATTGGTTCTCTACTTCTAACTTATATTCTGTGAATATCTCAAAAGGTTCAGACATGTGTTTCAACAGGAACATATGTCTGAATCTTGAGAGATTATTAGAGAACGTAATGAAGTATAAAGAACCTATCCTGGTATATGTAGACAGGGGACCTTACATACATCATCATGTATCATCCCAAGAGTTTACTAACTCTTTCTCTGTTTCCAATAAACAGAGCTGAGGTCATTTTATCTTTGTGACATGACTCGCAAGTTTCATAAGATGTAAATTCAAACTAATTTAAATATGCATCTAAATGTAACTTCAGCCAGTCGGGTCGCATTGATATGACCTAGTCTACAATGCCTCAAGAAGGATCCGTTCATTTCTGAACTATTCCTCTTGTGTGTGTTCCATATACTAAGAACTGTAGTTTGATTTAGAACATCAACGCTTTTAGATAACGTGCCTGAACCGATCAACTTTTGATATAGGAAATGTTCAAAACATTATCCAACAATACAAAATTTTATCATTTCTTTACTAATAAAGAGACAGATATGATTTTGTATATCAGGTTCGGTATCTAATAACATTCGTTCAGAATCAATGTATTGGTAATACAGGGTGACAGTGACCAACAGACTTGGCTGCAACACTTGCCCCGTTTTCTGCCTCATGAAACTTATCACCCGTTATCAGTCCTCTACCTTTCTGTAGCCCTATGTAACAGATTACATATCTGGGATCCTGATCTGGTATCACATACCCAGGACGAAAAGGATACTGAGAAACAGTTCTCTGTAATGAACATACTCGAAGATGATGCATCATCATGCACTCTCCTCGTTTGGGTGGCACGGGAATTCTGGTAATCTCCAATTTCCTGCTCTGTCTTATAACAATTATAAGTTGGAGCGGGACCAACGTTCCCCAGCACAGTATAACAAGCGGGTTCGGTCAATATTTCCGTATTATTATCTTGATTAAGGCGTGATATGGTCGCTACTTGGAGAGAGAGAGAAGAAAACACTCAGCGTGCGCTCTGCAAGAATAGATTGGTTATTATTTTATCTAATCAGGATGGCTCCCACTGCTTTTTATCAAATCTTCCTTCAAACCCTAAAAGGAAAGACTAGCCGGGATTAATTACACACTACAAGTTAGCCAATCTTTCAGCCAGGCTAGTGTCGGTACTTTGAGGGAGGTCCCCCGTGCTTTCGCACGAACCTAATTAATGTATACCTCGTTTTCCCAGAGGCGTAACCTCGTTGACACCTTTCTAGACACCTACTTGATCGGCTAATTGTAATGTGTAAAACTCTCCCAGGAGTAACTCTTACTCGCAGCGGGTATCGGGATCCAACTATCTCATAGAAGGTATGCAATCTCATTGCAAATTTCAACACTTGAAATTCCCGATAGTATTTTGCCCCTAGCGTCCTATGACCTTGACGCAGGCCAACAAACCATAGTCCGCTAGTCAAGTTCAACCCGTCATTTCCAGATCGAATTAAACCCACCCGCACGACCCTTGACGAATGCCAAACAACGCCGTACGAATACCCTAATCCAATCGCATCATATGCTCAAACAGATAAATACTAGTTAGCTACCGTACACTACGCCTTGACGAATGCCAAACTACCGCAGCACGAATACTAACTAGTACTTATCTGAAATGACGGAGGGCTACGACAGGTTTTTCTGAAAACCTATTGCGTAATGAACTTGATATCGTTGTAGAATCAAATGATTTTAAAATGGAGTGCTTTTGAGGCTTTTCTAGTTTTGCTAAAGGAGTCACTCCCGGTGAAGGGATCGTCGGTCCTTTCCTCGTCGAATGAGGTGCGGGATATATCATATATATCACTGTGCAAAGCAAAAACACTTAAAAGCGATCAAAAGACAAACCGAGTGTGTAGCATCTGCCAGTTTTTGCTAAAGGAGTCACTCCCGGTGAAGGGATCTCGGTCCTTTCCTCATCGAATAAGGTGCAGGATATATCACATATACCGCTATGCAAAGCAAGAACTGTAGCTACCTGTTTTATTTTGAAATTCGATTCTACAACATCTTAGGTTTCTTTTACTTTCATTAATCACATTAATGAAGTCCCATCATTTAATTACCTTTGTAGGGTTCCTAGGCACCCTAATGAGGTCTCACAAGCCATCAACCATGGCAATTTCAAATTTAAACGGTGCCGAGAAACCCTAGAACGGATCGTTGGCTAGATTTCTAGGCGAAAATGAAACTAGTTAACAACTTAACTATAAAGAATACGGAAATACAACCTTTGTAGATCCGGTGCTCCACCTCCATAGCTCCGCAACGAAGTCCTTTGCTGTCCAAAAGGAATCCGGGCTCTAGCGTCGGCTTCATCGGAAAATAGGCGAGCTAGGTCGTCGATGTCCATGGCGAAGATGATCTACGTCGAGGCATCGCTAAATCAAGCTCCACCTTCACCAAGCCATGAAAACTTGTGTAGGAAACACACTCTACTACTTGGCAAGAGGTAGAGGATGAAGAAATAGGAAGTGGGTAGACTTTAGAATTGGATTTCTCACTCATTTCCATCAATCACCATTGATGGAGCTTGCTTTCTTCACTTGAAGAAAAGAAGAAGAAGAAGAAGCTAATTATGATAAGTTATTTAATAATAGAAAAAGAATTATACTTATCATAACTTAAACCAAGGTTAGATGTAGAGAGTTAACTCAAGTTAGATGAATGGTTAGGGTTTTAATAAGAAGACAAAAAGGTTACATAAGTCAAAGTTGCATGAAGCTACAAGAAGCTTCATGTAAGAAAGCAACCTTTTTATTTTCTTTTCACTTTTTCTTTTAATCCAAATTAAAAGATAATTGCATGAATAAATGAATAAAAACCTTAACCATTTATTTAACCAAGGTATTAACTCTTTACACAAACCCTAGCTATCATATATCATCATACATGATACAAGCATGTGCACAAAACTATATCGAATATACAATATGCACATCCGAGCGAGAAAATCCATTTAAAGTGAACCGATACTAGTTAATGCAAAGTAATATATCAAATATATAATTATACATTAAATCATTAAATCAACACTTGATTTAACGATCCGGTCATATCGCATATAACCGACTAGTATCCTATGTATCGGCTTATCGAATCAACCTTTGATTCGATAACTAGGGTATATCGCATATAACCTAATCGATACATTCATCGCGAGAATGGAATACGGTATCACATACACACATTATTCTCGGTCCCGCACATATCTCATATGCGCTCCTATTTCGTTTCGCTTGAGCCAGGAAACCTCTGTGTAGGACTCTAAAGACTCGTCAATACGCCGGTAGCAGGTGATGATCATATCAAACACCCACAAGCCGCAAGCGGTCTGCTAAACGTAACGGCCACCCGGGTATTGAGCAATCAGAAGATCGACGAGCAAGCCCGCTCACACTCCTGTGAATCCAACCAGTAACACTTACCGTACAGTCCGGTCTGATCGTCTGATATGTCGCATATCTCGCCTAGGGGTGGTAAACGTCAGACCCCAATAGCTCGATAAGTCGTGTCGATATGAGGTCTATAACAATTCGAGAAACTACTGGTAACACTTACCAGTAAATCTCAGCAACCCTGGCCAGGGATTTCCTGTTATAGCCAATCGAACACAGCGCAACATCAACTCCCTATACCGGGAGAGACGAATCCCCTCCTATCGCTCATTGCCTCCATGTGACTCGGAACTGTATCCAAAAACCACCGTTTTGCACGCCCTCTTGGACGTGGTAAGATGGAAATCAAAGCACAGTGGGAACCACATGAGACTCTATGACGATCTCGGGTCAACAGACTACTCTGTACCAGTGTCACCAGAGAACTGCCATCTGACGTAAGGTATAATACCATCTGGGAGTTCTCGGCGAGTCCGTCCAGTGTACCCAGTCTCTACTGAGCACCCGTATATCATCTCTGATGTCAAACACCAATGGATATGGGATCATCCATCGCCCATCTTTATGGTTCGAGAAGGTATACGCTAGTCTACTCTGGTATATCGATGCCCCGTCTCGATACACCCACGACTAGGGACTTTGAAAGATGTACTTATGGACTACCATGTCCCCACTAGTATGATCCGCATCATAGTCCAGGTAGTCAGGCACACATCCTAAGGGCTTTACCAACATGTAACAGAGAGACAATCAGTGTACACGTTAAGGTAAAGAGCAACAAGATAGCATACTATCATATCGAGCAAGAAAGTCCTCCCTATATATGTCCCAGCATCCACTACAATATACATCCAATGTACAGTAATGGCCACTAGGGCATACATATAACTAACAATCTCCCACTTGCACTAGGGCCATCTGATAGCAGTGTTTGCAGTATCTCATACTCAACCATCCCATAAAAGTCTCTCTCTGGGAACAGGCCTTTGTGAGTGGATCCGCTGTGTTGTCCTCTGAGTCTACTCTCCTAACCTCGATCACCCTGGAGATCAACCATCTCTATGATCAGGTGATACTGTCTTAGAATATGTCTGGATCACTGATGGGACCGGCGTTCCTTGGCATAAGCCACAACTCCATTGTCACACAATGGGAGGAACGTAGTTCATCTCATGAACCAATATACATCCAAACAGCCTCTTTGGTAGCATCTTAAGTAGCGATGTATCCAGCCTTTATCGTCTAGTATGTCACGGTAGCTAGCTTGGAACTCTTCCAACATACCGTCCCTTTACTGAGGGTAAAGACAATGCCTGTGACTGACATTCAGTCGTCTTTATCACCCTGGAACCATTCCAGTGATTCTCCCCAGGGTCGATTGATACCATCTCACTACAGCTAGTGAGTATCCTAACATCCATTTAGATCTATCTCATAGATCCAAAATCCAGGATTTAGGAGGTATCACTTTGATCCTATATGGAGAATTATGGTGATAAGCGGAGACTGACCGAGCGTAGCATAGGAAACTCCTTCCCTATCAAGAGTATGTCATCCACGTACTCTACGAGGATCATCACCATACTCCCTACTACCTTTTTGTATATACAAGGTTCATCTACAATTTTGATGATGTCAAACTCTTTGACTACTTCATCAAAACAGATGTTCCAACTCCGCGATGCCTGCTTTATCCTATAAAGCATCTTGCACACGTTTCCGCTGCTCCCACTGTCTACGAGGCCCTCTGGCTGTGTACTTATAGACTCCCTCTTCTAAAACATCTTTTAGAAAAGCTGTCATGACACCCAACCACCAGATATCGTAGTCATGGTATGTAGCCGTGGCAAGTAGGATCTGAATGGACTTAAGCATAGCTACTTGAAAAGGTTTCATCATTATCCACGCCTGGTCGATGACGAAAAGCTTTAACAAGTCTAGCTTTGAAAGTCTCAACTTTTCCATCTACACCAAGTAATCTTCTCAAGATATACTTGCTCCTGATGGGGATTTAACCCTTCAGATATAGCAACCAAAGTCCATACTTTGTTGGTGTACATGGATTCCATCTCAGATCGCTAAGCATCCAGCTATTCTTACAGAGTCACACTCCTGATGGCCAGCTCGAAACTAGTTGGGTCATCATCTCATGATGCAATCCTCGCTCCCACTGTCATAGAGAAATCGAAATATCTCTCAGGTGGGTGAGGAACCCTACTAGATCGGCGGAGAGGCTGAGGTTCGTTGGTAACTACTGAATCCTTTAGTTCTATCAAATCATCAGCTGCAGTTTGTATAGCTGGAACCTTTCCAGTTCTACATAACAGACTTTACCTCGAGCTTGTCCGGATTTTGTTTTTAGACATAGCCCGGACAACCCCAAATCTTAACCAACTTAAGATATGGGCTCTTCCCTTATCATATCACATATGAAATGGTAGGCAACTGATTTGATTTGAACCCTATTCAATAGGTATGCAACTTCTCAAGTGCATAACTCCCAAAAGGAAAAAGGTAACTCAGTAGTACTCATCATAGAGCACACCATATCACATAGGGTGCTATTGCTCCGCCCCGATATACCATCGTGCTATGGTGTATACGGAGGAGTACTGCTGAGAGAGAATCTCATTCTCCTTTAGAATAATCTAGGATTTCCGCGCTCAAGTATTCTCCTCCTCGATCTCATCAAAGGACATAATACTTATACCAGTTACTGGTTCTCTACTTCTAATTTATATTCTGTGAATATCTCAAAAGGTTCGGACTTGTGTTTCAACAGGAACATATGTCTGAATCTTGAGAGATTATTAGAGAATGTAATGAAGTACAAAGAACCGGTCTTGGCATGTGTAGACAGGGGACCTACATACATCAACATGTATCATCCCAAGAGTTCACTAACTCTCTCTCTGTTTCCAGTAAACGGAGCTATGGTCATCTTATCTTTGTGACATGACTGGCGAGTTTCACAAGATGTAAATTCAAACTGATTTAAATATGCATCTATATGTAACTCTAGTTAGTCGGGTCACATTGATATGACCTAGTCTACAATGCCTCAAGAAGGATTCGTTCATTTCTGAACTCTTCCTCTTATGTGTGTTCCATATACTTAGAACTGTAGTTTGATTTAGAACATCAACGCTTTTAGATAACGTGCCTGATACGATCAACTTTTGATATAGGAAATGTTCAAAACATTATCCAACAGTACAAAATTTTATCATTTCTTTACTGATAAAGAGACTGATATGATTTTGTATATCAGGTTCGGTATCTAATAACATTCGTTCAGAATCAATGTATTTGTAATACAGGGTGACAGTGACCAACAGACTTGGCTGCAACACTTGCCCCGTTTTCTGCCTCATGAAACTTATCACCCTTTCTCAGTTCTCTACCTTTCTGTAGCCCTATGTAACATATTACATATCTGGGATCCTGATCTGGTATCACATACCCAGGACGTAAAGGATACTGAGAAACAGTTCTGTATAATGAACACACCCGAAGATGATGCATCAGCATGCATTCTCTTCGTTTGGGCGGCACGGGAAATCTGGTATTCCCCAATTTCCTGCTCTGTCCTATAACAATTATAAGTTGGAGCGGGACCAACGTTCCCCAGCTCAGTATAACAAGCGGGTTCGGTCAAATATCCGTATTATTATCTTGATTAAGGCGTGATATGGTCGCTACCAGGAGAGAGAGAGAAGAAAACACTCAGCGTGCGCTCTTGCAAGAATAGATTGGTTATTATTTTATCTAATCAGGATGGCTCCCACTGCTTTTTATCAAATCTTCCTTCAAACCCTAAAAGGAAAGACTAGCCGGGATTAATTACACACTAAAAGTTCGCCAATCTTTCAGCCAGGCCAGTGTCGGTACTTTGAGGGAGGTCCCCCGTGCTTTCGCACGAACCTAATTAATGTAAACCTCGTTTTCCCAGAGGCGTAACCCCGTTGACACCTTTCTAGACACCTACTTGATCGGCTAATTGTAATGTATAAAACTCTCCCAGGAGTAACACTTACTCTCAGTGGGTATCGGGATCCAACTATCTCATAGAAGGTATGCAATCTCATTGCAAATTTCAACACTTGAAATTCCCGATAATATTTTGCCCCTAGCGTCCTATGACCTTGACGCAGGCCAACAAACCATAGTGCGCTAGTCAAGTTCAACCCGTCATTTCCTGATTGAATTAAACCCACCCGCACGACCCTTGACGCAGGCCAACAAAGTCGCACGACTACCCTAATCCAATCTGCATCATATGCATAAGCAGATAAATACTAGTTAGCTACCGCACACTACGCCTTGACGCAGGCCAACAAACGTAGCACGAATACTAACTACCACTTATCTGAAATGACGGAGGGCTACGACAGGTTTTTCTGAAAACCTATTGCGTAATGAACTTGATATCGTTGTAGAATCAAATGATTTTAAAAATGGAGTGTTTTTTAGGCTTTTCTAGTTTTGCTAAAGGAGTCACTCCCGGTGAAGGGATCGTCGGTCCTTTCCTCGTCGAATGAGGTGCGGTATATATCATATATATCACTGTGCAAAGCAAAAACACTTAAAAGCGATCAAAAGACAAACCGAGTGTGTAGCATCTGCCAGTTATTGCTAAAGGAGTCACTCCTGGTGAAAGGATCTCGGTCCTTTCCTCATCGAATAAGGTGCAGGATATATCACATATACAGCTGTGCAAAGCAAAAACTGTAGTTACCTGTTTTATTTTGAAATTCGATTCTACAACATCTTAGGTTTCTTTTATTTTCATTAATCACATTAATGAAGTCGCATCAATTATGTACCTAAACATCACAGATAAAAACGACGTACACTTATGCCATCCGCATTCTCCTCGATGTCCCCTCGTGCACCGTTAGGTTAGGTAACTAACGGCAGAGCGGGGCAGGGCTAGCGCGGGTGTAAAACATAAGTAACATCTATATAATATATCATATATATTATATACTGTATCTATCACAGAACATCACATGATCACATCACAGATATCGCAGCAGAAGATTATCATATGAAATATTGGATATACTAGGACGTCCGTGTTTTCAATACGAGCCAGTTTAAAACACGGATTCCACGGTCGCGATGAATAGCCAAACCCACACCCCTAGACCCCTACGAGAGCGGCAAGCAACCCTACCAATTCTGGAGTTAGGAGACCCGGACACGACTCCTCGATTTGGTCTCCCACTGGACTCCAGAACCCGGTTACTTGTGTCCTCCTCCTTGGGTCTATCCTAGTGCGGAAAAGTAAATAATATACAAACGGTGACAACTTCCGCAACCTGGAAGCGCCCCTATAAAAGAATATTACATACAAGTTTTTACATGAATGAAAATGAAAAAACACTCATCTCACATAAAAAAACCCGGCTATTCAAACACGACGATCCAATATAACATATCCAGCAACACATAACATCACATGTCATCAACGTAAGTAAATATGCGCATCCCAATTGTCGTTGACATATAGCAACGAAACCGGCGATATCACATATTACACTTACGGTCACAGAAAAGAAAGTGTAAAACTACAACAGTTGGAATCCGCAACCTCCTCAGACATCGCATGCCTGACCAAATGAATTACTTAGACATCGTATGCCTAACAATTATAAACCCAGCATTTTAGTCTCATCATTGAAAACACTTTTCAATATTAAGTCGGGTAATTCAACAAGATTCCCGACATCCTGATCGAATGCTCATCGCAAACTTCAGTAGGCGGCCGCACCCCCGACGCCGTCGACGAAGTGCACCAAGGCGGAACACCGCTACCGCGAGCACCCGAACGGATGCTTTCGGCGACGGGGTTCTCCTACAGTCACTTGGTCGAGGCTATGGAGTGAGGCTGTCTATTAAGTTTACCCGGCGAGTATCCGCGTACGCTACGTGATTGCGACGGACTTTTGATCACATCAAAATTCCGTGGCAACCGATCAATTGAGACTAAACTGCTATGTTTATAACATTCATTCAGTTATCTCATAACTTCTTGTGAATTCCAATTATTATATCCCATTCCGGATAATTAGAAAATGTTAAACTTTCCGATTGAACATTCGAACACCCAAGTTTTCCTGATACAGATCAACACATGAAATATGAGTCTAACAACATTCAGTTCGTGCCTCAGTACCAACGGTCCAGCCGTAGAAGGGTCAAGCCAACGCCTCACATGTGGCACGCCGTACTGCCCCAAACCCGAAGGTTCAAAGGGCAGTTCAAGACGGTCACATAATCGAGTTAAGGTTTGTTGTCTTCTAGAGGAACCATCGCGTTACTTGCACTACTTAGAACGTCGTTAAACTACGGAAAAATCCAACACTTGGAAATTTCCCGACAGGGGAAAAATTGGGTATTTATATCCAGTCGAACTTTTTAACATATTCTATAATTTATCCGTAAAGCCACAAAGACAAAATTTGATACTCCGATCGAATCACCGAATCACCAAAACAACTCCAGAAAATTCAACTCTTGAATAAATATTAAAAATTCCCAGAAAACCCAGCATATTAAAATAGGAATTACTGTGCAACAATGGGAAGGTGACGTCATCACCTAGCCGCGGAACCGCCGCAGAAGCAGGGCTTCTACCGCGGTTCCGCCGCGGTTTGGATGAATCATGGGTCCAATTTTGCTCCGTAATTCATAGATTTCCCTGCTGAATTTTTTAGCAATTTTTAATTTGGAAAAATCAACGTTTTCAGAAAAAGTTCAGAGAGCGTGGAAATTTTGGGGTTTCGGTTCGTTCGGACTTCAAATTGCGTCTAGACTTCGACTAAGGCTCTAGCTAGGCTCTGATACCACTGTAGGGTTCCTAGGCACCCTAATGAGGTCTCACAAGCCATCAACCATGGCAATTTCAAATTTAAACGGTGCCGAGAAACCCTAGAACGGATCGTTGGCTAGATTTCTAGGCGAAAATGAAACTAGTTAACAATTTAACTATAAAGAATACGGAAATACAACCTTTGTAGATCCGGTGCTCCACCTCCATAGCTCCGCAACGAAGTCCTTTTCTGTCCAAAAGGAATCCGGGCTCTAGCGTCGGCTTCATCGGAAAATAGGCGAGCTAGGTCGTCGATGTCCATGCCGAAGATGATCTACGTCGAGGCATCGCTAAATCAAGCTCCACCTTCACCAAGCCATGAAAACTTGTGAAGGAAACACACTCTACTACTTGGCAAGAGGTAGAGGATGAAGAAATAGGAAGTGGGTAGACTTTAGAATTGGATTTCTCACTCATTTCCATCAATCACCATTGATGGAGCTTGCTTTCTTCACTTGAAGAAAAGAAGAAGAAGAAGAAGCTAATTATGATAAGTTATTTAATAATAAAAAAGAATTATACTTATCATAACTTAAACCAAGGTTAGATGTAGAGAGTTAACTCAAGTTAGATGAATGGTTAGGGTTTTAATAAGAAGACAAAAATGTTACATAAGTCAAAGTTGCATGAAGCTACAAGAAGCTTCATGTAAGAAAGCAACCTTTTTATTTTCTTTTCACTTTTTCTTTTAATCCAAATTAAAAGATAATTGCATGAATAAATGAATAAAAACCTTAACCATTTATTTAACCAAGGTATTAACTCTTTACACAAACCCTAGCTATCATATATCATCATACATGATACAAGCATGTGCACAAAACTATATCGAATATACAATGTGCACATCCGAGCGAGAAAATCCATTTAAAGTGAACCGATACTAGTTAATGCAAAGTAATATATCAAATATATAATTATACATTAAATCATTAAATCAACACTTGATTTAACGATCCGGTCATATCGCATATAACCGACTAGTATCCTATGTATCGGCTTATCGAATCAACCTTTGATTCGATAACTAGGGTATATCGCATATAACCTAATCGATACATTCATCGCGAGAATGGAATACGGTATCACATACACGCATTATTCTCGGTCCCGCACATATCTCATATGCGCTCCTATTTCGTTTCGCTTGAGCCAGGAAACCTCTGTGTAGGACTCTAAAGACTCGTCAATACGCCGGTAGCAGGTGATGATCATATCAAACACCCACAAGCCGCAAGCGGTCTGCTAAACGTAACGGCCACCCGGGTATTGAGCGATCAGAAGATCGACGAGCAAGCCCGCTCACACTCCTGTGAATCCAACCAGTAACACTTACCGTACAGTCCGGTCTGATCGTCTGATATGTCGCAAATCTCGCCTAGGGGTGGTAAACGTCAGACCCCAATAGCTCGATAAGTCGTGTCGATATGAGGTCTATAACAATTCGAGAAACTACTGGTAACACTTACCAGTAAATCTCAGCAACCCTGGCCAGGGATTTCCTGTTATAGCCAATCGAACACAGCGCAACATCAACTCCCTATACCGGGAGAGACGAATCCCCTCCTATCGCTCATTGCCTCCATGTGACTCGGGACTGTACCCAAAAACCACCGTTTTGCACGCCCTCTTGGATGTGGTAAGATGGAAATCAAAGCACTGTGGGAACCACACGAGACTCTATGACGATCTCGGGTAAACAGACTACTCTGTACCAGTGTCACCAGAGAACTGCCATCTGACGTAAGGTATAATACCATCTGAGAGTTCTCGGCGAGTCTGTCCAGTGTACCCAGTCTCTACTGAGCACCCGTATATCATCTCCGATGTCAAACACCAATGGATATGGGATCATCCATCGCCCATCTTTATGGGTCGAGAAGGTATACGCTAGTCTACTCTGGTATATCGATGCCCCGTCTCGATACACCCACGACTAGGGACTTTGAAGGATGTACTTATGGACTACCATGTCCCCACTAGTATGATCCGCATCATAGTCCAGGTAGTCAAGCACACATCCTAAGGGCTTTACCAACATGTAACAGAGAGACAATCAGTGTACACGTTAAGGTAAAGAGCAACCAGATAGCATACTATCATGTAGAGCAAGAAAGTCCTCCCTATATATGTCCCAGCATCCACTACAATATACATCCAATGTACAGTAATGGCCTCTAGGGCATACATATAACTAACACACTTATGCCATCCGCATTCGCCTCGATGTCCCCTCGTGCACCGTTAGGTTAGGTAACTAACGGCAGAGCGGGGCAGGGCTAGCGCGGGTGTAAAACATAAGTAACGTCTATATAATATATCATATATACTATATACTGTATCTATCACAGAACATCACATGATCACATCACAGATATCGCAGCAGAAGAAACATATGAAATATTGGATATACTAGGACGTCCGTGTTTTCAATACGAGCCAGTATAAAACACGGATTCCACGGTCGCGATGAATAGCCAAACCCACACCCCTAGACCCCTACGAGAGCGGCAAGCAACCCTACCAATTCTAGGGTTAGGAGACCCGGACTCGACTCATCGAGATGGTCTCCCACTGGACCCCAGAACCCGGTTACTTGTGCTCCCCTCCTTGGGTCTATCCTAGTGCGGAAAAGTAAATAATATACAACGGGTGACATTTTCCGCAACCTGGAAGTGCCCCAATAAAAGAATATTACATACAAGTTTTTACATGAATGAAAATGAAAAACACTCATCTCACATAAAAAACCCCGGCTATTTAAACACGACAATCCAATATAACATATCCAGCAACACATAACATCACATGTTATCAACGTAAGTAAATATGCGCATCCCGATTGTCGTTGACATATAGCAACGAAACCGGCGATATCACATATTACACTTACGGTCACAGAAAAGAAAGTGTAAAACTACAACAGTTGGAATCCGCAACCACCTCAGACATCGCATGCCTGACCAAATGAATTACTTAGACATCGTATGCCTAACAATTATAAACCCCGCATTTTAGTCTCATCATTGAAAACACTTTTCAATATTAAGTCGGGTAATTCAACAAGATTCCCGACATCCTGATCGAATGCTAGTCGCAAACTTCAATAGACGGCTGCACCCCCGATACCGTCGACGAAGTGCACCAAGGCGGAACACCGCTACCGCAAGCACCCGAACGGATGCTTTCGGCGACGGGGTTCTCCTACAGTCACTTGGTCGGGGCTATGGAGTGAGGCTGTCTATTAAGTTTACCCGGCGAGTATCCGCGTACGCTACGTGATTGCGACGGACTTTTGATCACATCAAAATTCCGTGGCAACCGATCAAGTGAGACTAAATTGCTAGATTTACAACATTCATTCAGTTATCTCATAACTTCTTGTGAATTCCAATTATTGTATCCCATTCCAGATAAACAGAAAATGTTAAACTTTCCGATTGAACAGTCAAACACCCAAGTTTTTCCAAAACAGATCAACACATGAAATAAGTCTAACAATATTCAGTTCGTGCCTCAGTACCAATGGTCCAGCCGTAGAAGGGTCAAGCCAACGCCTCACATGTGGCACGCCGTACTGCCCCAAACCCGAAGGTTCAAAGGGCAGTTCAAGACGGTCACATAATCGAGTTAAGGTTTGTTGTCTTCTAGAGGGACCATCGCGTTACTTGCACTACATAGAACGTCGTCAAACTACGGAAAAAATCCAACACTTGGAAATTTCCCGACAGGGGAAAAATTGGGTATTTGTATCCGGTCGAACTTTTTAACATATTCAAAAATTTATCCGGAAAGCCACATAGACAAAATCTGATACTCCGATCGAAACACCGAATCCCAAAATCAACCCAGAAAATAAAACTCTGGAATAAATATTAAAATATTCCCAGGAAAACCAGCACTGACAATTATTCATTACGGTGCAAATTTCGATGAACAATACGACAAAATGGCCGCGGATGCGCCACACGAGCCATGCTCGTGCCGCGGATCCGCGGCGGAATGATGGAATTAGGTCATCAAAATTCACCGTAACTCTTAGATATCCCTGCTGATTTTTCTGCATATTTTTAATGTTAAAAAATCCCTGATTTTAGAAAAAGGACAGAGAGCATGTTAGGAATTGGGTTTCGGGTTCGTTCGGACTTCAAATTGCGTCTAGACTTCGCCTAAGGCTCTAGCTAGGCTCTGATACCACTGTAGGGTTCCTAGGCACCCTAATGAAGTTTCACAAGGCATCAACCATGCCAATTTCAAATTTAAACGGTTCCGAGAAACCCTAGAACGGATCGTTGGCTAGATTTCCAGGCGACAAAGCAAACTATTAATCTAGTTAACACTTAACTATAAGAATACGGAAATACAACCTTTGTAGATCCGGTGCTCCACCTCCACGGCTCCGCAATGAAGTCCTCTCCGCTGTCCAAATCGAACCATGACTCTCACGGTGGTATCATCGGAGAAAAGACCGAGCTAGGTCGTCGACAACGTGCCGAAGATGATCTACGTCGAAGCATCACTAGATCAAGCTCCACCTTCACCAAGACATGAAAACTTGTGAAGGAAACACACTCTACTACTTGGCAAGAGGTAGAGGATGAAGAAATAGGAAGTGGGTAGACTTTAGAATTGGATTTCTCACTCTAATTCATCAATCACCATTGATGAAGTGAAGCTTTCTTCATGAAGTGAAGAAGAAGAAGAAAGCAAGAAGATGATAAGTCTTATGATAAGTTAATTTCAAATAAAAAAGAAAATCAAAACTTATCATAATCCAACCATGGTTATGCGTAGAGACTAAACTAGGGTTAGTGGGAATGGTTAGGGTTAAGGATGAGTAAGAATGGTTGACATGATCAAAGCTTCAAGAAGCTTCAACATAAAAAACAAAACAAGCCACCATCCTTAAAACTATCCAAAATGAATATATAAATAGATAATAAGAGAATAAACAAAACCCTAACCACTCTCACAACCATGGTTTAATCATCACACAAATCCAAGTTAACATATATCATCAAACATGATACAATCAAGTGCACAAAAATATATCACATATACAATGTGCACAAATCAAGTGAGAAAATCCATTTAAAGTGAACCATTACTAGTTAATGCAAAGTAATATATCAAATATATAATTATGCATTAAATCATTAAATCAACACTTGATTTAACGATCCGGTAATATCGCATATAACCGACTAATATCAATGTATCGGCTTATCGAATCAACGCTTGAATCGATAACTAGGGTATATCGCATATAACCTAATCGATACATTCATCGTGAGAATGGAATACGGTATCTCATACACGCATTATTCTCGGTCCCGCACATATATCATATGCGCTCCTATTTCGTTTCGCTTGAACCAGGAAACCTCTGTGTAGGACTCTAAAGACTCGTCAATACGCCGGCAGCAGATGATGATCATATCAAGCACCCAAAAGCCGCAAGCGGTCTGCTAAACGTAACGGCCACCCGGGTATTGAGCGATCAGAAGATCGACGAGCAAGCCCGCTCACACTCCTGTGAATCCAACCAGTAACACTACCGTACAGTCCGGTCTGATCGTCTGATATGTCGCATATCTCGGCTAGGGGTGGTAAACGTCAGACCCCAATAGCTCGATAAGTCATGTTGATATGAGGTCTATAACATTTCGAGAAACTACTGGTAACACTTACCAGTAAATCTCAGCAACCCTGGCCAGGGATTTCCTATTATAGCCAATCGAACACAGCACAACATCAACCCCCTATACCGGGAGAGACGAATCCCCTCCTATCGCTCATTGCCTCCATGTGACTCGGGACTGTACCCAAAAAACACCGTTTTGCACGCCCTCTTGGACGTGGTAAGATGGAAATCAAAGCACAGTGGGAACCACACAAGACTCTATGACGATCTCGGGTCAACAGACTACTCTGTACCAGTGTCACCAGAGAACTGCCATCTGACGTGAGGTATAATACCAGCTGGGAGTTCTCGGCGAGTCCGTCCAGTATACCCAGTCTCTACTGAGCACCCGTATATCATCTCTGATGTCAAACACCAATGGATATGGGATCATCCATCGCCTATCTATATGGGTCGAGAAGGTATACGCTAGTCTACTCTGGTATATCGATGCCCCGTCTCGATACACCCATGACTAGGGACTTTGAAGGATGTACTTATGGACTACCATGTCCCCACTAGTATGATCCGCATCATAGTCCAGGTAGTCAAGTACACATCCTAAGGGCTTTACCAACATGTATCAGAGAGACAATCAGTGTACACATTAAGGTAAAGATCAACCAGATAGCATATTATCATGTCGAGCAAGAAAGTCCTCCCTATATATGTCCCAGCATCCACTACAATATACATCCTATGTACAGTAATGGCCTCTAGGGCATACATATAACTAACATAAATCTCAGCAATCCTGGACAGGGATTTCCGGTTATAACCAATCGAACACAGCACAACATCAACTCCCTATATCGGGAGAGACGAATCCCCTCCTATCGCTCATTGCCTCTATGTGATTCGGGACTGTACCCAAAAGCCACCTTTTTGCACGCCCTCTTAGACGTGGTATGATGGAAATCAAAGCATAGTGGGAATCACACAAGACTCTATGATGATCTCGGGTCAACAGACTACTCTGTACCAGTGTCACCAGAGAACTGCCATCTGACGTGAGGTATAATACCTTCTGGGAGTTCTCGGGGAGTCCGTCCAGTGTACCCAGTCTCTACTGTGCACCCGCACACCATCCTTGATGTCAAATACCGATGGATATGGGATCATCCATCGCCCATCATATGGGTCAAGATGCGTATATGCTAGTCTACTCTGGTGTATCGATGCACCCTCGACTAGGAACAGTTATAGGATGTACTCGCCGACTACCGTGTGTAAGTCCACGTTGCCCACCCCGGTTCTTACGGGAAGGCGGAAACGGTAAAAAACAATTTTTTATGACAAGGCAATATGGACTAGAAATGAGGATCTTTGCTAAACAAAACCCTAGCAAACTAACTACAAGTTTAACTACTTGGTTAGGCGGTTATACCTTGGTTTTGAACTCCTTCTCTTCTTGCTCCTTGGAGTGGTTGGAATGGCTCCACCTCGTAGTCTCCTTGTTGTCGAAGAAGGATCCACCCGAAAGCCTCTACCTTGAGCTCCTACCTCAACCGAGAGGCAACTAAAGTGGTTGGCTTGCTAAACCTAGAACTCTAGAGTGAGTAGAGAAGAGTGATGGTGGTTTTAACTCAATAGCTCATGGTTCTCAACACATGAGACATGAGAGCTTTGAGAGAGAGGAAGAGGATGAGCTTTGATGAGAGAGAGTGAGCAAGTGAGAATGAGCTTGACTTTTTACAACCATGCTCACAAAAGAAAGAATAATGATGATAATAATAATAATTAAGAATTGTGATGGTTAGTTTCAATGACCATTATCATTTCATGCATTTAATGCAATTTGCAAAGAACAAGAAGCATCATTGAAATGAAATGATGATGGTCAACAAGTCGACAATGGTCAACCTGTCAACAAAGTCAACAAGTCAACAAAAGTCAAATGTTCAACTCAACCATGGCACAATCATACTTAATTAATATTATTAATCATATTTCTTATTCTTATTAGGGTTCAGAAAAAAGTCAACGGTCAACAACCCTAATGAGAATTCTCTGCCTCTGCCTCTGTCAACTGTGCATACACACCTGCATCCGTGTTCCGAGGAGCACGAATACAATGAGATAAAACCAATCCCAAAACATATACTAGGATCTGGCTTAAACCAAAGCCCGCTAGTAATAACTGCCCGGACACCAAACGTGCACAAGTGCGCGGATATGAACGAACCCTGTCGCAAAACCATGCGACCTCTACTCTGTTTTGCCCAAAGGCGAATAGCCTTCTCTGTGGGACTCTAAAGACTCGACACTACGCTGGCAGTAGGTTTAACCACAGGCCGCAAACAGTACTAGCTGTACGTAACGGTCCCCAGGTAGATGCCGATAAGAAGACTGATGGGGTGAACCCATTCGAACTCCTACTGAGCCTGAATATGACAATCTTCATACAATCCGGTCTGTTCGTCTATGAGTATCGCATGTCGGGCCTAGGGGCGGTAAACGTCAGACCCCTAATAATGGTACAAGTCATGCCGGAGTGTAGCCCAGAACACCCTGAGAAACTACTGGAAACACTACCAGTAATTCTCGCTTGCCCTGGCCTGGGACGACTATGTGTAGTGGCTCTCCTAGACACAGCGCGATATCAACCCCCAATACCGGGAGAGACGAACCGTCACTGCCTCCAAGTGCTTCGGGACTGCACCCAACTACTACCTGTTTGCAAGACTCATTTGAGCCGTGGTAGGGTAGTAATCTAAGAACAGCGGGAACACACTCGAGGTGAAGTGACAGTGTCAAGTCAACGGACTATGATGTACTCATGTCGCCTGGGAACTGATAACTGACGATAGGTATAATACCAAACCAACAATTCCCAGATAGTCCTGTCCAGTGTACTCGTAACCTAACGAGCACCTGCATACTATCTCCAGTACGATGTACTGATGGCTGTGGGACAGACTATCTCCCCTCCTGGGATGAGAAGCGTATACACTAGTCTACTCGGGGGTATCGATGCCCTGTCTAGATAATCCTACGACTAAGGACCTGTATAAGGATGTGCTTGTAGATTACCCAGCCCCCACTAGTGTGACTGCCATCACAACGCTGGTAATCAAGCAAAGATCCTAAGGGCTCCACTAATGTGTATAGGCGATATGCTAAAAGAAACACATGCACACATTAAAGTAGAAACAAACCAAGTAGCATACTACCATTTTGAGCAAGATTGTCTATACAACTGTGAATATCCCAAGCTTCCATTAAGTAATATACAAACTAGTATGATACAATAATGGCCTCTAGGGCATATACACTAACAATCTCCCACTTGTACTAAGGCCATGTGCTGGCGTATCGAAGACCTATCATCTCGATCAGCCGCTCGAACTGAGTTTTGGGTATGGCCTTCGTGAATGGATCTGCAGTGTTATTCTCCAAATTTACTCTCTTCACCACGATCTCCCGGCGATCAACGATCTCCCTGATCGGGTGGTACCACCGCAAAATGTGCCTGGACTTCTGATGGGACCGGGGTTCCTTCGCTAAAGCTATAGCGCCGTTGTTGTCACAATACAGCGGTATTGGATCAACAATGGTAGGAACCACCTGAAGCTCCGTGAGGAACTTCTTCATCCAGACAGCTTCCTTTGCGGCATCGCAAGCAGCTGTGTACTCTGTTTCCATAGTTGAGTCAGCGACGGTGTCCTGCTTGGAACTCTTCCAGCAAACCGCCCCTCCATTGAGGGTAAAGGCATAACCCGACATGGACTTGGAGTCATCCTTGTCACTCTGAAAGCTGGAGTCAGCAAAGGCCTCGATCTGGAGGTCTTTTCCGCCATACACCAAGAACATCTCCTTAGTCCTTCTTAGGTACTTGAGAATGTTCTTTACTGCTATCCAGTGTTTCTCCCCTGGGTCCGACTGATACCGGCTTACAACGCTCAATGCGTATGCTACATTTGGTCTGGTACACAACATCGCATACATTATAGAGCCTACCGCTGATGCGTAGGGTATAGATGACATGCGAGCTCTTTCCAAATCAGTCTTGGGAGACATATCTTTGGAGAGGGTGATTCCATGACAAGCCGGTAGATTACCGCGCTTTGAATCTTCCATACTGAATCGTTTCAGTATGGTTTCGGTGTACCTGGACTGCGAAAGTCCCAACATCCTCTTCGATCTATCATGATAGATCTGGATCCCCAGAATGTAGTTGGCATCGCCCAGGTCCTTCATGGATAACCTCTGTGACAAGAATCCTTTGACTGACTGTAGCATAGGAATATCATTTCCTATTAGGAGAATGTCATCCACATACAAGACGAGGAATACCACAGTTCTCCCTACAATCTTACTGTAAATGCATGATTCATTTGGGTTTCTGATAAAGTCGAATTCTTTGACAGTATCATCGAAGCAGATGTTTCAACTCCGCGATGCCTGCTTCAGTCCATTGATGGACTTAAGCAACTTGCACACTTTACCGTTGCTCCCACTCTGAATGAATCCCTCCGGCTGATCCATATAGACGCACTCTTCCAAATTTCCATTTAGGAAAGCCTTCTTTACGTCCATCTGCCAGATCTCATAATCATGGAAGGCAGCAATGGCAAGGATCCGAATGGATTTGAGCATAGCCATTGGAGAAAAGGTCTCGTCATAGTCCAAACCAGGTCTTTGACGAAAACCCTTTGTAATAAGTCTACCTTTATAGGTTTCAACCCGCCCATGTACACCAATCTTCTTTCTGAAGATCCATTTGTAGCCTACGGGTTTTACCCCTTCTGGAGCAAAGTCCAAAGTACAAACTTTGTTGGTGTACATGGACTCCATCTCGGTCCGCATTGCATCCAGCCATTTTACTGAGTCACCGCTCTGAATGGCTTGCTGGAAGCTAGCAAGCTCATCATAATCAATGGTGCAATCCTCTCTATCCCCGTCTATGAGAAAATCGTAGTATCTCTCGGGCGGATGAGACTGCCTACTACTCCTGCGGAGTGGCGCTGGTATGTCCGGTTCTCTTGAAACTTCTGGCTCTTCTAAGCTTTCAGTAATAGCTTATGGTTCTGGAATTTCTTCCAGTTCTATTGCGCTCCCACTTGTTCCTTTTTCTAAAAACTGATGTTCCGGAAAGTGGGCATGACGAGAAACAAAAACATTATGTTCCTCTGTGTAATAGAAAAGATACCCCCTGGAGTTCTTTGGGTATCCCACAAACTTACACAGTACTGAGCGTGCCTCGAGTTTGTCCGCATGCTTCTTTTTAACAAAAGCTGGACATCCTTATATCTTCAGATATTGAAGATGGGGTTTCTTCCCACACCACATCTGATATGGTGTGGTAGGCACAGTCTTGGAGGGAACCTTGTTCAAAAGATATGCAGCTGATTCTAGTACATAACCCCAGAAGGATCGCGGTAACTCAGCCTTACTCATCATGGAACGAACCATATCCAATAGTGTTCGATTCCGCCTTTCAGATACACCTATGTGTTGTGGTGTGTATGGAGGAGTAAGCTCAGAGAGAATTCCATTCTCTTTTAAGTAGTTCAGAAACTCGGCACTCAAGTATTCACCACCTCGATCAGATCTCAGTGTCTTGATACTCTTGCCTGTTTGTTTTTCAACTTCATTCTTGTATTCCCGAAATTTCTCAAAGGCCTCGGATTTATGCATCATCAGGAAGACATGTCCATACCTAGAGAAATCATCCGTAAAAGTAATGAAGTATGAATAACCACTTCGCACATGTGTAGACATTGGATCACACACGTCACTGTGTATGAGTCCTAAGAGCTCGCTCGCTCTTACTCCGTGTCCAGTAAACGGAGTCTTTGTCATCTTTCCCATGAGACAAGATTCACAAGTAGCATAAGACTAATCCTCGAACGGATTCAAGTTTCCCTCTTTATGTAACTTTGTTAACCGTGTCTCATTAATGTGACCTAGTCTACAATGCCATAAGAAAGCCTGATTTAATTCCGGAGACTTTCTTTTAAGTGTGTTCGGGACATTGAAAACTTGAGCTTGATTCAGTACGTATATTCCGTTTTCTAATGTACCTGACCCAATCAGAACTTGATTTAGGTGGATGTGGACCACATCGCTTACAAAAGTAAAATCATATCCTTCCTTAGAAAGTAAGGATACAGATATGATATTACAAGCCATACTAGGTACATACAAACAGTTAGGCAGAATCAATATCTGCCCACTTGTCAATCTAAGGTGATATTCCTCTACGGATTCAGCGTCCACGCTCATTCCGTTGGCAACCCTGAGAGTCATATCACATATCCTGATAACTCTACGGTTTCTCAGAGCCTGTAATGAATTACAGATGTGAGATCCTGATCCGGTATCCAATACCCAGGAAGTAGGGCTAATTGACATACAGTTTTCAATTACAAACACAACCGAAGCCGAAGCCACAACATGCTTCGAATCCTGGCTACTGGCTTTGCTAGCCTTGCAATCCTTCTGCCAATGTTCATTCCCGTAACAATAGGAACGCCCCTCCTTTACTACATTTAGTCCCGAAACTTTTGCCCTTCCCTTTCCCCTTTCTTCCCTGGTTTTCTTCAGGGTATAAGTAGAGGGCACAGACTGTAGAATCAAGTCAGTACTCGACCCGTTCTTTAACGTGGTCTTCAGGTCCGTGAGCTGATCAAAATAGCTAGTCTCTGTAAGGACGTTGTCCCCTACAGATGACCCAAAAGCCAACCCCGCTTGAAGCAATTCGTTCGAGATCTCATATCTTGCGATACGAGATTGCTTTCCATATAAATCTTTGTTATGGGGGAAGACAGAAGCTAAGTCCATCTTCTCGTGCTGCCTCTGGTATGCACCATCAACTGAGTCCAACACGAGGCTCTTGGCATTCGCACAGTCTTTTTCCGATGTCTTACGGATATCAATATCCGTGACAGGGGAAACTGGCCCTGAGACGGCAGGGGTTTGATTAGTTAGGAGGTGTCCCAGCTTGTCATGGGTAATGGACATCTGGACAAACCTTTGCCAGTCATAACAGTCAGATTCAGTCATTTTATCTAGATGTAACCTATGTCTGTGTTAGTTATATGTATGCCCTAGAGGCCATTACTATACATAGGATGTATATTGTAGTGGATGCGGGGACATATATAGGGAGGACTTTCTTGCTCGACATGATAGTATGCTATCCGGTTGCTCTTTATCTTAACGTGTACACTGATTGTCTCTCTGTTACATGTTGGTAAAGCCCTTAGGATGTGTACTTGACTACCTGGACTATGATGCTGATCATACTAGTGGGGACATGGTAGTCCATAAGTACATCCTTCAAGGTCCCTAGTCGTGGGTGTATCGAGACGGGGCATCGATATACCAGAGTAGACTAGCGTATACCTTCTCGACCCATACAGATGGGCGATGGATGATCCCATATGTCACGACCCAAAGTTTGACCCATGACCGGCACTTAACCACGTAACGTCTACAGGCGTAACGCGACTAAGTAAGCCGAAAACCCAGAAATCAAACCAGTAAAAGTATAGAGTGATTTAATCATTTAATAGAACTAATTACTGAGATGTCAAGAAACCTTATGTAGACAATCACCAAGATAACAATATACGACGCCGTAGCGAAGAAAATGAGTAACATGTGGGAAACACACAGAAAGAATAAACTGCATAAGTAGAGTCGACTCACAACGAGCTCGACACCAGAATACAAAATAATATACATCGTCCTCACAACTGGTCTCTAAGTCAATACATAAGTGGTAGATGGAGAGTACTAGATACAACAATGTACATAACTGAAAGATAACAAGATACCGCCCAAAACCCACCTATCAGCAAAAGAGCTAGTACACCAACTGTAGGGGTATCTGTGTCAAAAGATGCAAAAACGCAGCCTGCCGCGACTACTCCGAAGGGCAACCTGCAAACACTGTGGCACAACGGGGGTGAGTTGCCAACTCGTGAATAGAAGGTAACATATAAAGGTCGTATGCACGTACAACGATACTCTAACCTATATCAACAGATAACATTTATATGATGAACTGGATGCTCAAAACATGCAACAAGTGCGATCTAATAACATCTCCATGTGATGAGCAAGAAATGTGATGATCAGGTATAGCAATGCAGTCTAACAACCCTATATAGAATGAACAGGGTATGCAATGATCAGGTATAGCAATGCAATCTAGCAACCCTATATAGAATGAACAGGGTGTGCAATGATCAGGTATAGCAATGCAATCTAACAACCCTATATAGAATGAATAGGGTGTGCAATGATCAGGTATAGTAATGCAATCTAGCAACCCTATATAGAATGAACAGGGTATGCAATGATCGTGCAAGCATGTGTACTATATCAGGTATAATAGATACAGGATAAGATATCAATTACTACATACTGAGCATGGGAAATGTAACATCTACACGGAATGTCATCGTGGAAAGTATAATCGGTACTCATCAATGCACCCAAATCCCAATTCTACTCAGGCGTCGTCATCCTCCTCGGTCCTCCAATCCTGTAAATCTCATATAATCGTGAGTGCCCAACATCGGCACCCAAAATATCAAGAAATACTCGTTCCAAGCATCGACACGCAAATCCTCCTGTATAGGGCATCCGTCAGTCCGGATCAGCCCACGGGCTCTGTCTGCGGTATCGGCCCTCGGCCCCGGCAGTACGAGTCGTCCCATATCCATCCATCGACTCTGGTCGGTATCCTCCGGATAACCGCCAGGTCCAACCAATCACCGGTAGGTAGTAGTCCCTCTGCCAGGCTCACCGTCTACTACACAGCGAAACCGTTCTCGCCCCGGGGTACCATACCGGGTCCACCATATACCCGTAATTGGCCTCATCCAACTCCTCGATTCGGGTTCATATATATCACTCTAATACCAAGAAAACACATGGTGGACGCACCAAAATATCATATCAAGGGAAACCGGGTTTTTAAATAATTAACTATTCTCTTTGAAATATTCACGGTTCCCCAAATCCAGAATTAACATGGAAACAACATATCTCAATGCGTAATCTAAGCAAGTATGAAGATATCAATATATGTGTGCAATGGTATGAATATACAGTGTGCATGTGCGCAGGTATGGAGATATCAATATATGTGTGCACTGGTATGAATATACAGTGTACATGTGCGTAGGTATGGAGATATCAATATATGTGTGCACTGGTATGAATATACAGTGTGCATGTGCGCAGGTATGGAGATATCAATATATGTGTGCATCGGTATGAATATACAGTGTGCATGTGCGCAGGTATGGAGATATCAATATATGTGTATGTAGTACCAGTAGGGGTACTGGATGCATATGTGCCTAAATATGGATATAACATATGGTGTTATGCGGCAAATCATGACAACATCAATAAGGTAGAATCAGTATGATATATGATTTATAGAAATCCTATAATGTGAGTGCCATGGCAATCATTAACGGTGTGAGTGTAGCATATCAATCGTGCTCGTGCGACTTGAACCATTAGTGACAGTGTAGTGTCCTATGCTATCATTTATATATGCAACAATAAGGTATGCTACTACAGTCCATATAAACATCTTCATTCTAATATCCTAACACGCCCTGACGCTTAACGCCATACGGGCGATTTCCCCATAGATATTAAATCTACTCACCTGGTCGTGCGCTACTCGTAGCCGACCACCTGCTTCCCTTTCTTAGCTTCGTCCGACGTACCCGCCTGCGAACCTGGAATTACACAAGAATCCAAATATAAGCAACTATCTCGCAAAACGCGATATCGAAATCAAACGATACGCTCGCGTCACGAACCAAACGTACTAGAAATACGATATAACGTTCCAGATTCTACCTAGGCTAACAACTTACAAAACTATACATACCACTGGCCTAGAAATAACAACAGACTCCTACCCAAGCAAACATCACCCAAAAATTCCCCTATCTGGCCACAAATTGCGGCCAGAAAGATTAAACCGGCGGCCTCGCTATGGGGTGGGGGTCTCGGGCTCTGGTGATGTGGTCTATACCTTGTATACAAGCTCCAGTTAACTCAATTTCAACCTGAACTACTCGGGCCTATAGCAGATCACAGAAATCCAAAAAGTTCACTTAAAAACACTAAATTTTTCACAATTAGAAACCCTATGGTATTTTGGTGTAATCTGGGGTCTAACTAGGTTTACATGGTCTTAATAACACCTAATTAGGCTAGGTTAACTAATACTAACAGCACTAAACCATAAGTCCGCACAATTCACCATTTCAAGCACAAAACCTCACTTTTTATACAAACCGAAGCTAAACTACACATACGTTAAACAAACAAGAAGTTGGGCTCAGATTCTATACCTTACAAGACCATATGTGCAAGGAGAAAGGGGGTGGAGAAGATGGGAAGTGCTGCTGCAGCTGCTGGGGGCTGCTGTTGATGTTGCTGCTGCCACTGCCTGCTGCTGCTGATGCTGTTGATGATGATGTTGTTGCTGCTGCTGGTGCTTCTTCTGCAGCTGCTGCCTCTCTCTCTCTCTCTCAGCTGAGTGTGTGTGTGTGTGTGTGAGTTGGGAGATTGAGAAAGAGGAGAGAAATGAGAGCACAAGTCAAAGACCCCCCTCTCTCTCCCTCTTTCTTCATTTAATGAGCATGGCTCATGCCCTTTGCCCATACTCCTTCTCTCTCATCAAGTCAACACAAGAAAAGAAATTCAAATAAACAAAACAACACACAAATAAATAAAACCCAATTAAATCCCAAAACACTTAATACAAATAGGTTAACCCATCATGGTTGCTAATCATGGTTTTAACCCCAAATCTAAACCCTAGTTAACATGCACAAGTGTGTGTGTGTCTAGAAAAATCCTAATAAAATATTCATTAATTAGAATAAAATATCAGAAACTTAATTTGGTGAAATTTTTACCAAAAACTATCTATTAAATATAATTAACCCCTAAACACGACCTAAGGTGTTACACCATATCCATTGGTGTTTGACATCAGAGATGATATACGGGTGCTCAGTGGAGACTGGGTACACTGGACGGCCTCGTCGAGAACTCCCAGATGGTATTATACCTTACGTCAGATGGCAGTTCTCTGGTGACACTGGTACAGGTTAGTCTGTAGACCCGAGATCGTCATAGAGTCTTGTGTGATTCCCACTGTGCTTTGATTTTCACCTTACCACGTCCAAGAGGGCACGCAAAACGGTGGTTTTTGGGTACAGTCCCGAATCACATGGAGGCAATGAGCGATAGGAGGGGATTCGTCTCTCCAGGTATAGGGAGTTGATATTGCGCTGTGTTCGATTGGCTATAACCGGAAATCCCTGGCCAGGGTTGCTGAGATTTACTGGTAAGTGTTATCAGTAGTTTCTCGAACTGTTATAGACCTTATATCGACACGACTTATCGAGCTATTGGGGTCTGACGTTTACCACCCCTAGGCAAGATATGCGACATATCAGACGACGAGACCGGACTGTACGGTAAGTGTTACTGGTTGGATTCACAGGAGTTTGAGCGGGCTTGCTCGTTGATCTTCTGATCGCTCAATACCCGGGTGGCCGTTACGTTTAGCAGACCGCTTGCGGCTTGTGGGTGTTTGATATGATCATCACCTGCTGCCGGCGTATTGACGAGTCTTTAGAGTCCTACACAGAGGTTTCCTGGCTCAAGCGAAACGAAATAGGAGCGCATATGAGATATGTGCGGGACCGAGAATAATACCAGTATGTGATACTGAATTCTATTCTCGCGATTTGTATTATCGGACAGTTATATATGATATAGCCGGGTTACTGAATCAAGTGTTGATTCGATATATTGATACACTTGATATTAGTCGGTTATATGCAGTATGATCGGATCATTAAATCAAGTGTTGATTTAATGATTTAATGTATAATTATATATTTGATATATTACTTTACATTAACTAATATTGGTTCACTTAAGATTGATTTTCTCACTTGAAGTGCACATTGTATATATGATATATTTTTGTGCACTAGATTGTATCATGTTTGATGATACATGCAAACTTGGGTGTATGTTTGCTTTATACCATCTTTAGGTTAATGGTTAGGTTTTAGTTAGTTTTATTTATTTTCTTTATTCATTTTGGCAAAAATAAAATGGAGGCTTGCTTTGTTTTATTCATGAAGCTTCATGAAGCTTTGAAAGTCTTTGCCATTTTGTTTTTTGCCTTAACCTAACCATTACACCTAAACCCTAGTTTATTCTCTACACAAGTTAACTCACCAATGGTTGCATTATGATAAGATTCACTTGATTTATTTCTTTGAAGTTAATTCTTTTTCATTCTTCTTCTTCTTCTTCTTGATGAAGAAAAAGAAAGCTTTCTTTAAAATTATCAAGTGATGAATCCAAGTGAGAAATCCAAATCCAAAGTGAACCCACTTCCTATTTCTTCATCCTCTACCACTTGCCATGTAGTAGAGTGTGTTATCTTCACAATTTTCATGACCAAGTGAAGATGGAGCTTGAGTTAGAGTTGCCTCAACGTAGATCATCTTCGGCATCGAAGTCAACGACCTAGCCCGCTCATTTCTCCGACGAAACCATCGCATGAGTCCGGGATCCCGGTGATCGCAGCGAAGGGACGTCATCACGGAGCTAAAGAAGTGGAGCACCGGATCTACAAAGGTTGTATTTCCATTCACTTGTTAGCAAAGTAGTTTGCTTGCTTTTCTTTTTCGCCCATCCTCTAGTTAACGATCTAGTTTAGGGTTTCTCGGCACCGGAAAATTTGAATTTGGCATGGTTGATACCTTGTGGAACCTCTTGAGTGTGCCTAGGAACCCTACAGTCTGGTCATTGGGTCGCTGCAATTAAGAGAGAGAGAAGAAAACAGTCAGTATGATGCTGTTGCAAGTTTAGATTGGTTTTTAATTTATCTAAACAGGATGGCTCCCACTGTTTCTCGAATCCTTCCTCAAACCATAAAAGAGGAATTAGTCGGGATCAATCTCACCGTACAATACTTGCTTAACCGTTCAGCCAGGCCAGTGTTGGTACTTCGAGGGAGGTTTTCCAACGCTTTCGCGAAGTACCTTAATTAAATAACCTCTTTTCCCTTTGGGCATAGCCCCGCTAACACCTTTCTAGACACCTACTTGGTTTATAGCATTGATCGTTAAGTGAGAAAGTTCCCGAGGAGTAGTATATACTCACAGTAGGATCGAGATCCAAATATCATCGTGTGATAAATCTGAAGGAATCCTACCAGAATTATCACACTCTAAATGGTATGCAGCACTAACAAGTTTCAGTTTCTTTAGAGACTCCCGATGTGGAATTTTTGCCCCATGCTCTTATGACCTTGACGAAGGCCAACATATCATAAGTCACATGTCAAGTTCTACCCGTCATTATCCAGGTTAATTTGAACCCACTCGTACATACCCTTGACGAAGGCAAAAATAGTAGTACGACTGCCCCAAACCAACACATCTATCTGTGCTACAGATAAATATCCAGCAGCTACCAATCACTATGCCTTGGCGAAGGTCAAAATACACAGCTTGAATACTACTGAATATTTAACTGAAATGATGGAGGTCTACTAATGGTTTTGGCAAAACCGTGAACATAGTGAACTTGATATAATCGATGGAACGTTATAGCTTTTAAAAGGAGTGGTTTAAGCTCCGCGTTTAAAAGTTGTTTTTAAAAGAAACCGAGTGGTTTTGAAATTGTTCCAACGACTTTACTTTGGTTTATTTTCTTGCATTAATTTAATGCATCCCATCATTTAATCCTACCATTGCAGAAAACAACGAAAATATGATGTACGCTTATGCCATCCGCATTCGCCACGGGGCCCTGTCATTACCCGTTAGGTTACTTAACTAACGATATAGCGGGGGCTGGACTAGCGCGGATGCAAAACATAAGCAACACCTACTAGATATCATATATAGATATATATACATTCGTCAGATGCAATGATAGCCATTCCAGATCACAGATGAATACATTAGATATACTAGGAATCCTCGTTTCGTTCGAGCCTGCAACGAAAGACGGATTACACTGTCGCGATGAATAGCCAAACCCCAACCTAGACCCCTACGGGTGCGGCAAACTACCCGCCAAGTACCCGAAGTGAAGCAACCTCCCTCAACAACGTGAGTAGGCCACTCGGCACTTCGAGGTATCCGGTAGTTTGTGCACTCCACCTTGGGTTTATCCTAGGAGCAAAAACAGTAAATGAAATAATATACAATGGCGGCTACAACCTCATCCCGGATGTGCGGCCATAGAAATAATATTACATCAATTTACATATTACATCAAAGAAAGATAAAGAAAACTCTCATCTCACAACCCCCGGCTATTCATCCGCGACAATCCAACGAATTCATATACACAATCCATCAACATTACAGATCATAGATATGCACAACCCCCACTAATCGACGTATAGCGATTAGTCGACGTTCAGTGCATATATCACATCACAGATATAACCATTTAGCAAAAGTCTATAGAACTTTGATCAAAAATACGGATTTGTAACTAACCCAAACACAACTTTGTTCTCTAGAAATTCTGGGCAGAAACAGAATATTTTAAAAATCCCAAAACAGAACACTGAAAACACTGCAGCAAATACGAGTCGCGGCCGAGTCAACTCGCCCGCGGATCCGCGGCCAAACGCATGGTTTGGCCGCGGTTCAGCGGTGAGTTGACCGAGTCACTGGCTCGTTTTTGCTGTGTGTTTTTAGAAAACCCCGAGCCAATTTTTAAGATGTGTGGAATTATTTTTAGAGCAGTTTAAAAATTGGTAGAAAGTTCAGTTTTCGGACGTGTTTTGCGATTTTTTCTCGGATCGAAATTCTAAATACTTTGCTAATATGCTAGTTGTTGTTTAGCTTGGCTCTGATACCACTGTAAATCTACGTTGCCCTCCCCAGTTCTTACGGGGAGGCGGAAACGGTAAAAACGATTTTTTATGACAAGGCAACATGGACTAGAAATGAGGATCTTTGCTAAACAAAACCCTAGCAAACTAACTACAAGTTTAACTACTTGGTTAGGAGGTTATACCTAGGTCTTGAACTCCTTCTCTTCTTGCTCCTTGGAGTAGTTGGAATGGCTCCACCTCATAGTCTCCTTATTGTCGAAGAAGGATCCACCCGAAAGCCTCAACCTTGAGCTCCTACCTCAACCGAGAGGCAACTAAAGTGCTTGGCTTGCTAAACCTAGAACTCTAGAGTGAGTAGAGAAGAGTGATGGTGGTTTTAACTCAATAGCTCATGGTTCTCAACATATGAGACATGAGAGCTTTGAGAGAGAGGAAGAGGATGAGCTTTGATGAGAGAGAGTGGGCAAGTGAGAATGAGCTTGACTTTTTACAACCATGCTCACAAAAGAAAGAATTATGATATAATAATAATAATTAAGAATTGTGATGGTAAGTTTCAATGACCATTATCATTTCATGCATTTAATGCAATTTGCAAAGAACAAGAATCATCATTGAAATGAAATGATGATGGTCAACAAGTCGACAATGGTCAACCGGTCAACAAAGTCAACAAGTCAACAAAAGTCAAATGTTCAACTCAACCATGGCACAATCATACTTAATTAATATTATTAATCATATTTCTTATTCTCATTAGGGTTCAGAAAAAAGTCAACGGTCAACAACCCTAATGAGAATCCTCTGCCTCTGCCTCTGTCAACTGTGCATACACCCGCATCCGTGTTCCGAGGAACACGAATACAATGAGATAAAACCAATCCCAAAACATATACTAGGATCTTGCTTAAACCAAAGCCCGCTAGTAATAACTGCCCGAACACCAAACGTGCATAAGTGCGCGGTTGTGAACGAACCTTGTCGCAAAACCATGCGACCTTTACTCTGTTTTGCCCAAAGGCGAATAGCCTTCTGTGTGGGACTCTAAAGACTCGATACTATGCTGGCAGTGGGTTTAACCACAGGCCGCAAGCGGTACTAGCTGTACGTAACGGTCCTCAGGTAGATGCCGATAAGAAGACTGACGAGGTTAACCCATCCGAACTCCTACTGAGCCTGAATGTGACAATCTCCGTACAGTCCGGTCTATTCGTCTAGGAGTATCGCATGTCGGGCTTAGGGGGTGGTAAATGTCAGACCCTTAATAGCGGTACAAGTCGTGCCGGAGTGTAGCCCAGAACACCCTGAGAAACTACTGGAAACACTACCAGTAATTCTCGCTTGCCCTGGCCAGGGACGACTATGTGTAATGGCTCTCCTAGACACAGCGAGATATCAACCCCCAATACCGGGAGAGACGAATCCTGTCTAACCGTCACTGCCTCCAAGTGTTTCGGGACTGCACCCAACTACTACCTGTTTGCACGACTCATTTGAGACGTAGTAGGATAGTAATCTAAGAACAGTGGGAACACACTCGAGGTGAAGTGACAGTGTCAAGTCAACGGACTATGCTGTACTCATGTCACCTGGGAACTAATAACAGACGATAGGTATAATACCAAACCAACAGTTCCCAGCGAGTCCTGTCCAGTGTACTCGTAACCTAACGAGCACCTGCATACTATCTCCAATACGACGTACTGATGGCTGTGGGACATACCATATCCCCTCCTGGGATGAGACGCGTATACACTAGTCTACTCCGGAGTATCGATGCCCTGTCTCGATAATCCTACGACTAGGGACCTGTATAAGGATGTGCTTGTAGATTACCCAGCCCCCACTAGTGTGATTGCTATCACAACGCTGGTAATCAAGCAAAGATCCTAAGGGCTCCACTAATGTGTATAGGCGATATGCTAAAAGAAACACATGCACACATTAAAGTAGAAACAAACCAAGTAGCATACTACCATTTTGAGCAAGATTGTCTATACAACTGTGAATATCCCAAGCTTCCATTAAGTAATATACAAACTAGTATGATACAGTAATGGCCTCTAGGGCATATACACTAACACCGTGGCCCCACTAGTATGATCTCATCATAGTCCTAGTAGTCGAGTACATATCCTAAGGGCTTTATCAACATGTAACATAGAGACAATCAGTGTACATATTAAGATAAAGAGCAACAATATAGCATACTATCATGTCAAGAAAGAAAGTCTTCCCTATATATGTCTAAGCATCTACTACAATATACATCGTATGTACAGTAATGGCCTCTAGGGCATACATATAACCAACAATCTCCCACTTGCACTAAGGCCATGTGTTGTGGTATCACATACCCAACAATTAGCTGTGGTTGAAGTATCTCATACTCAACCATCCCATAAATGTCTCTACTTAGAAAAAGGCCTTTGTGAGTGGATCCGCGCTGTCGTCCTCTGTGTCTACTCTCTTAACCTCGATCTCCCTGGAGATCAACCATCTCCATAATCAGGTGATACTGCCTAAGAATTATATCTGGATTTCAGATGGGACGGGGGGTTCCTTGGAAAAAGCCATAACTCCATTGTCACACAATGGTAAGAAAGAAGTTCATCTCATGAACTTATATATCCAGACTGCCTCTTTGGTAGCATCCTTGGTAACGATGTATCTTGCCTTTAATCTTCTAGTATGTCACGGTATCTAGCTTGGAACTCTTCCAATATACCGTCTCTCCACTGAGGGTAAAGACAATGCCTGCGATTGACATTCAGTCGTCCTTATCACCCTGGAACCTTTCCAGTGATTCTCCCCAGGATCGATTGATACCATCTCACTACAACTAGTGAGAATCCTTACATCTAATTAGATCTATCTCATAGATCCATAACCCAGGATTTAGGAGGTATCACCTTGATCCTATATGGAGAATCCTTGTGAGAAGCGGAGATTGACCGAGCGTAGCATAGGAAACTCCTTCCCTATCAAGAGTATGTCATCGACTTACTCTACGAGGATCACCACTATACTCCCTACTACCTTTTTGTATATACAAGGTTCATCTACCATTTTGATGAAGTCAAACTCTTTGACTACCACATCAAAACAGATGTTCCAACTCCGCGATGCCTGCTTTATCACATAAAATAACTTGCACACATTTCCGCTGCTCCCACGGTCTATGAAGCCCTCTGGCTGTGTACTTATAGACGCTCTCTTCCAAAACATCATTTAGAAAAGCAGTCATGACACCCAACCATAAGATATCGTAGTCATGGTATGTAGCAGTGGCAAGTAGGATCTGGATGGACTTAAGCATAGCTTTGAAAGTCTCAACTTTTCCATGTACACCAAGTAATCTTCTAAAGATATACTTGCTCCTGATGGGGATTTAACCCTTCAGATAAAGCAACCAAAGTCCATACTTTGTTGGTGTATAAGGATTCCATCTTAGATCACTAAGCATCCAGCCATTCTTACAGAGTCCCACTCCTGATGGCCAGCTCGAAACTAGTTGGGTCATCATCTCATGATGCAATTCTCGCTCCCACTGTCATAGAGAAAACCGAAGTATCTCTCAGGTGGGTGAGGAACCCTACTAGATTGGCGGAGAGGCTGAGCTTCGTTGGAAACTATTGAATCCTTTGGTTTTACCAAATCATCAGCTACAGTTTGTATAGCTGGAACTTTTTCCAGTTCTACCACATGACCACTAATTTCTTCACAAGAAATTCCCTTTCACAAAGGTGGTATGCTGAGAAACAAAACATCTTTTGTTTCTCAGTTTGGTAGAAGATATTCCCTTGCTAATGCTTGGGATATCCAACAAACTTCCACAAAACGGACTTTGCCTTGAGCTTGCCCGGATTATGCTTTTAGACATAGGCTGGACAACCCCAAATCTTAATAAATTTAAGATATGGGATCTTCCCATTCCATATCACATATGAAGTGGTAGGCAACTGATTTGATTTGAACCTTATTCAATAGGTATGCAGCTTCTCAAGTACATTACTCCCGAAAGGAAATAGGAAACTCAGTAGTACTCATTATAGAGCGCACCATATCAAATAGGGTGCGATTGCTCCGTCCCGATACACCGACGTGCTGTGGTGTATACGGAGGAGTAATGCTGAGAGAGAATCTCATCTCCTTTAGAATAGTCCAGGAATCCCGTGCTCTAGTATTTTCCTCCTTGATCTCATCAAAGGACATAATACTTTTACCCGTTTTTGGTTCTCTACTTCTAACTTATATTCTATTATTATCTCAAAAGTTTCGGACTTGTGTTTCAACAGGAACATATGTCTGAATCTTGAGAGATCATCAGTGAATGTAATGAAGTACAAAGAACCGGTCCTGCCATGTGTAGACAGGGGACCTTCATACATTAGCATGTATCAATCCCAAGAGTTCACTAACTCTTTCTCTGTTTCCAATAAACGGAGCTGTGGTCATCTTATCTTTGCGACATGACCGGCAAGTTACATAAGATGTAAATTCAAACAAATTTAAATATGCATCTAAATGTAACTTCAGCTAGTCGGGTCGCATTGATATGACCTAGTCTACAATGCCTCAAGAAGGATTCGTTCATTTCTGAACTCTTCCTCTTTGTGTGTTCTGTATACTAAGAACTGTAGTTTGATTTAGAACGGTAATGCTTTTAGATAACGTGCCTGAACCGATCAACACTTGATATAGGAAATGTTCAAAACATTATCCAATAATACAAAATTATATCCTTCTTTACTAATAAAGAGACTGATACGATGTTGTATATCAGGTTCGGTATCTAATAACATTCGTTCAGAATCAATGTATTCTGGTAATACAGGGTGATAACTACCAACAGACTTGGCTGCAACACTTGCACCGTTTCTATCTCATGAAATTTATCACCCATTCTCAGTTCTCTAACTATTTGTAGCCCATGTAACAAATTACATATGCAGGATCCTGATCCAGTATCTCATACCCAGAACGTAAAGAATACTGAGAAACAGTTCTGTGTAATGAACACACCCGAAGATGATGCATCAACATACACTTTCTTCATTTGGGCAGCATGGGAAATTTGGTATTCCCCAATTTCCTGCTCTGTCTTATAACAATTATAAGTTGGAGCGGGACCAACATTCCCTAGCACAGTATAACAAGCGGGTTCGGTCAATACATCCGTATTATTATCTTGATTAAGGCGTGATATGGTCGCTACCTGGAGAGAGAGAGAGAAGAAAACACTCAGCGTGCGCTTTTACAAGATTAGATTGGTTATCAATTTATCTAATCAGGATGTCTCCCACTGTTTTAGTCAAATCTTCCTTCAAACCCTAAAAGGAAAGACTAGACGGGATTAATTACACTATACAAGTTTGCCAATCATTCAGCTAGGCTAGTGCCGGTACTTTGAGGGAGGTTCCCCGTGCTTTCGCACGGACCTAATTAAAGTAAACCTCGTTTTCCCAGGGGCGTAACCCCGTTGACACCTTTCTAGACACCTACTTGATCGGCTAATTGTAATATGTAAATCTCTCCCAGGAGTAACTCTTACTCGCAGCGGGTATCGGGATCCAACTATCTCATAGAAGGTATGCAATCTCATTGCAAATTTCAACACTTGAAATTCCCAATAAAATTTTACCCCTAGCAGCTATATGACCTTAACATGGTCAACAAATCATAAGTGCTAGTCAAGTTCAACCCGTCATTTCCCGATTGAATTAAACCCACCCGCACGACCCTTAACATGGTCAACAAAGTCGCACGACTACCTAAATCCAATCGCATCATATGCTTATACAGACAAGCACTAATCAGCTACCGCAAACTACGCCTTAACATGGTCAACAAACGTAGCACGTGTAGGGTTCCTAGGCACGCTAATGAGGTCTCGCAAGGCATCAACCATGCCAATTTCAAATTTTAGGGGTGCCGAGAAACCCTAATACGGATCGTTGGCTAGAAGTTTAGGCGACAAAGCAACTAGTTAACTACCTTAACTTAGAGTACGGAAATACAACCTTTGTAGATCCGGTCCTCCACCTCCATAGCTCCGCAATAAAGTCTCCTCGCTGTCCAAATGGAATCCCGGGCTCTAGCGTCGGCTTCATCGGAGAAAAAGCGGGCTAGGTCATCGACAACGATGCCGAAGATGATCTACGTCGAGGCATCGCTAGATCAAGCTCCAACTTCACCAAGTCATGAAACTTGTGAAGAAAACACACTCTACTACTTGGCAAGAGGTAGAGGATGAAGAAAGAGGAAGTGGGTTCACTTTAGAATTGGATTTCTCACTCTTTTCATCAAGTTGCCATTGATGAGGCAAGCTTTTTCTTCAAGAAGAAGATGAAGAAGAAGAAGATAATAATATGATAAGTTAATTCAAAATCAAAAGTAAATGAATACTTCTCATAATAATAACCATGGTCAAGTGTAGAGAATAAATCATGGTTAGTGGGAATGGTTAGGGTTAAGCATGGAGACAAAATGGTCACTTGGTCAAAGCTTCATGAAGCTTCAACATGCATCCAAAGAAAGCCACCATTTTGCATTATGCTAAATATTTTTCCAAAAAGAATAAATAGATAAATAAATGAGAAAAGGAAATGAAACCCTAACAACTTAAGTAACCATGGTTTAATTCTTTACACAAACCCAAACTAGCATGTATCATCAAACATGATACAATCTTGTGCACAAAAAATATATCATATATACAATGTGCACAAACAAGTGAGAAAATCCATTTAAAGTGAACCAATACTAGTTAATGCAAAGTAGTATATCAAATATATAATTATACATTAAATCATTAAATCAACACTTGATTTAACGATCCGGTCATATCGCATATAACCGACTAGTATCCAATGTATTGGCTTATCGAATCAATCCTTGATTCGATAACTAGGTTATATCGCATACAACCATATCGATACATTCATCGCGAGAATGGAATACGGTATCACATACACGCATTATTCTCGGTCTTGCACATATCTCATATGCGCTCCTATTTCGTTTCGCTTGAGCCAGGAAACCTCTGTGTAGGACTCTAAAGACTCGTCAATACGCCGGCAGTAGGTGATGATCATATCAAACACCCACAAGCCGCAAGCGGTCTGCTAAACGTAACGGCCACCCGGGTATTGAGCGATCAGAAGATCGACGAGCAAGCCCGCTCACACTCCAGTGAATCCAACCAGTAACACTACCGTACAGTCCGGTCTGATCGTCCGATATGTCGCATATCTCGCCTAGGGGTGGTAAACGTCAGACCCCAATAGCTCGATAAGTCGTGTCGATATGAGGTCTATAACAATTCAAGAAACTACTGGTAACACTTACCAGTAGATCTCAGCAACCCTGGCCAGGGATTTCCGGTTATAGCCAATCGAACACAGCGCAACATCAACTCCCTATACCGGGAGAGACGAATCCCCTCCTATCGCTCATTGCCCCTATGTGATTCGGGACTGTACCCAAAAACCACCGTTTTGCACGCCCTCTTGGACGTGGTAAGGTAGAAATCAAAGTACAGTGGGAACCACACAAGACTCTACGACGATCTCGGGTCAACAGACTACTCTGTACCAGTGTCACCAGAGAACTGCCATCTGACGTAAGGTATAATACCAACTGGGAGTTCTCGGCGAGTCCGTCCAGTATACCCAGTCTCCACTGAGCACCCTTATATCATCTCTGATGTCAAACACCAATGGATATGGGATCATCCATCACCCATCTGTATGGGTCGAGAAGGTATACGCTAGTCTACTCTGGTATATCGATGCCCCGTCTCGATACACCCACGACTAGGGACCTTGAAGGATGTACTTATGGACTACCATGTCCCCACTAGTATGATCCGCATCATAGTCCAGATAGTCAAGTACACATCCTAAGGGCTTTACCAACATGTAACAGAGAGACAATCAGTGTGCACGTTAAGGTAAAGAGTAACCAGATAGCATACTATCATGTCGAGCAAGAAAGTCCTCCCTATATATGTCCCAGCATCCACTACAATATACATCCAATGTACAGTAATGGCCTCTAGGGCATACGTATAACTAACAATCTCCCACTTGCACTAGGGCCATCTGATAGCAGTGGTTGTAGTATCTCATACTCAACCATCCCATAAAAATCACTCTCTGGGAATAGGCCTTCGCGAGTGGATCCGCCATGTTGTCCTCTGAGTCTACTCTCCTAACCTTGATCACCCTGGAGATCAACCATCTCCATGATCAGGTGACACTGCCTTAGAATATGTCTGGATCACTGATGGGACGGACGTTCCTTGGCATAAGCCACAACCCCATTGTCTTACAATGGTTGGAACATAGTTCATCTCATGAACCAATATACACCTAAACAGCCTCTTTGGTAGCATCTTAAGTAGCGATGTATCCTGCCTTTATCGTCTAGTATGTCACGGTATCTAGCTTGGAACTCTTCCAACACACCGTCCCTTTACTGAGGGTAAGGACAATGCCTGTGACTGACACTCAGTCGTCATTATCACCCTGGAACACTTCCAGTGATTCTTCCCAGGATCGATTGATACCATCTCACTACAACTAGTGAGTATCCTAATATCCAATTAGATCTATCTCATAGATCCAAAATCCAGGATTTAGGAGGTATCATTTTGATCCTATATGGAGAATCGTTGTGATAGGCGGAGATTGATCGAGCGTAGCATAGGAAACTCTTTCCCTATCAATAGTATGTCATCCACGTACTCTACGAGGATCATCACCATACTCCCTACTACCTTTTTGTATATACAAGGTTCATCTACCATTTTGATGATGTCAAACTCTTTGACTACTTCATCAAAAACAGATGTTCCAACTCCGCGATGCCTGCTTTATCCTATAAAGCATCTTGCATCAAGTTTCCGCTGCTCCCACTGTCTACGAAGCCCTCTGGCTGTGTACTTATAGGCGCACTGTTCTAAAACATCATTTAGAAGAGCAGTCATGGCACCCAACCGCCAGATATCGTAGTCATGTTACGTAGCCGTGGCAAGTAGGATCTGGATGGACTTAAGCATAGCTACTTGAAAAGGTTTCATCATTATCCATGCCTGGTTGATGACGAAAACCTTCAACAAATCTAGCTTTGAAAGTCTCAACTTTTCCATCTACACAAAGTAATCTTCTCAAGATATACTTGCTCCTGATGGGGATTTAACCCTTCAGATATAGCAACCAAAGTCCATACTTTGTTGGTGTATGAGGATTCCATCTCAGTTCACTAAGCATCCAGCCATTCTTACAGAGTCCCACTCCTGATGGCCAGCTCGAAACTAGTTGGGTCATCATCTTAGGATGCAATCCTCGCTCCCACTGTCATAGAAACCGAAGTATCTCTCAGGTGGGTGAGGAAACCTACTAGATCGGCGGAGAGGCTGAGGTTTGTTGGTTACTATTGAATCCTTCGGTTCTACCAAATCATTTGCTGTAGTTTGTATAGCTGAAACACTTCCAGTTCTACATAACTTACCTTACCTCGAGCTTGTCCGGATTTTGCTTTCAGACATAGGCCGGACAACCCCAAATCTTAACTAGCTTAAGACATGGGCTCTTCCCTTTCCATATCACATATGAAGTGGTAGGTTACTGATTTGATTCGAACCTATTCAATAGGTATGCAGCTTCTCAAGTGCATAACTCCCAAAAGGAAATAGGTAACTCAGTAGTACTCATCATAGAGCACACCATATCAAATAGGGTGTATCTGCTCCGCCCCGATATACCATCGTGCTATGGTGTATACAGAGGAATAATGCTGAGAGAGAATCTCATTCTCCTTTAGAATAGTTCTGGAATTCCGTGCTCAAGTATTCTCCTCCCTGATCACATCAAAGGACATAATACTTATACCCGTATTTTGGTTCTTTACTTCTCGCTTATATTCTGTGAATATCTCAAAAGGTTCAGACTTGTGTTTCAACAGGAACATATGTCTGAATCTTGAGAGATTATCAGAGAACGTAATGAAGTACAAAGAACCATTCTTGGCATGTGTAGACAGGGGACCTACATACATCAACATGTATCATCCCGAGAGTTCGTTAACTCTTTCTCTGTTTCCCGTAAACGGAGCTATGGTCATCTTATCTCTGTGACATGACTGGCAAGTTTCACAAGATGTAAATTCAAACTGATTTAAATATGCATCTAAATGTAACTTTAGCTAGTCGGGTCGCATTGATATGACCTAGTCTACAATACCTCAAGAAGGATTCGTTCATTTCTGAACTCTTCCTCTTTTGTGTGTTCTGTATACTAAAGAACTGTAGTTTGATTTAGAACATCAATGCTTTCAGATAACGTGCCTGAACCGATCGACTTTTGATATAGGAAATGTTCAAAACATTATCCAATAATACAAAATTTTATCATTTCTTTACTGATAAAGAGACTGATATGATTTTGTATATCAGGTTCGGTATCTAATAACATTCGTTCAGAATCAATGTATTGATAATACAGGGTGACAGTGACCAACAGACTTGGCTGCAACTCTTGCCCCGTTTTCTGCCTCATGAAACTTATCACCCGTTCTCAGTTCTCTACCTATCTGTACCCCTATGTAACATCTTATATAAGCGGGATCCTGATCCGGTATCATATACCCAGGACGTAAAGGACACTGAGAAACAGTTCTATATAATGAACACACCCGAAGATGATGCATCAGCATGCACTCTCTTCGTTTGGGCGGCACTGGAATTCTGGTAATCCCCAATTTCCTGCTCTGTCTTATAACAATTATAAGTTGGAGCGGGACCAATGTTCCCTAGCTCAGTATAACAAGTGGGTTCGGTCAATATTCCGTATTATTATCTTGATTAAGGCGTGATATGGTCGCTACCTGGAGAGAGAGAGAAGAAAACACTCAGCGTGCGCACTTGCAAGAATAGATTGGTTATTATTTTATCTAATCAGGATGGCTCCCACTGGTTTTTATCAAATCTTCCTTCAAACCCAAAAAGAAAAGACTAGCCGGGATTAATTACACACTACAAGTTCGCCAATCTTTCAGCCAGGCCAGTGTCGGTACTTTGAGGGAGGTCCCCCGTGCTTTCGCACGAACCTAATTAATGTAAACCTCGTTTTCCCAGAGGCGTAACCTCGTTAACACCTTTCTAGACGCCTACTTGATCGGCTAATTGTAATGTGTAAAACTCTCCCAGGAGTAACTCTTACTCGCAGCGGGTATCGGGATCCAACTATCTCATAGAAGGTATGCAATCTCATTGCAAATTTCAACACTTGAAATTCCCGATAATATTTTGCTCCTAGCGTCCTATGGCCTTGACGCAGGCCAACAAACCATAGTGCGCTAGTCAAGTTCAACCCGTCATTTCCTGATTGAATTAAACCCACCCGCACGACCCTTGACGCAGGCCAACAAAGTCGCACGACTACCCTAATCCAATCTGCATCATATGCATAAACAGATAAATACTAGTTAGCTACCGCACACTACGCCTTGACGCAGGCCAACAAACATAGCACGAATACTAACTACCATTTATCTGAAATGACGGAGGGCTACGACAGGTTTTTCGGAAAACCTATTGCGTAATGAACTTGATATCGTTGTAGAATCAAATGATTTTGAAAATGGAGTGTTTTTGAGGCTTTTCTAGTTTTGCTAAAGGAGTCACTCCCGGTGAAGGGATCGTCGGTCCTTTCCTCGTCGAATGAGGTGCGGGATATATCATATATATCACTGTGCAAAGCAAAAACACTTAAAAGCAATCAAAAGACAAACCGAGTGTGTAGCATCTGCCAGTTTTTGCTAAAGGAGTCACTCCCGGTGAAGGGATCTCGGTCCTTTCCTCATCGAATAAGGTGCAGGATATATCACATATACCGCTATGCAAAGCAAGAACTGTAGCTACCTGTTTTATTTTGAAATTCGATTCTACAACATCTTAGGTTTCTTTTACTTTCATTAATCACATTAATGAAGTCCCATCATTTAATTACCTAAACATCACAGATAAATACGACGTACACTTATGCCATCCGCATTCGCCTCGATGTCCCCTCGTGCACCGTTAGGTTAGGTAACTAACGGCAGAGCAGGGCAGGGCTAGCACGGGTGTAAAACATAAGTAACGTCTATATAATATATCATATATAATATATAAAGTATCTATCACAGAACATCACATGATCATATCACAGATATCGCAGCAGAAGAAACATATGAAATATTGGATATACTAGGACGTCCGTGTTTTCAATACGAGCCAGTATAAAACACGGATTCCACGGTCACGATGAATAGCCAAACCCACACCCCTAGACCTCTACGAGAGCGGCAAGCAACCCTACCAATTCTAGAGTTAAGAGACCCGGACTCGACTCCTCGAGTTGGTCTCCCATTGGACTCCAGAACCCGGTTACTTGTGCCCTCCTCCTTGGGTCTATCCTAGTGCGGAAAAGTAAATAATATACAAAGGGTGACATCTTCCGCAACCTGGAAGTGCCCCAATGAAAGAATATTACATACAAGTTTTTACATGAATGAAAATGAAAAACACTCATCTCACATAAAAACCCCCGACTATTCAAACACGACGATCCAATATAACATATCGAGCAACACATAACATCACATGTCATCAACGTAAGTAAATATGCGCATCCCAATTGTCGTTGACATATAGCAACGAAACCGGCGATATCACATATTACAGTTACGGTCACAGAAAAGAAAGTGTAAAACTACAACAGTTGGAATCCGCAACCACCTCAGCCATCGCATGCCTGACCAAATGAATTTCTTAGACATCGCATGCCTAGCAATTATAAACCCCGCATTTTAGTCTCAAAATCGAAAACACTTTTCAATATCAAGTCCGGCAATTCAACAAGATTCCCGACATCCTGATCGAATGCTCGTCGCAAACTTCAATAGACAGCTGCACCCCCGATACCGTCGACGAAGTGCACCAAGGCGGAACACCGCTGCCGCGAGCACCCGAATGGATGCTTTCGGCGACGGGGTTCTCCTACAGTCACTTGGTCGGGGCTATGGCGTGAGGATGTCTATTAAGTTTACCCGGCGAGTATCCGCGTACGCTACGTGATTGCGACGGACTTTTGATCACATCAAAATTCCATGGCAACCGATCAAGTGAGGCTAAACGGCTATGTTTATAACATTCATTCAGTTATCTCATAACTACTTGTGAATTCCAATTATTGTATCACATTCCGGATAAGATAAAAATGTTAAACTTTCCGATCGAACAATCGAACACCCAAGTTTTCCTGAAACAGCTCAACACATGAAATAAGTCTAACAACATTCAGTTCGTGCCTCAGTACCAACGGTCCAGCCGTAGAAGGGTCAAGCCAACGCCTCACATGTGGCACGCCGTACTGCCCCAAACCCGAAGGTTCAAAGGGCAGTTCAAGACGGTCACATAATCGAGTTAAGGTTTGTTGTCTTCTAGAGGGACCATCGCGTTACTTGCACTATTTAGAACGTCGTTAAACTATGGAAAAATCCAACACATGGAAATTTCCCGACAGGGGAAAAATTGGGTATTTATATCCGGTCGAACTTTTTAACATATTCTGAAATTTATCCGGAAAGCCACATAGACAAAATCTGATACTCCGATCGAAACACCGAATCCCCAAAACAACCCCAGAAAATTCAACTCTTGAATAAAATTAAAACTTCCCAGAAAATCCAGCATGATAAAATAGGAGTTACTGTGCAAACAGGGGATGATGATGTCATCCTTTTGTCGCGGAACCGCCGCAGAAGTCATGCTTCTGCCGCGGTTCCGCCGCTCTTTGTACTGTTCATGAGTCAAATTTTGCACCGTAATTCTTATAATTCCCTGCTGAATTTTTAAAGCATTTTTAATGTGGAAAAATCCCAGTTTTTAGAAAAAGTCCAGAGAGCATGTTTCGGGTTAGGGTTTTGGTTCGATCGGCCTTCAAACTCCGTCTACGCATCGCCAAAGGCTCTAGCTAGGCTCTGATTCCACTGTAGGGTTTCTGGGCACACTAATGAGGTCTCGCAAGGCATCAACCATTTCAATTTCAAATTTTAGGGGTGCCGAGAAACCCTAATACGGATCGTTGGTTAGAAGTTTAGGCGACAAAGCAACTAGTTAACTACCTTAACTTAGAGTGCGGAAATACAACCTTTGTAGATCCGGTCCTCCACCTCCATAGCTCCGCAATGAAGTCTCCTCACTGTCCAAATGGAATCCTGGGCTCTAGCGTCAGCTTCATCGGAGAAAAAGCAGGCTAGGTCATCGACGACGATGCCCAATATGATCTACGTCGAGGCATCGCTAGATCAAGCTCCAACTTCACCAAGTCATGAAACTTGTGAAGAAAACACACTCTACTACTTGGCAAGAGGTAGAGGATGAAGAAATAGGAAGTGGGTTCACTTTAGAATTGGATTTCTCACTCTTTTCATCAAGTTGCCATTGATGAGGCAAGCTTTTTCTTCAAGAAGAAGATGAAGAAGAAGAAGATAATAATATGATAAGTTAATTCAAAATCAAAAGTAAATGAATACTTATCATAATAATAACCATGGTCAAGTGTAGAGAATAAATCATGGTTAGTAGGAATAGTTAGGGTTAAGCATGGAGACAAATGGTCACTTGGTCAAAGCTTCATGAAGCTTCAACATGCATCCAAAGAAAGCCATCATTTTGCATTATGCTAAATATTTTTCCAAAAAGAATAAATAGATAAATAAATGAGAAAAGGAAATGTAACCCTAACCACTTAAGTAACCATGGTTTAATTATTTACACAAACCCAAACTAGCATGTATCATCAAACATGATACAATCTTATGCACAAAAAATATATCATATATACAATGTGCACAAACAAGTGAGAAAATCCATTTAAAGTGAACCAATACTAGTTAATGCAAAGTAGTATATCAAATATATAATTATACATTAAATCATTAAATCAACACTTGATTTAACGATCCGGTCATATCGCATATAACCGACTAGTATCCAATGTATCGGCTTATCGAATCAATCCTTGATTCGATAACTAGGTTATATCGCATACAACCATATCGATACATTCATCGCGAGAATGGAATACGGTATCACATACACGCATTATTCTCGGTCTTGCACATATCTCATATGCGCTCCTATTTCGTTTCGCTTGAGCCAGGAAACCTCTGTGTAGGACTCTAAAGACTCGTCAATACGCCGGCAGCAGGTGATGATCATATCAAACACCCACAAGCCGCAAGCGGTCTGCTAAACGTAACGGCCACCCGGGTATTGAGCGATCAGAAGATCGACGAGCAAGCCCGCTCACACTCCAGTGAATCCAACCAGTAACACTACCGTACAGTCCGGTCTGATCGTCCGATATGTCGCATATCTCGCCTAGGGGTGGTAAACGTCAGACCCCAATAGCTCGATAAGTCGTGTCGATATGAGGTCTATAACAATTCGAGAAACTACTGGTAACACTTACCATTAAATCTCAGCAACCCTGGCCAGGGATTTCCGGTTATAGCCAATCGAACACAGCGCAACATCAACTCCCTATACCGGGAGAGACGAATCCCCTCCTATCGCTCATTGCCCCCATGTGATTCGGGACTGTACCCAAAAACCACCGTTTTGCACGCCCTCTTGGACATGGTAAGGTGGAAATCAAAGCACAGTGGGAACCACACAAGACTCTATGACGATCTCGGGTCAACAGACTACTCTGTACCAGTGTCACCAGAGAACTGCCATCTGACGTAAGGTATAATACCATCTGGGAGTTCTCGGCGAGTCCGTCCAGTGTACCCAGTCTCCACTGAGCACCCGTATATCATCTCTGATGTCAAACACCAATGGATATGGGATCATCCATCGCCCATCTGTATGGGTCGAGAAGGTATACGCTAGTCTACTCTGGTATATCGATGCCCCGTCTCGATACACCCATGACTAGGGACCTTGAAGGATGTACTTATGGACTACCATGTCCCCACTAGTATGATCCGCATCATAGTCCAGATAGTCAAGTACACATCCTAAGGGCTTTACCAACATGTAACAGAGAGACAATCAGTGTGCACGTTAAGGTAAAGAGTAACCAGATAGCATACTATCATGTCGAGCAAGAAAGTCCTCCCTATATATGTCCCAACATCCACTACAATATACATCCAATGTACAGTAATGGCCTCTAGGGCATACGTATAACTAACAGCACGAATACTAACTAGTACTTATCTGAAATGACGGAGGGCTACGACAGGTTTTTAAGAAAACCCTTTGCGTAATGAACTTGATATCGTTGTAGAATTGAGTGATTTTAAATGAAATATTTTTGAGGCCTTTTCTAGTTATGCTAAAGAGGTCACTCCCGGTGAAGGGATCGTCGGCTCTTTCCTCATCGAATAAGGTGCAGGATATTTCACAAATATCACTATGCAAAGCAAAAACTATAGAAACAATCAAAAGACAAACCGAGTTTGTAGCATCTGCTAGTTTCGGTAAAGAGGTCACTCCCGGTGAAGGGATCTCGGCTCTTTCCTTATCAAATAAGGTGCTGGATGTTCTACAAGTAACACCGCTATGCATAGCAAGAACTAGAGCTACCAGTTTTTAAGACAAGTTTCTACAACATCTTTAGGTTTCTTTTAGTTTCATTAATCTCATTAATGAAGTCCCATTTTATTATGCTTCACAAGCATCACATTTGAAACGAAATCTGCTATATAACATATATCTCATATATATAATATAAACATACGTCTCTGGCAGTAATATGATCTCATCACAGAACATTGCAGCAGAAGAACATATATGAAATATTGGATATATCAGGACGTCCGTGTTTTAATACGAGCCTGTATAAAACATGGATTCCACGGTCGCGATGAATAGCCAAACCCACATCCCTTGACCCCTACGAGAGCGGCAACCAAAACTGCCAATTCTAGGGTTAGGAGACCTGATTGAAACGATTTCCGATTGTGTGTGTTTATCAAATTTTATAGAAATCACAACAAAAAATATTTTGACCGCTATCAATAATGGTGTCGAATGTAGCGCGTTAGTAAGTGTGGATCGTCCACAGGGAAAGTGTAATCGTTCGGGTTTCGAATTAGATGAGTTGAAACTTTAAAGAAAAGAAAAGAAAACAATTCATGATTTGTAATTGAATTTCAAGAATTAGGAAATCTAGATCTAATAACAAGAAAACGATAAAATCAAGAATTGAGATGTTTGTGATGATTTCCAAACCAAATATCAAGAATCGAAGTGAGGCTCGAAGGAATCGATCGGATCTATAGATGTGATGAAATCTAGTGATTACGTATTCTTATCCATCGATGAGTTGATACTAGATCGATGATGATCGACGAGAATCAGGGATTTCTTGTGAAACTAGGGTTTCATCATCTATCGCTTGTTCCTTCGTCGATATCATTCACATTCTAGCCTCTAGTAAATTCAAGAATCGATCGTGGATCCCTAATTTCGAGCGATCACAATCAAGAAAGCATCGCAACGAAACTAGGTCGTCGATTCTTCAATTTGCTAGTGTTTACAAAACTCGTAGGACTTAAGAATCGTTTTAAGATTTGTTACATCATCATTCTATTGATCGTCTCGACTCCTTTACGAGTGGAGTTTTACTCAAACATCACAACAAGAATCACAATCACAAATTGAGATCGAATCATGATGCAAGAATTTAAAGAAAGCAAGATTAAAGAATTTCACCTTTATTTATATCAACAATTCCGTTACAAATCGCTCAAGAACTACAAGAGGAAGAACTCGATCGTCGATTTGGCTTCGCTCGTCTCCTTGAGTCGCGGATCGGCTTGGATCACTTGCTCGATTGAAGATCGGCTCCGCTCCTAAAAGGTTGAAGGCTTCTTGCTTGAATGTTACTCGGGATCTTGAATTTGGATTGGATTTAGAATTAGGGCTACAAGATGTGTCACTCAACTTGTAGATGGAAGAAGAATAGAGAATGAAGAAGAAGAAGACCCTAGATCTAGGCTCTCTTTTATAGAACATCCAAAACCATAGATCTAGGATTTCAAATTTGAATTTCCCTCCAAAAGTTTGTTAAGGAGAGCCTTCTAGAAATAGTTTGTTAAGCCGAGCATTCTAGATGTGGCCACGTGGCAAATCTGGAGTCTTCTGGAAGCTTGGTCCGTTATATGAAGACACGTGCAGAAATTGGAGCAACTAAAGCCATCAAGCCGCCACGGAACCGCAGCGCAAGCGGGCTCCCACCGCGGAACCGCGGCGCTTGTGAAGCCTTAGGGCTTGGGTCTTCTGGTAATTGTTTGGGCTGACTTATGGGCCTTTATCTGATATGTTGAATTTTATTTTTCCCTTTAGATTGCTACCAGATCTCAAAACATGGAGTTGGTGTATTTTTGATTAGCTCTTTTTCCAATTTTGGCTTTGTTCCTGCAATTTCCTGCACAATTTCTCGAGACAAGAGTTGCGCTATACAAGAATGATGCGATATCATGATAAACACACAATTTCCCTAAAAGTGCCGGTTTTAAAGTCTAACACATGCAATCTGGTATTTCAGAGATGTTTTGCTATTATGTGCAATATGAATACTGAACACTTCTAGATGAGTGCAAATGATAGGGAAATTGCCGTGTTAAAAATGCAGTATTTTCGACTGATCAAGAACCGGTTTCAACTCCTCGAGATGGTCTCCCTCTGGACCCCAGAACCCGGTTACTTGTGCTCCCCGCCTTGGGTCTATCTAATGCGGAAAAGTAAATAATATACAATGGTGACATCATCCTCAGCCCGGAAGTGCCCCAATAAAAGAATATTACATACAAATGAATTTTACATGAATGAAAAAGAAAAACTCTCATCTCACATAAAACCCTCGACTATTCAGACGCGACGATCCAATATAACATATCACAGCAACACATAATATCTTATATCATCAACGTAAGCAAGTATGCATATTCCGATCTTCGTTGATGTATAGCAACGAAGCCGGTGATACACCACATACTACGCTTACGGTCGCAGAAAAGAAAGTGTAAAACTACAACAGTTGGAATCCGCAACCTCCTTAGACATCGCATGCCTAACCAAATGAATTCCTTAGACATCTCTTGCCTAACAATTATAAACCCTGCATTTTAGTCTCATTATCAAAAACTCTTTTTCAATATCAAGTCGGACAATTCAACAAGATTCCCGACATCCTGATCGAATGCTCGTCGCAAACTTTAGTAGACGGCCGCACCCCCGCATGCCGTCGACGAAGTGCACTAAGGCGGAACACCGCTGCCGCGAGCACCCGAACGGATGCTTTTAGCGATGGGGTTCTTCTACAGTCACTTGGTCGGGGCTATGGGGCGTGGCTGTCTGTTAAGTTTACCCGACGAGTATCCGCGTACGCTACGTGATTGCGACGGGCTTTTGATCACATCAAAATTCCATGGCAACCGATCATTTGAGACTGAACTGCTAGATTTATAACATTCAAATTAGTTATCTCATAACTACTTGTGGATTCCAAATATTATATCACTTTCCAGATAAATAGACAATGTTAAACTTTCTGATCGAATAATCAAACACCCAAGATTTCCTAAATAGCTCAACACTTAAGCGGAGTTCAAAAAATATCCATCACATGCCACAGTACCAATGGTCCAACCGTAGAAGGGTCAAGCCAACAACTCACATGTGGCACGCCATACTGCCCCAAACCCTAAGGTTTAGATGCAGTTCAAGACGGTCACATAATCGAGTTAAGGTTTGTGTTCTTCGAGAGGGTCCACCGCGTTACTTGCATGATTTTCCGGAAGTTTCAGACTCGAGGAAAAATCCAACTTTTGAAAAAATTTCCGACAGGGGAAAAAGTGAGTTATTGATATTCGTTCGAACTTTTTAACAGTTTCTAAAATTATCCGGAAAAACTAAACAAAGTTAAATTATCCGATCGAATCAACGAGTCCCCAATACAACCCAGAAAACTCAACACTTGAGTATGATTAAAAATTTCCAGAAGAATCAGGATGTACCTACGGTCGTTACTGTATGAAAACTATCCCTCAATCTACAGTACCTGCCGCAGAACCGCCGCCAATAGCCTGGTTTGGCCGCGGTTCCACGGCGCTTTAGTATATTTAGGGGGTCGTTTTTCACAATAATTCCTAAAATACCATGCTGATTTTTTTGAGTATTTTCAATATGGAAAAATCAACAGTTTTGAAAAATTTCCAGAAACTAGGGTTTTACGGGTATTCGGAGTTCGATCGGACTTTAAACTTTGCCTAGACTTCTCCTAAAGCTTTAGCTTGGCTTTGATACCACTTTAGGGATGCTAGGCACTGCCATAAGGGTCTACGAGGCATGAACCATGCCCGATTTAAAATTTAGCCCTGCCGAACAACCCTTAACAAGATCTTTATACAAGAGATTAGGCGAAAACAAGCATATTAAACACTTTAACACTAAGTGAGAGGGATTACAACCTTTGTGTTGGATATAGTGCCCTCAGAGTCAATTATTGGATCACAGGCACGTGATTACAATGATTGAGAGAGGACCTGTCCCAGCAAGACAGTCTTACTCGAGATGATAGTATGCTATCTGGTTTACCTTTATCATCGTGTACTGCTTTAGGTGACCTGACAGGTCACTATTGCACGTTGATAGAGCCCCTAGGATTCTTGCTTGACCACCAGCAGTATGAGGGCGATCATATAAGTGGGAGCTGGGGGTCTATAAGCATATCCTTAAATGGTCCCTAGTCGTGTGAGTTTCGAGACAGGGCATCGATACTCCAGAGTAGACTAGTGTATACAGTCGAGACCCCGACGAGGGGCGGTGGCCGGTCTCACAAGCCACTGGTGTCAGTTGGATCACCTAAGATGTATACAGGTGCTCATTGGGTTATGAGTACACCGGACAGGACTCGCCGGGAACATGCTAGTTGGTCATATACCAGACGTCAGATGGCTGTTCCCTGGTGACATGTGTACAGGTTAGTTCATCGACCTGGGGATCGTCATTTGTCTCGTGTGAGTTCCCACTGTACTTTGATTACTACCCTACCACAGCTCAAAGGAGTCGTGCAAACAGGTTTTAGTTGGGTACAGTCCCGAGCCACATGGAGGCAGTGAGCGCATCTTCAGGGGTTTGTCTCTCCCGGTATTGGGGGTGAGGTCGCGCTGTGTCTAGGAGAGCCATTACACGAAGCCCTTGGCCGAGGCAAGGAGATTTACTGGTAGGTATTCCAGTAGTATCTCAAGGTGGTCTGGGCTACACTCCGACATTACTTGTACCGCTTTTGGGGGTCTGACTTTTACCAACCCCCTAGGCCCGCCATGCGATACTCATAGACGAACGGACCAGACTGTACGGATATTGTCACTGACAGGCTCAGTAGGGTTGTCGGGCTGAGTTCGCTCACAGACGTCCCTTTTAGTCAATACCTGGTAGCCCGTTACGTATTGGCTTATACCTCTGACGTGCTAGTGGTTAAATCCACAACCAAGGTGTTGACGAGTCTTTAGAGTCCCACACATTCAGTTACTCAGCTTTCGGGCGAAAGGTTGTAGAGGCCGTATAGAGATATGGCAAGGTCCGATCAGATACGTGCGGTATTGCACGGATCAGGATCGGACAGTTTGTACTATAGGCCGTATGGTAATATGGCAGGGTTCGATCAGATACGTGCGGTATTGCACGGATCAGGATCGAACAGATATTACTAGCCGGTTTTGGTATAAGCCGGATCCTAGTATAGTACAGTGTAGATTTTGTCTCATTGCATTTGTATTTCGGTCGAAATACAGATGCGGGTGTGTATGCACAGTATCGGGGTTTTCCTGTAATTTATTACGGGACCAGTTTTCTGGAGTTGCCAGTTTGCTTTCCGTTTCGGCCAATTTCCTTTGTATCGTTCATTGGCCGAAGATTGGTGGAGGAGGGCTTATTTGCATTGTTGCAAATAAGTGTTTGTGGAGGGGGTTCCTTGCATATTTCCTTGTATCATGATGGTGCACCATTCTTTTGACCTTGACTTCTTCTTTCATGATTGCTTGACTTTGTGAGCAATCATGGTTGTAGTAGGTGGGTTTTTGGAGTATGGGTTTGTTTTGGTGATCATTGCTTTTCATGATAACCATTCCTCTCTCTCTCTCTTGCTTGATATGAGAATGGCTCCCATTTTTGATACACTCTCTCCACTCTCTCATTTCTCTTGACCACCATTTACATGGCCGGCCACTAGGGGGAGGGGACTGTCCAAAATTCTTGGGGTGGGATTTTTATCATTCTAGCTTTGTAAAATCCTACATGTTTCATCTCCACAAGCCCATATCATTTCCTCCACCAAAAGGCAATTCCTACAACCCCAAATGAGACTTGCTCACAAGATATTCTACAGCATTTCTTGGGCACGTCGACTAGCCAGCTTCGTGCCCGAGTTGCCTCGGCATTGAGGTGGGAGCCCGTAAAAGAAGTAGGCGATGTGGTGCACTTTCGGCGACGAGGAGGAGACGGGACATTCCGCAGGAGATCGGGACGACGATGAGAAGACCGGAGGACTCGGATCTGTCGGTATATCTCTCTTCCCCATCTTGTTGATTGCTAGGACTAGTTAGTGGTTCGATCCGGGTATTAGTGCGCGGCGGTTTGCCAGTTCAAGAACATTTAAGTTTATCACCGCTTCCGCATTTGGCCGTCGGATCGACGGCCGGGGCGCCGCCGTGCACTTACAGTGGTATCAAAGCCTCGCCATTAACTTAGTCTAGCTTGGTTTAATGTGTTTTGCATTTCCGATCGACCAAAATTCCAAAATCTACATTTTTCAAAGCGACAGTTTTCTGTTGAAATTTTTTGGTCTCCAAAAATTTTTTCAGGTTGTATAAAATTGAAGTACTGGAGACCACTAGGCTACTGTAGAAATTCGACAGGGTGAATCGACAGTGGAGGCGCGGAACCGCGGCCAAAACCCCTTTTGGGCCGCGTTTCCGCCGCTCACTGTGGAGATCCCTGCACCAAATTTCTACAGTGTCTTTGTGGGCTTAAAATATGGGTTTTGGAATATTAATTTTGGGCCCAGAATTTCTTGATGTGCTACAGTAGTACTTGGGGGCCCACTTGTTAAAGTTTGATCGATCGGATATTTTAAACACATTATTTCACAGTATTTACATTATATCTGCGACCGTGAATGTCACTCGATCGGTAAATCCGGTCTAACTGCTATAGCCCGGTTAGACGGATTTGCGAACGTGACTTTCACGTTGATGTTCTGTTTTTGCTGTAATGTTGCGGATCGGTCGTGGGGGATAGCCTGGATGCAATGCTAGTACAGTTTTTGTTGTATTATGTACATTTGATATTGCGGGGCGAGCGTCCGACATGTGGACTGCCGTCACTGCCTGATTGTATTATTATTTTGGGGCACGGCCAGGTTGCGGTCGATGTACCCGTTGTATGTATATTTTACTTTCTGTACTAGGATTACCCCGCGGAGGGGTGCACGGATAGCCGGGTTCTAGAGGGCAGCAAGCCCGCATCTCATGGCATTGGGACGGAGGGGGCTTCACTCTAGGATTGGCGGGCTATTCGCCGCACTCGTAGGGGGTACAGGTTGACCCAGGAGGGGTGCCTAAGTTGCCGGATTCCGTGAAGTGCCGGGTGGTCCATTCACGGTGCTGAAGGGGGCTGCCTCGCTTCAGGTTTTGGCGGGTGACTTGCCGCGCCCGTAGGGGTCTAGGATTTCATTGCACAGGCTATCCACACGACCAGGGGAACGTCGGGTTTCAGCGGCTCTGTGAAACCCGGGGATCCCAGATATCTGTATTGTTTCTGTGATGCTGTACATTTTCTGTGATGTTGCATTTCTTTTCACGCCTTGAGCGAAATATAATATATTGGTATATATATTAGTAGATGTTGTATATGTTTTGCATCCGCGCTAGTCCAGTCCCCGCTCTGTCGTTAGTTAGCTAACCTAACGGGTAATGACGGGACCCAGTGGCGAATGCGGATGGCATATACGTACGTCATATTATTTTCGTTCTTTGTGGTGTGATCAATTGATGGGACTGCGTTGATTCGGATCAATGCAAGTTAAAAAACAAACCTAATCTGATGTTGTTGGAACACCTTTTCAAAAGCTGTTATTGCAAGGACGTTCACTTTTGTTTTGCATCGTGATATTCAGTTGGAATATCCTGCTCCTCAGTCGACGAGGCAAGGGCCGAGATCCCTTCACCGGGAGTGACCCCTTGGACAAAAGTTTGCGTCAGGGCAATAACTTCACTATAGCCGATTACTTTTGCTTTGCACTGTGGTATTCAGTTGGAATATCCTGCACCCCATTCTACGGGGAAAGAGCCGAGATCCCTTCACCGGGAGTGACCTCTTTAGCGAAGGTTTTCGTCACTATATTTTTAAAAGCTATCAGTTCCTTCAACGATATCAAGTTCACTACGTTAAAGGTTTTCGCCAGAAACCATTCGTAGCCCTCTGTCGTTTCAGACGGGTAGCACGTAGTATTCATGCTATGTTTGTTGGCCTTCGTCAAGGCATAGTGTATGGTAGCTGCTTGTTGCCTTTCTGCAGCATAGATAGATGCGTTGGTTTGGGACAGTCGTATAGCCATGTTGGCCTTCGTCAAGGGCTTGTGCGGGTGGGTTCAAATCAACCTGGAGAATGACGGGTAGAACTTGACATGTGACTTATGATTTGTTGGCCTTCGTCAAGGTCATAAGAGCATGGGGCAGAAATCACATTGGGAGTTTCAAAAGAACTGAAACTTGCCAGATATGCGCATACCTTCTGGAGTGTGATACCGTGAGCGGATTCCGTCACGTTATCATGCGATGATAGTTGGATCCCGATTTCCACTGATGAGTTAGTTTACTCCTCGGGTGACCCCGACTAATTCTTCTTTCAGGTTTGGAGGAGAATTTGAGGTACAGTGGGAGGATTCCAGATTAGATAAATTGGTAACGATTCTGATCTAGGTTAGAGTGCACGCTGAGTGTTTCTTTTCTCTCTCTCTTCGGCGGCGACCATTGACCCGACCCTGAGACTATGACTTAGTGACCAAGTTAACCGAACCTTCTTAACACTGGCTTTTGGATTGTCAGAGTTGCATACCTCATTGCCACTCCTACTTTTACCCTTTTCTCCAGGACACCCCGTATTACTACGAACGTCCACTTCCATTGGACAAAACCATCGTATGGTTAGATACGAACTCGAGGGAATTTATTCGAGGATGGTTTCCGGTTCTGGAGAAAACGGATAGGATTATTCAGTTGTCTTTTCCTTTTACCTTCTCTCAAGTTGTGAGTACTCCTTGGTTTAGGGGATAGTACACCTATTACGCAAATTGGATATTCTTCTTCAAAACCTTAGGCTGGTGCCGACCGGTAGGGAATGAAGAAAACCAATTAGCCTAACGATGGTGTACAGAAGGTATTAAGTTCAGACAAACCAAGGTATTAGTAAGAGGGCAAAGTAAATTGCAACAGATATTCACGACCAAACCAAGTATTCGTTCGCCAATCCTAAATCACCTTTGTATTTCTCCAGGACACTCCGTATCACTACGAAGATCCACAGTTTATTGGATACTCCATCGTATGGTTATATACGAACTCGAAAGGAACTTGTTCCAGTTCGGGGATGGATTCTGGTTCAGGAGAAATAGGAATAAGATTTATTCAGGTGTCTTTTATCTTCACCTTCTCTCGCATTACGAGTGTTCCTAGGATTAGGACAGTACACCCATTATGTTCATTGGATAGTCTTCTTCCAAACCATAGGCTGGTGCCGAACGGTAGGGAAGGAAGAAAACCATTTGGCCTAAAGGGGTGTACAGAAGGTAAAGACTAAAGACATATGAAGGGATTTGGAGAAGTGGCAAAGAACTATACGGTTACAGTCGTGAATCTAGAAGAGGCATTACTAGGAATACCAGGATACCCCATCGAAACATTTCAATGTTTCAGTTTCACTGTGTACTGTTAAAAGAGAACTGATTTCCTAATTAGACACTTGCTCCAGGGTATGTATTTACCAGGTACGGTTCTCACATCTGTATGGTTTTACAGATGATGAGTGGGAGTAAGTTATTGGGAATTGGGTGATCATCCTCATTAGATCGGGATTCGTTGTAATCAGTGATATTTGAGGAAGTCACCTGGGTTGTTTGCCGGACGGCAAATGTTTGGTTTTGAATATCCGCTGTCATGCACCAATTTCAAATTGATATATCTGTACGTCTATTTTCATAGAGTGAGATATACCTTTTTGAAATTATGTCTGTGACATTTACCTATATCAGTGGATGATTAGGTAAGGAGCATTAAATAGCGGTGTAATTCTTCTTAACCATAAGTACAGTTTTCAACCTACGACACGCAGTGAATGAGTTATCAGACTCAAGGGACTTATACAGAGTATTGTATGTTGTCCAGGGTCCATCAGGACAGAGGGGTTGGTCCTCATACTATATTCGGTTTACTTATGACTTCTCTAGTTTTTAGACAGGTGTTTCGTGGAAACACAGGGTCCGAATTTTGAGAAGTTATAGGTATTTGAATAGAGTAGAGAACCAGGTGTAGCAAGTATCGGGATTCTTCAAAGTGATCGAAGATGTAGATACTTGTCAATGGTAATCAGTTGATAGTAATGATTGAGAGAACTTGCTTCTCTCTCAGGTTACTCATAATTGGAAGTGTTCCTAAGTTGAGTAACGCTGATCGGCCTCCTTCCATTTAGTTGACATGCACTGGGGACAGCTGCATGATTTGAATCTGGTTCAATTAAATCAGTGCCTCTATTTCTATATTGGATATAGAACAGTTCATATCTTAACGATGTTAAGGTACGGGGAGTTGTCCGGTTTATGATTAAAACCAAACACTGGACAACTCAAGGCACGTTTCTGTAATGGCTGTTTGTGGGTTGACCCAGGCTATGACGAGGGTTGACTTTCTACCATCTGGATGAACAATAGCAATATTGTTCTAGACTCGCCACGGTTTTATTAAATGGATTTTTTCAAAAAAAAAAAAAACAGTAGTGGGAGTATGGTAGAACTAGAAGTGATTCCAGAACCACAAACGATTACTGAAGATTTGATAAGGAACCTAAAGATTCAATCTGGATTGACATTCCATTGGCCACTCCGCAGATAAGGTGGGTAACCTCAGGCACCCGAGAGGTACTACGGTAGCCTCAAGGACGGTGACAGGGATGTTCTTGTTTACCCACATTTGCCATTGCTGTTGTTCCAGACTGTGAGACCCGGCAGGAGGATGAGTATAGCGTCGTTCTGAACTGGTTTCAGAAGTGTACGTGTATATGACTCTGCCAGAGGGTTGTCGTAGTCAGTGGGAGCAGCGGAAGCATTGGTGGACAGGTAGCTTATGTCTATTTATAGACTAAAGCAGATATAGCGGAGATAGATCATCAATTTCTGATATGACAGTCATAGGTTTGACTTCATCAGAATAAGGGATGGATCTGTTGAGAAGGTAGTAGGGTGTGATGTCATGGTGTTTGGATGACATACACAGAGTAGGAAAGGAAACTCCTATACTACAACCGGTTATACTTTGGTCGTCACACAGTGTTTTCTCCACACAGGACTTGGATATTATATCAGACATACTGGTTACTAGATCTATGGTTTTAGATCTAGATTTGGGTGGTTTCCCAATCAGGGTACTTTGACAGCATTCTAAGAGTATTTAGAATGGTTGACTCCTGGCACGGTATTATACCTGCAGGTGATGGAGTCACCCTCTCTAAAGGTGTCTTATAGACTAAAGTAGAGAGGGAAGTGCATGATTGGCAGATCACTTGCTCAGGCAATTGAGTCAATCATAAAATGTCAAGTACCACGCCAGACGCCGGATGTTGTTCTTGCACTAGATGCAATAAGTTGACATTAATCCAATCCTGGAGAAACAGTCGGAAGCAGTTCTAGAACATAAGTGGATGTTCTAGGGATATGATAACGACAGCCTCATGCAGGAGACAGTTATCATTCCAGGCTTCCAAGGTGACCTGGACGACAGGGAGGTTGTCAGAGTTATAGTTTTTCCTTCTGACGAGGGGCAGTATTTTGGACAGGTGATCCAAGGCAATACTGAGGGAGGCATAGCGCGGGACACTGATTAAGTTCAGTTGTCGATACAGTCTAAGAAGTTTGGATTTGGAGTTCATATATGAGCTATGTCCCATCAGACATCCAGACACATTCTAAGACAGGTGTTGCTCTTTTCGGGAGATGGCTTTCTCCGCGAACTTGAGATATAGAGAGACATAGAAAGAAACATCCAGGCGGATCCACTCACTGAGGCTATTCCTCGAACGCAATAGTTTCGCAAACGAGCTTTGTGAGACTGACTAGTCGAGGAGTTGGGTGTTCGGTATCACACGGGCTGTGAGTATGCGACATCGCAATAATTAGCCTTGAGTGCAAGTGGGAGATTGTTGGAGATAGTGCCCTCAGAGTCAATTATTGGATCACAGGCACGTGATTACAATGATTAAGAGAGGACCTGTCCCAGTAGGACAGTCTTACTCGAGATGATAGTATGCTATCTGGTTTACCTTTATCATCGTGTACTGCTTTAGGTGACCTGACAGGTCACTATTGCACGTTGATAGAGCCCCTAGGATTCTTGCTTGACCACCAGCAGTATGAGGGCGATCATATAAGTGGGAGCTGGGGGTCTATAAGCATATCCTTAAATGGTCTCTAGTCGTGTGAGTTTCGAGACAGGGCATCGATACTCCAGAGTAGACTAGTGTATACAGTCGAGACCCCGACGAGGGGCGGTGGCCGGTCTCACAAGCCACTGGTGTCAGTTGGATCACCTAAGATGTATACAGGTGCTCATTGGGTTATGAGTACACCGGACAGGACTCGCCGTGAACATGCTAGTTAGTCATATACCAGACGTCAGATGGCAGTTCCCTGGTGACATGTGTACAGGTTAGTTCATCGACCTGGGGATCGTCATTTGTCTCGTGTGAGTTCCCACTGTACTTTGATTACTACCCTACCACGGCTCAAAGGAGTCGTGCAAACAGGTTTCAGTTGGGTACAGTCCCGAGCCACATGGAGGCAGTGAGCGCATCTTCAGGGGTTCGTCTCTCCCGGTATTGGGGGTGAGGTCGCGCTGTGTCTAGGAGAGCCATTACACGAAGCCCTCGGCCGAGGCAAGGAGATTTACTGGTAGGTATTCCAGTAGTATCTCAGGGTGTTCTGGGCTACACTCCGACACGACTTGTACCGCTTTTGGGGGTCTGACTTTTACCAACCCCCTAGGCCCGCCATGCGATACTCATAGACGAACGGACCGGACTGTACGGATATTGTCACTGACAGGCTCAGTAGGGTTGTCGGGCTGAGTTCGCTCACAGACGTCCCTTTTAGTCAATACCTGGTAGCCCGTTACGTATTGGCTTATACCTCTGACGTGCTAGTGGTTAAATCCACAACCAAGGTGTTGACGAGTCTTTAGAGTCCCCCACATTCAGTTACTCAGCTTTCGGGCGAAAGGTTGTAGAGGCCGTATGGAGATATGGCAAGGTCCGATCAGATACGTGCGGTATTGCACGGATCAGGATCGGACAGTTTGTACTATAGGCCGTATGGTTATATTGCAGGGTTCGATCAGATACGTGCGGTATTGCACGGATCAGGATCGAACAGATATTACTAGCCGGTTTTGGTATAAGCCGGATCCTAGTATAGTACAGTGTAGATTTTGTCTCATTGCATTTGTATTTCGGTCGAAATACAGATGCGGGTGTGTATGCACAGTATCGGGGTTTTCCTATAATTTATTACGGGACCAGTTTTCTGGAGTTGCCAGTTTGCTTTCCGTTTCGGCCAATTTCCTTTGTATCGTTCATTGGCCGAAGATTGGTGGAGGAGGGCTTATTTGCATTGTTGCAAATAAGTGTTTGTGGAGGGGGTTCCTTGCATATTTCCTTGTATCATGATGTTGCACCATTCTTTTGACCTTGACTTCTTCTTTCATGATTGCTTGACTTTGTGAGCAATCATGGTTGTAGTAGGTGGGTTTTTGGAGTATGGGTTTGTTTTGGTGATCATTGCTTTTCATGATAACCATTCCTCTCTTTCTCACTTGCTTGATATGAGAATGGCTCCCATTTTTGATACACTCTCTCCACTCTCTCATTTCTCTTGACCACCATTTACATGGCCGGCCACTAGGGGGAGGGGGCTGTCCAAAATTCTTGGGGTGGGATTTTTATCATTCTAGCTTTGTAAAATCCCACATGTTTCATCTCCACAAGCTCATATCATTTCCTCCACCAAAAGGCAATTCCTACAACCCCAAATGAGACTTGCTCACTAGATATTCTACAGCATTTCTTGGGCACGTCGACTAGCCAGTTTCGTGCCCGAGTTGCCTCGGCATTGAGGTGGGAGCCTGTAAAAGAAGTAGGCGATGTGGTGCACTTCCGGCGACGAGGAGGAGACGGGACATTCCGCAGGAGATCGGGACGACGACGAGAAGACCGGAGGACTCGGATCTGTCGGTATATCTCTCTTCCCCATCTTGTTGATTGCTAGGACTAGTTAGTGGTTCGATCCGGGTATTAGTACGCGGCGGTTTGCCAGTTCAAGAAAATTTAAGTTTATCATCGCTTCCGCATTTGGCCGTCGGATCGACGGCCGGGGCGCCGCCGTGCACTTACACTTTGTAGATCCGGTCTTTCACTTCTTAAGCTCCGTGTTGAGGTCCCTTCGCTACGATCATCGTGCATCCGGACTCTAGAGAGGCTCCACGAAGAGAATGATGCAAACTTGCTTCCGATCTTCGATAACAAAGATGATCTACCTTGAAGTTTCATTAACACAAGCTCTCACTCACTAAATGAAGTGAACACCCTCATCTAAATGACAAGGGTAGATGAGGATGATGAAGTAGGATTTTTGCTTTCATTTGTTTTCTTATTCTCACTCACTTTCATCACAAAAATCAAAGCAAGAATGCTTTGCAAAGAGGAAGAAGAAGATGAATGAATAATCATCCTTTTGTGATGAATAATGAAAGTAATGATAAGGTTGGAAATGCAACCATGGTTCAAGTAACCTTTGTAGAGAGTTAACTAAGGTTAAAGGTTTGGTTGGGTTAAACAAATATCTTGCAAAATATCAAAACAAATATCTTTGCACAAAACAAAATAAAACCTTCTAGAAGGTTCTAAAATAGATTAACCCAAATCAAACCCTAACCATGTTTAATCTCCACTAAACATGTTGCATTAATAACCCTAACATGTTACAATTTATATATACATATACAATATTTATTGTAACAAAATAAAATAATACAATTAACATATATCGCATATATATCAATGTATTACCCAAGTGAGAAAAATAATCTTTTAGTGAGCTAATATTAGTTAATGTAATTTAATATATCATATATATAATTATACATTAAATCATCGAATAAACACTTGATCCGACAATCCGGCTATATCGCATATAACCGACTAATATATCATTTACCTATTCATCGAATCAACACTTGATCCGATGACCCGGCTGATAACAAATATCGCGAATATATAATACGGTATCTCATATCGCATTATCCTCGGTCCTGCACATATCACATATGTGCCTCTACTCCGTTTTGCCTGAGTCAAGAAACCTCTGTGTAGGACTCTAAAGAATCATCAATACGCCGGCAGTAGGTGATGATTATATCAAACACCCACAAGCTGCAAGCGGTCAGCTAAACTTAACAGCCACCCAGGTATTGAGCGCTCAGAAGATCAACAAGAAAGCCTGTACAATCTCCTGTGAATCCAATCAGTAACACTCCCGTACAGTCCGATCTCGTCGTCTGATATGTCGCATATCTCGCCTAGGGGTGGTATACGTCAGACCCCTGTAGCTTGGTAAGTTGTGTCGATATGAGGTCTATAACAGTTCGAGAAACTACTGATAACACTTACCAGTAAATCTCAGCAACCCTGGCCAGGGATTTCCAGTTATAGCCAATCGAACACAGCACAACATCAACTCCCTATACCAGGAGAGACGAATCCCCTCCTATCGCTCATTGCTTCTATGTGATTCGGGACTGTACCCAAAAGCCACCTTTTTGCACGTCCTCTAGGATGTGGTATGATGGAAATCAAAGCACAGTGGGAATCACACAAGACTCTATGAAGATCTCGGGTCAACAGACTACTCTGTACCAGTGTCACCGGAGAACTGCCATCTAACGTGAGGTATAATACCATTTGTGAGTTCTCGGCGAGTCCGTCCAGTGTACCCAGTCTCTACTAAGCATCCGTACACCATCCTTGATCTCAAACATGTTAGATATGTATGCCCTAGAGGCCATTATTGTATAGTACTAGTTTTTATAATACATTTTGGAAGCTTGGGATATATATATTCGGTTTTACGACAGTCTTGCTCGATATAGTAGTATGCTACTTGGTTTGTTTCTATCTTAATATGTGTATATGTTTCTTTTAACATATCGCTAAAACATATTGATGGAGCCCTTAGGATCTTTGCTTGACTACCGGCGTTGTGATGGCGATCACACTAGTGGGGGCTGGGTAGTCTATAAGCACATCCTTATTCTGGTCCCTAGTCGTCGGATTATCGAGACAGGGCATCGATACTCCAGAGTAGACTGGTGCATACGCTTCTCTTCCCAGCAGGGGAGATGGTCTGTCCCACAGCCATCAGTACGTCGTACTGGAGATAGTATGCAGGTGCTCGTTAGGTTACGAGTACACTGGACAGGACTCGTCGGGAACTGTTGGTTGGTATTATACCTATCGTCAGTTAACAGTTTTCAGGTGACATGTGTTAGTTATATGTATGCCCTAGAGGCCATTACTGTACATATGATGTATATTGTAGTGGATGCTAGGACGTATATGTAAGTCGATGTTCAACACCCCAATACTTGTGGGGAGGCGGAAATATGAATAACAATCAAGTTCTATGATCAAACATCGATTAACCGTACGAATCGTTTGCTATACAAGTTTTAACAAAAGCTTTAGAGTTTTAATCTACTATGCGAAGAGATTATACCAAACGGTTCTAGTCCTTCGTCTTGATGTTGTCTACGGCCTCTTTGGATCTCCACGTCCTCTTCGGCTTTCTCCCGTGATAGACGATCCACCCGAGAACCCTAATCCAAGCTATAACCTCTAAACTTGAGGTTACTTAGTTTCTCTAGTTGCTAAATAGAGTAGCTAAGATGATGTAGAGATAGGTTATGGAGTAATTAGTCTTTCCTAATCCTTGTTCTCAACTCATGAGGGGTAGGATTAGGCTTGGTGAAGGAGAGAGAACTTGAAGAGAGAGAGTGAGAAGATGATAATGATATTATTATAATGAATAAAGCTTCTCACTTGATATATATGAAACATAATGAATATAAAAGAAATGAAATAATAAGTGAATATTCATCATGTTTCATTTAATCAAGTGGGTGATTCATCATGTGAGTCATTAAGCAATTAATGATGCATTAATGATATGATGAATCACTCACAATGAGTCACTTAATCATTAAATGAAAATGCCACCTCTCTCTTTATGTCACATCCTTCTAGAAGCTTCTCGGAAAATTACGAGAACGCCCCTCTCATCCGTGAAAACACGGAAAAACTTTAGACTGTATAAAGCCAATAACCTGATACTAGAATCTGGCTTAAACCAAAGCCGGCTAGTAAAAACTGTCCGAATGTCGCACGTGCGATCAAACACGTATGCGTCCGAACCTTTGTCGTAAAACCATACGACCTCTATATGTTTTCGCCTGGGTTTGGGAAATCTCTGTGTGGGACTCTAAAGACTCGACTACTACGCTGGCAGTGGGTTTAACCACAGACCGCAAGCGGCACTAGCTGTACGTAACGGTCCCCAGGTAGTTGTCGATAAGAAAGCTGATGAGGTAACCCATCTGAAATCCTACTGAGCCTGTCTGTGACAATATCCGCGCAGTCCGGTCTGTTCGTCTAAGAGTATCGCATGTATGATCTAGGGAGGTGGTGGACGTCAGACCCCTAATAACCGTACAAGTCGTGTCGGTATGGCTTTATCACCATCCGAGAATCTACTGATCAACCTATCAGTAATTCTCAATCAGCCCTGGCCAGGGACTTATGGCAATGACCAAACGACCACAGTGTGATATCAACTCCCTATACCGGGAGAGACGAATCCCTAACAGTCGCTCACTGCCTCCATGTGGCTCGGGACTGTGCCCAACTGAAACCTGTTTGCACGACTCCTTTGAGCCGTGGTAGGGTAATAATCAAAGCACAGTGGGAACTCACACGAGACAAATGATGACCTTAAGTCAACGGACTATCTGCACACATGTCACCTGAGAACTGCTATATGACGTTAGGTATAATACCATCCAGTCAGTTCTCGGCGAGTCCTGTCCGGTGTACTCACACCCAGTGAGCATCTGTATACAATCTTAGGTGAACACCACCAATGGTTGCGGGACCAATCCATTGCCCCTCGTCAGGGTCTAGATATGTATACACTAGTCTACTCCGGAGTATCGATGCCCAATCTCGATACTCCTGCGACCAGGGACATCTAAGGGTGTGCCTATTGACTATCCAGCTCCCACTAGTATGACTTCCATCACAACGCCGGTAGTCAGACAAACACCCTATGGGCTTTATCAACATATATATATAAATACCAAGTAAAATATATTATACGTTAAGACAAAGTCAAACCAAATAGCGTACTATCATATCAAGCAAGACTGTCATGTACATACATATCCCAAGCATCCTATACAATGTAGGCCTCTAGGGCATATATATCCAACAATCTCCCACTTGCACTAAGGCCTATAATTGGCGCAATGAGTACCCACTGTCTCTACCAGATCCAGTTGCTTGCGTACCGCATGCCCAACATTTCAAAAAGCCTCTCAAACTGTACTTGAGGAATGGCCTTGGTGAATGGATCTGCCGTGTTGTCTTTTGTGTCTACTCTCCGTATCTCGATCTCCCGACGATCCACGATCTCCCTGATCAGGTGAAACCGCCTTAAGATATGCCTGGATTTCTGATGGGACCTTGGTTCCTTCGCTAAAGCTACAGCGCCATTGTTATCGCAATACAAAGGTATTGGATTGGCAATGGACGGAACCACCTGAAGTTCAGAAATGAACTTCCTTATCCAGACAGCCTCTTTTACGGCTTCACTAGCAGCTATATACTCAGCCTCCATAGTTGAGTCTGCGACGGTATCTTGTTTGGAACTCTTCCAACTTACCGCCCCTCCATTGAGGGTAAACACAAAACCCGAAATAGATTTAGAATCATCCTTGTCACTTTGGAAGCCGGAGTCGGTGAAAGCCTCTACCTGGAGGTCCTTATTGCCGTAAATCAAGAACATCTCCTTAGTCCTTCTCAGGTACTTGAGAATGTTCTTCACCGCTATCCAATGTTTCTCACCTGGGTCCGATTGATACCTGCTTACCACACTAAGTGCGTAAGCTACATCTGGTCTGGTACATAACATCGCATACATTATTGATCCTACCGCCGAAGCGTAGGGTATAATGCCCATGCGAGCCCTCTCTTCATCAGTCTTTGGAGACATCTTTTTGGAGAGGGTGATTCCGTGACAAGCGGGCATATTGCCGCGTTTGGAATCTTCCATACTAAATCTCTTTAGTATAGTGTCTATATACCTGGACTGTGAAAGTCCCAATATTTTATTAGATCTATCACGATAGATCTTAATGCCCAGAATGTATGATGCATCTCCCAAGTCTTTCATAGAGAATTTCTGTGACAAGAAGAGCTTTACTGATTGTAGTATAGGGATATCATTCCCTATTAGTAGTATGTCGTCGACGTATAAAACGAGGAAGACTACTGCTCCTTCTACAATCTTCCTATAAACACATGGTTCATCTACATTTTTGATAAAGTCAAATTCCTTGACTGTTTCATCAAAGCAGATGTTCCAACTCCGCGATGCTTGCTTTAACCCATAAATGGATTTAAGCAATTTGCACACTCTTCCGCTGCTCCCACTGTCTATGAAACCTTCTGGTTGATCCATGTAAACACTCTCTTCTAGATGTCCATTTAGAAAAGCTGTTTTTACATCCATTTGCCAGATTTCATAGTCATGGAAGGCAGCAATGGCAAGCATGATCCGAATGGATTTAAGCATAGCTACTGGCGAAAAAGTTTCATCATAGTCCAATCCTGGTCTTTGACGAAAACCTTTTGCTACTAGTCTAGCTTTGTACGTTTCCACTTGTCCAAATGTACCAATCTTCTTTTTGAAGATCCATTTGCACCCAACTGGTTTTACCCCAGGAGGAGCAACTTCTAAAGTCCATACTTTATTGGTATACATGGATTCCATTTCGGATCTCATTGCATCCAGCCACTTTACTGAGTTGCTACTTATGATAGCCTGCTGAAAACTAGTAGGCTCATCATCATCGATGATGCAATCCTCTCGATCCCCATCAAGAAGAAAACCATAGTATCTTTCAGGAGGATGAGAAAGCCTACTAGATCTGCGGAGTGGCGTTGGTTCGTCATGTTCTATTGAAATCTGAGATTCTTCTAAGTCCTCGGTTGCAGTTTGAGGTTCTGGAATTTCTTCCAGTTCTACCGCGCTCCCACTAATTTCTTTTGCAAGAAATTCGCTTTCCAAGAAGACAATGTGACGAGCGACAAACACCTTTTGTTCTTCAGTGTGGTAGACGATGTACCCCCTTGAATGCTTGGGGTATCCTACAAATTTGCACAAAACCGATCGTGCCTCGAGTTTGTCCGGATTATGCTTTTTAACATATACCGGACACCCCCATATCTTGATATACTTGAGATATGGTCTCTTCCCACACCACATTTCATATGGAGTGGTAGGTACAGACTTAGTTGGAACTCTATTTAATAGATATGCGGCTGATTCTAGAGTAAATCCCCAGAAGGAAAGTGGCAACTCAGCACTACTCATCATTGATCGCACCATATCTAATAGCGTGCGATTCCTTCTTTCTGATACACCATTATGCTGAGGTGTATAAGGTGGAGTAAGCTGAGAGAGTATTCCATTTGCTTTCAAGTATTCAAGGAAACTGGTACTTAAGTATTCTCCACCTCGATCAGATCGAAGTGTCTTGATGCTTTTACCAGTTTGTTTCTCTACTTCATTTTTATACTCCTTAAACTTCTCAAAAGCCTCGGATTTATGCTTTATTAAGAACACATGTCCATACCTAGAGAAGTCATCAGTAAAAGTGATGAAGTAGGAGTGACCACTTCGTGCATGTATAGACATCGGACCACATACATCACTGTGTACTAGTCCCAAGAGTTCGGTGGCTCTTTCTCCGTGTCCGGTGAACGGAGATTTGGTCATCTTTCCTTTGATACATGATTGACAAGTTGCATATGATGAATATTCAAACGAATCTAAATATCCATCTTTATGTAACTTAGTCAACCTTGTTTCATTTATATGACCAAGTCTACAATGCCATAGGAAGGCTTGATTCGAATCTGGAGCCTTTCTTTTACGCGTGTTTTGAATATTGAAAATTTGTGGTTGATTAAGTATGTATATTCCGTTTTCCAGTGTGCCAAACCCAATCAGTTCTTGATTTAGGAGAATGTTCATGACATTTCTTTCAAGCACAAAATTATATCCTTTATTAGACAATAAAGATACTGATATAATATTACACAACATACTGGGAATACAAAAACAGTTATACAATACCAAAATGTTTCCACTATTCAACCCTAGGTGATATTCCCCTATTGCAACTGCATCTACATGCATTCCATTGCCCATCCGGAGAGTCATATCACCTGCCCCCAGTACTCTACTATTTCTCAGATCCTGCAAAGAATTACAGATGTGAGAACCAGAACCGGTATCAAGTACCCATGAAGTAGAGTTAACTGAAAGACAATTTTCGATTATGAACACACCTGAAGTAGAAGCAACAACTTGCTTCATGTCCTTGGCTTTGAAGGCCTGACAATCCTTCTTCCAGTGCCCCTGCTTGTGACAATAGAAACACTCGTTCTTTTCTGCCTTCACCCTTCCTGCCTTGTTCGTTCCCTGCACCTTCTTGACCCCACCCTTCGGTTTGGTGGCTTTCATCTTCTTCTTCCCTTTTGCTTTCGCTTTAGATTTAGAAGAAGATGATTGGCCAACATACAGAACGGGGGTCTTCTCCTTTTTCAAGGAGGTCTCTGCCACCCTCAACATATTGAGGAGCTTTGGAAGATCCGCTTCCATTTCGTGCATGTTGAAGTTCAGCACGAACTGAGAGAAGGTGTGGGGAAGGGACTGCAGAATCAAGTCGATATACAAATCATTCTCTAGCACGCATCCCAGGTTTGCGAGTTTCTCAATGAGGGTGATCATTTTGAGGACGTGCTCTCCAACAGGCGATCCTGGAGCTAACCTCATCTGGAAGAGTTTCCTTGAGGTTTCGTACCTCGCGATACGGGAGTGTTCACCATACAATTCCTTGCAATGGAAGAATATGGATGCAATATCCATACTCTCGTGCTGTTTCTGGAGTTCATTATTCATGGACGCCAGCACGATACACTTAGCTCGCTCACAGTCTAGATCCCAGGTTTTACGAACTTCCTTGTCCGCAACTGAGGAATCTGGTCCTGGGATAAGGGGAGGAACAGCGGTGGTAACATATGCAACTTTGTCATAAGTCAGCGCAATATTGACGTTTCTTAGCCAGTCTTTATAGTTCTGCCCGGTTAGTATATTCTTTTCAAGTAATAGTTTTAGTCCAGTCATGGTAGCTGCCAGAGAGAGAGAAAAGAAAACACTCAGCATATGCTCTTGCAAGTTTAGATTGGTTTATTAATTTATCTAAACAGGATGGCTCCCACTGTTTCCTCAAATCCTTCTTCAAAACCTAAAAGAAGAACTAGTCAGGATTTAATCAAACGTCACAATACTTGCTTAACCTTTCAGCCAGGCTGGTGTTGGTACTTCGAGGGAGGTTTTCCAACGCTTTCGCGAAGTTCCTTAATTAAAGAACCTCTTTTCCCTGGAGGCGTAGCCCCTCTAACACCTTTCTAGGCACCTACTTGGTTTATAGCATTGATTGTTAAGTGAGAGAAATTCCCGAGAGTAATCCTACTCATCAGTGGGATCGGGATCCAACTATCATTGCATGATGCCCTAGATGGAAGCCACTCTAGTCACCACACTCCAGAAGGTAAGCTAAATCTGCAAGTTTCCTTTATGTTTGAAACTCCCGATGTGATTTTTACCCCAAGCTCTTATAGACCTTGACGTAGGCCAACAAGTCATAAGACGCAAGTCAAGTTCTACCCGTCGTTGTCCTGATCAATTTAAATACATCGTACAAGCCCTTGACGTAGGCCAACAAGGTGTACGTCTGTATTAAACTAATGCATCTATCTATGCAACAAATAGGCACACACACTGCTACCATACACTATGCCTTGACGTAGGCCAACAAGCATAGCATGAATACGATGTGCTGTCCATCTGAAACGACGGAGGGTTACGGCTGGTTTTTGGCAAAAAACCGTTAACGTAATGAACTTGATTTGATCGAAGGAACTAAGATAGCTTTTATTAAAAGGAGTAGTTTAAGCTCCGCATTTAAAATTTGCTTTTTCAAGAAAACCGAGTGGTTTTTAGAAATTGTTCCAACGATTCAGTTTAGGTTTTATTTTCTTTGCATTAATAATAATGCGTCCCATCTTTAACCTATCATTACAGATAACAACGAAAATATGACGTCCTCTTATGCCATCCGCATTCGCCACTGGGTCCCGTCATCAGCCGTTAGGTTACTTAACTAACGACAGAGCGGGGGACGTCTAAATAGCTATCATATATATAGATATTTTACATTCGTCTGACGCAATGATATACATTCCAGAACACAGATAAACAATATTGGATTTGCAAGCAATCTGTATTTCTTTTGAGCCTGCAAGAAAAGACAGATTACACAGTTGTGATGAATAGCCATTACCCCACCCACGACCCCTACGGGTGCGGCAAACTACCCACCCGGCAGTTTGTGCACCCCACCTTGGGTCTGTCCTAGGAGCAAAAACAGTAAAAAGAAATAATACAACGGTGGCTACAACCGCAACCTAGATGTGCCCCGCAAAATAATATTACAAGTTGTTACAATTACATCAAATGAATTAATACAATAACCCATCACAAAACCCGGCTAATCACCACAACAGTCCAATACAGTTTATATGCACAAACAGTTAAAATCCATTACAGAAATCTGCAACCCCCTGCCAACCGACATACTAGCAGTTAGGGGAGGTTTACGAACACATTATACAATCACAGATATAATCCAATATGCAAATACTGTACAATTTCGATCGATTAAACATCTTTAATATTGCTCCAAAAACTGCTCTGTAAAATTGAAACCTGAGCAAATATTAAATATTCCAGAAAATCCCAAATATTACAGAGAACCCACCCAAGAAATTTGGGTTCATGATTCGCCAAATCGGCGGCGGAACCGCGGCGGCGCCTATGGGCTCCGCCGCGGATCCGCGGCCGTTTGGTCGAATCATGACCCCAATTTTCTTGGGTGTTCTTCTGGTGTCATTACAAGCTTTCTGAACATGCCTGAAAAATTTTTGGACTTCATTTAAATTTCGACAGAAACTTGATGTTTTTGGGGTTTTCCGGCTTCGTTTTTCCGTTCGAAATTCGTACAAATTTGCGATTAAGTTAAAACTTGTTTAGCTAGGCTCTGATACCACTGTAAGTCGATGTTCAACACCCCAATACTTGTGGGGAGGCGGAAATATGAATAACAATCAAGTTCTATGATCAAACATCGATTAACCGTACGAATCGTTTGCTATACAAGTTTTAACAAAAGCTTTAGAGTTTTAATCTACTATGCGAAGAGATTATACCAAACGGTTCTAGTCCTTCGTCTTGATGTTGTCTACGGCCTCTTTGGATCTCCACGTCCTCTTCGGCTTTCTCCCGTGATAGACGATCTACCCGAGAACCCTAATCCAAGCTATAACCTCTAAACTTGAGGTTACTTAGTTTCTCTAGTTGCTAAATAGAGTAGCTAAGATGATGTAGAGATAGGTTATGGAGTAATTAGCCTTTCCTAATCCTTGTTCTCAACTCATGAGGGGTAGGATTAGGCTTGGTGAAGGAGAGAGAACTTGAAGAGAGAGAGTGAGAAGATGATAATGATATTATTATAATGAATAAAGCTTCTCACTTGATATATATGAAACATAATGAATATAAAAGAAATGAAATAATAAGTGAATATTCATCATGTTTCATTTAATCAAGTGGGTGATTCATCATGTGAGTCATTAAGCAATTAATGATGCATTAATGATATGATGAATCACTCACAATGAGTCACTTAATCATTAAATGAAAATGCCACCTCTCTCTTTATGTCACATCCTTCTAGAAGCTCCTCGGAAAATTACGAGAACGCCCCTCTCATCCGTGAAAACACGGAAAAACTTTAGACTGTATAAATCCAATAACCTGATACTAGAATCTGGCTTAAACCAAAGCCGGCTAGTAAAAACTGTCCGAATGTCGCACGTGCGATCAAACACGTATGCGTCCGAACCTTTGTCGTAAAACCATACGGCCTCTATATCTTTTCGCCTGGGTTTGGGAAATCTCTGTGTGGGAATCTAAAGACTCGACTACTACGCTGGCAGTGGGTTTAACCATAGACCGCAAGCGGCACTAGCTGTACGTAACGGTCCCCAGGTAGTTGTCGATAAGAAAGCTGATGAGGTAACCCATCTGAAATCCTACTGAGCCTGTCTGTGACAATATCCGCGCAGTCCGGTCTGTTCGTCTAAGAGTATCGCATGTATGGTCTAGGGAGGTGGTGGACGACAGACCCCTAATAACCGTACAAGTCGTGTCGGTATGGCTTTATCACCATCCGAGAATCTACTGATCAACCTATCAGTAATTCTCAATCAGCCCTGGCCAGGGACTTATGTTAATGACCAAACGACCACAGTGTGATATCAACTCCCTATACCGGGAGAGACGAATCCCTAACAGTCGCTCACTGCCTCCATGTGGCTCGGGACAGTGCCCAACTGAAACCTGTTTGCACGACTCCTTTGAGCCGTGGTAGGGTAATAATCAAAGCACAGTGGGAACTCACACGAGACAAATGATGACCTTAAGTCAACGGACTATCTGCACACATGTCACCTGAGAACTGCTATCTGACGTTAGGTATAATACCATCCAGTCAGTTCTCGGCGAGTCCTGTCCGGTGTACTCACACCCAGTGAGCATCTGTATACAATCTTAGGTGAACACCACCAATGGTTGCGGGACCAATCCATTGCCCCTCGTCAGGGTCTAGATATGTATACACTAGTCTACTCCGGAGTATCGATGCCCAATCTCGATACTCCTGCGACCAGGGACATCTAAGGGTGTGCCTATTGACTATCCAGCTCCCACTAGTATGACTGACATCACAACGCCGGTAGTCAGACAAACACCCTATGGGCTTTATCAACATATATATATAAATACCAAGTAAAATATATTATACGTTAAGACAAAGTCAAACCAAATAGCGTACTATCATATCAAGCAAGACTGTCATGTACATACATATCCCAAGCATCCTATACAATGTAGGCCTCTAGGGCATATATATCCAACAGTATATAGGGAGGACTTTCTTGCTCGACATGATAGTATGCTATCTGGTTGAACTTTACCTTAACGTGTACACTGATTGTCTCTCTGTTACATGTTGGTAAAGCCCTTAGGATGTGTACTTGACTACCTGAACTATGATGCGGATCATACTAGTGGGGACATGGTAGTCCATAAGTACATCCTTCAAAGTCCCTAGTCGTGGGTGTATCGAGACGGGGCATCGATATACCAGAGTAGACTAGCGTATACCTTCTCGACCCATACAGATGGGCGATGGATGATCCCATATCCATTGGTGTTTGACATCAGAGATGATATACGGGTGCTCAGTAGAGACTGGGTATACTGGACGGACTCGCCGAGAACTCCCAGATGGTATTATACCTTACGTCAGATGGCAGTTCTCTGGTGACACTGGTACAGAGTAGTCTGTTGACCTGAGATCGTCATAGAGTCTTGTGTTGTTCCCACTGTGCTTTGATTTCCATCTTACCACGTCCAAGAGGGCATGCAAAACGGTGGATTTTGGGTACAGTCCCGAGTCACATGGAGGCAATGAGCGATAGGAGGGGATTCGTCTCTTCCGGTATAGGGGGTTGATGTTGTGCTGTGTTCGATTGATATAACAGGAAATCCCTGGCCAGGGTTGCTGAGATTTACTGGTAAGTGTTACCAGTAGTTTCTCGAATTGTTATAGACCTCATATCGACACGACTTATCGAGCTATTGGGGTCTGACGTTTACCACCCCTAGACGAGATATGCGACATATCAGACGATCAGACCGGACTGTACGGTAGTGTTACTGGTTGGATTCACTGGAGTGTGAGCGGGCTTGCTCGTCGATCTTCTGATCGCTCAATACCCGGGTGGCCGTTACGTTTAGCAGACCGCTTGCAGCTTGTGGATGTTTGATATGATCATCATCTGCTGCCGGCGTATTGACGAGTCTTTAGAGTCCTACACAGAGGTTTCCTGGCTCAAGCGAAACGAAATAGGAGCGCATATGAGATATTTGCGGGACCGAGAATAATGCGTGTATGTGATACCGTATTTCATTCTCGCGAACAATGTGTCGAATGGTTATATGCGATATAACCTAGTTATCGAATCGAAGATTGATTCGATAAGCCGATACATTGGATATTAGTCGGTTATATGTAATATGACCGGATCGTTAAATCAAGAGTTGATTTAATAATTTAATGCATAATTATATATTTGATATATTACTTTGCATTAACTAGTATTGGTTCACTTTAAATGGATTTTCTCGCTCGGATGTGCACATTGTATATTTGATATAGTTTTGTGCACATGATTGTATCATGTTTGATGATGCATACTTACTTGGTTTGTGTAAAGAATTAAACCATGGTTATTTAAATGGTTAGGGTTTTGGTTTTCCTTATTCATTTATTTATCTTTTTCATTTATTCTTTTTGGAAATAAAATAATTGGAATAAGAGGATAATGGTGGCTTTCTTTGTTTGTTCATGAACTTTCATGAAGCTTTGACTTAGTTAACCATTCTTGTCTTTTGCTTAACCCTAACCATCATAACTTACCATGGTCTATTCTCTAAAACTAACTAAGGTTAAGATTATGATAAGTTTGGATTTTCTTTTCTATTTTAAAATAACTTATCATAACACTTATCATCTTCTTGCTTTCTTCTTCTTCTTCACTTCAAGAAGAAAGCTTGCTACATCAATGGTGGATTGATGAAATGAGTGAGAAATCCAATTCTAAAGTGAACCCACTTCCTATTTCTTCATCCTCTACCTCTTGCCAAGTAGTAGAGTGTGTTTTCTTCACAAGTTTCATCACTTGGTGAAGTTGGAGCTTGATCTAGCGATGCCTCGACGTAGATCATCTTCGGCACGAAGCCGACGACCTTGCCCGCTCTTTCTCCGATGAAGCCGACGCTAGAGCCCGGATTTTGATTTGGACAGCGGAGATGACTTCATCAAGGAGCCGTGGAGGTGGAGGACCGGATCTACAAAGGTTGTATTTCCGTATTCTTGTAGTTAAGTGTTAACTAGTTTCTTATTCGCCTAGAAATCTAGCCAACGATCAGTTCTAGGGTTTCTCGGCACCGTTTAAATTTGAAATTGGCATGGTTGATGTCTTCTGAGACCTCATTAGGGTGCCTAGGAACCCATCAGTGGTATCAGAGCCTAGCTAGAGCCTTAGGCGAAGTCTAGACGCAATTTGAAGTCTGATCGAACCAAAACCCGAACTCGAAACATGCTCTCTGTCCTTTTTTCAAAAACTGGGATTTTTCCAAATTAAAAATATGCAGAAAACTCAGCAGGGAAATCTAAGAATTACGGCGCAAAAAGTTTTGAATGAACAGTGTAATCGGCGGCGGAACCGCGGCATAAGCCTAGCTTATGCGGCGGTTCCGCGGCAGAATCATGACGTCAGCCCTAACTGTTTGCACAGTAATTCATTGTTTCAGGTGCTGAGTTCTCTGGGTATTTTTAAAATTTATTCAAGAGTTGAATTTTCTGGAGTTGTTTTGGGGATTCAGTGTTTCGATCGGAGTATCAGATTTTGTCTATGTGGCTTTCCGGATAAATTATAGAATATGTTAAAAAGTTCGACCGGATATAAATACCCAATTTTTCCCCTGTCGGGAAATTTCCAAGTGTTGGATTTTTCCGTAGTTTAACGACGTTCTAAGTAGTGCAAGTAACGCGATGGTCCCTCTAGAAGACAACAAACCTTAACTCGATTATGTGACCGTCTTGAACTGCCCTTTGAACCTTCGGGTTTGGGGCAGTACGGCGTGCCACATATGAGGCGTTGGCTTGACCCTTCTACGGCTGGACCGTTGGTACTGAGGCACGAACTGAATGTTGTTAGACTTGTTTCATGTGTTGATCTGTATCGGGAAAACTTGGGTGTTTGACTGTTCGATCGGAAAGTTTAACATTTTCTATTTATCTGGAATGAGATACAATAATTGGAATTCACAAGTAGTTATGAGATAACTGAATGAATATTATAAACCTAGCAGTTTAGTCTCACTTGATCGGTTGCCACGGAATTTTGATGTGATCAAAAGTCCGTCGCAATCACGTAGCGTACGCGGATACTCGCCGGATAAACTTAATAGACAGCCTCACCCCATAGCCCCGACCAAGTGACTGTAGGAGAACCCCGTCGCCAAAAGCATCCGTTCGGGTGCTCCCGGCAGTGGTGTTCCGCCTTGGTGCACTTCGTCGACGGTATCGGGGGTGCAGCCGTCTACTGAAGTTTGCGACGAGCATTCGATCAGGATGTCGGGAATCTTGTTGAATTACCCGACTTGATATTGAAAAGAGTTTTCGATTTTGAGACTAAAATGCGGGGTTTATAATTGTTAGGCATGCAATGTCTAAGGAATTCATTTGGTCAGGCATGCGATGTCTGAGGTGGTTGCGGATTCCAACTGTTGTAGTTTTACACTTTCTTTTCTGTGACCGTAAGTGTAATATGTGATATCGCCTGTTTCGTTGCTATATTTCAACGACAATTGGGATGCGCATATTTACTTACGTTGATGACATGTGATGTTATGTGTTGCTGGATATGTTATATTGGATCGTCGTGTTTGAATAGCCGGGGGTTTTTATGTGAGATGAGTATTTTTCATTTTCATTCATGTAATAACTTGTATGTAATATTTTTTTTATTGGGGCACTTCCAGGTTGCGGAAGTTGTCACCCTTTGTATATTATTTACTTTTCCGCACTAGGATAGACCCAAGGAGGAGGGCACAAGTAACCGGGTTCTGGAGTCCAGTGGGAGACCAACTCGAGGAGTCGAGTCCGGGTCTCCTAACTCCAGAATTGGTAGGGTTGCTTGCCGCTCTCGTAGGGGTCTAGGGGTGTGGGTTTGGCTATTCATCGCGACCGTGGAATCCGTGTTTTATACTGGCTCGTATTGAAAACACGGACGTCCTAGTATATCCAATATTTCATATGATTCTTCTGCTGCGATATCTGTGATGTGATCATGTGATGTTCTGTGATAGATACTATATATAGTATATATGATATATTATATAGACGTTACTCATGTTTTATACCCGCGCTAGCCCTGCCCTGCTCTGCCGTTAGTTACCTAACCTAACGTTGCACGAGGGGACATCGAGGCGAATGCGGATGGCATAAGTGTACGTCGTATTTATCTGTGATGTTTAGGTACTTAAATGATGGGACTTCATTAATGTGATTAATGAAATAAAAGAAACCTAAGATGTTGTAGAATTGAATTTCAAAATAAAACAGGTAGCTACAGCTCTTGCTTTGCATAGCGGTATATATGATATATCCTACACCTTATTCGATGAGGAAAGGACCGAGATCCCTTCACCGGGAGTGACTCCTTTAGCAATAACTGGCAGATGCTACACACTCTGTTTGTCTTTTGATAGATTCTATAGTTTCTGCTTTGCACAGTGATATATATGATATATCCCGCACCTCATTCGACGAGGAAAGGACCGACGATCCCTTCACCGGGAGTGACTCCTTTAGCAAAACTAGAAAAGCCTCAAAAGCACTCCATTTCAAAATCATTTGATTCTACAACGATATCAAGTTCATTACGCAATAGGTTTTCAGAAAAACCTGTCATAGCCCTCCGTCATTTCAGATAAGTTGTATATAGTATTCGTGCTGCATTTGTTGGCTTTCGTCAAGGTGCAGTGTGCGGTAGCTATATGCTGCTTATCTGCCAGCATACGATGCGATTGGATTAGGGTAGTCGTGCGGCTTTGTTGGCTTTCGTCAAGGGTCGTGCGGGTGGGTTTAATTCAATCAAGAAATGTACGGGTTGAACTTGACTAGCGGGCTATGCTTTGTTGGCTTTCGTCAAGGTCATAGCACGTTAGGGGCAAAATATTATCGGGAATTTCAAGTGTTGAAATTTGCAATGAGATTGCATACCTTCTATGAGATAGTTGGATCCCGATACCCGCTGCGAGTAAGTGTTACTCCTGGGAGAGTTTTATACATTACAATTAGCCGATCAAGTAGGTGTCTAGAAAGGTGTTAACGAGGTTACGCCTCTGGGTAAACGAGGTTTACATTAATTAGGTTCGTGCGAAAGCACGGGGGACCTCCCTCAAAGTACCGATACTGGCCTGGCTGAAAGATTGGCGAACTTGTAGTGTGTAATTAATCCCGGCTGGTCTTTCCTTTTAGGGTTTGGAGGAAGATTTGATAAAAAGCAGTGGGAGCCATCCTGATTAGATAAAATAATAACCAATCTATTCTTGACAGAGCGCACGCTGAGTGTTTTCTTCTCTCTCTCTCCAGGTAGCGACCATATCACGCCTTAATCAAGATAATAATACGGATATTTGACCGAACCCGCTTGTTATACTGAGCTGGGGAACGTTGGTCCCGCTCCAACTTATAATTGTTTTAAGACAGAGCAGGAAATTGGGGATTACCAGAATTCCCTTGCCGCCCAAACGAAGAGAGTGCATGCTGATGCATCATCTTCGGGTGTGTTCATTACAGAGAACTGTTTCTCAGTATCCTTTACGTCCTGGGTATGTGATACCAGATCAGGATCCCAGATATGTAACTTGTTGCATAGGGCTACAGAAAGGTAGAGAACTGAGAACGGGTGATAAGTTTCATGAGGCAGAAAACGGGGCAAGAGTTGCAGCCAAGTCTGTTGGTCACTGTCACCCTGTATTACTAATACATTGATTCTGAACGAATGTTATTAGATACCGAACCTGATATACAAAATCATACCAGTCTCTTTATTAGTAAAGAAAGGAAAGGATATAATTCTGTATTGTTGGATAATGTTTTGAACATTTCCTATACCAAAAGTTGATCGGTTCAGGCACGTTATCTAAAAGCGTTGATGTTCTAAATCAAACTACAGTTCTTAGTATATGGAACATACACAAGAGGAAGAGTTCAGAAATGAACGAATCCTTCTTGAGGTATTGTAGACTAGGTCATATCAATGCGACCCGACTAGCTGAAGTTACATTTAGATGCATATTTAAATTAGTTTGAATTTACATCTTATGAAACTTGCAAGTCATGTCACAAAGATATAATGACACCAGCTCTGTTTATTGGAAACAGAGAAAGAGTTAGTAAACTCTTGGGATGATACATGTTGATGTATGTAAGGTCCCCTGTCTACACATGCCAAGACCGGTTCTTTGTACTTCATTACATTCTCTGATGATCTTTCAAGATTCAGACCTATGTTCCTGTTGAAACACAAGTCCGAACCTTTTGAGATATTCACAGAATATAAGTTAGAAGTAGAGAACCAATACGGGTATAAGTATTATGTCCTTTGATGAGATCAAGGAGGAGAATACTTGAGCACGGAAATCCTGGATTATTCTAAAGGAGAATGAGATTCTCTCTCAGCATTACTCCTCCGTATACACCATAGCATGATGGTATATCGGGGCGGAGCAATAGCACCCTATGTGATAAGGTGTGCTCTATGATGAGTACTACTGAGTTAGCTATTTCCTTTTTGGGAGTTATGCACTTGAGAAGATGCATACCTATTGAATTAGGTTCGAATCAAGTCAATGCCTACCACTTCATATGTGATATGGAAAGGGAAGAGCCCATATCTTAAGTTAGTTGAGATTTGGGGTTGTCCGGCCTATGTCTAAAAGCAAAATCCGGACAAGCTCGAGGCAAGGTCAGTCATGTAGAACTGGAAATGTTCCAGCTATACAAAACTGCAGCTGAAGATTTGACAGAACCAAAGGATTCAATAATTACCAATGAACCTCAGCCTCTCCGCCGATCTAGTAAGGTTCCTCACCCACCTGAGAGATACTTCGGTTTCTCTATGACAGTGGGAGCGAAGATTGCATCATGAGATGATGACCCAACTAGCTTCGAGCTGGCCATCGGGAGTAAGACTCTATAAGAATGGCTGGATGCTTAGTGATCTGAGATGGAATCCTTATACACCAACAAAGTATGGACTTTGGTTGCTATATCTGAAGGGTTAAATCCCCATCAGGAGCAAGTATATCTTGAGAAGATTACTTGGTGTACATGGAAAAGTTGAGACTTTCAAAGCTAGACTTGTTAAAGGTTTGCATCATTGACCAGGTGTGGATCATGATGAAACTTTTTCTAAGGATCTATGCTTAAGTCCATCCAGATCCTACTTGCCACGGCTGCATACCATGACTACGATATCTGGGGTTGGGTGTCATGACAGCTTTTCTAAATGATGTTTTAGAAGAGGGAGTCTATAAGTACACAGCCAGAGGGCCTCGTAGACAGTGGGAGCAGCGGATACGTGTGCAAGATGCTTTATAGGATAAAGCAGGCATCGCGGAGTTGGAACATCTGTTTTGATGGATTAGTCAAAGAAGTTGACATCATCAAAATGGTAGATGAACCTTGTATAAACAAAAAGGTAGTAGGGAGTATGGTGACGATCCTCGTAGAGTACGTGGATGACATACTCTTGATAGGGAAGTAGTTTCCTATGCTACGCTCGATCAATCTCCGCTTATCACAATGATTCTCCATATAGGATCAAATTGATACCTACTAAATCCTGGGTTTTGGACCTATGAGATAGATCTAATTGGATGTTAGGACACTCACTAGTAGTAGTGAGATGGTATCAATCGATCCTGGGGAGAATTACTGGAAGTGTTCCAGGGTGATAATGACGACTGAGTGTCAGTCACAGGCATTGTCTTTACCCTCAGTAAAGGGACGGTATGTTGGAAGAGTTCTAAGCTAGATACCGTGACACACTAGACGATAAAGGCTGGATACATCGCTACTCAAGATGCTACCAAAGAGGCTGTTTGGGTGTATATTGGTTCATGAGATGAACTACGTTCCTACCATTGTGAGACAATGGAGTTGTGGCTTATGCCAAGGAACGCCGGTCCCATCAGTGATCCAGACATATTCTAAGGCAGTGTCCCCTGATCATGGAGATGGTTGATCTCCAGGGAGATCGAGGTTAGGAGAGTAGACTCATAGGACAACACAGCGGATCCACTCACAAAGGCCTATTCCCAGAGAGAGACTTTTATGGGATGGTTGAGTATGAGATACTACAACCACTGCTATCAGATGGCCCTAGTGCAAGTGGGAGATTGATAGTTATATGTATGCCCTAGAGGCCATTACTGTACATATGATGTATATTGTAGTGGATGCTAGGACGTATATAGGGAGGACTTTCTTGCTCGACATGATAGTATGCTATCTGGTTGAACTTTACCTTAACGTGTACACTGATTGTCTCTCTGTTACATGTTGGAAAAGCCCTTAGGATGTGTACTTGACTACCTGAACTATGATGCGGATCATACTAGTGGGGACATGGTAGTCCATAAGTACATCCTTCAAAGTCCCTAGTCGTGGGTGTATCGAGACGGGGCATCGATATACCAGAGTAGACTAGCGTATACCTTCTCGACCCATACAGATGGGCGATGGATGATCCCATATCCATTGGTGTTTGACATCAGAGATGATATACGGGTGCTCAGTAGAGACTGGGTACACTGGACGGACTCGCCGAGAACTCTCAGATGGTATTATACCTTACGTCAGATGGCAGTTCTCTGGTGACACTGGTACAGAGTAGTCTGTTGACCTGAGATCGTCATAGAGTCTTATGTGGTTCCCACTGTGCTTTGATTTCCATCTTACCACGTCCAAGAGGGCGTGCAAAACGGTGGTTTTTGGGTACAGTCCCGAGTCACATGGAGGCAATGAGCGATAGGAGGGGATTCGTCTCTCCCGGTATAGGGGGTTGATGTTGTGCTGTGTTCGATTGGCTATAACAGGAAATCCCTGGCCAGGGTTGCTGAGATTTACTGGTAAGTGTTACCAGTAGTTTCTCAAATTGTTATAGACCTCATATCGACACGACTTATCGAGCTATTGGGGTCTGACGTTTACCACCCCTAGGCGAGATATGCGACATATCAGACGATCAGACCGGACTGTACGGTAGTGTTACTGGTTGGATTCACTGGAGTGTGAGCGGGCTTGCTCATCGATCTTCTGATCGCTCAATACCCGGGTGGCCGTTACGTGTAGCAGACAGCTTGCGGCTTGTGGATGTTTGATATGATCATCATCTGCTGCCGGCGTATTGACGAGTCTTTAGAGTCCTACACAGAGGTTTCCTGGCTCAAGCGAAACGAAATAGGAGCGCATATGAGATATGTGCGGGACCGAGAATAATGCGTGTATGTGATACTGTATTTCATTCTCGCGAACAATGTGTCGAATGGTTATATGCGATATAACCTAGTTATCGAATCGAAGATTGATTCGATAAGCCGATACATTGGATATTAGTCGGTTATATGTGATATGACCGGATCGTTAAATCAAGAGTTGATTTAATGATTTAATGCATAATTATATATTTGATATATTACTTTGTATTAACTAGTATCGGTTCACTTTAAATGGAATTTCTCGCTCGGATGTGCACATTGTATATTTGATATAGTTTTGTGCACATGATTGTATCATGTTTGATGATGCATACTTACTTGGTTTGTGTAAAGAATTAAACCATGGTTATTTAAATGGTTAGGGTTTTGGTTTTCCTTATTCATTTATTTTTATTTTTCATTTATTCTTTTTGGAAATAAAATAATTGGAATAAGAGGATAATGGTGGCTTTCTTTGTTTGTTCATGAACTTTCATGAAGCTTTGACTTAGTTAACCATTCTTGTCTTTTGCTTAACCCTAACCATCATAACTTACCATGGTCTATTCTCTACAACTAACTAAGGTTAAGATTATGATAAGTTTGGATTTTCTTTTCTATTTTAAAATAACTTATCATAACACTTATCATTTTCTTGCTTTCTTCTTCTTCTTCACTTCAAGAAGAAAGCTTGCTACATCAATGGTGGATTGATGAAATGAGTGAGAAATCCAATTCTAAAGTGAACCCACTTCCTATTTCTTCATCCTCTACCTCTTGCCAAGTAGTAGAGTGTGTTTTCTTCACAAGTTTCATCACTTGGTGAAGTTGGAGCTTGATATAGCGATGCCTCGACGTAGATCATCTTCGGCACGAAGCCGACGACCTTGCCCGCTCTTTCTCCGATGAAGCCGACGCTAGAGCCCGGATTTTGATTTGGACAGCGGAGATGACTTCATCACGGAGCCGTGGAGGTGGAGGACCGGATCTACAAAGGTTGTATTTCCGTATTCTTGTAGTTAAGTGTTAACTAGTTTCTTATTCGCCTAGAAATCTAGCCAACGATCCGTTCTAGGGTTTCTCGGCACCGTTTAAATTTGAAATTGGCATGGTTGATGCCTTGTGAGACCTCATTAGGGTGCCTAGGAACCCATCAACATGAGCACAGCTTAGTCCGCTGACTTGACACTATCACTTCGCCTCGAGTGTGTTCCCACTGTTCTTTGATTTACCCTACCATGGCTCTACTGAGTCGTGCAAACAGGTAGTAGTCGGGTGCAGTCCCGAAGCATTTGGAGGCAGTGACGGTTAGACATGATTCATCTCTCCCGGTATTGGGAGTTGATATCGCGATGTGTCTAGGAGAGCCATTACACATAGTCGTCACTGGCCAGGGCAAGCGAGATATATTGGTGGGTTTCCAGTGTTATCTCAGGGTGTTCTGGGCTACACTCAGACACGACTTATACCGCTATTAGGGGACTGACGTTTACCACCCCCCTAGGCCCGCCATGCGATATTATCAGACGAACAGACCGGAGTGTACGGAGATTGTCGCACGCAGGCTCAGTAGGAGTTCGATGGGTTCACCTCATCAGTCTTCTTGTCGGCATCTACTTGGGGACCGTTACGTACAGCTAGTGCCGCTTGCGGTCTGTGGTTAACCCCACTGCCAGCGTAGTGTCGAGTCTTTAGAGTCCCACACAGAGGGTTATTCTCTTTTGGGCAAAACAGAGTAGTGGTCGCATGGTTTTGCGACGGGGTTCGTTCACATCCGCGCACTTGTGCACGTTTGGTGTCCGGACAGTTATTACTAGCGGGCTTTGGTTTAAGCCAGATCCTAGTATATGTTTTCGGATTGGTTTTATCTCATTGTATTCGTGTTCCTCAGAACACGGATGCGGGTGTGTATGCACAGTTGACTGAGATAGAGGCAGAGGATTCTCATTAGGGTTATGGTACGGGTGTGTATGCACAGTTGACTGTTGTCTTTTTCCAAACCCTAATGAGAATAGGAAATTTGATTAATAATATTAGTTAACAATTATTGTGCCATGGTTGAGTTGAATTCTTGACTTTTGTTGACTTGTTGACTTTAGTTGACCGGTTGACCAAAGTAGACTTGTTGACCATCATCATTTGTTTTCAAAGATGCTTCTTATTTTTTGCACAAAGCATTTAATGAATGAAATGATAATGGTCATTCATCAACTCACCCTCACAAATTGTTAATTATTATTATTGTTATCATTTTCTAAAATATGAGAGCATGGTTGTAAAAATTGATCATTCTTACTTGCATCTTCTCTCTCATCCATAGCTCTCATCCTCTTCCTCCCTCTCAAGGCAAAATCCCTCTCATGAGTTGAGAACCATTTGCCTTCAAGATAAAACACCAAAACTCATCTTTACTCATCCTAAGGTTGAAGGTCTAGCAAGCCTAATACTTTAGTTACCTCAAGTTCGAGGAAGGAGCTCAAGGTAGAGGCCCTCGGGTGGATCTTTCTTCGGCAAAGAGGAGACGATGAGGAGGAGCCATTCAAGCTACTACAAGGAGCTAGCAAGGATGAGAACAACAAGAAGAGAAGGAGTTCAAGACTAGGTATAACCCCCTAACCGAGTAGCCAAAGCTCGTAGTTGTTTCTAGTGTGTTGTTTGGCAAAGATCCGGGTTTTCTAGTCCATGTTACCAAAACCCCAAAAATCGTTTTTCATCGTTTCCGCAACCCCGAAAGAACCGGGAGGGTAACGTGGACCTAACAGTGGTATCAACGCCTAGCTAAACACACCTTAGTATGTTAGCAAAGTATCTAGAATTCGATCGGACAAAAAACCGCAAAACACCCTGAAAATGCTAACTTTCTGCCGATTTTTATTTCTGCTCAAAAAATAATAAATCATGTACTAAAAATCGGCTCAGGGTTTTTAAAGAACACACAAGAAAATTGATCCACCAACTCGGTCAAAGCACCGCGGAACCGCGGCACGAGCATGCTCCTGCCGCGGATCCGCGGCCGAGTTGACTCGGCTGTGGGTCAAGTTTCCTGCAGTGTTCTTATATTGGTGTTTTGTGATTTTTAGGATGGTTTGTTTCTACCCAAAATTTCCAGAGAACAAAATTTGTTTTTGGCGTGGTTACAAATCCGTATTTTGATCGATTTTTTGTAGACTTTGGCTAATGGGTTATATCTGTGATGTGATATATGTATTGAATGTCTGCTAATCGCTATACGTCGATTAGTGGGAGTTATACATATCTGTGATCTGTAATGTTGGTGGTTTGTGTATATGATTTCGTTGGATTGTCGCGGATGAATAGCCGGGGGGTTGTGAGAGAAGAGTTTTCTTTATCTTTCAATTCATGTAATGTGTAAATTGATGTAATATTATTTGTATGGACGCACATCCGGGATGAGGTTGTAGCCGCCATTGTATAATTTCTTTTTACTGTTTTTGCTCCTAGGATAGACCCAAGGAGGGGTGCACAAACTACCGGGTACCTCGAAGTGTCGAGTGGCCTACTCACGTTGTTGAGGGAGGTTGCTTCACTTCGGGTATTTGGCGGGTAATTTGCTGCACCCGTAGGGGTCTAGGGTGGGGTATTTGGCTATTCATCGCGACCGTGTAATCTGTCTTTCGTTGCAGGCTCGAACGAAATGCAGATTCCTAGTATATCCAAAGTGTTCATCTGTGATCTGGAATGGCTATCATTGCATCTAACGAATATGTATATATCTATATATGATATCTATTTAGGCGTTGCTTATGTTTTGCATCCGCACTAGTCCAGCCCCCGCTCTGTCGTTAGTTAAGTAACCTAACGGGTGATGACGGGACCCCGTAGCGAATGCGGATGGCATAAGCGTACGTCATATTTTCGTTGTTTTCTGCAATGGTAGGATTAATTGATGGGACGCATTAAATTAATGCAAGAAAATAAACCTAAAAGACGTTGTTGGAAAATTTTTCAAAAAGCTGTTATTGCAAGGACGTTCACTTTTGTTTTGCACAGAGGTATTCGATTATGAATTCCCAGCACCTCATTCGACGAGGCAAGGGCCGAGATCCCTTCATCGGGAGTGACCCCTTGGACAAAAGTTTGCGTCAGGGTAATAACTTCACTATAGTCGATTATTCTTGCTTTGCATCGAGGTATTTAGCTTAGAATATCCTGCACCTCATTCGACGAGGAAAGAGCTGAGATCCCTTCAAAGGGAGTGACCTCTTTAGCAAAAGTTTTCACCACTATATTTTCAAAAAGGTTATCAGGTTCCTTCAACGATATCAAGTTCATTACGTTAACGGGTTTTTCGCCAAAAACCCAGCCGTAGCCCTCCGTCATTTCTTATAAGTTATACTTAGTATTCGTGCTGCGTTCGTTTACTGTGTCAAGGCGCAGTGAATGGTAGCTAAGTTTTGCTTATCTGCTGGATATAATATGATTCGTTAGGACATTTGTGTAACCTTGTTGACTGTGTCAAGGGTTATGCAGGTGGGTTTAATACAATCAAGATAATGACGGGTTGAACTTGACTAGGACTCTTTGATTTGTTGACTGTGTCAAGGTCACTTGGGTCCTAGGGGCAAAAATCCACATCGGGAGTTTCTAAAGAAACTGAAACTTGCAGATTTAGCATACCTTCTGGAGTGTGGTGACTAGAGTGGATTCCATCTAGGTCATCTCATAATGATATTTGGATCCCGATCCCACTGATGAGTTGGATTACTCTCGGGAGATTATTTTACTTAACAATCAATGCTGTAAACCAAGTAGGTGTCTAGAACGGTGTTAGCGGGGCTACACCTCCAGGGAAAAGAGGTTACTTAATTAAGGAACTTCGCGAAAGCGTTGGAAAACCTCCCTCGAAGTACCAACACTAGCCTGGCTGAAAGGTTAAGCAAGTATTGTGACGTGCAATTAATCCCTACTAGTTCTTCTTTTAAAAGGTTTTAAGAAGAATTTGAGGAAATAGTGGGAGCCATCCTGATTAGATAAACTAATAAACCAAACTAATCTTGTAAGAGCGCACGCTGAGTGTTTCTTTTCTCTCTCTCCAGGTAGCAACCATTTCACGCCCTAATCAAGATAATAAAATGTATCGCTTGACCGATCCGAATTCTTATTCGGGGCTAGGGAACGTTGGTTCGGCTCTAATTTGTGACAACAATCATAAGTTTGAGCAAGGGAAAGAGGATTGTATGGATTCCAAGGATACCCAGTTGAAGAAGAAGCATGGTTTTGCATCTACTTCAGGTGTTCTTGTAAATGAAAACTGCTTTACGTTCAGCCCTACCTCCTGGGTACTTGTTACCGGATCATGATCTCATATCTGTAATTTATTGCAGGGACTGAGAAAAAGTAGGAAAGTTGCACCTGGTGATATGTCGCTCAGAGTAGCGAACGGAGCACAAGTTAATGCTGCAGCCGTCGGTAAATATCACGTAGTTTTGCCAAATGGCAATACTATGATTTTGAACGATTGCTACTATGTACCTTCCATGGTTTGCAACATCATATTAGTTTCTTTACTCGATAAAGATGGATATAATTTTGTTCTTGATAGAAATATCATGAACATTTACCTTCATAAGGTACTGGTTGCAAAATGTACACTGTGTAATGGTATCTACGTTCTAAATCAGAATACAGTTCTCAATGTACAAAACACACGCAAGAGGAAGAATTCAGATACGAATGAATCCTACTTGTGGCATTGTAGACTTGGTCATATCGGAGAGAAAAGACTAATAAGTTGCATAAAGATGGACTCTTGAATACGTTCGAGTTTTCATCTTATGAAACTTGTCAGTCTTGTCTCAAAGGGAAGATGACCAAATCTCCGTTCACCGGACATGGAGAAAGAGCAACAGAGCTCTTGGGACTCATACACAGTGATGTATGTGGTCCAATGTCTATACATGCAAGGGGTGGGTTCTCGTACTTCATCACATTCACTGACGATCTCTCTAGATTCGAATATGTGTTTCTTATGAAACACAAATCTGAAGCTTTTGAGAAATTCAAGGAATTCATAAATGAAGTAGAGAACCAGACTGGCAAAAGTATCAAGATCCTCTGGTCTGATAGAGGAGGGGAGTACTTAAGCACGAAATTCCTAGATTACTTAAAAGAGAATGGTATTCTCTCTCAGCTTACACCTCCTTATACACCACAGCACAACGGTGTATCGGAGCGGAGGAATCGTACCCTATTGGATATGGTTCGCTCCATAATGAGTAGTGCCGAGTTGCCTCTTTCATTCTGGGGATATGCACTTCAAACAGCAGCGCATCTATTGAATAAAGTTCCATCCAAATCCGTGCCTAAGACTCCGTATGAAATATGGAGTGGTAAGAGTTTGTATCTTAAACGTATTAAGATTTGGGGTTGCCCAGCTTATGTCAAAAAGCAGAACCCAGACAAACTTGAGGCACGGGCAGTTTTGTGAAAGTTTGTGGGATACCCAAAAGATTCTAGTGGGTATCTATTGTACCATGCAGAGGAACAGAAGATAATTGTTTCAAGAAATGCCACATTTTTGGAAAAAGAATTTCTTGTTAAAAATATTAGTGGCAGCACGGTAGAACTGGATGAAATTCCAGAAACACAAACTTTAACTAAAGAATTGGTGGAACCGCTGGATTCAGTTACACCCAACGAACCTCAGCCACTCCGCAGATCTGGTAGGATTTCTCATCCGCCCAAGAGATACTACGGTTTTCTCTTAGACGGGGATCGAGAGGATTGCATCTTGGAAGAAGATGACCCTACCAGTTTCAGGCAGGCCATTATCAGTAGGGACTCTGATAAGTGGCAGGAAGCAATGCAATCCGAAATAGAGTCCATGTACACCAATAAAGTGTGGACCTTGGATATTGCTCTACCTGGGGTAAAACCCATTGGATGCAAATGGATCTACAAAAGGAAACTTGGTGTAGATGGGTAGGTGGAAACCTATAAGGCTAGACTCGTTGCAAAAGGTTTTTGTCAAAGACCTGGTGTGGACTATGACGAAACTTTTTCTCCGGTGGCTATGCTCAAATCCATTCGGATCCTACTTGCCATTGCTGCCTTCCATGACTATGAAATCTGGCAAATGGATGTTAAAACGGCTTTTCTAAATGGCTGTTTGGATGAGTGCGTTTACATGGATCAGCCAGAAGGTTTCGTAGACAGTGGGAGCAGCATGAAGGTGTGCAAGTTTCTTAAATCCATTTATGGATTAAAGCAGGCATCGCGGAGCTGGAACATCTGTTTTGATGAGGCAATCAAGGAATTTGATTTCATCAAGAACGAAGATGAACCTTGTGTCTATAAGAAGATTGTAGGATGAACTGTCGTGTTCCTAGTCTTGTACGTGGACGACATTCTTTTGATAGGAAATGACATTCCTATGCTACAATCGGTCAAGCTATTTTTGTCACAACGGTTCTCCATGAAGGACCTGGGTGATGCCTCGTACATTCTGGGGATCAAGATCTACAGAGATAGATCCAAGAGACTACTGGGACTTTCGCAGTCCAGGTACATAGAGACCGTACTAAAGAGATTTAGTATGGAGGATTCCAAGCGCGGTAACATACCCGCATTGCACGGAATTACCCTCTCCAAGAAGATGTCTCCTCAGACTGACGAGGAGAGGGTTCGCATGAGCACTATACCCTACGCTTCGGCGGTAGGATCTATAATGTATGCGATGCTATGTACAAGACCAGATGTAGCTTACGCGCTGAGCGTGGTGAGCCAGTATCAGTCAGACCCAGGTGAGGACCACTGGACGGCAGTGAAGAACATTCTCAAGTACCTAAGAAGGACTAAGTAGATTTTCCTGGTTTACGGTAATGGAGACCATAGGGTCGAGTCCTTTATCGATTCAAGCTTCCAGAGTGACAAAGATGACAGCAAATCTGTCTCGGGTTTTGTGTTTACCCTCAACGGATGGGCGGTGTGTTGGAGGAGTTCCAAACAGGATACCGTCGCAGACTCGACGATGGAGGCTGAATACATTGCTGCAAGCGATGCCGCAAAAGAGGCGGTCTGGATGAAGAAGTTCATTAGTGAACTTCAGGTGGTTCCGTCCTTTGTTGACCCAATACCTTTGTATTGCAATAACAATGGGGCTATAGCTTTAGCAAAGGAACCAAGGTCCCATCAGAAATCCAGACACATCTTAAGGCGCTATCACCTGATCAGGGAGATCATTGATCGCCAGGAGATCGAGGTACGGAGAGTGGACACAAAAGACAACACGGTGGATCCATTCACAAAGGCCCTCCCTCAAACACAGTTCGAGCGACTTTTTGAGCTATTGGGTATGCGGTACGCCAGCAGCTGGCCCTAGTGCAGACATTGGGTATGCGGTACACCAATTACTGGCCTTTAGTGCAAGTGGAAGATTGTTAGATATGTATGCCCTAGAGGGCATTATTGTATAGTACTAGTTTGTATAATACATTTTGGAAGCTTGGGATATATATATACGGTTTTACGACAGTCTTGATCGATATAGTAGTATGCTACTTGGTTTGTTTCTATCTTAATATGTATATATGTTTCTTTTAACATATCGCTAAAACATATTGATGGAGACCTTAGGATCTTTTCTTGACTACCGGCGTTGTGATGGCGATCACACTAGTGGGGGCTGGGTAGTCTATAAGCACATTCTTATTCTGGTCCCTAGTCTTAGGATTATCGAGAAAGGGCATCGATACACCAGAGTAGACTGGTGCATACGCTTCTCTTACTAGCAGGGGAGATGGTCTGTCCCACAGCCATCAGTACGTCGTATTGGAGATAGTATACCGGTGCTCGTTAGGTTACGAGTACACTGGACAGGACTCATCGGGAACTGTTGGTTGGTATTATACCTATCGTCAGTTAACAGTTTCCAGGTGACATGAGTACAGCTTAGTCCGCTGACTTGACACTGTCACTTCGCCTCGAGTGTGTTCCCACTGTTCTTTGATTACTACCCTACCACGGCTCTATTGAGTCGAGCAAACAGGTAGTAGTTGGGTGCAGTCCCGAAGCACTTGGAGGCAGTGACGGTTAGACAGGATTCGTCTCTCTCGGTATTGGGAGTTGATATCGCGCTGTTTCTAGGAGAGCCATTACACATAGTCTTCCCTGGCCAGGGCAAGCAAGATATACTGGTGGGTTTCCAGTGTTATCTCAAGGTGTTCTAGGCTACACTCCGACACGACTTGTACCGCTATTAGGGGACTGACGTTTACCACCACCCTAGGCCCGCCATGCGATATTATCAGACGAACAGACCGGACTGCACGGAGATTGTCACATACAGGCTCAGTAGGAGTTTGGATGGGTTCACCTCATCAGTCTTCTTATCGGCATCTACCTGGGGACCGTTACGTACAGCTAGTGCCGCTTGTGGTATGTGGTTAACCCCACTACCAGCGTAGTGTAGAATCTTTAGAGTCCCACAGAGGGTTATTTGCCTTTGGGCAAAACAGAGTAGAGGTCGCATGGTTTTGCGACGGGGTTCGTTCACATCCGCGCACTTGTGCACGTTTGGTGTCCGGACAGTTATTACTAGCGGGATTTGGTGTAAGCCAGATCCTAGTATATGTTTTATGATTGGTTTTATCTCATTGTATTCGTATTCCTCGGAACACGGATGCGGGTGTGTATGCACAGTTGATTGAGACAAAGGCAGAGGATTCTCATTAGGGTTATGGTACGGGTGTGTATGCACAGTTGACTGTTGTCTTTTTCCAAACCTTAATGAGAATAGAAATAAGATTAATAATATTAGTTAACAATTATTATGCCATGGTTGAGTTGAATTCTTGACTTTTGTTGACTTATTGACTTTAGTTGACCGGTTGACCAAAGTAGACTTGTTGACCATCATCATTTGTTTTCAAAGATGCTTCTTATTTTTTGCACAAAGCATTTAATGAATGAAATGATAATGGTCTTTCATCAACTCATCATCACAAATTGTTAATTATTATTATTGTTATCATTTTCTAAAATATGAGAGCATGGTTGTAAAAATTGATCATTCTTACTTGCATCTTCTCTCTCATCCATAGCTCCATCCTCTTCCTCCCTCTCAAAGCAAAATCCCTCTCATGAGTTGAGAACCATTTGCCTTCAAGATAAAACACCAAAACTCATCTCTACTCATCCTAAGGTTGAAGGTCTAGCAAGCCTAATACTTTAGTTATCTCAAGTTCGAGGAAGGAGCTCAAGGTAGAGGCCCTCGGGTGGATCTTTCTTCGGCAAAGAGGAGACGACGAGGAGGAGCCATTCAAGCTACTACAAGGAGCTAGCAAGGAGGAGAACAACAAGAAGACAAGGAGTTCAAGACTAGGTATAACCCCCTAACCGAGTAGCTAAAGCTCGTAGTTGTTGCTAGTGTGTTGTTTAGGAAAGATCCGGGTTTTTTAGTCCATGTTACCAAAACCCCAAAAAATCGTTTTTCACCGTTTCCGCTACCCCGAAAGAACCGGGAGAGGTAACGTGGACCTAACAAAACACCGATGGATATGGGACCATCCATCGCCCATCATATGGGTCAAGATGCGTATACGCTAGTCTACTCTGGTGTATCGAAACACCCTCGACTAGGAACTGTTATAGGATGTACTCGCCGACTACCGTGGCCCCACAAGTATGATCTCATCATAGTCCTAGTAGTCGAGTATATATCCTAAGGGCTTTATCAACATGTAACATAGAGACAATCAGAGTACATGTTAAGATAAAGTACGATCAGATAGCGTCCTAGTAGTCAAGTACATATCCTAAGGGCTTTATCAACATGTAACATAGAGACAATTAGAGTACATGTTAAGATAAAGTACGAACATATAGCGTACTATCATGTCGAGCAAGAAAGTCCTCCCTATATATGTCCAAGCATCCATTACAATATACATCATATGTACAGTAATAGCCTCTAGGGCATACATATAACTAACAGGCCGGACCTGTACAATATCGATGGATGTATCCCGTCGAGAGATACATGGAATTTTTCGTTTCACACAATTTTTAAATTATTGTTGTCCTGTATGCCCGTATTTATTATTCAACATATTTTCTTTAGGTAGCTCTACACTCTTAAAAAGTATATACGTAATAGAAATCGACCAGAGGGTTCTATCAGGCAAGGTTATCTTCTTGATGAAGCAACCACATTTTGTTCCCGCTATCTGGACGAGAACATTGAGACGAGATTTAACTGGCCTCAAAGAATTCAAGACGGGCTATATGGTAAAGACGATTATAAGAGGGTAGACACTATGTTTATCAACAAGATATACCGGTTTATCTTGCTTAATTACGCATGTCTTGAACAAATTAGAGAGTAAGTATTTTTGGATTAATTCTTATATTTATGTTTGTGTGTGTATGAAATGATATAATATTAATGTCATAATTTATTGTCGAAAACAGAATTCATTTTAACGAGGCACGTGAGGGGCATCCTGATTAGAACGATGAACGATTGGAAAAATATAATCAGGATAATTTTTGCGATTGGGTCACAGATCATGTAAGTTATTCGAATAACATGTTATTGCTATCAGTTTTAATCTAAACTTATATCATTATGTATTTGTCGTAAAATTTGTTTTGTTAGATCCACCATCCGAACTTGTCTGTATCATTTGAGAGTGATTCAAGATGTTTAGCTCAATTCCTAGTATGGAGGTTGCATATTATAAAGGATTCGGTGTCCTTGGATACAAATTCGAAGTTAAGGACTTGGAAAGATGAATAAGGATTGACCAGTATGAACACACTTCGATTTTACGGTCAGGAAGATCCGTTTATCTTTCCGAACAAAGCGTTCTAAGTATACTACTCACAGTGTTTGAAGCATCCGGGATGGAGTGTCGTATGCCGTTGGAAACCCAGGGATGTCTACGATGTCCCAGAATTCGAGGACAGCGATGAGGATGAAGAAGAGAGAAGGCTTAGAGTGCTCCGACCGTTTGTTTCGAAAGACGGGTTGTCTTCGGCTGATCATGAAGTTACGTGGGTTAGAAATGATATCGATGATGAAATCCAAGTAGATATGTCTAATGCGCCCACGAAACGAAAAAAGTTATCAGTAATGTTATATTATTACTTCACATTTTACGATCTATACATATATAGTCAATACTTGTAATGATTGTCTAATGCGTCCACGAACCGTTTATCTAGATTTGATGACGATGACGGGAGCAGCGAAGGGCGGTAGGAGCTCCAGCCGTGGCACCGGCAGAGGCAGAGGCAGAGCGTTTCTGCCGCCCGGAGAGCTGCGTAGGGAGCTTCAACGGGCCGGTCTTGCACCACGATCGGAGACCCAATCGGATGCCTCCTTCCGTGTGAACTTTGCCACACCTCCAGGTATATTGCACGCATATTCATTTTGAATGTAATATTATAGATATACATGCCTGTTCATATCAAAATTACTAATATTGTCAATGTTTGATTGTCTAGCTGTTGGTGATGCGTCCACATCAGGGACAGAGGCCACTCCCGCACCTCCAGGTATGTTATATATCATATAGTGCATGTATATTGATTTAGAATGCTATATCATAAATATACACACATTCCTTTTGCTCTTACTTAGATAATCATTTTTTTATTGTCTAACTGTAGGTGGTGCCTCCACATCTCGGGCAGAGGCCACCACCGCACCTGCGGGTATGTTTATATATCCTATAGTGCATGCATATTGATTTAGAATGTTATATTATTGATCTACACATTGTTTTTGCAATTACTTATATAATCTATTTTTAATTGTCTAATTATAGGTGGTGCGTCTACATCTGACGCAGGGGCCACTCCCGCCACTTCCGTACCCTCCGCTCAGTCTGTAGGTTAGTACGGATAAATATAAAATATTTATTCATTTTACATATCCTCTAAAGAATAAATATGAACTTCATGGAAATTTAGCGTCAATGTTTATTTTCTAGTTGGAGAGGATGCGTCCGCATCCGGGTCACCGGCTGTTCCTCACCAGAGGAACTATCGTCCCGCTCGTGCTGCTGCCCGGGCCCAGGCTCGTGCTTTAGTCACCGGAGGTATATACCGCACTTCAATTTTCGTTAAACCTTGATTTCTTAATACAACTTTGTCTTAATATTGATTGTCTTGATATTTCTTGCAGACGCAGGGCCTCCCCATCCCGAGAGGGGGACTCAAGGTCCAAATCAGTCCCATAGGCTGAGGCCCGATAGAGCTAGGGGAGGCAGCATTCCCCCTCTTTTTTACCCCTGATTATCGCTATACCGGTGATCATGCCGAGAGGTTCGGCCGGTATATAGGGGATGAGAGCCGGCTCGTGAAGAACTATCCACTTCATGTTGAGTGGGGTGACCAGCACCGGCGCTCAATTGCCCTCTTCTGGGATCAGGCTCGGGTATTAATATATATTTTCATTTGATTTATCCAATATATTTATTATTAACACTTGCAATCTAATAACATTGTTTTTTTCTGTATTTTCAGTTGGATTACGATTTTCCGCCTGTACCCGACCCTGATTACCCTGGGAGGGTGCTCGATCTTCACGCTCTGTACAATGGCCTGATGAAGAACATGCAGACGAAGGTCCGATACAAGATGAATGAGCTGAAGACCGACTGCTATTCCCTGTTGATAGCGACCCCCGAGGCAGAGAGAGAGGCCCTCCTATCTACTACGGCCTTTGCGAGAGTCGACGTAGATACATGGCCTCTATTGTGCCAATATTTTGACTCTGAGCGCAAACAGGTATGTATTTTAAATGTAATTCATTGTATAGTATATAATTTATTTTTTTGTGTTGCTTAATTAGAAAACTAAATGTGAATGTGTTGTGCAGAAACAGGCCGATCAAAATAAAGAGAATAGGAAGTTAGCGAAGAGGGGTCGCCCCACTTATACAGGTGGCTCGAGGAATATTACTCGTGCCATGGAGTTATCGGTAAATTACAATAGACCGGCCTTTGTGATATAATGTAATATTAAGAGTTATTTTTTAATATATCTAATATTAAGAGTTATTTTCTAATATTGCAGAGAGCTCAGACCCTGGCGCAAGGTGGTACACCGAGCGTGCTGTCCACATATCTTGCCGTCCACGGCACCTCGACAGATCCCGCCACGGGCGAGCTTCGATACCCTGACGCCGCTACCCAGAAGTATTGCGTAAGTGTTCAAATTTTTGGTTTGAACCCCTATTTGAAATTTTTGGTTTGAAAGATTCAAATTTAAATGATATACTTATATTTTACTGGTTAATGTGGGTGTAGGAGCGGGTGGTTGAGCAGGCCGAGGCATCGGGGATCGATTTTACTGGACAGGACGATCCGATGCTGCTGACCCCAGTCTTTGACGCCGCACACGGAGGGCACCACGGAGGTTGGGAGAGAGGCCGGGGACTGGGCCCTAGCAGGGCCTATATGAGGTTGGACTCCACTCCGGCGGTTACTTCCTCCGTCTCTAGTGAGCGACGTTTCCAGCAAGAACTGGAAAGCTTGAAGGCCACCGTTCAGGAGTTGAAGGAGATGTTGGTATGTATACTACTTAATAGTAAAATATTATGTCATATTATAGATAGCAACATATCCAATATTAGTATGTAGCCTGAGCTTATTTGGTTGTAGACTTAGCTTTGATTAATCATACATACATATCTAATTAAAATAAACTACGGTTTTCCAAACGAGGCCTAAGTCCCTAAGTATACATAGATTGGGGTTTCGAAATAACTTGATAATGATACGAATTCGACTAATACACAGTTCTTACTCGTTTATTACACACGTAGGTCCATACGCGACAGGGTACATCGTCCGAGCCTCCACATGCATCTCCTTCGGCTGCGGCTCCGCAAGCCACTACATCGGCTGCGGTTCCGCAGACAGCTCCTATAGCTCCACTGCCCGCTCAGACTCCCGCATCTGCGGCTCCGCAAGCTACTACCTCGGCGGCGGTTGCGTAGACCACTCCTACAGCTCCACAGCCCACTCAGACTCCCGCACACTCCGCATTGCGTGATTTATTGACTCAGGGTATATCCGAGGAGCAGGCGCGCCAGATTATGGCGTTTATCAGAGGTGGAGCTGGACCGAGCTAGGGTAGCTTTTTGATTCTTATATTTTAAACATGTATTTATTTATATGATACATATTGTACTATATTTTGAACGATATGGATATTGGTTTTGCGTGTTTATATTGATATCATATTCTGCTTGTTGATTTCTTTTGTATATTATGCGTGAGATGTGATTATCAATACCACGATATATGTTCTGCGTGCTGATTAATTTTATATATGATGTATATATTATTGTGCACAAGGCGAGAAAAAAATAGGCAGCCCTTTTTTTAAAAAAAAAACCCTGAAAATATGTACCTAAATTGCCCCTACGGATTAACCCGTAGGGCCCAAAATTGCCCCTACGGATTAACCCGTAGGGATGGTTTTTACCCCTACAGATTTATCCGTAGGGGCTAAATCTCAGAATTCTTGATATTTTGCCCCTATGATCTTAGTAATAGGGGTTATACGTGTCCCTACGGATATATCCGTAGGGGCAAAAAAATGCCTCTACACTGGTCTCCGTAGGGACAAAATATCAGGATACCTGATATTTTGTCCCTACACATCAGGCTCTACGCACTTATCCGTAGGGACAACGATTTGGCCCTACGGATAAGTCCGTAGGGACACCTAATTTATTTTATAAACCGATAAATTAAATAATTTTTTTGTCCCTACAGACTAATCCATAGGGACAATTGGACCTACACAGTACTCCGTAGGGGTAAGTTTTTGACCGTAGGGGCATGTTTAAGGCTTAACCTTGCACCTACGGCGTTTGCACCTTGTCACGACCCGAAATTGGCACGTGACGGCTCTAATACTACGCAACGCCTACAGACGTAACGCAGTAAAAGAAAGCCAAAACCCAGAAATCTAAACCATAAAAAAAAGCCAAGAAAAGATAATAGGAGTTTTGAAACATTTGAAATCACAACCCAAATTCTTTCAAAGCCCAATTTATTTCCTTTAAAATTTTGGCAGCACTTCCTTTGTAAAAACTAGCCCCAAAAATGGGTACAACATAAATAAAATCAAGCATCCCCAAACGGGAGCAAATACACGCCCAAAGGCGGAAAACAACCACCACAACAAATATACGACGCCGAAGCGAAGAAATAAAAGACGATAGAAAGAAACTGAAATAAAGACAACAAGTCACAAATAATATACAATATCATCCTCACACAAGTCTCTAAGCCAAACATGAAAGTAGTAGATGGAGAGTACAAGGATACAACGAATATACAATACAACACGAATAACCACAAAACCCACCTAAGCAAAACAGCACACTGTGAGCCGATGCGGTATCCATAGTAAAAGATGATAGATGGATGAATAGCCTGCCTCGACTACTCTGGGGAACACCCTGCAAAATAACTGTGGCACAACGGGGATGAATTGCCAACTCATGAATAGTAAATAACATATGTAGGTAATCGCAAGTATGCACGTACAGCGCGAATCTAACATATGCAATTAAAAGCAGTAACAGGTCATATAAATGCAATAGTCATGAAAGGTACACTAACAGCTACAACTAATACATGAAGCAATAATAATATGATAATCGGTATGCAATAATCATGCACTGATGACATGAAACTCTCTATATATACGCAACAATCATGAAAGGTACACTAACAGGTACAACTACATATGAAGCAACGCGTATAATAAATGTATGTAAATGCAACAGTCACGAAAGGTACACTAACAGGTACTGCTAATACATGAAGCAGTGCATAAACAATAAATATGGAGTATGGAATGAAATATGTCATTTCCACGAAATCCTGACATCGTGGTAGGATCACAATCCATCAAGACAAATCCAAATCCAAATTCCTCAAATCAGCCCCCAAATTGGCTCTCATATCATATAAGTCTTACAAATCCTGAATGTACAATATCGAATAAATCTCATATATCCTTAATGTACAAATCAGCAATCTCATAAATATCCTGTATCCAATATCAAATGAATCACCTATATCCCAAATCCAATATCAAGTAAAATTCTAACACCCTAAATATATTTGCATGATTAAATATGATGATGTATATAAATTAAAGTCAATACACATATATTAGCGTCCCATTCCACTAATATTGGTGTAAGGTCATATATAACAGGGGCCTAAACCCCTGTTATATATACAAAGGAGTAAAAAGAAATATCATGAAACCAATGTGTTAAGTATCGACACAGAAATGCAGGTCTATCAGGTGCTGTCACCACGACAAGCACCCTGATAGGTACGTATCATACGCTATCCCGAAAATTCGAGTGCCTAGCTCTGACCCTCGCCTCTCGACGTATCTATACGTACATGACTCCCGTCGGTATCCCCATGATAACCGCTGAGTCATTGGTAATGTCACCGGAAAGTATGGTTCCCCTGCAACTCATCGTCTGACACCACGACCTCATTCTTGCCTTGGGCTACCTCCGGGCCCCACCATGTACCCGCACACGGACCCCTCCGTTCCTCGCGGGGGTATATATATATCCGAACCGATAAATCTCATGGTGGCTGCAGAAATATCATATCAAGGGAAACCGGGTTTTTCAAATAATGCATAATTTCAAGAACTCCCACGGTCCCCAAATCCAGAAAACATCTTGAAAAATCCATATAACAATGCGAAAATCCATGAGTATAATATATGCAATATAAAAATGTAATGAAAGCGTATAAAGGAAAAGCCGCTAATTAACTGCAACAAGTTAATATAAATATCATGCGGTTCCTATTTTATCCAATTCTAAATAACATCAAGTAAAGGTAAATATGTAGCTATAACTGTTGTATGTGCAAACACGAAGGTATAGCATGGTATATGTATTTACCTATAAGTAATGATGTAGTATACCCCCAGGGTATAAGTGAAATATGTGTGCAAGGTATACCTGTGGCTATGTCCTAAAGTGTGTAAGTACCTATCACTAATGGTACAATACCCTATAGGTACACAGGTATCTAACGTGTAAGTATATGAGGGCATATGTGTAAGCATGTAGATATACAGGTATTCTAAATGTCATATGCGATAAGAAATATGAATCAATGTCTCAATATTCCTAACCAAGCAATATCATATCTATAAGTGGGTTGTGCGTGACATGGCAATTATTGACGGTGTGTGTAGCATACAATCAGTGCTCGTGCAACATGAATCGTCAATAATATGTGCAGTGTCCTAAGGCTACTAGTCCAAGCATAACAATATCTAAGTAATAGGGTAAATGCGTAATTCTAAATATGACATAGAATATGCGACAGAAATAACATCTCTAGCCCAAATGCATAACGCCATGCGAGCGATTCCCCTGTAGATGTTAAATCTACTCACCAACGCTCCAAGCTAGGTGAATCCTACCACCTGTTTTCCCCTGGTAGCAGTGTCCGAAGTCCCCGCCTGCAAACTTGCAACATTAAAACAATAAAACAAGTATATATTAACAATAGACCCATAACAAGTACAAACTACACTAGACCGACGCAACAACACGAAACATACTCTCAAGTGTTCGTATTGTGGCTAACGTGCGTAGTGACAAGACGAAACTAACCCAAGAGCAAAACCACACAAAGTGCACGATCCGTGTCGTATAACATATCGCGCGGACACAAAACACTAGAAACTAGCTAAGTGATCCCAGATTTCATATACAGAGAAAACTAAACAAACAAACAAGACCAAAAACACCCAAACCACAGCATAGACCTACCCTTAAAAACCAACACCCCAACTCTTTTCCCGAGCCGAGGTCACCGGAGTTCCCTTCGTACGTCGCCGGCCCTGGCCGGTGGGGTGGGTCTCGTGTCTCAGGTGGGGTCCTATGGTCTCAGGTACAACACAACCACATTGTTTGGTTTTCTAGTAAACTTTCCGGGTCACAGCAGATAACATACATCACAAAACGACACTAAAATACGATATTTCGCACAAAACTAAACTTTAACCAATCTAAACTGAAACTAACTAGCTAAGCTATACTAAAAACACTTAAACAACAGCAAAAGAACATTACCTAAACAAAAGAACTCAAAGATCCTAGCTTTGCATGCTCCTAGTCTTCCAAGAGGAGAAAAGTGATCAAAGATGTGATTTTTGTGATAATTTTGAAGTTTTGTGATGGATTTGTGTAGGAAATGGGAGAGTGTTCAGTTTATGAGAGAGGAGGAGGGAAAAAGAAAAGAGATAGAGAAATGAGAGAGAGAGGGAATGATAAAGGGAGAGAGAGAGAGGTGAGTGTAGGGTGAGAGATGAGGGTGAGGGTAACCATAGCATTAATTCCTCATTAATGCCTTCACACACACATCACCACTCCAAAGAATATCTTCTCACTCACACAAAAGATCTAGGGATTAAGGTTAAGGATTGGATTAAAGAAATGATTAGGATAAACAAAGGATTAGGTTAAGTGTCAAGGTTTCTATGATCAAAATTAGCACAAACAAATCCTCGCATTTACGTGCACACGTGCGTGCATGCTTATAACAAATAATAATAATTTATTAATTAAATGTTATAAAATGTGAGGAACCCGAATTGGTAAACTTTTTACAGTAAACCCGCATTAACGTCTAAACGAACACTAACCGAAATCTAAGGCGTTAAAATCTCCCCCCTTATAAAAATTCGTCCCCGAATTTAAAATTCTTACTAAGCGTACCTTCAAAGAGAAGATTACAAATCCTTAAATCTCATTCGCAGCCTCCTAGGTTATTACCCCACCATACGGCTACGTCCAAGAAAAACCCTTCACCGATGGCACAACCCTTGACCGACATTTCTCCACCTGCCAAGCCATTAACACAATTGGCTGCTGGTGAAAGAAAGATCGCGTCCAAGCTAAATGGTCTGGTGCTGAATCATATGAGAAAGGTCATGAAGGTATTTGCAAAGTATCGACACAAGGAATACGGGGTGAATACTCATTAATCTGGATGGAAGTGCCAGGTTATAGGCAACGGAACTAACTAGCTAAAATGATCTCAAAAGGACCTAAAATCCTGGGGTAAGCTTCCCAAAACTCAATACGTCATTCATCGGAAAAATCCGTAGGAAAACATGATCTTCCACTGCGAACTCAAGTCTGCGACCATCACGGTCGGCATAAGACCTTTGTCTGCACTAGGCTGCCATCATCATGACCTGAACCAACTGGATCATCTCCGAAGTTTCTAGACTAGCTGGGGTCCAAAAATCCTACTAATTAGAGTTAGAAAACAGACTGGTGATCGATACGACCTAACCCCTAAACCTAAAGGTTGCCAATTGGAGTGACTCCTGATAATAGCTATCGAAGGAGAACCCTAACAATGGTGAGTGACGATCCCCAACTGCCGACAACAATTAGTACGCACGCACAAGCATATCCTCCAGAGTCGGTATAGCCCGCTCTCACAAAACCATCATCCTGCCGATGGAAAGATGGATCTAAAGCTCAACCAGTACCCAAGGCTTCCTGAAACTCCTGCCAAAGACGGCAAGCAAGCAGGGTGCCTTTATTTGGATACGACCCAAGAAGGAACTCAGTGCAACGCACAAACTTAACAAAGGACAACTGAGTAAACTCAGCAAAACCGGACAACAAGCATCCGAATGGAGTCATACCCTGACTAAACCTGGGTAGACACCAAAACGAAATTCGTGGAGATCTGCTCCCACTCCGACTCCGGAACGGTTAAAGATTGCAACTCTCCAGCCGGTCTCAGATGCTCAACCAAAGCACACCACAAGACAGACACCTTGAAACGAAATCCAAAACTTATCTTTACATCCCTGCCCACCTGTAACTATCTTACAAGTCACGTCAATGTTGGTGGAACTTGAATGAGTACAGAGAGTTGACAGATGTGCATGCTCTAAGATTTCACGTCCCTACCCGATAGTATCAGGTACACAAACGCGTCTCTAAACGTAGCACACCCTTGTCACCAATCAAGGACTCCGAATCATTACCAAGCCGAGTATTCTCAAGAATCTTTGACGAACGAGTATCGGCGGGCAGTGCCTCACGAAAACGATTAAGGAAAAGTGGTCGGGCGCGGACATGAGCAAGCTGTCCCCTCTGTAGAGGCGAACACAAGCTGTACTCAACGATCGCACAATAACTGTAAATCTGCAGAAGACTATCCCAACAATCAACACCCGCTGTAGGAAGATGTACATTAAGCTCTGGTGGTCTGTGAAAATCTTATACGACTCTCGAACAAGTAGTGTCTCCAAATCTCCAACGCAAGACCACTACGGCCATCTCCAGATCATGAGTAGGATATCCTGCTCGTACTTCCTCCAAGTGTAGGGAAGCAAAAGCGATAACTCTATAATGTCACCTCGGTACACAATCGAGCCCCACTCACGAAACATCACAGTTAAACAACAAAGTCGCCCGAACCAGAAAGCAAAGAAAGAACTGATGCAGTTGTTAACCGAGTCTTCAACTGCTGTAAAAACTCTGCACACATGCCTCAGTCCAAAGAAAAGAAACCTCCTTTCCGGTCAATCCAGTCAACGGTGCAGCACTACACTAGCACTCCTGCACGAAACGGCGGTAAAAACCTGCTAAGCACAAAAATCTGCGGACCTCCGTCCGAACAAAAGTCTGGGCCAAAACTGTATGGTCTCGATCTTCCTCGGAACCATACGAAAACCGTCTCCCGTAACTACAAGACCTAGGAGCCAACACAAACCAAGCCTGAAGAAACACTCTGAGAACCAAGCAAACCGCTGGGCTCTCCCAACGTCTGCAAAATAAATCCTCAAGTGCTACTCCTGTCTCTCACGACATATTGAATTGGCCAGAATGTCGTCAATAACACAACAATAATTGGCCGAGGAACGGCCTGAAGAAATCTGGTTCATCATATCTACGAATGCTGCTAGGGCATTGGTGAGTCCAATGACACCACCAAAACACACAAAGCCTGTAGCACACACAAGGCAGTCTTCGGAATGTCATCACTCCGAACCCGCAACAATGATAACCTGATCCCGAATAAACTTAGGAAATGTCTCACACTTTGGAGCTGATCGAAGAAATCGTCAATGCGAGGTAAAGGATACCTATCCGCACCGTAAGCCGGTTCAATTAACGATCCATCAATATACAACCTCAATCTGTCGTCTTTCTCCTTGACGAACAGAAATAGGTGCTCCCTAATACGAAACACACAGACGCACAAGCCCCCCAACAAACAACTCTGCAACTGATCCTTAAGCTCCCTAAGCTTCGCCGGCTCAACTGGAACAACGTCGGATAACTCTCGCACGAAAGGAACCCGGTCCAACAAACCAACTGTGGCTCCGGTACCACGAATGAACGCCAAGAATCCATGACATCCTCTCCTCAAAAGACGACTAGCGAAAAAGGCTGAATTCGAGCTGTGAGAGGCGGCAACATTGTCCCCTACATAACAAGAACTGACTCACCGGGGAAAACAACACCTGACAGTTTTCTCACGGTAGTCCACAGATGCCTAGCGCGTAGCTAACCAGTCCGTGCCCAGGAGAACATCAAATCCAACATCTCTAGAAGGATCAAGTGACGGATGAATCTCCTAACCGATTGGCACACGACTGAAATACGTGTTGCGCACCAAAAGAATCGCTGACAGAAATTAACAAAACAAACGGCAGATCTAGCTAACACGACTCTCCTCGTCCCAAACCTATGCTACTCCCGCGATGGTCACGAAAGCTGTCTCGACGACTAAGCCTCTGTCTCTGGACTGGCACACCGGTACGAGTCCTCCACTTTTCCGGAACTCTCAAAGTCTCTGGAATACGTGTCTCGTCAACTAGGGCTGCATCCACTGGTGCTATGTAGGTGACGGAATGCTGTGTGCTGAAAGCGAGGAACAACTGGGTAACAGGGGTGACAACCTCCTGTCGCTGCGCTCGAATGGTTTCAACCAATGAACTCATTGTCTGGCGCATGTCCTGCATCTCTGCCACAAGCCTAGCGATACCATCTGTCGAAGGCGGATCCGTCAGCTCCTGTGCAACGAGCGCGCCATCCTGGTCAGTCCTCGTCCTACCCGAGTCAATTCTGACCTCGGCCCTCATGCACCTCTCTGAGTCCCCATAGTCGGTGGCGGCAAAGGCTATAAATGGAAATAAGATTCGATAAGAACACGGAAATCGAATCACAGAGATATGAATCATCAAGGAAGGAATTTCAAGCAATTTGTACTTAGGTCACTTTAGGCGGAGTACCGCATCGTGAGTATGCTGCAGACATACACACATTACGTTACTCTGCTTAAGCTACCTACTCCATCATACCAAGGTCATCCTACACTCCGAAAGGTAAAACCTAGCGCTCTGATACTAACTTTGTCACGACCCGAAATTTGGCACGTGACAGCCCTAATACTACGCAACGTCTACAGGCGTAACGCAATAAACGAAAGCCAAAACCCAGAAATCTAAACCATCAAAAGTAATAAGAAATAATAGCATTTTCAAAACCTTTGAAATCTCAACCCAAATTCTTTAAAAGTCCAACTTATTTCCTTTAAAATTTTGACAGCACCTCCTTTGTAAAACAAGCCCCCAAAATGGGTACAACATAAATATAAAGTAAAGCATACCCAACGGGAGCAAATCCACGCCAAAAGGTGGAAAATAACCACCACAACAGATATACGACGCCATAGCGAAGAAAGAGACGATATAAATAAAACTGCATAAAAACCTCCAAGTCACAAAATAATATACAATATCGTCCTCATATCAAGTCTCTAAGTCATACAAGATAATGGTAGATGGAGAGTACATGATACAACAAATACACAACAAGCAACATTGGATAACCGCAAAACCTACCTAAGCAAAACTGCACACTGTCAGGCGAAGCGGTATCCGCAGCAAAGATGATATGATAGATGAATAGCCTGCCTCGACTACTCTGGGGAACACCCTGCAAAACATCTGTGGCACAACGGGGGTGACTTGCCAACTCGTGAATAGTAAATAACATATGCAGGTAATCGCAAGTATGCACGTACAGCGTGAATCTAACATATGCAATTAATAGCAATAAAAGGTCATATAAATGCAATAATCATGAAAGGTACACTAGCAGGTACAAATAATACATGAAGCAATAATAATATGACAATCAGTATGCAATAATCATACAATAATGTTATGAAAATGTATATATGCAACAATCATGAAAGGTACACTAGCAGGTGCAACTACACATGAAGCAGTGCATACAAATAAAGGTATGTAAATGCAGCAGTCATGAAAGGTACACTCACCGGTACTACTATTACATATAGCATTGCATAAACAATAAAAGTGGAGTATGGAATGAAATATGTCATTTCCACGGAATCCTGACATCGTGGTAGGATGACAATCCATCACGACAATCCAAATCCCAATTCCTCAAATCAGCCCCCAAATTAGCTTCCATATCATATAAGTCTCACAAATGCTTAATGTACAATATCGAATAAATCTCATATATCCTGAATGTACAAAATCAGCAATCTCATATATATCCTGTATCCAATATCAAATGAATCACCTATATCCCAAATCCAATATCAAATAAATCTCTAACATCCTAAATATATTTGCATGAATAAATATGATGATGTATATAAATTGATATCAATACACATATATTAGCGTCCCATTCCACTAATATTGGTGTAAAGGCATATATAACAGCGTCCCATTCCACTGTTATATATACTTAGGAGTAAAAAGAAATATCATGAAACCAATGTGTCAAGCATCGACACAGAAATGCTCATCTATCAGGTGCTGTCTTCAAGACTGGCCCCCTGATAGGTACGTATCATACGCTATCCCGAAAGCTCGAGTGCCTAGCTCTAACCCTCGCCTCTCGACGCATCCATACGCATATGACTCCCGTCGGTATCCCCATGATAACCGCCGAGTCATTGGTAATGTCACCGGAAAGTATTGTTCCCCCACTAACTCATTTCCTCACTGAGATTCTTGCCCCGGGGTACCTCCTGGCCCCACCATGTACCCGCACACGGACCCTTCCGTTCCTCGCGTGCGGTATATATACATCCGAACCGATAAATCTCATGGTGGCTGCTGAAATATCATATCAAGGGAAACCGGGTTTTTCAAATAATGCATAATTTCATGAACTCCCACGTTCCCCAAATCCAGAAAACATCATGAAAAATCCATATCTCAATGCGAAAATCCATGAATATAATATATACAACATAAAACTGTAATGAAAGCATATAAAGGGAAAGTCGCTAATTAACTGCAACAAGTTAATATAAAATATCATGCGGTTCCTATTTTCTCCAATTCTAAATAACATTAAGTAAAGGTAAACATGTAGCTATAACCAGATATATGTGTAAACATAAAGGTATAGTAAGGTATATGTATCTACCTATAAGTAATGATGTAATATACCCCCTGGGTATAAGTGAAGTATGTGTACAAGGTATACATGTAGCTATGTCATGAAGTGTGTATGTACCTATCGCTAATGGTACAATACTCTATAGGTATACAGGTAACTAGCATATAAGTATGTCAGAGCATATGTGTAAGCATGTAGGTATACAGGTATGCTATAAGTCATATGCATAAAAAAATATGAATCAATGTCTCAATGTCCCTAACCAAACCATAGCATTTCTATATGTCGGTTGTGCGTGACATGGCAATTATTGACGGTGTGTGTGGCATACAATCAGTGCTCGTGCAACATGAGCCGTCAATAATAGTGCAGTGTCCTAAGGATACTAGTCTAAGCACAACAATTAACTAAGCAGTAGGGTAAATGCGTGTAAGTCTAGGGTAGCGCCCCGGCCGCCTTTCCGAGGCCAAAATGCGGAAAACAAAAACTTTTCTTTAACTAGAATCCGGCGCTACCGCGGACCATTAACCCGGATTGGACCATTAACCTACTACTAGCTAACTGGAGAAAGGGTAGAGAGCTATACCGAGCGATCCGTGTCCTTCGGTCTTCGGCCACCATCCCAAGCTCCTCGCGGCATCTCCGCTCTTCATCTCCTCGTCGGAATGGGCATCACATCGAGAAGTCTTTTTACGGACTCCCGCTTCGTCCGAAGCAACTCGGGCACGAAGTGTGCTAGCCGACCTGTCCAAGGTGTTGTAGAGAATGTTTGTGATCACTTTATCTCTTACATCCATTGCTTGGATGGAGGTTGAAGGTGTTGCCATTAATTGAAATTAGGAGCTAAAGAAGAAAGAGGAAGAAGAAGAAGTTTCTCACTCTTTTCTTTTGTTATGATTGAATGATAAAATGAGAGTGTGAGGAGAATAATATGAGAGCCTACACCATCACATGGCAGCCCCTCTCCCTCTCCCTCTCATTTCATGACTCAAATCAACACACTAATGTGACATATTAGCTAAAAAAGAGACCATGAGTCATGATATATGTCTACGTCACATTTAATGCATACCATGATGAATTCTACCTCATTATTTCTATAAGCTAACATTAATCCAAATGTTTGCCACAACAAAAAGATACGGCAACATCTAAAGTAAACTTGTGACAGATCACAAGGATACCCCTCACCTGTATATACATACCTGCATCCGCATTCCGACTGAATGCGAATGCGATGAGACTAAAGTAATCCAACAAATCTAATACTAGGATCCGGGTTAAACCAAAGCCCACTAGTATGATCCGTCCGATCATGATCCGTGCACTACTGCACGTATATGATCGGACCCTGCCATAATACCATACGGCCTCTACAACGTTTCGCCTGAAACTTGAGAAATTGTCTGTGGGGGACTCTAAAGACCCGTCAATACTTTGGCTGTGGATTTAACCACTAGCACGTCAGAGGTATTAGCCGTACGTGATGAGCTACCAGGTATTGACCAAAAGGGAGGTCGATGAGCAAACTCATCCTGACACCCTACTGAGCCTGTCAATGACAATATCCGTACAATCCGGTCCGTTCGTCTATGAGCATCGCATGTCGGGCCTAGGGGGTTGGTGAAAGTCAGACCCTCAAAAGCGGTACAAGTCGTGTCGGAGTGTATCCCAGAACACCCTGAGATACTACTGGAATACCTACCAGTAAATCTCCTGCTTTGGCCAAGGTCTTCGTGTAATGGCTCTCCTAGACACAGCGCAACCTCACCCCCAACACCGGGAGAGATGAACCCCTGCCGATCCGCTCACTGCCTCCATGTGGCTCGGGACTGTACCCAACTAAAACCTATTTGCACGACTCCTTTGAGCCGTGGTAGGGTAGTAATCAAAGTATAGTGGGAACTCACACGAGACAAATGACGACCTCAGGTCGATGAACTAACCTGTACACATGTCACCAGGGAACTGCTATCTGACGTTAGGTATAATACCAACTAGCATGTTCCCGGCGAGTCCTGTCCGGTGTACTCATAACCCAATGAGCACCTGTATACATCTTAGGTGAACCAACTGACACCAATGGCTTGTGAGACCGGCCACCGCCCCTCGTCGGGGTCTCGACTGTATACACTAGTCTACTAACGGTGTATCGATGCCCAGTCTCGAAACTCCCACGACTAGGGACCACTTTAAGGATGTGCTTATAAACTACCCAACTCTCACGTATATTATCGCCATCATACTGCTGGTAGTCAAGCACGAATCCTAAGGGCTCTATCAACGTGTAATAGCGACCTGTAAGGTCACCTAAAGCAGTCCACGATGATAAAGACAAACCATGGTAGCATACTATTCTCTATCAACGTGCAATAGTGAACTACAATGTCACCTAAAGCATGTACACGATGATAAAGACAAACCAGATAGTATTCAAATCTCTTGAGTAAAACTGTCCTACCGGTCTAGGTCCTCCCTCAATCATTGCAATCACGTGCCTGCGATCCAATAATTGACTTTGAGGGCACTATATCCAACATTCTCCCACTTGCACTCAAGGCTAATTATTGCGATGTCGCATACTCACAGCCCGTGTGATACCGAACACCCAACTCCTTTACTAATCAGTCTCACAAAGCTTGTTTGCGAAACTATTGCATTCGAGAAATAGCCGCAGCTAGTGGATCCGCCCTGATGTTTCTTTCTATGTCTCTCTTTATCTCAAGTTCGCGGAGAAAGCCATCTCCCGAAATGAGCAATACCTGTCTTAGAATATGTCTGGATATCTGATAGGACCTAGTTCATAAATGAACTCCAAATCCAAACTTCTTAGACTGTATCGTCAACTGAAACCAATCAGTATCCTGCGCCATGCCTCCCTCAATATCCGCTTGGACCACCTGTCCAAAATACTGCCCCTCGTCAGAGGGAAAACTCTAACTCTGACAGCCACTCTGTCATCCAGGTCACCATGGAAGCCTGGAATGATAACTGTCTCCCGAAGGAGGATGTCGTTATTATATCCCTAGAACATCCACTTATGTCCTAAAACTGCTTCCGAACATTTCTCCAGGATAGGATTAATATCAACTTACTGCATCTCGTGCAAAAACAATATCTGGTGTGGTACTTGACATCTCATGATTGACTTAATTGCCTAAGCAAGTGTTCTGCCAATCATGCACATCCCTCTCCCCTTTAGTCTGTAAGACACCTTTAGAGAGGGTGACTCCATCACCTGCAGGTACACTACCATGCTAGGAGTCGTCCATTCTAAAACACCTTTAGAATGCTGTCTAAATACCCAGATTGGGAAACTACCCAAATCTAGATCTAGTAACCAGAATGTCTGATATAAAATCCATGTCCTTTGTGGAGAAACTACTGTGTGACAACCAAAGTATAACCGATCGTAGTATAGGAATATCACTTCCCACTCTGTGTATGTCATCCAAGTACCAGGACATCACACCCTACTGTTAGTGTATATGCCCTAGGGGCCATTAATGTATCATACTAGTTTGTATATTACTTAATGGAAGTTTGGGATATTCACATGTATATAACAGTCTTGCTAAACATGGTAGTATGCTACTTGGTTTTTCTATCTTAATAGGTGAGTATGCGTATTGATAGAGCTCTTAGGATCTTGCTTGACAAACAGCGTTGTGATGGCAGTCACACTCATGGGGGCTGGGTAGTCTACAAGCACATCCTTATTCAGGTCCCTAGTCGTAGGATTATCGAGACAGGGCATCGATACTCCGGAGTAGACTAGTGTGTACGCTTCTCATCCCAGTTGGGGAGATGGTCTATCTCACAGCCATCAGTATGTCGTACTGGAGATAGTATACAGGTGCTCGTTGGGTTACGGGTACACCGGACAATACTCGCAGGGAACTGTTGGTTGGTTTTATACCAGTCGTCAGTGAACAGTTCCCAGGTGACATGAGTACAGCATAGTCCGCAGACTTGACACTGCTACTTCGCCTCGAGTGTGTCCCACTGTTCTTAGATTGCTACCCTACCACGGCTCAAAGGAGTCGTGCAAACAGGTAGCAGTTGGGTGCAGTCCCGAGCACTTGGAGGCAGTGGCGGTTAGACAGGATTCGTCTCTCCCAGTATTGGGGGTTGATATCGCGCTGTGTCAGAGAGCCATTACGCAAAGTCCCTGTCCAGGGAAAGCGAGATTTGTTGGTAGGTCCCAGTAGTTTCTCAGGGTGTAATGGGCTTCGCTCCAACACGACTTATACCGCTATTAGGGGACTGACGCTTGCCGCCCCCTAGGCCCGATATGCGATAGTCTTAGACGAATGGACCGGACTGTACGGAGATTGTCACAGCAGGCTCAGTAGGAGTTCGGATGGGTTTCCTCATCGGCCTTCTTATCGACATCTACCTGGGGGTCGTTACGTACAGCTAGTGACGCTTGCGGTCTGTGGTTAAACCTACTGCCAGCGTAGTAGTCGAGTCTCTAAAGTCCCACACAGAGAGTTTCCTACTCCAGGCGAAACGATATAGAGGTCGTATGGTTTTACGACAAAGGGTTCGGACGCATACGTGTGTTTACACACGTACGTCGTTTGGATAGTTTTTACTAGTCGGCTTTGGTTTAATCCAGTTACTAGTATCCGGTTATTGGTTTTATACAGTCTAAAGTTTTTCCGTGTTTTCACGGATAGGAGGGGCGTTCTCGTAATTGTGCGAGAAGCTTCTAGAAGATGGTGACTAAGGAGGTTTAGGTGGCATATACATTGAATGAGATTAGTGAGTCATATGGATGATTCATCCATGTCATTAATGCATCATAAATGCTTAATGACTCATGGAGATGAATCACCATTAGATATTTATCAAGCATTGTCACGTCCCGAAAGTACGAAACATGACCGGCTCTTAAACTACGAAACGTCTCGAGGCGTACGTAATCCAAGTAAGCCGAAAACCCTGAAATGCAAACCAAGAAAAGTAGTAGAGTGAAGGAAAACCAATTAAAATAAGTAGTTTTAATAGCATAAGCCAAATTATGCGGGTTTCTAAAAACATCAAAAATTTCCTGAAAATTTCGGCAGAGTCTCCTTTGTAAATACTGGCCCACAAATGGGATACAACATGAATAGTATACAAAATCAATAAAAAGGCATCCCCAAGCGGGAGCTAGCTCTTCGTCAATCGATGGTCACAACCACACAAGCAATATAATATACAACGCCAACGGCGAGGATCAAGATTCAAAAGGAAACTCAAAACCACAAGAAAACCACAGAAATATAACGCGCGACTCTAAGGTCGAATGAATAACATCACTGGTCTCTATCTCAAAATAAATACATGTTTGGTTGATGGAACTTCTAGATACAACTGAATAATAATATACAAGATATATAATGGGGGTACGATACAAGTAAACCCACCTACTATCAAGTCACCCGGAAATGGTAATAGTGCCAGCAAAGCCGTAAAGAAACCTGTACGGCGAACCAGCAAGAAACTGGGGCACAACGGGAGTGAGTTGCCAACTCGTGAATAGAAAAACATCCACGAAAAGAAATCGCATAAATAACGCAATCTAGGTCAATGATCATAATATATCCTCAATTATATATATAACATGAAACCTATAATAAGGCTAGGGTAAACATCTAACCCGAGTGTAATCTCATGTGCCGTGTCAGTGCCTCCGGTAGCAATATATCATACGAATGAGGTATGAATGCATGAAAACAGAATACATTTAAATGAAGAACTGTTTTCATAATTTAGTGAGATTTCCTTTGTATTTTTAAAATGAGATATCATAATGAAATCAGCATAAAACAGTGCCTAGCAACGGCACAAAATGTAATCCCAATATCTCAATATCTCTGTATCACAGTCTCTGTACCCCAATATCTTGAAATCTCAATGTCTCAATCACAATATCTAGGGCGCCGTCAGTCCAGACCGGCCCCTACCATCCATCTCAAGACCACGACGGTATCCTCCGGATATCCGACGGGTCGGGTAAAATCATCGGTAGGTAGTGCTCCCCTGCCAGGCTCACACCGTCATCATCACGCGCTTCTTGCCCCGGGATACCTTACCGGGTCCACCATGTACCCGAAACGGTTCATCCGTCTGCTCGAATCGGGTCTCGAGATCCATCAGCAAACTCATGGTGGACGACTCATACATCATGGGAAAACAACACTTTTTATTTTAAAAGAGAGAAAAGGTTTATTTATGTTTTTGCGGTTTTCCTCCAAATCCAGAAAATCTCATGGAAATCCGAATCCAAAACCTCAATAACACGTAAAATTGTGAATATATGCATGAGAATCCATGAATGCAGCATAACAATGAATAACAGTATGCATGAAGTAGCAGGTAATAATACAATGTCTAAACTAACATATAAGGCAAGTACACTAATATCATGTCTAACTATTAGCTAACAGGCTATGTCAAGCAATAATATTTTCTAAGGTGTACGTGACATGGCAATTACCGATGAAGATGTGTGTGTGCCGGCAAATAAGTGTACGTGGTACATACGCATCATCGGTAATGGTGCTGGTGTCCTAACAGCATGATATCAATAATGGAGTATGAAACATAAAATAAGCATGCGATGCGAAGCGGACCACAAAAATGATCGGGAGCTGAAAACTAGACGCAACTATAACAAATCTGCATTAATCTAATATAAGTCCTACAAATGGTGCCTTTTGAAATAACACGAATCATGGGGTTCTGAAAATAGGGGCTACGGTGTTTTTATGAAAAGATACGTCTTTTGAAATATCCGTAGGATCCCTTGGGCTGTCTTTTAAAATAACCACGATTCGTTAGTTTTTGAAATAGGTAAGAACAAACTCTAATCTAACAATTAAACTAAACAAAAGGGCTAAGCTAACAAGCTGGACTACAGGTAAGGAAACCGCCTAACATCTGAGTCGATCCATATACATACCTGTATATATATTAGTCGGTGATCCCGCCTCAATAATATCATATCCGATACCATATCTATAATCAGACATCCCTAGTCAAGAGTGCGGATCAATCATCAAAATATAGCTCGTACGTAAATCCGTCGTACGGCATCCCCAAATCTGGGTACGGGTCAATATCATATTCCTCACACTAATCCTCAGGTATCATCTTTATCCAAGATCATCGTCTAGGGTACTGGCCTATGTCTAGTACAATACTAATATCCTCAATTTACTCATGATCTGACTACTGATCGACAATCTCGTACAAACCGATATCATCAGCACAATCATCATCAAGGGGTATACATCGCCCGATACGGCCTAATATCAATATCCTAGCATATCATATCTTATATCACGATCACATGTCGACCATTTTATTTATAACACTATTCACCCGTATCGCCGCCCCAAGATCCGCTATAACCCCAGGACGTACCTCAAGTACGAATCCTGCCATATCACTGATATCACAACCATAAAACAAATCTCATCGACTCGGCTCAATCCCAAGTATCGTCCTCAAATCCGTATGTGAACACATAGTCCCATGCCCATGTGAACACATAACTATAAGGAATCCCATGAGCACATATAATAGGAATGTATGCAAGTATGTATGTGTGTATGTGTAGTGCAACACTACCCTAGGGTTCGCAACACTAAAGTAATCTAATACACCAATATCCCAAATAACATATAATAAATGTTGGTGTGTATACGCATCCGTATACACCACCACGGACTGCGGGGGTGCTATACGTCATCCACCCGACTTCTCCCCGTAGATATAAATCTACTCACCTGGTCCTCGCTCGCCGGTGCCGACGTCGCCACGCGCTTGCTTGTCGTCTCGAAGTCCACATGGGGTACCTACATATCAAAACGCACCATATCGCATTAAAATCCGACTCATGACCAAAACGATGCACGAATCCCACATAGGTCAAAACCTATGGTTGCTCTCACAAACCAACCCAAAAACCCTCGACGTCGGCGTGCAAACGTCCGACCATCGAGAAAAACCCAAGTACACTCATTTGCACATTCACAAATACTAATTTAAATATAGAATAGGTTAAAATTCACAAAAACCCCAAATTCACTTTAGAAGCCATTTTTCCGAAACTCTAGCAAGCAAAAATTACCCGTTTTAGTACAAAACTCGACGTTTAAATGAATGTAGCGGCCAATATACTTATTAAATATCTTAAATAAGTCATATAAATCATTTCCATAATTTAATTTCACCAAACCATATATGTTCAAAAAAACTAGTTTGCAAAAATACCGATTTTAACTCTTTTTAAAGCAAAATTCACAATTTAACAATTAAGCTTGGTTTTGCATGATCCAAAGTCATTAAACCACTCATTATAATATTAATAATGACATGAAACCATAATTATATTTTAATCTGAATCATTTAACAATTTTCCAAAACTCTAGTTAGCAAAATAACTTAATTAGGGCATTTTATAAGTAAAGGTTTGGAATTAACAACTAAATTAGCTTTCTATAAAACTTAAGATGTTAATCCACAACACAAAACCATGCACAATTTATCATGACCCATTTCCACAATAAAACCCTAACTTGAAATCTTTAATCATGCAATTAAACTCATCAAAACCTAATTAAGCACTTAGTTAACTTAGATTAAAGCAACTAGATAAAAAATTTTAAAAAAAGCATGAGATTATACCTCCCATGACGAGGTCAAGCTCAAGATCTAGCCTCCTAAGATGCCATTTTGATCCCTAGATCCATGCTAGAATGGCTAATGAGAAATGGGTAGGAGTTGGATTTGGATATTGGGATTTATTTGATCGATTTTGAGGCAATTTTTGTTAATTTTTTTCCAAGAGAATGAGAAGGGAAATGGGGAGGGGTTGCTGTTGAAGGGGGAGGGGGTCTCGGCCAGCAGGTGTGGGGGAGGATGTGGAGTGTGTGGGGTGTGGAATAGAAAGTCCAAGTCAAGATAAAATACCCCCAAGTCAACACCAACTTCTTCTCTCATTATCCTTTTCTTTTCCTTTCTTTTCTTTTGCTTTTCTCTTCAAATCTTTAAGTGGGGAAGAGTGGAAGTGGGGGCTGCTGATTTGGAAAGGGGTGAGAGGGTGTGGGTGAGTGTTGGTGAGGGAAAAAGACAAATACAATACCCCAAACATCCATTTACACTAAAAAAAAAGCCTTTTTCTTCGATATTTTCTAAACCGTTCTGGCAAACGATTTCATTTCAAAAACCACATGATAAAATTTTATTTAATGTTTTATGTTGCACAAAATTTGTTTCAACTCATTCCAATTTGTAATTTTCCCTAATTAAATGTATTAGTGACGACTTAAAATAATAATAAATAATTTTTTTTCAGAAAATTTGAAATTTCACCAGTGGCTCAATAAACACAAAATACTAGCAATTTCATAGCTGGAATATGTATATTTAATTTTTATAATAAGATATTTGCATTTTGACTTTTTTACAGAAAACCCCCTTATTTTACCGATTTTCCGAAATTTTACCGAAACGATTTTCAAAACGCTACAATCTTCCCCCCTTAAAAAAATTCGGTCCGCGAATTTAAAGTAAAACTCCCCCCAAATACTAAAACATCTGAACCAAAACCATTAAGTCGTCGGGGCTCCGAAATTGTAAATACATAAAACAAATCGTAGCGCGGCGCATGCACATGCAAAATGAGCATATAACTCAAATCAAAACTCCGTCAAGCATCCCGCAGTCATCGAAGTCATGGGGAAGACATCAATACCAAATCCAAAGCAAAACCAATATGATATAACTCGAAACTATACATGTAAAATATATTCAGGTACTGTCCTCTGACTAGTCCTGCTCAGTACGAAAACACATAGCAATATCATAAAAACGTACTGCTCTATAAGAAAAATCAATCCCAAAATACGCGTATGAATACTACGTGCGTCTGGTGCGCACGGAAATCAAAATCCAAATATGTGCCATACATATGCACAGAAACAACATCTAAGTGCATCGGGTGTGCACGGAACATCTGTCGTAGGCAACATGTGTGCATGACAGCAAAATCAGGTGGATCTGACATGCACGAAAAATCTCGATTTAGTGCATCTGGTGTGCACCAAAATCACACTTCAAAACATGCGCCCAACATGCGCGAAAATCAAAATCTGGTGCATCCATCGTGCATGAAATCATGAAATCCAATATCAAGTGCCGAATATACGCAAAATCCAGTCAGGTGCACAAGGTGCACAAAACAAATATCGAACATCACCATCGAAATCAAAGTCCAGGGCATCTAAATACACAACATACGTAACACTGCACTGCAAGCATATATGAACTATACCGAGTGCAAAAACCAAATCGTGTGCGTGCATACGCAAAAATCAACTCAAATGTTTAAAACCGTAAAATCACAAACATATGAAACCAAAGCACGAAAACTATATCAAGGGCAACACTGTGCAAAGATCGTAAATCCTCAATCATCAAAATCAAATCATAAGAATAAATCACCAAAAACATCGAAATCAATAATGGCGGAATAGTACCGCTCAAGTGCATCCTCTAAGAATCTCGGGCCAACTGTCGCGGTCACTAGTGGGACGTCTCGTCGATGATCATGAACTCTGGCCTGCTGGTGTGCGTAACATGACCACTACTGGGTCCAAGTCTTCTCGTAATTTATTCCAGAAAGATCCTATCGAGATCTCTCCCAAATCTCGTCTCTGCCGAACTGTCCGGAAGTCATCGTCCCTTACTAGATCTGTTCTCATTCTGGAACGGCTGCATACTCAACGCGACTCCTTCTGGAAGGTATATCCAAGTACAATGCCTCGGCATACGTATCGCATCTCTGATGTCGGTGGAGTGGAACGTCGTTTCATCTAGATCTGGTACGAACCTCTTACTTCACCTTTCTCTAATGTCGACCGCTTCGGACTCGTCTCGTCATGGCTGCATGGACTGAGCTCCAACGGCTATTCTCGTATCGGGAGTCTCCCAAGAAATGCATCTCACCACCTAGCATCCGAATTAAGTCGAGCCATCCGATCGAGTTGTCAAAACCTCATAATCCCCCAAGAGCTCAACATCTTGGGCACAGTTTAATAGTATCGAGTACATACCACAGCATCGGTGGTCCAGCCGTAGAAGGGCAAACCCAAGCCTCACTAATGGCGCCGTAGAACTGCCGCAAACCCAAAGGTTCAAAGGCTTTCACACGGTCATTAAGTCGAGTTAGGGTTTCATTCTTCTAGAGGGACCATAGAATTGCCTGCATGTCTTTCCGACTACTTTAAACTTGGAATAATAGGTTTCTGACATTCGATCGTCTCTGTCGACTCCCAACGTCTCCGCGTGAAGTCGTCTCTAGCTGGAATCAATCTATCTGATAACCTCTCATCGGGTAGGCGAACGAACCACATGTCCTAGTCATTCATCATCGGGTGACTAGCGACCTTCTATCATCTATTAGTACAACTCATACTGCATTAGCTCCAGCGTCTGGGGCAATATCCCGTCGCTCGCAGCAACAACTGGCTCACTCGTCTGCACGTTGAACAGTGCCTCAATCATCATGAGTGAGCAATACACCAACGGTCATCAAAATCTGGCTGGCCTCTATCATTGGCTCAATCCTCTAGTGTCGATCAGCACATCCGAGTAACCTCATAAAGGCTCGTGGCGCGGAAACACAGTAAAAAGACACATCTCCGCAATCGTGTGTCGCCGGAATTTCGCCCTAGTCAGTCCTCGTTCGTGACGAGCTCATGCTGACCGCAACTCTAGCCGTAGCTCTCCCTGCCCGTAATCGTGGCAGCAAAACCATAACTGGTACTGATGAGGCTAGATCGGAATGAATATAATACTGAGCAAAGAAATATACATCCTAAGGCTTCTTAAGTGGAGTAGCGTATCGTAAATATGCCGCGGAACATACCTACGATACGTCACTCTACTTTAGTCACCTATTCCATCAACCAAGGGTCATCCTACGCTCCGAAGGTAAAACCAAACGCTCTGATACCAACTTTGTCACGTCCCGAAAGTACGGAACATGACCGGCTCTTAAACTACGAAACGTCTCGAGGCGTACGTAATCCAAGTAAGCCGAAAACCCTGTAATGCAAACCAAGAAAAGTAGTAGAGTGAAGGAAAACCAATTTAAATAAGTAGTTTTAATAGCATAAGCCGAATTATGCGGGTTTCTAAAAACATCAAAAATTTCCTGAAAATTTCGGCAGAGTCTCCTTTGTAAATACTGGCCCACAAACGGGATACAACATGAATAGTATACGAAATCAATAAAAAGGCATCCCCAAGCGGGAGCTAGCTCTTCGTCAATCGACGGTCACAACCACACAAGCAATATAATATACAACGCCAACGGCGAGGATCAAAATTCAAAAGGAAACTCAAAACCACAAGAAAACCACAGAAATATAACCCGCGACTCTAAGGTCGAAGGAATAACATCACTGGTCTCTATCTCAAAATAAATACATGTTTGGTTGATGAACTTCTAGATACAACTGAATAATAATATACAAGATATATAATGGGGGTATGATACAAGTAAACCCACCTACTAGCAAGTCACCCGGAAATGGTAATAGTGCCAGCAAAGCCGTAAAGAAACCTGTACGGCGAACCTGCAAGAAACTGGGGCACAACGGGGGTGAGTTGCCAACTCATGAATAGAAAAACATCCACGAAAAGAAATCGCATAAATAACGCAACCTAGGTCAATGATCATAATATATCCTCAATTATATATATAACATGCAACCTATAACAAGGCTAGGGTAAACATCTAACCCGAGTGTAATCTCATGTGCCGTGTCAGTGCCTCAGGTAGCAATATATCATATGAATGAGGTATGAATGAATGAAAACAGAATACATGTAAATGAAGAACTGTTTTCATAATTTAGTGAGATTTCTTTTGTATTTTTAAAATGAGATATCATAATGAAATCAGCATAAAACAGTGCCTAGCATCGGCACAAAACGTAATCCCAATATCTCAATATCTCTGTATCATAGTCTCTGTACCCCAATATCTCGAAATCTCAATGTCTCAATCACAATATCTAGGGCGCCGTCAGTCCAGACCGGCCCCTACCATCCATCTCAAGACCACGACGGTATCCTCCGGATATCCGACGCGTCGGGTAAAATCACCGGTAGGTAGTGCTCCCCTGCCAGGCTCACATCGTCATCATCACGTGCTTCTTGCCCCGCGGTACCTTACCGGGTCCACCATGTACCCGAAATGGTTCATCCGTCTCCTCGAATCGGGTCTCGAAATCCATCAGCAAACTCATGGTGGATGACTCATACATCATGGGAAAACCGCACTTTTTATTTTAAAAGAGAGAAAAGGTTTATTTATGTTTTTGCGGTTTTCCTCCAAATCCAGAAAATCTCATGGAAATCCGAATCCAAAACCTCAATAACACGTAAAATAGTGAATATATGCATGAGAATCCATGAATGCGGCATAACAATGAATAACAGTATGCATGAAGTAGCAGGTAAAAATACAATGTCTAAACTAACATATAAGGCAAGTACACTAATATCATGTCTAACTATTAGCTAACAGGCTATGTCAAGCAATAATATTTTCTAAGGTGTACGTGACATGGCAATTACCGATGAAGATGTGTGTGAGCCGGCAAATAAGTGTACGTCGTACATACGCATCATCGGTAATGGTGCTGGTGTCCTAACAGCATGATATCAATAATGGAGTATGAAACATAAAATAAGCATGCGATGCGAAGCGGACCACAAAAATGAGCGGGAGCTGAAAACTAGACGCAACTATAACTAATCTGCATTAATCTAATATAAGTCCTACAAATGGTGCCTTTTGAAATAACACGAATCATGGGGTTTTGAAAATAGGGGCTACGGTGTTTTTATGAAAAGATACGTCTTTTGAAATATCCGTAGGATCCCTTGGGCTGTCTTTTAAAATACCCACGATTCGTTAGTTTTTGAAATGGGTAAGAACCGACTCTAATCTAACAACTAAACTAAACAAAAGGGCTAAGCTAACAAGCTGGACTACAGGTAAGGAAACCGCCTAACATCTGAGTCGATCCATATACATACTTGTATATATATTAGTCGGTGATCCCGCCTCAATAATATCATATACGATACCATATCTATAATCAGACATCCCAAGTCAAGAGTGCGGATCAATCATCAAAATATAGCTCGTACGTAAATCCGTCGTACGGCATCCCCAAATCTGGGTACGGGTCAATATCATATTCCTCACACTAATCCTCAGGTATCCTCTTTATCCAAGATCATCGTCTAGGGTACTGGCCTATGTCTAGTACAATACTAATATCCTCAATGTACTCATGATCTGACTACTGATCGACAATCTCGTACAAAGCGATATCATCAGCACAATCATCATCAAGGGGTATACATCGCCCGATACGGCCTAATATCAATATCCTAGCATATCATATCTTATATCACGATCACATGTCGACCATTTTATTTATAACACTAATCACCCGTATCGCCGCCCCAAGATCCGCTATAACCCAAGGACGTACCTCAAGTACGAATCCTGCCATATCACTGATATCACAACCACAAAACAAATCTCATCGACTCAGCTCAATCCCAAGTATCATCCTCAAATCCGTATGTGAACACATAGTCCCATGCCCATGTGAACACATAACTATAAGGAATCCCATGAGCACATATAATAGGAATGTATGCAAGTATGCATGTGTGTATGTGTAGTGCAACACTACCCTAGGGTTCGCAACACTAAAGTAATCCAATACACCAATATCCCAAATAATATATAATAAATGTTGGTGTGTATACGCATCCGTATACACCACCACGGACTGCGGGGGTGCTATACGCCATCCACCCGACTTCTCCCCGTAGATATAAATCTACTCACCTGGTCCTCGCTCGCCGATGCCGACGTCGCCACGCGCTTGCTTGTCGTCTCGAAGTCCACATGGGGTTCCTACGTATCAAAACGCACCATATCGCATTAAAATCCGACTCATGACCAAAACGACGCACGAATCCTACATAGGTCAAAACCTATGGTTGCTCTGACAAACCAACCCAAAAACCCTCGACGTCGGCGTGCAAACGCCCGACCATCGAGAAAAACCCAAGTACACTCATTTGCACATTCACAAATACTAATTTAAATATAGAATAGGTTAAAATTCACAAAAACCCCAAATTCACTTTAGAAGCCATTTTTCCGAAAATCTAGCAAGCAAAAATTACCCGTTTTAGTACAAAACTCGACGTTTAAATGAATGTAGCGGCCAATATACTTATTAAATATCTTAAATAAGTCATATAAATCATTTCCATAATTTAATTTCACCAAACCATATATGTTCAAAAAAACTAGTTTGCAAAACTACCGATTTTAACTCTTTTTAAAGCAAAATTCACAATTTAACAATTAAGCTTGGTTTTGCATGATCCAAAGCCATTAAACCACTCATTATAATATTAATAATGACATGAAACCATAATTATATTTTAATCTAAAGCATTTAACAATTTTCCAAAACTCTAGTTAGCAAAATAACTTAATTAGGGCATTTTATAAGTAATGGTTTGAAATTAACAACTAAATTAGCTTTCTATAAAACTTAAGATGTTAATCCACAACACAAAACCATGTACAATTTATCATAACCCATTTCCACAACAAAACCCTAACTTGAAATCTTTAATCATGCAATTAAACTCATCAAAACCTAATTAAGCACTTAGTTAAATTAGATTAAAGCAACTAGATAACAAATTTTAACAAAAGCCTCCCATGATGAGATCATACCTCCCATGATGAGATCAAGCTCAAGATCTAGCCTCCTAAGATGCCATTTTGATCCCTAGATCCATGCTAGAATGGCTAATGAGAAATGGGTAAGAGTTGGATTTGGATTTTGGGATTTATTTGATGGATTTTGAGGCAATTTTTGTTAATTTTTTTCCAAGAGAATGAGAAGGGAAATGGGGAGGGGTTGCTGCTGAAGGGGGAGGAGGGCTCAGCCAGCAGGTGTGGGGGAGGATGTGGAGTGTGTGGGGTGTGGAATAGAAAGTCCAAGTCAAGATAAAATACCCCCAAGTCAACACCAACTTCTTCTCTCATTATCCTTTTCTTTTCCTTTCTTTTCTTTTGCTTTTCTCTTCAAATCTTTAAGTGGGGAAGAGTGGAAGTGGGGGCTGCTGATTTGGAAAGGGGTGAGAGGGTGTGGGTGAGTGTGGGTGAGGGAAAAAGACAAATACAATACCCCAAACATCCATTTACACTAAAAAAAAAGCCTTTTTCTTCGATATTTTCTAAACCGTTTTGGCAAACGATTTCGTTTCAAAAACCACATGATAAAATTTTATTTAATGTTTTATGATGAACAAAATTTGTTTCAACTCATTCCAATTTGTAATTTTCCCTAATTAAATGTATTAGTAACGGCTTAAAATAATAATAAAATAAATTTTTTTCAGAAAATTTGAAATTTCACCAGTGGCTCAATAAACACAAAATACTAGCAATTTCATAGCTAGAATATGTATATTTAATTTTTATAATAAGATATTTGCACTTTGACTTTTTTACAGAAAACCCCGTTATTTTACCGATTTTCCGAAATTTCACCGAAACGATTTTCAAAACGCTACAAGCATGGTTGTAAATCATTTTATTTTCTTTTCTTGAAAAACAATAATGCTTGATATATATTATGATAGCTCATATTCTCATTTCATTATTATGTTCATCTTCTCTCTCCTCAAGCTCTCTCTCTTCAAACCCTAATCCTCCCCTCTCATGTGTTGAGTACAAGGATTAGTTATACTAATTAAACCATAACCCTCACTCTATATCATCTAGGTACTTTGATTAGCACTTAAACAAACCTAGTTACCTCTAGTTTGAGGTGAAGCTTGTAGTAAAGCTCTCGGGTGGATCTTCTACTACTTAGAGAAGGCCGGAGAGGACGTGGAGAACGACAAGACGAAGGACTCGGATCTTTAGGTATAATCACTTTTCATAGTAGTTGTTAACTCCTATGTTTGATGTTAGTTATTGTTTTTGCAAAGATTCTCGGTTAGTCGATGTTTACGCTTTAAACAAGATTGTTTTTCATTATTCCGCCTCCCCGCAAGTCGTGGGGTGTTGTACATCGACTTATAGTGGTATCAGAGCCTCGCTAAACAATAAATAACTCATTAGTAAAGTCGTAAGATATTCGAACGCAAAACGACATCGATATCACTACTTTCTGTCGAATTTTAAACAGGCTCTAAAAATTTTTCAGGGTGCTTCAGAATAACCTACAGAGAATTTTAAGAAAACTGGTGAAAAATGGGTTCCTGAATCGGCCAAACGACCGTGGAACCGTGGCGGATCCCACCGATCCGCCGGAACCGAGGCCGAGTTGGGGCCGATTCAACCCATTTTCCACCAGTAATTCTTCTGTGATATTTTTGTGTTTTCTGGGATGTTTATTTTTCTGCTCAAGTCTCAGGTGCACAGAGAAGTATTGGAGTAGAATCTAATGTGTTTGTACAATCGAAATTTTGCGATGTTTGCTAATTTGATTATATCTGTGTTTGTATAATGTGTTCGTAAACCTCCCCTAACTGCTAGTATGTCGGTTTGCAGGGGGTTGCAAATTTCTGTAATGGATTTTATCTGTTTGTGTATATGAACTGTGTTGGACTGTTGTGATGTATAGCCGGGGTTTTGTGATGGGTTATTATTTAATTCATTTGATGTAAATGTAATTTGTTGTAAAATTATTTTGCGGGGCACATCCAGGTTGCGGTTGTAGCCATCGTTGTATTATTTCATTTTACTATTTTTGCTCTTAGGACAGACCCAAGGTGGGGTGCATAAACTACCGGGTGGATAGTTTGCCGTACCCGTAGGGGTCTAGGATGGGGTAATGGCTATTCATCACAACTATATAATTTGTCTTTTGTTGCAGGCTCTAAACAAACGCGGATTGCTTGCAAATCCAATAAAGTTCATATGAGATCTGGAATGCCTATTATTGCATCTGACGAATGTACAATATCTATATATGATAGCTATTTATACGTCACTTATGTTTTACACCCGCGCTAGCCCAGCCCCCGCTCTGTCGTTAGTTAAGTAACCTAACGGGTGATGACGGGACCCAGTGGCGAGTGCGGATGACATAAGAGGACGTTGTATTTTCGTTGTTTTCTGCAATGATAGGTTAATGATGGGACGCATTATTTATAATGATAAGAAAATAAACCAAAAGGATAAATCGTTGGAACAATTTATAAGAAACCACTCGGTTATTTTAAATCAGATGATATTTTTAAATTGCGGAGCTTTAACCACTCCTTTTAAAAGCTATCAGGTTCCTTCGGTCATATCAAGTTCACTACGTTCGCGGTTTCGCCAAAACCATTTGTAGCCCTCTGTCATTTCATTTGGGTATTCAGTAGTATTCAAGCTATGTATTTTGGCCAAAGTCAAGGTATAGTGTTTGGTAGCTGCTGGGTATTCATTTGTTGCATAGATAGATGAGTTAGTTTGGGACAGTCGTATTATCATTTGACCAAAGTCAGGGGTATATTCGGATGGGTTCAAATTGACAAGATAATGACGGGTAGAACTTGACATGTGACTTATGACATTTTGACCAAAGCCAAGGTCATAAGAGCATGGGGCAAAAAATATATATCGGGAATTTCTAAAGAAATTGAAATTTGCAAAGAGATGCATACCATTTGGAGTTTGATGAATGTTGGTAGGATTCCTTCAGCATTATCAGACGATGATATTTGGATCCCGATCCAACTGTGAGTATATGCTACTTATCAGGATATTCGTCACTTAACGATCAATGCTATAAACCAAGTAGGTGTCTAGAAAGGTGTCAGCGGGGCTACGCCCCGAGAGAAAAGAGGTTATTTAATTAAGGAACTTCGCTAAAGCGTTGAAAAACATCCCTCGAAGTATCGACACTAGCCTGGCTGAACGGTTAAGCAAGTATTGTACGGTGAGAATAGTCCTGGATAATTCTTCTTTTATGGTTTGGGGAAGGATTCGAGAAACAGTGGGAGCCATCCAGTTTAGATAAACAAAAAACCACTCTAAACTTGCAAGAGCATCATGCTAAAGAGTTTTCTTCTCTCTCTCCTAATTGCAGCGACCCTGAAAATGACTGGACTTAAGTTACTTTTAGAGAAAAATATACTGACTGGGCCAAACTATAAAGATTGGCTGGGGAATGTCACAATGGCTTTGACCTATGACAAATTGGGGTACGTCCTCACCGCTAAGGCACCTGCTGTCCCTGGTCCCAAATCCAGTAATGCGGATAAGGAAATCCGCAAAACCTGGGATTTCGATCGCGCGAAAGCCAAGTGCATCATGCTTGCCTCGATGAACAATGAACATCAGAGGAGGCACGAAGATATGGAACTAGATGCCATATTTCTCCATACAAAGGAACTTTATGGAGAGCAATCTCGTATAGCAAGATACGAGACCTCTAAGAACTTGTTTCGAGCGAGGTTGGCTGTCGGATCATCGGTAGGAGAACATGTCCTAAAGATGATAGGCTATATAGAAGAGCTCGCAGACCTTGGGACGACTTTGGATAATGAGCTCTATACAGACCTTATTCTCCAGTCCCTTCCTTCCACCTACGCCCAGTTTATTCTGAACTTCAACATTCAAAGAAAAGAAGTTGAACTTCCGGAACTCCTTAACATGTTGAGGAGTGCAGAGGGCACCTTGCAGAAGGCAAGGGAAACGCCCGCTATGTTTGTTAGCGGTGCATCTTCTTCCGGGTCCAAGGCAAGGGCCAAAGGAAGGAAGAAGAAGGCCGCCACCAAACCTAGAGGAGGTGTTAGTAAGGTGGGAGGGAAGGGAAAGAAAAAGATTGCAGTGCCAGTAGCGGCGCAGGATGAGTGCTTCCATTGTCACAGGAAAGGGCACTGGAAGAAGGATTGCAAGGCTTGGAACGCCAAGAACCAAGGACCGAAGCAAGCTGTGGCTTCGACTTCAGGTGTGTTTGTAATTGAGAATTGTTTGTCAATCAACTCTACTTCCTGGGTATTGGATACCTGATCAGGATCTCATATATGCAATTCATTGCAGGCACTGAGAAACCGTAGAGTGCTGAAGGAAGGTGATATGACCCTAAAGGTTGCTAACGGAGCTAGCGTGGGAGCTGTGTCGGTCGGGGATAATCACCTGGGATTGACGAGTGGACATATTTTGGTTTTACATAACTGTTTTTATGTACCTAGTTTAACGTGTAATATCATATCGGTTTCCTTGTTATCAAATAAAGGTTATGATTTCACGTTTGTAAGCGATGTTGTTAACATCCACCTTAATCATGGTTTGATTGGGTCCGGTACACTAAATAAAGGTATATATGTCTTAAACCAAATCTAGATTTTCAATGTCCAGAACACACTAAAATGAAAGTCTCCAGATTTAAATAAGGCTTTCTTATGGCATTATAGACTAGGTCACATCAATGAGACAAGGTTAACTAAGTTACATAAAGAAGGATATTTGGACTCGTTCGAATATCAAACTTATGCCACTTGTGAATCATGTCTCAAAGGAAAGATGACAACGACTCCATTCACTGGACATGGAGTAAGAGCGAGCGAGCTCTTAGGACTCGTACACAGTGATGTATGTGGTCCAATGTCTACACATGCAAGAGGTGGTTTTTCCTATTTCATTACTTTTACGGATGATTACTCAAGGTACGGATTCATTTATCTGATGAAACATAAATCCGAGGCTTTTGAAAAATTCCAGGAGTATAAGAATGAAGTGGAAAACCAAACCAGCAAAAGTATCAAGACACTAAGATCTGATCGAGGTGGTGAATACTTAAGTGCCGAGTTCCTATGTTACCTAAAAGAGAAATGAATTCTCTCTTAGCTTACTCCTCCATACACACCACAGCATAATGGTGTATCGGAGAGACGGAATCGAACCCTATTAGATATGGTACGATCCATGATGAGTAATGCTGAGTTACCGCGATCCTTCTAGGGTTATGCGCTAGAATCAGCGGCATATCTTCTGAACAGGGCTCCTACCAAGACTGTGCCTACCACTCCATATCAGATGTGGAGTGGGAAGAAACCCCATCTTCGGCATCTGAAAATATGGGGATGTCCAGCTTTTGTTAAAAAGCAGCATGTGGACAAGCTCGAGGCACGATCAGTGAAATGTTTATTTGTGGGATATCCAAAGAACTCCAAGGGATATTATTTCTATTACGCAGAGGAACAGAAGGTGTTTGTTTCTCGTAATTCCCATATTCTAGAACATCAGTTTTTAGAAAAGGAAACAAGTGGGAGCGAAATAGAACTGGAAGAAATTTCAGAACCACAAACTACTACTGAAAGTTTGGTAGAACCAGTAGTTCAAGAAGAACAGGACATTCCCGCACCCCTCCGCCGAAGTAGTAGGCCGTCTCATCCGCCTGAGAGATACTACGGTTTTCTCATAGATGGGAATAGAGAGGATTGCATCATCGATGATGATGAACCTACTGGCTTCCAGTAGGCCATCTAGAGCGGCGACTCGGTACGATGACTAGATGCAATGTGGACCGAAATGGAGTCCATGTACACCAACAAAATATGGACTTTGGACTTTGCTCCAGATGGGGTAAAACCCATAGGATGCAAATGGATCTTCAAGAAAAAGATTGGTGTAGATGGACAGGTGGAAACCTATAAGGCTAGACTAGTTGCAAAGGGTTTTCGTCAAAGACCTGGTTTGGACTATGACGAGACCTTTTCTCCAGTGGCTATGCTCAAATCCATTCGGGTCCTTCTTGCTATTGCTACCTTCCATGATTATGAAATCTGGCAAATGGACGTAAAGACGGCTTTTCTGAATGGTAATTTAGAAGAGTGCGTCTATATGGATCAGCCAGAGGGTTTCAATCAGAGTGGGAGCAGCGGGAAAGTATGCAAGTTGCTTAAGTCCATTTATGGACTAAAGCAAGCATCGCGGAGTTGGAACATCTGTTTTGATGAAACAGTCAAAGAATATGACTTTATCAAAAATCCAGATGAACCATGCATATATAGTAAAGTTGTAGCCAGAAGTGTCGTATTCCTCGTCTTGTATGTGGATGACATTCTATTAATGGGAAATGACATTCCTATGCTACAATCTGTCAAAGGATTCTTGTCACACAGGTTCTCCATGAAAGACCTGGGTGATGCCTCTTACATTCTGGGGATCCGGATCTATCGTGATAGATCCAAGAGGATGTTGGGACTTTTGCAGTCCAGGTATATCAACACTATACTGAAAAGATTCAGTATGGAAGATTCTAAGCGCGGTAATCTACCGGCTTGTCACGGAATAACCCTCTCCAAAGAGATGTCTCCCAAGACTGGTTTGGAAAGGGAACGCATGTCTATTATACCCTACGCTTCTGCGGTAGGCTCTATAATGTATGCGATGTTGTGCACCAGATCAGATGTAGCTTACGCACTGAGCGTGGTAAGCCGGTATCAGTCAGACCCAGGGCAGAATCACTGGAAAGCAGTGAAGAACATTCTCAAGTACTTGAGAAGGACTAAGGAGATGTTCTTGGTTTACGGTAGAAAAGACCTCAAGTTAGAGGCCTTTGCTGATTCTGGCTTCCAGAGTGATAAGGACGATTCCAAGTCCATGTCGGGTTATGTCTTTACCCTCAATGGAGGGGCGGTGTGCTGGAAGAGCTCCAAGCAGGACACCGTTGCTGACTCGACGATGGAAGCGGAGTATATTGCTGCTTGCGATGCCGCTAAAGAAGCAGTCTGGATGAAGAAGTTCCTAATAGAACTTCAGGTGGTTCCTACCATAGTTGATCCAATACCGCTATATTGCGACAACAATAGAGCTATAGCTTTAGCGAAGGAACCAAGGTCCCATCAGAAGTCCAGACACATCTTGAGGCGGTATCACCTGATCAGGGAGATCATTGATTGTCGGGAGATCGAGGTTCGGAGAGTTGCTTCTGAAGAGAACATTGCTGATCCATTCACGAAGGCCCTACCTCAGATTCAGTTCGAGAGGCTACTCGAGATCATCGGTCTTCGATACGCCAGTACATGGCCCTAGTGCAAGTGGGAGATTGTTAGTGTATATGCCCTAGGGGCCATTAATGTATCATACTAGTTTGTATTTTACTTAATGGAAGTTTGGGATATTCACATGTATATAACAGTCTTGCTAAACATGGTAGTATGCTACTTGGTTTTTCTATCTTAATATGTGAGTATGCGTATTGATAGAGCTCTTAGGATCTTGCTTGACTACCAGCGTTGTGATGGCAGTCACACTCGTGGGGGCTGGGTAGTCTACAAGCACATCCTTAATCAGGTCCCTAGTCGTAGGATTATCGAGACAGGGCATCGATACTCCAGAGTAGACTAGTGTGTACGCTTCTCATCCCAGTTGGGGAGATGGTCTGTCCCACAGCCGTCAGAACGTCGTACTGGAGATAGTATACAGGTGATCGTTGGGTTACGGGTACACCAGACAGGACTCGCAGGGAACAGTTGGTTGGTTTTATACCAGTCGTCAGTGAACAGTTCCCAGGTGACATGAGTACAGCATAGTCCGCAGACTTGACACTGCTACTTCGCCTCGAGTGTGTCCCACTGTTCTTAGATTGCTACCCTACCACGGCTCAAAGGAGTCGTGCAAACAGGTAGCAGTTGGGTGCAGTCCCGAGCACTTAGAGGCAGTGGCGGTTAGACAGGATTCGTCTCTCCCGGTATTGGGGGTTGATATCGCGCTGTGTCAGAGAGCCATTACGCAAAGTCCCTGGTCAGGGCAAGCGAGATTTGCTGGTAGGTTCCAGTAGTTTCTCCGGGTGTAATGGGCTTCGCTCCGACACGACTTATATCGCTATTAGGGGACTGACGCTTGTCGCCCCCCTAGGCCCGATATGCGATAGTCTTAGACGAACAGACCGGACTGTACGGAGATTGTCACAGCAGGGTCAGTAGGAGTTCGGATGGGTTTCCTCATCGGCCTTCTTATCGACATCTACCTGGGGGCCGTTACGTACAGCTAGTGCCGCTTGCGGTCTGTAGTTAAACCCACTGCCAGCATAGTAGTCGAGTCTCTAGAGTCCCACACAGAGAGTTTCCTACTCCAGGCTTAACGATATAGAGGTCGTATGGTTTTACGACAAAGGGTTCGGACTCATACGTGTGTTTACACACATACGTCGTTCGGACAGTTTTTACTAGTCGGCTTTGGTTTAAGCCAGTTACTAGTATCCGGTTATTGGTTTTATACAGTCTAAAGTTTTTCCGTGTTTTCACGGATAGGAGGGGCGTTCTCGTAATTGCGCGAGAAGCTTCTAGAAGATGGTGACTAAGGAGATTTAGGTGGCATATACTTTGAATGAGATTAGTAAGTCATATGGATGATTCATCCATGTCATTAATGCATCATAAATGCTTAATGACTCATGTAGATGAATCAACATTAGATATTTATCAAGCATGGTTGTAAATCATTTTATTTTCTTTTCTTGAAAAACAATAATGCTTGATATATATTATGATAGCTCATATTCTCATTTCATTATTATGTTCATCTTCTCTCTCCTCAAGCTCTCTCTCTTCAATCCCTAATCCTCCCCTCTCATGTGTTGAGTACAAGGATTAGTTAGACTAATTAAACCATAACCCTCACTCTATATCATCTAGGTACTTCGATTAGCACTTAAAGAAACCTAGTTACTTCTAGTTTGAGGTGAAGCTTGTAGTAAAGCTCTCGGATGGATCTTCTACTACTTAGAGAAGGCCGGAGAGGACATGGAGAACGACAAGACGAAGGACTCGGATCTTTATGTATAATCACTTTTCATAGTAGTTGTTAACTCCTATGTTTGATATTAGTTATTGTTTATGCAAAGATTCTCGGTTAGTCGATGTTTACGCTTTAAACAAGTATGTTTTTCATTATTCCGCCTCCCCGCAAGTCGTGGGGTGTTGTACATCGACTTACACCTACTACCTTCTTAACAGATCCATCCCCTTTTCTGATGAAGTCAAACCTATGACTATTACATCAGAAATAGATGATCTTTCTCCGCTATATCTGCTTTAGTCCATAAATAGACACAAGCTACTTGTCCACTATAATTCCGCTGCTCCCACTCACTACGACAATACTCTGGCAGAGTCATATACACGTGCACTTCTAAAGCCAGTTCAGAACGACGCTATACTCATCCTCCTGCTGGGTCTCATAGCCAGGAACAACAGTAGTGGAAAGTCTGGGTAAACAAGAACCTGCTTGTCGCCGTCCTTGAGGCTACCGGAGTACCTCTCGGGTGCCTGAGATTACCCACCATATCTGCGGAGTGGCCAATGGAATGTCAAACCAGATTGAATCTTTAGGTTCTTATCAAATTTTCAGTAATCGTTTGCGGTTCTGGAATCACTTCCAGTTCTACCATACTCCCACTACTGTATTCTGAAAAAATCCATTTTTATCAAAACTGTGGCAAGTCAAGAACAATATCACTATTGATCTTCCAGATGGTAGAAAATCAACCCTCGTCATAGCTCGGGTCAACCCACAAACAGCCATTACAGAACGTGCCTTGAGTTATCCAAAGTCTGGTTTTAAGCATAAGCCGGACAACTCCCCGTACCTTAACATTGTTAAGATATGAACTATTCTTTATCCAATATAGAAACAGAGGCACTGATTTAATTGGAACTAGATTCAAATCATGCAGCTGTCTCCAGTGCATGTCAACTAAATGGGGAGAAGCCGATCAGCATTACTCAACTTAGGAATACATCCAGATATGAGTAACCTGAAAGAGAAACAAGTTCACTTAATCATTACTATCAACTGAATACCATACACAAGTATCTACATCTTCGATCACCTTGAAGAATCCCGATACCTGCAGCACCTGGTTATCTACTTTATTCATATATTTATAACTTCTCAAAACTTAGACCTTGCATTTCTATGAAACACATGTCTAAGAACTAGAGAAGTCATAAGTAAACAGAATATAGTACGAGTACCAACCCCTCTGTCCTCATGGACACTGGACAACATACAATACTCTGTATAAGTCCCTTGAGTCTAATAACTCATTCCCTGTGTGTCATAGGTTGAAAACTGTGCTTATGGTTAAGAAGAATTACACCGTTGTTTAATACTCCTTACCTAACCATCCACTGATATAGGTAAACGTCATAGCCATAATTTCAAAAAGTTATATCTCACTTCATAAAAATGAACGTACAGATATATCAATTTGAAATTGGTGCATAACAACGGATATTCAAAACCAAATATTTGTCGTCCGGCAAACAACCCAGGTGATTTCCTCAAATACCATCAATTACAACGAATCCCGATATAATGAGGATGATCACCTAATTCCCAATAACTTACTCACACTCATCATCTGTAAAACCATACAGATGTGAGAATCAAGCCTGGTAAATACATACCCTGGAGCAAGGGCTAATTGGGAAATCAGTTTTCCTTTAACAATACACAGTGAAACTGAAACATGTAAATGTTTCGAAGGGGTATTCGAGTATTCCTAGTAATGCCTCTTCCATTATCAGATTCACAACTGTAACCGTATATTTCTTTGCCATCTCTCCAAGTCCCTTTATATGTCTTTAGTCGTTACCTTCTGCACACCGCTTTAGGCCAAATGGTTTTCTTCTTCCCTACCGTTCGGCACCTGCCTATGGTTTGGAAGAAGACTATCCAATAAGAATTATGGGTGTACTGTCCTAGTCCTAGGAGCACTCGCAACCCGAGAGAAGGTAAAGATAAAAGACAACTGAATAAAATCTTATTCCTATTTCTCCTGAACCAGAATCCATCCCCGAACTGGAACAAGTTCCTTTCGAGTTCATATATAACCATACAATGGAGTATTCAATATACTGTGGATCTTCGTAGTGATACGGAGTGTTCTGGAGATATACAGAGGTGATGTAGGATTGGCGAAGAAATACTTTGTTTGGTCGTGAATAGCAGTCACAATTTACTTTGCCCTCTTACTAATCCCTTTATTTGTCTTTACATAATACTTTCTGCACACCTTCGTTAGGCTAATTGGTTTTCTTCATTTCCTACCGTTTGGCACCTGCCTATGGTTTGGAAGAAGACTATCCAATAAGCGTAATAGGTGTGCTGTCCTAATCTAAGGAACACTCACAACCTGAGAGAAGGTAAAAGGAAAAGACAACTGAATAGTCCTATTCGTTTTCTCCAGAACCGGAAACCATCCTCGAATAAGTTCCTTCGGGTTCGTATATATCCATACGATGGTTTTATCCAATGGAAGTGGATGTTCGTAGTAATACGGGGTGTTCTGGAGAAAAGGGTAAAAGTAGGAGTAGCAATGAGGCATGCAACTCTGACAATCCAAAAGCCAGTGTTTTAAGAAGGTTCGGTCAACTTGGTCACTGAGTCATAATCTAGGGTCGGGCCATGGTCGCTGCCAAAGAGAGAGAGAAGAAACACTCAGCGTGTACTCTAACTTAGATCAGAATGGTTATCACTTTATCTAATCAGGAAACCACCCACTGTAACGTCAAATTCTTCTCCAAACCTGATAGAAGAATTAGTCGGGATTACCCGAGGAGTAAACCAACTCATCAGTGGGAATCGGGATCCAACTATCATCGCATGATAACGTGATGGAATCCACTCACGTTATCATACTCCAGAAGGAATGCGCATATCTGGCAAGTTTCAGTTTCTATAGAAACTCTCGATGTGATTTTTACCCCATGCTCTTATGACCTTGACTTTGGCCAACAAATCATAAGTCACATGTCAAGTTCTACCCGTCATTATCCTGTTAGTTATATGTATGCCCTAGAGGCCATTACTGTACATAGGATGTATATTGTAGTGGATGCTGGGACATATATAGGGAGGACTTTCTTGCTCAACATGATAGTATACTATCTGGTTACCCTTTACTTTAACGTGTATGCTGATTGTCTCTCTGTTACATGTTGGTAAAGCCCTTAGGATCTGTACTTGACTACCTGGACTATGATGCGGATCATACTAGTGGGGACATGGTAGTCTATAAGTACATCCTTCAAAGTCCCTAGTCGAGGGTGTATCGAGACGGGGCATCGATATACCAGAGTAGACTAGCATGTACCTTCTCGACCCATACAGATGGGCGATGGATGATCCCATATCCATCGGTGTTTGACATCAGAGGAGATATACGGGTGCTCAGTAAAGACTGGGTACACTGGACGGACTCGCCGAGAACTCCCAGATGGTATTATACCTCACGTCAGATGGCAGTTCTCTGGTGACACTGGTACAGAGTAGTCTGTTGACCCGAGATCGTCATAGAGTCTCGTGTGGTTCCCACTGTGCTTTGATTTCCATCTTACCACGTCCAAGAGGGCGTGCAAAACGGTGGTTTTTGGGTACAGTCCCGAGTCACATGGAGGCAATGAGCGATAGGAGGGGATTCGTCTCTCCCGGTATAGGGAGTTGATGTTGCGCTGTGTTCGATTGGCTATAACAGGAAATCCCTGGCCAGGGTTGCTGAGATTTACTGGTAAGTGTTACCAGTAGTTTCTCGAACAGTTATAGACCTCATATCGACACGACTTATTGAGCTATTGGTGTCTGACGTTTTACCACCCCTAGGCGAGATATGCGACAGATCAGACGATCAGACCGGACTGTAAGGTAGTGTTACTGGTCGGATTCACTGGAGTGTGAGCGGGCTTGCTCGTCGATCTTTAGATCGCTCAATACCCGGGTGGCCGTTACGTTTAGCAGACCGCTTGCGGCTTGTGGGTGTTTGATATGATCATCATCTGCTGCCGGCGTATTGACGAGTCTTTAGAGTCCTACACAGAGGTTTCCTGGCTCAAGCGAAACGAAATAGGAGCGCATATGAGATATGTGCGGGACCGAGAATAATACGAGTATGTGATACTGTATTCAATTCTCGCGATGTGACATTGATCGGTTATATGCGATATAGCCGGGTTATCGGATCAAGTGTTGATTCGATAAGATGTTACTAATGATACCAGTCGGTTATGTGCGCATGACCGGATCATTGAATCAAGTGTTGATTTAATGATTTAATGTATAATTATATATTTGATATATTACTTTGCATTAACTAGTATCGGTTCACTTTAGACGGATTTTCTCACTTGGTTCGTGCGCATTGCATATGCGATATGTTTTTGTGCACTTGTATGTATCATGTTTGATGATGCATGCTAACTTGAGTTTGTGTAAAGATTAAACCATGGTTATTCAAATGGTTAGGGTTTTGTTTTTCATATCTATTTATTTATTTATTTATTTATTTTCTTTTTGGAAAATGAAATGAGAAGAATGGTGGCTTGTTTTGGATTGTAGTTGAAGATTCATGAACCTTTGACTTTGTCCACCATTCTTATCTCATGCTTAACCTAACCATTTGTTTTAACCCTAGTTCAATCTCTACACTTTACCATGGTTTAGTTATGATAAGTTTTGATTATTTCTTTTCTTTTTCTAATTAACTTATCATAAGCTTTCTTCTTCTTCTTCCTTGCTTCAAGTGAAGAAAAGCTTACATCATCAATGGTGATTGATGTTTTTGAGTGAGAAATCCAATTCTAAAGTTAACCCACTTCCTATTTCTTCATCCTCTACCTCTTGCCAAGTAGTAGAGTGTGTTTACTTCACAAGTTTCTTGACTTGGTGAAGTCGGAGCTTGATTTAGCGATGCCTCGACGTAGATCATCTTCGGCATGGACATCGACGACCTAGCTTGCCCATTCTCCGACGAAGCCGATCCTAGAGCCTGGATTTGACTTGGACAGCGGAGAGGACCTCGTTGCGGAGCTATGGAGGTGGAGCACCGGATCTACAAAGGTTGTATTTCCGTTTTCTCATTAGTTAATTGTTAACTAGTTCTTGTTCGCCTAGACATCTAGTTAACGATCCGTAGTTTAGGGTTTCTCGGCACTATAATTTTTGAAATTGCCATGGTTGATGGCTTGGGAGACCTCACTAGCGTGCCTAGGAACCCTACAGTGGTATCAGAGCCAAGCTAGAGCCTTAGGCGAAGTCCAGACGGAAATTGAAGTCCGAACGAACCCGAAACCCCAAACCAATATTGCTCTCTGTACAATTTTTAAAAACAGGGATTTTTCAGCATTAAAAATATTCAGAAAAATATGCAGGAATATCTAAGAGTTACTGTGAAGTCGTAAGCCCTAATTCCATTAAAGCGCCACGCTTGCGCGGCACGAGCATGCCTCGTGCGGCGGAAGCGCGGCCGTTTTGTCGTTTTGTGAGACGAAGTTTACACAGTAACTCCTAGTTTCCAGTGTTGGTCTTCCTGGGTATTTTTAATATTTTTTCAAGAGTTGAATTTTTCTGAGTTGATTTGGGGATTCGGTATTTCGATCGGTTTATCAAATTTTGTCTGTGTGGCTTTCCGGATAAATTTTAGAATATGTTAAAAAGTTCGACCGGATATAAATACCCAATTTTTCCCCTGTCGGGAAATTTCCAAGTGTTGGATTTTTCCGTAGTTTGACGACGTTCTAAGTAGTGCAAGTAACGCGATGGTCCCTCTAGAAGACAACAAACCTTAACTCAATTATGTGACCGTCTTGAACTGCCCTTTGAACCTTCGGGTTTGGGGCAGTACGGCGTGCCACATGTGAGGCGTTGGCTTGACCCTTCTACGGCTGGACCGTTGGTACTGAGGCACGAACGGAATGTTGTTAGACTTGTTTCATGTGTTGATATGTATCGGGAAAACTTGGGTGTTCGATTGTTCGATCGGAAAGTTTAACATTTTCTGTTTATCCGGAATGGGATACAATAATTGGAATTCACAAGAAGTTGTGAGATAACTGAATGAATGTTATAAACATAGCAATTTAGTCTCACTTGATCGGTTGCCACGGAATTTTGATGTGATCAAAAGTCCGTCGCAATCACGTAGCGTACGCGGATACTCGCCGGGTAAACTTAATAGACAGCCTCACTCCATAGCCCCGACCAAGTGACTGTAGGAGAACCCCGTCGCCGAAAGCATCCGTTCGGGTGCTCGCGGTAGCGGTGTTCCGCCTTGGTGCACTTCGTCGACGGTATCGGGGGTGCGGCCGCCTACTAAAGTTTGCGACGAGTATTCGATCAGGATGTCGGGAATCTTGTTGAATTACCCGACTTGATATTGAAAAGAGTTTTCGATTTTGAGACTAAAATGCGGGGTTTATAATTGTTAGGCATGCAATGTCTAAAGAATTCATTTAATTAGGCATGCGATGTCTATGCAGATTGCGGATTCCAACTGTTGTAGTTTTACACTTTCTTTTCTGTGACCGTAAGCGTAATATGTGATATCGCCGGTTTCGTTGCTATATGTCAACGACAATTGGGATGCGCATATTTACTTACGTTGATGACATGAGATGTTATGTGTTGCTGGATATGTTATATTGGATCGTCGTGTTTGAATAGCCGGGGGTTTTTATGTGAGATGAGTGTTTTTCATTTTCATTCATGTAAAAACTTGTATGTAATATTCTTTTATTTGGGGCGCTTCCAGGTTGCGGAAGTTGTCACCGTTTGTATATTATTTACTTTTCCGCACTAGGATAGACCCAAGGAGGAGGGCACAAGTAACCGGGTTCTGGAGTCCAGTGGGAGACCAACTCGAGGAGTCGAGTCCGGGTCTCCTAACTCCAGAATTGGTAGGGTTGCTTGCCGCTCTCGTAGGGGTCTAGGGGTGTGGGTTTGGCTATTCATCACGACCGTGGAATCCGTGTTTTATACTGGCTCGTATTAAAAACACGGACGTCCTAGTATATCCAATATTTCATATGATTCTTCTGCTGCGTTATCTGTGATGTTCTGTGATAGATACAGTATATAGTATATATGATATATTATATAGGCGTTACTTATGTTTTACACCCGCGCTAGCCCTGCCCTGCTCTGCCGTTAGTTACCTAACCTAACGGTGCACGAGGGGACATCGAGGCGAATGCGGATGGCATAAGTGTACGTCGTATTTATCTGTGATGATTAGGTATTTAAATGATGGGACTTCATTAATGTGATTAATGAAATAAAAGAAACCTAAAGATGTTGTAGAGTCGAATTTCAAAATAAAACAGGTAGCTACAGTTCTTGCTTTGCACAGCGGTATATGTGATATATCCTGCACCTTATTCGATGAGGAAAGGACCGAGATCCCTTCACCGGGAGTGACTCCTTTAGCAATAACTGGCAGATGCTACACACTCGGTTTGTCTTTTGATTGCTTTTAAGTGTTTTTGCTTTGCACAGTGATATATATGATATATCCCGCACCTCATTCGACGAGGAAAGGACCGACGATCCCTTCACCGGGAGTGACTCCTTTAGCAAAACTAGAAAAGCCTCAAAAACACTCCATTTCTAAATTCATTCGATCCTACAACGATATAAAGTTCATTACGCAAAAGGTTTTCTTAAAAACCTGACGTAGCCCTCCGTCATTTCAGATAAGTCCTAGTTAGTATTCGTGCTGCGTTTGTTGACTCAGTCAAGGCGTAGTGTGCGGTAGCTGATTATTGCTTATCTGCAAAGCATATGATGCGATTGGATTAGGGTAGTCGTGCGGCCTTGTTGACTCAGTCAAGGGTCGTGCGGGTGGGTTTAATTCAATCGAGAAATGACGGGTTGAACTTTACTTGCGGTCTATGGTTTGTTGACTCAGTCAAGGTCATAGATCGCATGGGGCAAAATATTATCGGGAATTTCAAGTGTTGAAATTTGCAATGAGATTGCATACCTTCTATGAGATAGTTGGATCCCGATACCCGCTGCGAGTAAGAGTTACTCCTGGGAGAGTTTTATACATTACAACTAGCCGATCAAGTAGGTGTCTAGAAAGGTGTCAACGGGGTTACGCCTCTGGGAAAACGAGGTTTACATTAATTAGGTTCGTGCGAAAGCACGGGGGACCTCCCTCAAAGTACCGACACTGGCCTGGCTGAAAGATTGGCAAACTTGTAGTGTGTAATTAATCCCGGCTAGTCTTTCCTTTTAGGGTTTGAAGGAAGATTTGATAAAAAGCAGTGGGAGCCATCCTGATTAGATAAAATAATAACCAATCTATTCTTGCAAGAGCGCACGCTGAGTGTTTTCTTCTCTCTCTCTCCAGGTAGCGACCATATCACGCCTTAATCAAGATAATAAAACGGATTATTGACCGAACCCGCTTGTTATACTGAGCTGGGGAACGTTGATCCCGCTCCAACTTATAATTGTTATAAGACAGAGCAGGAAATTGGGGAATACCAGATTTCCCGTGCCGCCCAAACGAAGAGAGTGCATGCTGATGCATCATCTTCGGGTGTGTTCATTATACAGAACTGTTTCTCAGTATCCTTTACGTCCTGGGTATGAGATACCAGATCAGGATCCCAGATATGTAATTTGTTACATAGGGCTACAGATAGGTAGAAAACTGAGAACGGGTGATAAGTTTCATGAGGCAGAAAACGGGGCAAGTGTTGCAGCCAAGTCTGTCGGTCACTGTCACCCTGTATTACCGATACATTGATTCTGAACGAATGTTATTAGATACCGAACCTGATATACAAAATCATATCTGTCTCTTTATAAGTAAAGAAAGGATATAATTTTGTATAGTTGGATAATGTTTTGAACATTTCCTATATCAAAAGTTGATCGGTTCAGGCACGTTATCTAAAAGCATTGACGTTCTAAATCAAACTACAGTTCTTAGTATATGGAACACACACAAGAGGAAGAGTTCAGAAAAGAACGGATTCTTCTTAAGGTATTGTAGACTAGGTCAGATCAATGTGACCCGACTGGCTAGAGTTACATATAGATGTATATTTAAATCAGTTTGAATTTACATCTTGTGAAACTCGCCAGTCATGTCACAAAGATAAGATGACCATAGCTCCGTTTACTGGAAACAGAGAAAGAGTTACTGAACTCTTGGGATGATACATGTTGATGTATGTAGGTCCCCTGTCTACACATACCAAGACTGGTTCTTTTTACTTCATTACATTCTCTGATAATCTTTCGAGATTCAGACCCATGTTCCTGTTGAAACACATGTCCGAACCTTTTAAGATATTCACAGAATATAAATTAGAAGTAGAGAACCAAAATACGGGTATAAGTATTATGTCCTTTGATGAGATCAAGGAGGAGAATACTTGAAGCACGGAATTCCTGGACTTTTCTAAAGGAGAATGAGATTCTCTCTCAGCATTACTCCTCCGTATACACCATAGCACGATGGTATATCGGGGAGGAGCAGATACACCCTATATGATAAGGTGTGCTCTATGATGAGTACTACTGAGTTACCTATTTCCTTTAGGGAGTTATGCACTTGAGAAGCTGCATACCTATTGAATAGGGTTCGAATCAAATCAGTTGCCTACCACTTCATATATGATATGGAAAGGGAAGAGCCCATATCTTAAGTTAGTTAAGATTTGGGGTTGTCCGGCCTATGTCTGAAAGCAAAATCCGGACAAGCTCGAGGCAATGTCAGTTATGTAGAACTGAAAATGTTCCAGCTATATGAACTACAGCAGATGATTTGATAGAACCAAAGGATTCGATAGTTACCAACGAACCTCAGCCTCTCCGCCGATCTAGTAGGGTTCCTCACCCACCTGAGAGTTACTTTGGTTTCTCTATGAAAGTGGGAGCGAGGATTGCATCATGAGATGATGACCCAACTAGCTTCGAGCTGGCCATCAGGAGTAAGACTCTGTAAGAATGGCTGGATGCTTAGCGATCTGATATGGAATCCATGTACACCAACAAAGTATGGACTTTGGTTGCTATATCTGAAGGGTTAAATCCCCATCAGGTGCAAGTATATCTTGAGAAGATTACTTGGTGCAGATGGAAAAGTTGAGACTTTCAAAGCTAGACTTGTTAAAGGTTTTCTTCCTTGACCAGGCGTGGATAATGACGAAACCTTTTCCAGTGGCTATGCTTAAGTCCATCCAGATCCTCCTTACCACGGCTGCATACCATGACTACGATCTCTGGTGGTTGGGTGTCTTGACTGCTTTTCTAAATAATGATTTGGAAGAGAGCGTCTATAAGTACACAGCCAGAGGGCTTCGTAGACAGTGGGAGAAGCGGAAACGTGTGCAAGATGCTTTATAGGATAAAGCAGGCATCGCGGAGTTAGAACGTCTGTTTTGATGTGTTAGTCAAATAGTTTGATATCATCAAAATGGTAGATGAACCTTGTATAAACAAGAAGGTAGTAGGGAGTATGGTGACGATCCTCGTAGAGTACGTGGATGACATACTCTTGATAAGGAAGGAGTTTCCTATGCTACGCTCGGTCAATCTCCGCTTATCACTAGAATTCTCCATATAGGATCAAAGTGATACCTACTAAATCCTGGATTTTGGATCTATGAGATAGATTTAATTGGATGTTAGGATTCTCACTAGTTGTAGTGAGATGGTATCAATCGATCCTGGGGAGAATCACCGGAAGGGTTCCAGGGTGATAAAGACGACTGAATATCAGTCACAGGCATTGTCTTTACCCTAAGTAAAGGGACGGTATGTTGGAAGAAGTTCCAAGCTAGATACCATGACATACTAGACGATAAAGGCTGGATACATCGCTACTAAAGATGCTACCAAAGAGGCTGTTTGGGTGTATATTGGTTCATGAGATGAACTATGTTCCTCCCATTGTGTGACAATGGAGTTGTGGCTTATGCCAAGGAACGCCGGTCCCATCAGTGATCCAGACATATTCTAAGGCAGTATCACTTGATCATGGAGATGGTTGATCTCCAAGGAGATCGAGGTTAGGAGAGTAGACTCAGAGGACAACACAGCGGATCCACTCACAAAGGCCTGTTCCCAGAGAGAGACTTTTATGGGATGGTTGAGTATGAGATACTTCAAACCACAGCTACAGATGGCCCTAGTGCAAGTGGGAGATTGTTAGTTATATGTATGCCCTAGAGGCCATTACTGTACATAGGATGTATATTGTAGTGGATGCTGGGACATATATAGGGAGGACTTTCTTGCTCAACATGATAGTATACTATCTGGTTACCCTTTACTTTAACGTGTATGCTGATTGTCTCTCTGTTACATGTTGGTAAAACCCTTAGGATCTGTACTTGACTACCTGGACTATGATGCGGATCATACTAGTGGGGACATGGTAGTCTATAAGTACATCCTTCAAAGTCCCTAGTCGAGGGTGTATCGAGACGGGGCATCGATATACCAGAGTAGACTAGCGTGTACCTTCTCGACCCATACAGATGGGCGATGGATGATCCCATATCCATCGGTGTTTGACATCAGAGGAGATATACGGGTGCTCAGTAAAGACTGGGTACACTGGACGGACTCGCCGAGAACTCCCAGATGGTATTATACCTCACGTCAGATGGCAGTTCTCTGGTGACACTGGTTCAGAGTAGTCTGTTGACCCGAGATCGTCATAGAGTCTCGTGTGGTTCCCACTGTGCTTTGATTTCCATCTTACCACGTCCAAGAGGGCGTGCAAAACGGTGGTTTTTGGGTACAGTCCCGAGTCACATGGAGGCAATGAGCGATAGGAGGGGATTCGTCTCTCCCGGTATAGGGAGTTGATGTTGCGCTGTGTTCGATTGGCTATAACAGGAAATCCCTGGCCAGGGTTGCTGAGATTTACTGGTAAGTGTTACCAGTAGTTTCTCGAACAGTTATAGACCTCATATCGACACGACTTATTGAGCTATTGGGGTCTGACGTTTTACCACCCCTAGGCGAGATATGCGACAGATCAGACGATCAGACCGGACTGTAAGGTAGTGTTACTGGTCGGATTCACTGGAGTGTGAGCGGGCTTGCTCGTCGATCTTCAGATCGCTCAATACCCGGGTGGCCGTTACGTTTAGCAGACCGCTTGCGGCTTGTGGGTGTTTGATATGATCATCATCTGCTGCCGGCGTATTGACGAGTCTTTAGAGTCCTACACAGAGGTTTCCTGGCTCAAGCGAAACGAAATAGGAGCGCATATGAGATATGTGCGGGACCGAGAATAATACGAGTATGTGATACTGTATTCGATTCTCGCGATGTGACATTGATCGGTTATATGCGATATAGCCGGGTTATCGGATCAAGTGTTGATTCGATAAGATGTTACTAATGATACCAGTCGGTTATGTGCGCATGACCGGTTCATTGAATCAAGTGTTGATTTAATGATTTAATGTATAATTATATATTTGATATATTACTTTGCATTAACTAGTATCGGTTCACTTTAGACGGATTTTCTCACTTGGTTCGTGCGCATTGCATATGCGATATGTTTTTGTGCACTTGTATGTATCATGTTTGATGATGCATGCTAACTTGAGTTTGTGTAAAGATTAAACCATGGTTATTCAAATGGTTAGGGTTTTGTTTTTCATATCTATTTATTTATTTATTTATTTATTTTCTTTTTGGAAAATGAAATGAGAAGAATGGTGGCTTGTTTTGGATTGTAGTTGAAGATTCATGAACCTTTGACTTTGTCCACCATTCTTATCTCATGCTTAACCTAACCATTTGTTTTAACCCTAGTTCAATCTCTACACTTTACCATGGTTTAGTTATGATAAGTTTTGATTATTTCTTTTCTTTTTCTAATTAACTTATCATAAGCTTTCTTCTTCTTCTTCCTTGCTTCAAGTGAAGAAAAGCTTACCTCATCAATGGTGATTGATGTTTTTGAGTGAGAAATCCAATTCTAAAGTTAACCCACTTCCTATTTCTTCATCCTCTACCTCTTGCCAAGTAGTAGAGTGTGTTTACTTCACAAGTTTCTTGACTTGGTGAAGTCGGAGCTTGATTTAGCGATGCCTCGACGTAGATCATCTTCGGCATGGACATCGACGACCTAGCTTGCCCATTCTCCGACGAAGCCGATCCTAGAGCCCGGATTTGACTTGGACAGCGGAGAGGACCTCGTTGCGGAGCTATGGAGGTGGAGCACCGGATCTACAAAGGTTGTATTTCCGTTTTCTCATTAGTTAATTGTTAACTAGTTCTTGTTCGCCTAGACATCTAGTTATCGATCCGTAGTTTAGGGTTTCTCGGCACTATAATTTTTGAAATTGCTATGGTTGATGGCTTGGGAGACCTCACTAGCGTCCCTAGGAACCCTACATATCCAGGTTGATTTGAACCCACCCGTACCTACCCTTGACTTTTGCCAACAAAGCAGTACGACTGTCCCAAACCAACGCATCTATCTATGCAATAGAAAAGTAACAAATAGCTACCATACACTATGCCTTGACTTTGGCCAACAAACATAGCATGAATACTAAGTGCTACCCGTCTGAAATGACGAAGGGTAATGAACTTGATATTGTTGAAGGAACCGGATAGCTTTTTATAAAAATATAGTGACGAAAACCTTTGCTAAAGAGGTCACTCCCGGTGAAGGGATCTCGGCTCTTTCTCCGTAGAATGAGGTGCAGGATATTCCAACTGAATACCACGATGCAAAGCAAAAAGTAATCGGCTATAGTGAAGTTATTACCCTGACGCAAACTTCTGTCCAAGGGGTCACTCCCGGTGAAGGGATCTCGACCCTTGCCTCGTCGACTGAGGTGCTGGATATTCATAACCGAATACCACTGTGCAAAACAAAAGAGAACGTCCTTACAATAACAGCTTTTGAAAAATGTTCTAACAACATCAGAATAGGTTTGTTTAGCTTGCATTGATCCGAATCAATGCAGTCCCATCAATTGATCACACCAATAAAGAACGAAAATAATGATGTACGTATATGCCATCCGCATTCGCCACTGGGTCCCGTCATCACCCGTTAGGTTACTTAATTAACGACAGAGCGGGGACTGGACTAGCGCGGGTGTAAAACATATACAATATCTACTAGTATATATATATCAATATATAATATTCGCTCAAGGCGTGATAAAATGCAACATCACAGAAATGTAATAAGCATCACAGAACAATACAGATATCTGGGATCCCCGGGTTTCATAGAGCCGCTACTGAAACCCGACGTTCCCCTGGTCGTGTGGATAGCCTGTGCAATGAAATCCTAGACCCCTACGGGCGCGGCAAGTTACCCGCCAAAACCTGAAGCGAGGAAGCCCCTTTCAACAAAGTCAATGGACCACCCAGCACTTCACGGAATCCGGTAACTTGTGCACCCCTCTTTGGGTCAACCTGTACCCCCTACGAGTGCGGCGAATAGCCCACCATTTCTAGAGTGAAGCCCCCTCCGTCTCAACGCCATGAGATGCCAGCCCGTTGCCCTCTAGAACCCGGCTACCCGTGCACCCCTCCACGGGGTAATCCTAGTACAGAAAGTAAAATATACAACGGGTACATCGACCTCAGCCCGGTCGTGCCCCAAAAGAATAATATACAAACAGGCAGTGACGGCAGTCCACATGTCGGACGCTCGCCCCGCAATATCAAATGTATAAATACAACCAAACTGTACTAATATTGCATCCAGGCTATCCACCATGACAAATCCGCAACATCACAGCACAACACAGAACATCAACGTGAATGTCAAGTTCGCAAATCGGTCTAAAAGGGCTATAGCAATTAGACAGGATTTACCGATCAAATGACATTCACGCTCGCAGATATAATATAAATACTATGAACTAACATGTTTAAAATTTTCGATCGACAAAATTTCCCGAAGTGGGCCCCAAGTACAACTGTAGCACTCAAAATAATCTGGGCCCAAACAAAATATTTCAGAAATCCCTTTTTCAAGTTAGAGACCTACTGTAGAAATTTGGTGCAGTGAAGCCACTGTTCGGCGGTGGAACCGCGGCCCAAATGGGGTTATGGCCGCGGTTCCGCGGCGCTACAGTAATATCATGGTACCAATTTTCTTCAGTGTTCTCAGAAAACCCTGCACGTATTTCTGCAACATACCAAATAATTTTTTCACAACAAGTGAAAATCAACAGAAACTGCATTTTTGAAATTGTGGTTTTTGGAATTTTTATTCGATCGAAGTTCTAAACACACTAGAGCAAGCTAGTAAAAGTTAATGGCATGGCTCTGATACCATGTAAGTCTATGGTAGCGCCCCGGCCGTCTTTTCGAGGCAAAATTGCGGGAAACAAAAACTTTTCTTTAACTAGAAACCGGCGCTACCGCGGACTATAAACCCGGATCGGACCATTAACCTACTACTAGCTAACTGGAGAAAGGGTAGAGTGCTATACCGAGCGATCCGTGTCCTTCGGTCTTCGGCCACCATCCCAAGCTCCTCGCGGCATCTCCTCGTCGGAAAGGGCACCACATCGAGAAGTCTTTTTATGGGCTCCCGCCTCGTCCGAAGCAACTCGGGCATGAAGTGTGCTAGCCGACGTGTCCAAGGTGTTGTAGAGAATGTTTGTGATCACTTGGTCTCTTACATCCATTGCTTGGATGGAGGTTGAAGGTGTTGCCATTAATGGAAATTAGGATCTAAAGAAGAAAGAGGAGGAAGAAGAAGTTTCTCACTCTTTTCTTTTGTTATGATTGAATGATAAAATGAGAGTGTGAGGAGAATAATATGAGAGCCTTCACCATCACATGGCAGCCCCTCTCTCTCTCCCTCTCATTTCATGACTCAAATCAACACACTAATGGGACATATTTGCTAAAAAAGAGACCATGAGTCATGATATATGTCTATATCACATTTAATGCATACCATGATGAATTCTAGCTCATTATTTCCATAAGCAAACATTAATCCAAATGTTTGCCACAACAAAAAGATACGGCAACATCTAAAGTAAACTCGTGACAGATCACAAGGATACCCCTCACCTGTATATACATACCTGATTCCGCATTCCGACTGAATGCGAATGCGATGAGACTAAAGTAATATAACAAATCTAATACTAGGATCCGGCTTAAACCAAAGCCCACTAGTATGATCCGTCCGATCATGATCCACGCACCACTGCACGTATATGATCGGACCCTGCCATAATACCATACGGCCTCTACAACGTTTCGCCCGAAACTTGAGAAACTGTCTGTGGGGGAATCTAAAGACTCGTCAATACTTTGGCTGTGGATTTAACCACTAGCACGTCAGAGGTATTAGCCGTACGTGACGAGCTACAAGGTATTGACCAAAAGGGAGGTCGATGAGCGAACTTATCCTGACACCCTACTGAGCCTGTCAGTGACAATATCCGTATAGTCCGGTCCGTTCGTCGATGAGCATCGCATGTCGGGCCTAGGGGGTTGGTGAAAGTCAGACCCCCAAAAGCGGTAGAAGTCATGTCGGAGTGTAGCCTAGAACACTCTGAGATACTACTGGAATACCTACCAGTAAATCTCCTGCCATGGCCAAGGTCTTCGTGTAATGGCTCTCCTAGACACAGCGTGACCTCACCCCCAATACAGGGAGAGACGAACCCCTGCAGATCCGCTCACTGCCTCCATGTGGCTCGGGACTGTACCCAACTAAAACCTGTGTGCACGACTCTTTTGAGCCGTGGTAGGGTAGTAATCAAAGTACAGTGGGAACTCACACGAGACAAATGACGACCTCAGGTCGATGAACTAACATGTACACATGTCACCAAGGAACTGCTATCTGACGCTAGGTATAATACCAACTAGCATGTTCCCGGCGAGTCCTGTCCGGTGTACTTATAATCCAATGAGCACCTGTATACATCTTAGGTGAACCAACTGATACCAATGGCTTGTGAGACCGGCCACCGCCCCTCCTCAGGGTCTCGACTGTATACACTAGTCTACTAACGGAGTATCGATGCCCAGTCTCGAAACTCCCACGACTAAGGACCACTTTAAGGATGTGCTTATAGACTACCCAACTCTTACGTATATGATCGCCATCATACTGCTGGTAGTCAAGCAAGAATCCTAAGGGCTCTATCAACGTGTAATAGCGACCTGTAAGGTCACCTAAAACAGTACACGATGATAAAGACAAAGCATGGTAGCATACTATTCTCTATCAACATGCAATAGTGAACTACAATGTCATCTAAAGCATGTACACGATGATAAAGACAAAACAGATAGTATACAAACCTCTTGAGTAAGACTGTCCTACCGGTATAGGTCCTCCCTCAATCAATGCAATTACGTGCCTGCGATCCAGTAATTGACTCTGAGAGCACTATATCCAACAATGCGCAATTATAAATATGACATAGAATATGCGACAGAATTAACATCTCTAGCCCAGACGCATAACGCCATGCGGGCGATTTCCCTGTAGATGTTAAATCTACTCACCAACGCTCCTGGATAAGTGAAGCCTACCGCCTGTTTTCCCTTTGTCGTTGCGTCCGAAGTCCCCGCCTGCGAACCTAAAATTTCACAAACATATCACATAAGCTAAATATTCTACAGCGACGAAAAGACAAAGAAACGCAAGGATAACGCCATGAAAATTACACTGCGCACTTAGCGCATCTTACGCGCACGACATCGGTCAAAAACCCTAACTAGGGTCGCTAAACTACGAAACACCTAGTCTAGATTTCGATCTTCCCTATAGCGCAACACAAAACCATTAAATACGAGGAATATAATAGATATAAACTCGCAACGACCAATCGAATCCACGTCGGAAAAACCCCAAAACCTAGTAAACAACTTATCGCAATAATTCGCACTAAAACAAAGCTAACACAAATCTAGCGATTACAAATATCTTATATTAGCTTAACTAAGCTATCCAAACCATTTCTAAATTTTTAAACTTGCTTAATTAAGTTTTAGCAAAAACCTAGTAAGCAAAAAACCTTAATTAAACAAAGTAGTAATTAACAATAATTATCATTTCTACTAGGTTAAGCTTTTCCTAATCACAAATTAACACTTCAATTAATATTAAACACTTAATCAAGTTTTACCCTAACTTGAATTTCATAAAAATTATGAATAATGAATTAAATCAAGAATTTAAAGCTATGATAACCATTTAATTAACTAACTTAAAGATCTAAACATAACAATTTAAGATTAGGGTTTTGAAAATTATACCTCAACAAGAACAAAAAATAACAACTTGATCCATCATCTTAGCCTCTAAAAAACCATGCTTTGTTGAAGATCCAAGCAAAATTAGTAAAAGGAATTGATGGTTTAATTTTTATTTAGGAATTTTTGGATTTATTTTGGGATTTTTGATGAGTTTTTGATCTTGGAAAATGAAGAAATGAGCTTGGAAAAGTTTGGGGCAGAAATGGGGGAAGAGAGGTCGGCCAAGGTGAGGGGGGGGGGGGTGTTTGTGTAAGAAAAATGGGGAAGTTTCTAGCAAAAGATATCAATTAATGCACATTTAATGCAAAATGCCACCTTTTATTCATTTTCTTTTCTTTTTCTTTTAAAATTTAATTCCATTGACCAAAAAAAATCTAGATATTTAAAAAGAAGGTTCTAAAATAATTGTAGTGATGATTTCTAATGATTCACTTTTAGAAGAAATTTCTCGATTTACGTGCATATTTTACCGGCTAAAATAATATTTTATTTGGGAAAAATTCTATCTGAACCAAAACCTTCCATATACCCCTAAAGTTCGCGCACAAGCTTTATTTTAGCTAAAATAGGTGCCGGAAAGTTTATACGGATGTTTGATCGAAATCGGGTTAAAACGGAAAATACCGACTATTTTGCCCTAAAACGGAAAAATTCGCAAAACGATTTCTAAAACGTTACAGCAGAGGACAGGCTCGAGTTCTTGCTTTGACTCATGAGGATGCGCAGAAGTCCAATGCAGTGGTTTCAGGTATTCTTTTAGTATGTTCTTTTGATGCACATGTGTTGTTGATCCAGGATCTACGCACTCGTATGTTTCCACACACTTCGTGCCGAGAGTCATGGTAACTAGATCAGCCGCTTGTCGTGACTACTCCTGGTGGAGAGTTTTTGGTTGCGTGACGCGTGTTTCATTCATGTGTCGTCTGTTTAGGAGATAGAGAGTCGTCCGTCGACTTGATCCTTCTTGAAATGTTGGACTTCGACGTTCTTCTGGGCATAGACTGGTTAGCTAAGTGCTATGCGTCTGTGGACTGCCGCGAGAAGACTGTCAGATTTTGTTTTCCCGACGAGTCAGTTCTTGTTGTGCAGGGGGAACGTGGTGCTGCCCCTCACAGTTTGATTCCAGCCCTTTGCGCTAGTCGGCTTTTGAGAAGAGGATGTCGGGGATTCTTAGGTTTCATTCGTGATACCAGAGCCACAGTAGATTCGTTGGACCGGATTCCTATCGTACGAGAGTTTCCCGATATTTTTCCCGATGAGTTACCTGGATTGCCGCCAGAGCATGAGATTTTGTTTTGCTTTGATCTGATCCCGGCACGGGACCTATTTCTACCGCCTTTCCGGATGGCCTCGGTGGGGCATAGGGAGCTTAAGGATCAACTAAAAGAGTTTCTTGATAGGGGATTTGTACGTCAGAGTGTTACGCCTTGGGGAGCTCCTGTTCTGTTCGTCAAGAAGAAGGACGGCAGTTTGAGGTTGTGCATTGATTTTCGTCAATTGAACCGAGTTACGGTGCGGAATGGGTATCCTTTACCTCGCATTGACGATTTGTTTGATTAGCTCTAGGGTGCGGGACATTTTTCTAAGTTTGATTTGAGATTAGGTTATCGTCAGTTGCGGGTTCGGAATGATGACATTCCGAAGACTGCTTTTCGTATGCGCTACGGGCATTATGAGTTTTTGGTGATGTCGTTCGGACTCACCAATGCCCCAGCGGCGTTCATGGATTTGATGAACCGGATTTTCAGGCCGTTCCTCGACCAGTTTATTATTGTTTTTGTTGATGATATTCTGGTTTAATCCAAGAGTCATGAGGAGCATGAGCAGCACTTGAGGATTGCTTTGAAGATATTGAAAGAGCACCAGCTGTTTGTAAAATCCTCGAAGTGTGCCTTCTCGCTTGATAGTGTTGACTTCTTAGGTCATGTGGTTACGGGAGACGGTATTCGTGTGGACCCAAGAAAGATTGAAGCCGTACAGCCTTGGCCCAGACCTGTATCAGTGACAGAGGTCCGTAGCTTTCTGGGCTTAGCCGATAATTACTGTCGTTTCGTGCAGGACTTCTCGAGTATCACTGCACCGCTGACCGAACTGACCAGGAAGGGAGTTCCTTTTCTTCGGACTGAGGCATGCGAGCTGAGTTTTCAGCAGTTGAAGACTCGGTTGACGACTGCACCGGTTTTATCTTTGCATTCGGGATCAGGCGGCTTTTTTGTTTACTATAATGCTTCGCGAGTGGGGTTCGGTTGTGTATTGATGCAGCATGATTGTAACGTTTTGAAAATCGTTTCGGTGAAATTTCGGAAAAATCGGTAAAATAAGCGGGTTTTCCGTAAAAAGTCAAAATATAAATATCTTTTAATATAAAAATTAAATATACATATTCTAACTATGAAATTGCTAGTATTTGGTGTTTATTGAGCCACTGGTAAAATTTCTAAATTTCTGAAAAATTTTCCGAAATTAATTATTTTAATATTATTTTAAGCCGTCACTAATACATTTAATTAGGGAAAATTACAAATTGGAATGAGTTGAAACAAATTTTGTGCATCATAACACATTAAACAAAATTTTAACATGTTTCTGAAATGAAATGAAATTTTTAAACGGTTTTATAAAATATGGAAGAAAAAGGCTTAAATGTTGAAATTAAAAGAATTTATTAAACAAGAAAGTATGGTACATGTTGAATTGGTGTTTAGTGTTCATTGCTTCACACACACACCACATCCCCCTCCCCCTCTTGCTGGCCAAAAATGGGGGTGCACCAATCCCCATGTTCCCACACTTTGTTCACAAAGAAAAGAAATGAAAGAAATGAAAAGAAAGAGAATATATATATAGGTATGGGCTTGGTTGACTTGTCAATTCTTGACCTCACAACACCAAATCCTACTCACCTCTCCCCTCCCCCTTTTCTGGCCGAGCCCCCCTCCCCAAACTGCAGCAGCCCCTCCCCCCAAATCCATCTCTTTCCATAAAAACAAATTTCATCCTTTTGCCTCAAAATCAAGCTAAAAATTCAATATTTCTTCAATCCAACTCTTATCCATTATTTCTTTTCCCTAGCTAACATGAATCATGGAGCAAGAGAGCTATTTGGAGGGCAAGATTTTAATGTTGGATCTCTTGAAATTTGAGGTATAAACTAAATCCTATAGTTAAATTATTGTATTAATACTTTAAATCAAGACATAATTAGTTCGTAATATTGGTTAGATTGCAAGTTTAAGATTTCAAGAGGGAGTTTTGGAATTCAAATGAGTGTTGTATCACTTGGTTTTGGTTGTAATGGGTAGTTTAACATATTACGTTTTGGAGAATGTAAGCTAGCAGTTAGTTTACTAATTGTTGCTTCAAAATTTGTCAAATTTCATAAATTTTGCTGACTGGGTTTTTATAATTAATATAATTAGAAGAGAGAAGAATTTAGAAATGGTTTGTGTGACTTAGTTGAGTTAATTAGTGAGCATTATGGCCGCTAAAATTTGTTAAAATGTTTTTATTGGTTAAAACATCAAGTTTTGAACAAAAAGGGTATTTGTGCTAACTAGGTTTTTGTTCAATGAAATTTAGCAAGATTAAAAATATAGTAAATGTTTATGTGGCCTATTTAGGCTAATTACTGAATATTATGACCACTAGTTTTGCTAAAATATCAAGATTTGTATTAAAACGGTTTACGACCGCTAACAAGGTTTTTGGGAAATAAAACGATTTGTTTAATTTTATGGTTTTCATGAATTTAACCCTATTTCTAATATAATTAGTCAGTTTTGAAACCACGATTTGTGCGCTTGAGTTTTTCTCGATCACTCGGCATTTGTACGCCGATGTCGAGAGTTTTGGGGTTGATTTGAGATAGCATACCATAGGTTTTGACTTATGTGTGATACGCGTGCCGAATTGGTTTGCGTATGTCGTTTCGATTTCGAATTGGATTTTAATGCGATATGATACGTTAAAACATGTAGGTGCCCTTGAGGACTTCGAGACGACAAGCAAGCGCGTGGCGACATCGATTTCGGCAAGCGAGGACCAGGTGAGTAGATTATATCTACGGGGAAAGTCGGGTGGATGGCGTATAGCACCCCCGCAGTCCGTAGTATAGTTTATGATATATATGTTTATATAGGTGTTTTATGATACGAGGATGCTTATCAAGAGATGATTTTGTGTTTATGCTTTAGTTTAGGGTAATTAGAAGTAAACTAGCATAGCTTCTTAGTCGCGAACCCTAGAATAGGTTCACACCCACATGCACACTCGCATTTGCATACATCATTTTGCATGTGCGTATATGGGGATATGTATATATATACACACATGGGTATGGGACTAGGTATATATATATATACGTATACATATACATGGATTATGAGGATAGTTCTTGGGATTAGGGATGAGTCGATGAGATTGGGCTTGAGGCCGTGAGATCGGTGATGTGAAAGGGTTCGTATTTGAGATATGACATGATGTTTAGCGGGTCCTTTCGACTTAGTGTTTCATTCACACGCATGCATTTACGTAGATGGTATCAGTATTGTACTAGACGTAGATCTGTACCCCGATCATGATATTTGATAAAGAGGATACAAGATGATTAATGTGATAGATGTGACTTTTGACCTGTACCTAGATTTGAGAGGCCGTACGAAGGATTTACCGTACGAGCTATATATTGACGATTGATCCGCACTCTTGATTCGAGTATGCTCAAAGATCCTTAGCTTTGCATGCTCCCAGGCATCCAAGAGGAGAAAAGTGATCAAAGATGTGATTTTTGTGAAGATTTTGAAGTTTTGTGATGGATTTGTGTAGGAAATAGGAGACTGTTCAGTTTATGAGAGAGGAAGAGGGAAAAAGAAAAGAGAGAGAGAAATGAGAGAGGGGGAATGATAGAGAGAGAGAGAGAGAGAGGTGAGTGTAGGGTGAGAGATGAGGGTGAGGGTAACAATAGCATTAATTCCTCATTAATGCCTTCACACACACATCATCACTCCAAAGAATATCTTCTCACTCACACAAAAGATCTAGGGATTAGGGTTAAGGATTGGATTAAAGAAATGATTAGGAAAAACAAAGGATTAGGTTAAGTGTCAAGGTTGCTAAGATCAAAATTAGCACAAACAAATCCTCGCATTTAGGTGCACACGTGCGTGCATGCTTATAACAAATAATAATAATTTATTAATTAAATGTTATAAAACGTGAGGAACCCGAATTGGTAAACTTTTTACAGTAAACCCGCATTAACGTCTAAACGAACACTAACCGAAATCTAAGGCGTTACAATCTCCCCCCTTATAAAAATTCGTCCCCGAATTTAAAATTCTCACTAAGCGTACCTTCAAAAAGAAGATTACAAATCCTCAAATCTCGTTCGCAGCCTCCCAGGTGATTACCCCACCATACGGCTACGTCCAAGAAAAACTCTTCACAGATGGCACAACCCTTGACCGACGTTTCTCCACCTGCCAAGCCATTAACACAATTGGCTGCTGGTGAACGAAAGATCGCGTCCAAGCTAAATGGTCTGGTGCTGAATCATATGTAAAAGGTCATGAAGGTATTTGCAAAGTATCGACACAAGGAATACGGGGTGAATACTCAATAATCTGGGCGGAAGTACCAAGTTATAGGCAACGGGACTAACTCGCTAAAATGATCTCAAAAGGACCTAAAATCCTGGGGTAAGCTTCCCAAAACTCAACACGTCATTCATCGGAAAAATCCGTAGGAATACATGATCTTCCACTGCGAACTCAAGTCTGCGACCATCACGGTCGGCATAAGACCTCTGTCTGCACTGGGCTGCCATCATCCTGACCTAAACCAACTGGATCATCTCCGAAGTCTCTAGACTAGCTGGGGTCCAAAAATCCTACTACTTAGAGTCAGAAAACAGACTGGTGATCGATTCGACCAAACCCCTAAACCTAAAGGTTGCCAGTTGGAGTGACTCCTGATAATAGCTATCGAAGGAGAACCCTAACAATAGCGAGTGACGATCCCCAACTGCCGACAACAATTAGTACGCACGCACAAGCATATCCTCCAGAGTCGGTATAGCCCGCTCTCACAAAACCATCATCTTTCGGATGGAAAGATGGAGCTAAAGCTCAACCAGTACCTAAGGCTTCCTGAAACTCCTCCTAAAGACGGCAAGCAAGCAGGGTGCCTTTATTTGGATACGACCTAAGAAGGAACTCAGTGCAACGCACAAACTTAACAAAGGACAACTGAGTAAACTGAGCAAAACTGGACAACAAGCATCCGAATGGAGTCACACCCTGACTAAACCTGGGTAGACACCAAAACGAAATTCATGGAGATCTGCTCCCACTCCCACTCCGGAACGGTTAAAGGTTGCAACTCTCCAGCCGGTCTCAGATGCTCAACCAAAGCACACCACAAGACAGACACCTTGAAACGAAATCCAAAACTCCTCTTTACATCCCTGCCCACCTGTAACTATCTCACAAGTTACGTCAATGTTGGTGGAACTTGAATGAGTACAGAGAGTTGACAGATGTGCCTGCTCTAGGATTTCACGTCCCTACCCGATAGTATTAGGTACAAAAACACGTCCCTAAACGTAGCACACCCTTGTCACCAATCAAGGACTCCGAATCATTACCCAGCCGTGAATGCTCAGGAATCTTTGACGAACGAACATCGGCGGGCAGTGCCTCGTGAAAGCGATTAAGGAAAAGTGGTCGGGCGCGGACATGAGCAAGCTGTCCCCTCAGTAGAGGCGAACACAAGCTGTACTCAACGATCGCACAAGAACTGTAAATCTGCAGAAGACTGTCCTAACAATCAACACCCGCTGCAGGAAGATGTACATTAAGCTCTGGTGGTCTGTGAAAATCTGACATGACTCTCGAACAAGTAGTGTCTCCAAATCTCCAACGCAAGACCACCGCGGCCATCTCCAGATCATGAGTAGGATATCCTGCTCGTACTTCCTCCAAGTGCAGGGAAGCAAAAGCGATAACTCTATAATGTCACCTCGGTACACAATCGAGCGCCACTCACGAAACATCACAGTTAAACAATAAAGTCGCCCGAACCAGAAAGCAAAGAAAGAACTGATGCAATTGTTAACCGAGTATTCAACTGCTGTAAAAACTCTGCGCACATGCCTCAGTCCAAAGAAAAGAAACCCCCTTTCTGGTCAATCCAGTCAACGGTGCAGCACTACACTAGCACTCCTGCACGAAACGGCGGTAAAAACCTGCTAAGCCCAAAAATCTGCGGACCTTTGTCCGAACAAAAGTCTGGGCCAAAGCTGTATGGTCTCGATCTACCTCGAAAACATACAAAAACCGTCTCCCGTAACTACAAGACCTAGGAGTCAACACAAACCAAGCCTGAAGAAACACTCCGAAAACCAAGCAAACCGCTGGGCTCTCCCAACGTCTGCAAAATAAATCCTTAAGTGCTACTCCTGTCCCTCACGACACATTGAATAGGCCAGAATGTCGTTAATAACACAACAATAATTGGTCGAGGAACGGCCTAAAGAAATCTGGTTCATCATATCTACGAATGCTGCTAGGGTATTGGTGAGTCCAATGACACCACCAAAACACACAAAGCCTGTAGCACGCACAAGGCAGTCTTCGGAATGTCATCACTCAGAACCCGCAACAATGATGAGCTGATCCCGAACAAACTTAGGAAATGTCTCACATTTTGGAGCTGATCGAAGAAATCGTCAATGCGATGTAAAGGATACCTATCCGCACCGTAAGCCGGTTCAATTAACGATCCATCAATATACAAACTCAATCTGTCGTCTTTCTCCTTGACGAACAGAAATAGGAGCTCCCAAATGCGAAACACACAGACGCACAAGCCCCCTAAAAAACAACTCTGCAGCTGATCCTTAAGCTCCCTAAGCTTCGCCGGCTCATCTGGAACAACGTCGGATAACTCTCGCACGAAAGGAAACCGGTCCAACAAACCAACTGTGGCTCCGGTACCACGAATGAAGGCCAAGAATCCATGGCATCCTCTCCTCAAAAGCCGACTAGCGAAAAAGGCTGAATTCGAGCTGTGAGAGGCGGCAACACTGTCCCCCTACACAACAAGAACTGACTCGCCGAGGAAAACAACACCTGACTGTTTTCTCACGGTAGTCCACAGATGCCTAGCACGTAGCTAACCAGTCCGTGCCCAGGAGAACATCAAATCCAACATCTCTAGAAGGATCAAGTGACGGATGAATCTCCTAACCGATTGCCACACGACTGAAATACGTATTGCGCACCAAAAGAATCGCTGACAGAAATTAACACAACAAATGGTTGATCTACCTAACACGACTCTCGTCCCAACCACGGCACAAGGTGTGCAAAACAACAAGTACAATAAAAGAACATACGATTAAGAATACCTGAAAACCCTGCATTGGACGCCCGCGCGTTCCGATGAGTAGAAGCAAACTCTCGTGTCTGCCCCCTACCCGTAACAGGCTGAAATCTTCCTCTGCCAACTGTTAGTGTATATGCCCTAGAGGCCATTACTGTATCATACTAGTTTGTATATTACTTAATGGAAGCTTGGGATATTCACAGTTGTATATACAATCTTGCTTAAAATAGTAGTATGCTACTTGGTTTGTTTCTACTTCAGTGTGTACATGTGTTTATTTTATTATATCACCTATACGCATTAGTGGATCCCTTAGGATCTTTGTTTGATTACTAGCATTGTGATGGCAGTCACACTCGTGGGGACTGGGTAATCCATAAGCACATCCTTATACAGGTCCCTAGTCGCAGGACTATCGAGACAGGGCATCGATACTCCGGAGTAGACTAGCGTATGCGCTTCTCATCCCAGTGTGGAAGACGGTCTGTCCCACAGCCGTCAGTACGTCGTGCTTAAGATAGTATGCGGGTGCTCGTTAGGTTACGAGTACACTGGACAGGACTCGTCGGGAACTGATTGGTTGGTATTATACCTATCGTTAGTTATCAGTTCCCAGGTGACATGAGTACAGCTTAGTCCGCTGACTTGACACTGTCACTTCGCCTCGAGTGTGTTCCCACTGTACTTTGATTACTACCCTACCACGGCTCAAAGGAGTCGTGCAAACAGGTAGTTTTTGGGCGCAGTCCCGAAGCACTTGGAGGCAGTGACGGTTAGACAGGATTCGTCTCTCCCGGTATTGTGGGTTGACATCGCGCGGTGTCTAAGAGAGCCATTACACGAGTAGTCCCTGGCCAGGGCAAGCGAGATATACTAGTAGCTTTCCAGTATTATCTCAGGGTGTTCTGGGCTTCACTTCGACACGACTTGTACCGCTATTAGGGGACTGACATTTACCGCCCAGTAGGCCCGCCATGCGATGTATCAGACGAACAGACCGGACTGTACGGAGACTGTCACATTCAGGCTCAGTAGGAGTTCAGATGGGTTTCACCTCGTCTGTCTTCTTGTCGGCATCTACCTGGGGACCGTTACGCACAGCTAGTGCCGCTTGCGGTCTGTGGTTAAACCCACTGCCAGCGTAGTGTCGAGTCTTTATAGTCCCACACAGAAAGCTATTCGCCTTTAGGCAAAAGATTAGAGGTCGCATGGTTTTGCGACAGGGTTCGGTCACATCCGTGCACTTGTGCATGTTTTGTGTCCGGACAGTTAACACTAGCGGGCTTTGGTTTAAGCCAGATCCTAGTGTACGTTTTGGGATTGGTTTTATCTCGTATGTATTCATGTTCCTCGGAACGCGGATGCGGGTGTGTATGCACAGTTGACAGAGAGACAGAGGCAGAGGATTCTCATTAGGGTTGTTGATTGTTGACTGTTGACCATTGACTTTTTGCTAAACCCTAATGAGAATATGATATATGATTAACAATAATATTAATTAAGTATTATGGTGACATAGTTGTTGAGGGGTTGACTTTGTTGACTTGTTGACTTTGTTGACCGGTTGACTAGGTTGGACTAGTTGACCATCATGATGACAATAGCTATCATTTCATGGCAAAGACTTTTGCTTGCTTGTTTTTCTTGTGAAAATTGAGTGCATGAAATGATATGGCTATTGTAGCTTAAACCATCATATAATACTTGATTGCTATGATTTGTTATGATGGCTTTGGATTATGAGAGCCAAAAGAGAAAAGTTTTGCTCATTCTATCATTTCCATTCTCTCTCTTGTTCTTGAGCTCTCATCCTCTTCCTCTTGCTCTCCCTCTCTTTAGTCTATGGTTCACTTGTCTCATGTGTTGAGAACCAAGAACCATAGATAAAATCCTAACACACTCTCCTCTACTCACTCTAGTTCACAAGGTTTAGCAAACCGAGTGAACTAGTTTCTTCAAAGTTCAAAGAAGAAGCCAAAGGTAGAAGCTTTCGGGTGGATCGATCTTCGGCGCAAGGAGACGAAGGGGTGAAGCCGATCCGCACACCATCACGAGTTGAAGACGAAGGAGTTCAAGAAAGAAAGGTATAACCCCCTAACCGAGTAGTTAACAACTCCTAGTTAGGTTGTTAGGTAGATAGTTTAACAAAGATCCGTTTGGAGTCCATGTTACCGCCTCTAGAAAATTGTTTTTCATCAAATTCCGCAAGCCCGTAAGTACCGGGAGAGGTAGCATGGACTTACAGTGGTATCAGAGACAAGTTAAACACTACCTAACATGTTAGCATAGTATCTAAAAATTCGATCGGAGAAAAAGTCCCGAAATTGACCCGGATATCAAACTTTCTGTCGATTTTTTAAGTTCTGTAAAAATAATAAATCATGCTTCAAAAATCGACTCAGGGTTTTGTTAGTCTACTGTAGAAAAACGATCCAGAGATTCCACTAAACCGCCGCAGAAACGCGGCAATAGCTTGCTATTGCCGCGGTTCCGTGGCCAATAAAGCTCCTCTGTGGATCGTCTTCATTACAGTTTGATCAGTGGGGTATTTTGGGAATTTTGGTATATGATTTTTCAGCCCAGATTTTCCAGAAAGAAAATTTTGTTTTTGGAGCTTTAAAAACCGTATTTTGATCGAGTTTCTAAAGACTTAAGCTGACGGGTATTTATCTGTGATGTGATATTTGTATTGAACGTCTGCTAATCGCTATATGTCGATTAGTGGGGGTTATACAAATCTGTGATCTGTAATGTTGCTGGAATGTGTATATGAATTCATTGGATTGTCGCGGGTGAATAGCCGGGGGTTGTGAGACGAGAGTTTTCTTTTCTTTCAATTCATGTAAATTTTTAAATTGATGTAATAATTATTTGTATGGCCGCACAACCGGGTCGGGGTTGTATCCGTCATTGTATAATTTCTTTTTACTGTTTTTTCTCCTAGGATAGACCCATGGAGGGGGTGCACAAACTATCGGGTATCTCGAAGTGCCGAGTGGCCTACTCACGGTGTTGAGGGAGGTTGCTCCGCTTCGGGTACTTGGCGGGTAGTTTGCCACACCCGTAGGGGTCTTGGGTGGGGTATTGGCTATTCACCGCGACCGTGTAATCTGCTTTTCGTTACAGGCTCGTACGAATTGCGGGTTCCTAGTATATCCAATGTGTTCATCTGTGATCTGAAATGGCTATCGTTGCAATATATCTATATATGATATTATTTAGGCGTTGCTTATGTTTTACAGACGCGCTAGCCCAGCCCCCGCTCTGTCGTTAGTTAAGTAACCTAACGGGTAATGACGAGGCCCCGTGGCGATTGCGAATGGCATAAGCGCACGTCATATTTTGGTTGTTTTCTGCAATGGTAGGATTAAATGATGGGACGCATTAAAAGAACTAATGCAAGAAAAATAAGCATTAAAAGAACTAATGCGAAGAAAAATAAACCAAGTAAAAGTCGTTGGAACACTTTCGAAAACCACTCGGTTCTTTTCAAAACCAACTTTTAAATGCGGAGCTTGAGCCACTCCTTTTAAAAACTATCTCGTTCCATCGATTATATCAAGTTCACTACGTTTACGGTTTCGCCAAAACCATTCGTAGCCCTCCGTCGTTTCACATGAATGGTCAATAGTATTCAAGCTATGTATGTTGGCCAAAGTCAAGGCATAGTGATTGGTAGCTATTGGGTATTCATGTGCAGCATAGATAGATGCATTGGTTTGGGACAGTCGTACTGCCATTTTGGCCAAAGTCAAGGGTAGGTGCGGGTGGGTCCAAATTAACCTGGAGAATGACAGGTAGAACTTGACATGTGACTTATGATATTTTGGCCAAATTCAAGGTCATAAGAGCATGGGGCAAAAATCCACATCGGGAGTTTCATAAGTACTGAAACTTGCTAGCGCTGCATACCATTTGGAGTGTGATGATTCTGGTAGGATTCCTTCAGTTTTGTCACGCGATGATATTTGGATCCCGATCCTACTGTGAGTATATGCTACTGCTCGGGAAATTTCTCACTTAAACGATCAATGCTATAAACTAAGTAGGTGTCTAGAAAGGTGTTAGCGGGGCTACGCCCACAGGGAAAAGAGGTTATTTAATTAAGGAACTTCGCGAAAGCGTTGGAAAACCTCCCTCAAAGTACCGACACCAGCCTGGCCGAACGGTTAAGCAAGAATTGTATGGTGAGTTTGATCCTGACTAATTCTTCCATTTTGGTTTGAGGAGGGATTCGAGAGACAGTGGGAGCCATCCTGTTTAGACAAACTAAAAACCACTCTAAACTTGCAAGAGTATCATGCAGAGTGTTTCTTCTCTCTCTCCTAATTGCAGCGACCAATCGACATGACTAGACTTAGGTTACTTCTAGAAAAAAACATACTGACAGGGCCAAACTACAAAGATTGGCTCAGGAATGTCAAGATGGCAATCACTTACGACAAGCTGGGGTATCTTCTTACCACCAAAGCTCCCCCTGTCCCAGGTCCCAAAACCAGCGTCGCGGATAAGGAAATCTGTAAGACCTGGGAAATCGACTGCGCGAAGGCCAAGTGCCTCGTGCTTGCCTCTATGGACAACGAACATCAGAGGAGGTACGAGAATATGGACCTCGAGTCCATATTTCTCCATACAAAAGAACTGTATGGAGAGCAATCTCGTATCGCAAGATACGAAGTGTCGAAGAAGCTATTTTCGGCAAGGTTGGCCGTCGGATCATCGGTATCAGAACACGTGCTTAAGATGATTGGCTACATAGAAGAGCTCACGGACCTTGGGACCACGTTGGAGAATGAGCTCTATACGGACTTGATTCTCCAGTCCCTTCCTTCCACTTACGCCCAGTTTATCCTAAACATCAACTTACAAGAAAAGGAAATTGAACTTTCAGAACTCCTCAACATGCTGAGGAGCGCAGAGGGCACCCTACAGAAAGGTAGTGAAACATCCACTTTGTTTGTAGGAGGATATTCCTCTTCTAGGTCCAAGGCAAAAGCCAAGGGAAAGAAGAAGAAAGCCCCCGCCAAACCAAGGGGCGGTGTTAGTAAAGTGGATACGAAGGGAAAGGCAAAAGCAACAAAGAAAGTGGGGAAGCTTGTGTATAAAGAAGAATGCTTCTATTGTCATAAGAGTGGACACTGGAAGAAAGATTGCAGGGCTTGGAAGGCCAGAACACAGGATCTGAAGCAGGTTGCGGCTTCAGCTTCAGGTGTGTATGTTATTGAAAACTGTCTTTCAATAAACTCTACTTCCTGGGTATTGGATACCGGATCAGGATCTCATATCTGTAATTCTTTGCAGGCGTTGAGAAACCGTAGGTTTTTGAAGGCAGGTGACATGACCCTCAAAGTTGCAAACGGAGCTAGCATGGATGCTAAGGCCGTGGGGGACTATCACCTGGGAATGTCAGATGGACATGTTTTGGTTTTGCGTAATTGTTTTTTTGTACCCAACGCAACTTGTAATATCATTTCTGTATCTTTGGTTTCTAAAGAAGGTTATGAATTTGCGTTTGTAAGCAATGTTGTAAACATTCACCTTAATCAAGTTCTGATTGGGTCAGGTACATTGAGCAATGGTATATACGTATTAAACCAACCACAGATTTTCAATGTCCAGAATACACACAAAAGAAAGTCTCCGGAAATAAATCAGACTTTCTTATAGCATTGTAGACTGGGTCACATCAATGAGAGAAGGTTGACGAAGTTACATACAGAAGGATATTTGAATCCGTTCGAATATCAATCGTATGCCACTTGTCAATCCTGTCTCAAAGGAAAGATGACAAAGACTCCGTTCACTGGACACGGAGTAAGAGCGAGCGAGCTCTTGGGACTCGTACACAGTGACGTGTGCGGTCCAATGTCTACGCATGCACGAAGCGGTTATTCTTACTTCATTACTTTTACGGATGACTTTTCAAGGTACGGTTATATCTTCTTAATGAAACATAAGTCCGAAGCCTTTGGAAAATTCCCGGAATATAAGAATGAAGTAGAAAAACAAACCGGCAAAAGTATCAAGATTCTAAGATCGGATCGAGGTGGTGAATACTTGAGTGCCGAGTTCCTGGACTATTTAAAAGAGAACGGAATTCTCTCTCAGCTTACTCCTCCATACACTCCGCAACATAATGGTGTATCGGAGAGACGGAACCAAACCCTATTGGATATGGTACGGTCCATGATGAGTAACGCTGAGTTACCGCGATCATTCTGGGGGTATGCGCTAGAATCAGCTGCATACCTTTTGAACCGGTTCCAAATAAGACTGTGCCTACTACACCATATGAGATGTGGTGTGGGAAGAGACCCTATCTTAATCACATTAAGACATGGGGAAGTCCAGCTTTTGTCAAAAAGCAGCATACGGACAAGCTCGAGGCACGCTCAGTACAGTGCAAGTTTGTGGGATATCCAAAGAACTCCAAGGGATATTTCTTCTACTGCAAAGAGGAACAAAAGGATTTTGTTTCTCGTCATGCCCACTTTCTAGAACACCAGTTCTTAGAAAAGGAAATTAGTGGGAGCGCAGGAGAACTGGAAGAAATTCCAGAACCATAGACTATTACTAAAAGCTTAGTGGAACCAGAGGGTTCAAAAGAACAGGACATTCCTACGCCACTCCACAGGAGTAGTAGGCAGTCTCATCTGCCCGAGAGATACTACGGTTTTCTCATAGACGGGGATAGAGAGGATTGCATCATTGATTATGATGAGACTACTAGCTTCCAGCAGGCCGTTCAGAGCGTTGACTCAGTAAAATGGCTGGATGCAATGCGGACCGAAATGGAGTCCATGTACACCAACAAAGTATGGACGTTGGACATTACTCCAGACGGGGTAAAACCCGTAGGATGCAAGTGGATCTTCAAAAGGAAGATTGGTGTAGATGGACAGGTTGAGACCTATAAAGCAAGACTTGTTGCAAAGGGTTTTCGTCAAAGACCTGGTTTGGACTATGACGAAACCTTTTCTCCAGTGGCTATGCTGAAATCCATTCGGATCCTTCTTGCCATTGCTGCCTTCCACGATTATGAGATTTGGCAGATGGACGTAAAGACCGCTTTTCTAAATGGAAATTTAGAGGAGTGTGTCTATATAGACCAGCCAGAGGGTTTCATTCAGAGTGGGAGCACCGGAAATGTGTGCAAGTTGCTTAAGTCCATCTATGGACTAAAGCAGGTATCGCGGAGTTGGAACATCTTCTTTGATGAGACGGTCAAAGAATTTGGGTTTATCAAAAATCCAGATGAACCATGCATCTATAGTAGATTTGTACCGAGAACTGTAGTATTCCTCGTTTTATACGTGGATGACATTCTCTTAATAGGAAATGACATTCCTATGCTACAATCTGTCAAGGGGTTCTTGTCACACAGGTTCTCCATGAAAGACCTGGGTGATGCTTCATACATCCTCGGGATCCGGATCCATCGTGATAGATCCAAGAGGATATTAGGACTTTCACAGTCCAGGTACATCGACACCATACTGAAAAAATTCAGTATGGAAGATTCCAAGCACGGTAACCTGCCGGCTTGTCACGGGATCACCCTCTCTAAAGAGATGTCTCCCAAGACTGATTTAGAGAGGGATCGCATGTCTATTATACCCTATGCTTCTGCGGTAGGCTCCATAATGTATGCGATGTTGTGTACCAGACCGGATGTAGCTTATGCACTGAGTGTGGTAAGCCGGTATCAGTAAAACCCTAGGGAGAAACACTGGATAGCGGTAAAGAACATTCTCAAGTACCTGAGAAGAATTAAGGAGATGTTCTTGGTGTATGGCAGAAAAGACCTCCAGATCGAGGCCTTTGCTGACTCCAGCTTCTAGAGTGACAAGGATGATTCCAAGTCCATGTCGGGTTTTGTCTTTACCCTCAATGGAGGGGCGGTGTGTTGGAAGAGTTCCAAACAGGAAACCGTTGCTGACTCGACTATGGAAGCGGAATACATCACTGCATCTGATGCCGCAAAAGAAGCCGTCTGGATGAGGAAGTTCTTGAAAGAACTTCAGGTGGTTCCATCCATTGTTGATCCAATACCTCTGTATTGCGACAACAACGGGGCTATAGCTTTAGCGAAGGAACCCAGGTCCCATCAGAAATCCAGACACATCTTGAGGCTGTATCACCTGATCAGGGAAATCGTAGATCGCCAGGAGATCGAGATTCGGAGGGTTGCTTCAGAAGATAGCACTGCAGATCCATTCACCAAGGCCTTGCCCCAGACTCAGTTCGAGCGGCTGATCGAGATGATAGGTCTTCGATACGCCAGTACATTGCCTTAGTGCAAGTAGGAGATTGTTAGCATTACTGTATCATACTAGTTTGTATATTACTTAATGGAAGCTTGGGATATTCACAGTTGTATATACAATCTTGCTCAAAATAGTAGTATGCTACTTGGTTTGTTTCTACTTCAATGTGTACATGTGTTTATTTTATTATATCACCTATACGCATTAGTGGAGCCCTTAGGATCTTTGCTTGATTACCAGCATTGTGATGGCAGTCACACTCGTGGGGGCTGGGTAATCCATAAGCACATCCTTATACAGGTCCCTAGTCGCAGGACTATCGAGACAGGGCATCGATACTCCGGAGTAGACTAGCGTATGCGCTTCTCATCCCAGTGTGGGAGACGGTCTGTACCATAGCCGTCAGTACGTCGTGCTTGAGATAGTATACGGGTGCTCGTTAGGTTATGAGTACACTGGACAGGACTCGTCGGGAACTGATTGGTTGGTATTATACCTATCGTCAGTTATCAGTTCCCAGGTGACATGAGTACAGCTTAGTCCGCTGACTTGACACTGTCACTTCGCTTCGAGTGTGTTCCCACTGTACTTTGATTACTACCCTACCACGGCTCAAAGGAGTCGTGCAAACAGGTAGTTTTTGGGTGCAGTCCCGAAGCACTTAGAGGCAGTGACGGTTAGACAGGATTCGCCTCTCCCGGTATTGGGGGTTGACATCGCGCTGTGTCTAGAAGAGCTATTACACGAGTAGTCCCTGGCCAGGGCAAGCGAGATATACTGGTAGGTTTTCAGTATTATCTCAGGGTGTTCTGGGCTTCACTCCGACACGACTTGTACGGCTATTAGGGGATGACGTTTACCGCCCCCTAGGCCCGCCATGCGATGTATCAGACGAACAGACCGGACTGTACGGAGACTGTCACATTCAGGCTCAGTAGGAGTTCAGATGGGTTTCACCTCGTCAGTCTTCTTGTCGGCAGCTACTTGGGGACCATTACGCACAGCTAGTGCCGCTTGCGGACTGTGGTTAAACCCACTGCCAGCGTAGTGTCGAGTCTTTAGAGTCCCACACAGAAAGCTATTCGCCTTTAAGCAAAAGAGTAGAGGTCGCATGGTTTTGCGACAGGTCGCATGGTTTTGCGACAGGGTTCGGTCACATCCGTGCACTTGTGCACGTTTAGTTTCCGGACAGTTAACACGAGCGGGCTTTGGTTTAAGCCAGATCGTAGTGTACGTTTTGGGATTGGTTTTATCTCGTATGTATTCGTGTTCCTCGGAACGCGGATGCGGGTGTGTATGCACAGTTGACAGAGAGACAGAGGCAGAGGATTCTCATTAGGGTTGTTGACTGTTGACTTTTTGCTAAACCCTAATGAGAATATGATATATGATTAACAATAATATTAATTAAGTATTATGGTGACATGGTTGTTGAGGGGTTGACTTTGTTGACCTGTTGAGTTTGTTGACCGGTTGACTAGGTTGGACTAGTTGACCATCATGATGACAATAGCTATCATTTCATGGCAAACACTTTTGCTTACTTGTTTTTCTTGCGAAAATTGAGTGCATGAAATGATATGGCTATTGTAGCTTAAACCATCACATAATACTTGATTGCTATGATTTGTTATGATGGCTTTGGATTATGAGAGCCAAGAGAGAAAAGTTTTGCTCATTCTATCATTTCCATTCTCTCTCTTGTTCTTGAGCTCTCATCCTCTTCCTCTTGCTCTCCCTCTCTTTAGTCTATGGTTCACTTGTCTCATGTGTTGAGAACCAAGAACCATAGATAAAATCCCAACACACTCTCCTCTACTCACTCTAGTTCACAAGGTTTAGCAAACCGAGTGAACTAGTTTCTTCAAAGTTCGAAGAAGAAGCCAAAGGTAGAAGCTTTCGGGTGGATCGATCTTCGGCGCAAGGAGACGACGGGGTTAAGCCGATCCGCACACCATCACGAGTTGCAGACGAAGGAGTTCAAGAAAGAAAGGTATAACCCCCTAACCGAGTAGTTAACAACTCCTAGTTAGGTTGTTAGGTAGATAGTTTAACAAAGATCCGTTTGGAGTCCATGTTACCGCCTCTAGAAAATCGTTTTTCATCAAATTCCGCAAGCCCGTAAGTACCGGGAGAGGTAGCATGGACTTACACCAACCCGTCCCCTCTGAGCGAACCTTCCGCGTCCACGACCTCTCTGAAAACGACCCTGTCGCAGTGCTAAGGAACAATCCCTGATGTGGTGATGAAGGCTCCCATATCGAAAACATCCATACGATGGCTGCTGACCCTCCTGGGGATGAGAGCTGAACGACTGTCCTCGTCCAAAGCCTCTGTTACTCCCGCGACGGTCACGAAATCTATCTCGACGACCAGGCCTCTGTCTCTGGGCTGGTACACCGGTACGAGTCCTCCACTGTCCCGGAACTCTAAGAGTCTCTGTAATACGTGTCTTGTAAACTGAGGCTGCATCCACTGGTGCTATGTAGATGACGGACTGCTGCATGCTGATTGCAAGGAACAACTGGTTAACAGGGGTGACAACCTCCTGTCGCTGCACTCGAACAACCTCAACCAATGAGCTCATCGTCTGGCGCAAGTCCTGCATCTCTGCCACAAGCCTAGCGATACTATCTGTCGAAGGCAAATCCGTCTGCTCCTGTGCAACGAGCGTGCCATCCTGGTCAGTCCTCATCTCACCCGAGTCAATCCTGACCTCGGCCCTCGCTTCGTCACTCTGAGTCCCCATAGTCATCGGCGGCAAGGCTATAAATGGAAATAAGATTCGATAAGAATACGGAAATCGAATCATAAGGATATGAATCATCAAAGAAGGAATTTCAAGCAATGTACTTAGGTGACTTTAGGCAAAGTACCGCATCGTGAGTATGCTGCAGACATACACACACTACATTACTCTGCTTAAGCTACCTACTCCATCATACCAAGGTCATCCTACACTCCGAAAGGTAAAAACCTAGCGCTCTGATACCAACTTTGTCACGACCTGAAATTGGTATGTGACGGCCTTAATACTATGCAACGCCTACAGACGTAACGCAGTAAAAGAAAGCCAAAACCCAGAAATCTAAACCATAAAAAAAAAAGACAAGAAAAGAGAATAGGAGTTTTGAAACATTTGAAATTACAACCCAAATTCTTTAAAAGCCCAATTTATTTCCTTTAAAATTTTGGCAGCACCTCCTTTGCAAAAACTAGCCCCAAAAATGGGTACAACATAAATAAAATCAAGCATCCCCAAACGGGAGCAAATACATGCCCAAAGGCGGAAAACAAACACCACAACAAATATACGTCGCCGAAGCGAAGAAATAAAAGTCGATAGAAAGAAATTGTAATAAAGACAACAAGTCACAAATAATATACAATATCGTCCTCACACAAGTCTCTAAGTCAAACATGAAAGTAGTAGATGGAGAGTACAAGGATACAACGAATATACAATACAACACGAATAACCGCAAAACCCACCTAAGCAAAACAGCACACTGTGAGCCGATGCGGTATCCGTAGCAAAAGATGATAGATGGATGAATAGCCTGCCTCGACTACTCTAGGGAACACCCTGCAAAACAACTGTGGCACAACGGGGGTGAGTTGCCAACTCGTGAATAGTAAATAACATATGCAGGTAATCGCAAGTATGCACGTACAGCGCGAATCTAACATATGCAATTAAAAGCAGTAACAGGTCATATAAATGCAATAGTCATGAAAGGTACACTAACAGCTACAACTAATACATGAAGCAATAATAATATGACAATCGGTATGCAATAATCATGCACCGATGATATTAAACTATATATATACGCAACAATCATGAAAGGTACACTAACAGGTACAACTACACATGAAGCATCGCGTATAATAAAGGTATGAAAATGCAACAGTCATGAAAGGTACTGTAACAGGTACTACTAATACATGAAGCAGTGCATAAACAATAAATGTGGTGTATGGAATGAAATATGTCATTTCCACGGAATCCTGACATCGTGGTAGGATCACAATCCATCAAGACAAATCCAAATCCCAATTCCTCAAATCAGCCCCCAAATTGGCTCTCATATCATATAACTCTCACAAATCCTGAATGTACAATATCGAATAAATCTCATATATCCTGAATGTACAAATCAGCAATCTCATAAATATCCTGTATCCAATATCAAATGAATCACCTATATCCCAAATCCAATATCAAGTAAAATTCTAACACCCTAAATATATTTGCATGAATAAATATGATGATGTATATAAATTAATGTCAATACACATATATTAGCGTCCCATTCCACTAATATTGGTGTAAGGCCATATATAACAGCGGCCTAAATGTAGGGATGCTAGGCACTGCCACAAGGGTCTATGAGGCATCAACCATGCTCGATTTAAAATTTAGCCGTGCTGAACAACCCTTAACAAGATCTTTAAACTAGAGTTTATGCGAAAACAAGCATGTTAAACACTTTAACACTATGTAAGAGGGATTACAACCTTTGTAGATCCGGTTCTTCACTTCTTAAGCTCCGTGTTGTGGTCCCTTCGCTGTGATCATCGTGTTCCTTAATGTGACAATCTCCGTACAGTCCGGTCTGTTCGTCTGATACATCGCATGGCGGGCCTAGGGGGGCGGTAAACGTCAGTCCCCTAATAGCGGTACAAGTCGTGTCGGACTGAAGCCCAATACACCCTGAGATAACACTGGAAGCCTACCAGTATATCTCGCTTTCCGTGGCCAGGGACTACTCGTGTAATGGCTCTCCTAGACACAGCGCGATGTCAACCCCCAATACCGGGAGAGACGAATCCTGTCTAACCGTCACTGCCTCCAAGTGCTTCAGGACTGCACCCAAAAACTACCTGTTTGCACGACTCCTTTGAGCCATGGTAGGGTAGTAATCAAAGTGCAGTGGGAACACACTCGAGGCAAAGTGACAGTGTCAAGTCAGCGGACTAAGCTGTACTCATGTCACCTGGGAACTGATAACTGACGATAGGTATAATACCAACCGGTCAGTTCCCGACGAGTCCTGTCCAGTGTACTCGTAACCTAACGAGCACCCGCATACTATCTCAAGTACGACGTACTGACGGCTGTTGGACAGACCGTCTCCCGAGCTGGGATAAGAAGCGCATACGCTAGTCTACTCCGGAGTATCGATGCCCCGTCTCGATAGTCCTGCGACTAGGGACCTGCATAAGGATGTGCTTATAGATTACCCAGCCCCCACGAGTGTGACTGCCATCACAACGCTGGTAATCAAGCAAAGATCCTAAGGGCTCTACTAACATGTATAAGCGATATGCTAAAAGAAACACATGCACATATTAAAGTAGAAACAAACCAAGTAGCATACTACCATTTTAAGCAAGATTGTCAATACAAGGTGAATATCCCAAGCTTCTATTAAGTAATATACATACTAGTATGATACAGTAATGGCCTCTAGGGCATATACACTAACAATCTCCCACTTGCACTAAGGCCATGTACTGGCGTATCGAAGACCTATCATCTCGATCAGCCGCTCGAACTGAGTCTGGGGTAAGGCCTTCATGAGTGGATCAGCAGTGTTATCTTCCGTATTTACTCTCTTCACCTCGATCTCCCGGCGATCAACGATCTCCCTGATCAGGTGGTGCCGCCTCAAAATATGCCTGGACTTCTGATGGGACCTGGGTTCCTTCGCTAAAGCTATAGCGCCGTTGTTGTCACAATACAGCGGTATTGGATCAACACTGGTAGGAACCACCTGAAGTTCCGTGAGGAACTTCTTCATCCAGACAGCTTCCTTTGCGGCATCGCAAGCAGGTATGTACTCCGCTTCCATGGTTGAGTCAGCAACGGTTTCCTGCTTTGAACTTTTCCAGCAAACCGCCCCTCCATTGAGGGTAAAGACATAACCCGACATGGACTTGGAGTCATCCTTGTCACTCTGGAAGCTGGAGTCAGCAAAGGCCTCAATCTGGAGGTCTTTTCCGCCATACACCAAGAACATCTCCTTAGTCCTTCTCAGATACTTGAGAATGTTCTTTACTGCTATCCAGTGTTTCTCCCCTGGGTTTGACTGACACCGGCTTACAACGCTCAATGCGTATGCTACATCTGGTCTGGTACACAACATTGCATACATAATAGAGCCTACCGCAGATGCGTAGGGTATTGATGACATGCGAGCCCTTTCCAAATCAGTCTTGGGAGACATCTCTTTGGAGAGGGTGATTCCGTGACAAGCCGGTAGATTACCGTGCTTGGAATCTTCCATACTGAATCGTTTCAGTATGGTGTCGATGTACATTGACTGTGAAAGTCCCAACATCCTCTTAGATCTATCACGATAGATCTGGATCCCCAGAATGTAGTTGGCATCGCCCAGGTCCTTCATGGAGAACCTCTGCGACAAGAATCCTTTGACTGACTGCAGCATAGGAATTTCATTTCCTATTAGGAGAATGTCATCGACGTACAAGACGAGGAATACCACATTTCTCCCTACAATCTTACTGTAAATGCATGGTTCATCTGGGTTTTTGACAAAGTCGAATTCTTTGACAGTATCATCAAAGCAGATGTTCCAACTCCGCGATGCCTGCTTGAGTCCATAAATGGACTTGAGCAACTTGCACACTTTACCGCTGCTCCCACTCTGAATGAATCCTTCTGGCTGATCCATATACACGCACTCTTCCAAATTTCCATTTAGAAAAGCCGTCTTTACGTCGATCTGCCAGATCTCATAATCGTGGAAGGCAGCAATGGCAAGAAGGATCCGAATGGATTTAAGCATGGCTACCGGAGAAAAGGTCTCGTCATTGTCCAAACCAGGTCTTTGACGAAAACCCTTTGCAACGAGCCTAGCTTTATAGGTTTCAACCTGCCCATCTACACCAATCTTCTTTCTGAAGATCCATTTGTAGCCTACGGGTTTTACCCCTTCTGGAGCAAAGTCCAAAGTCCAAACTTTGTTGGTGTACATGGACTCCATCTCGGTCCGTATTGCATCCAGCCATTTTACCGAGTCACCGCTCTGAATGGCTTGCTGGAAGCTAGTAGGCTCACCATAATCCATGGTGCAATCCTCTCTATCCCCGTCTATGAGAAAACCGTAGTATCTCTCGGGCGGATGAGACTGCCTACTACTCTTGCGGAGTGGCGCAGGAATGTCCGGTTCTCCTGAAACTACTGGCTCTTCCAAGATTTCAGTAATAGCTTGTGGTTCTGGAATTTCTTCCAGTTCTATTGCACTCACACTTATTCCTTTTTCTAAAAACTGATGTTCCAGAAAGTGGGCATGACGAGAAACAAAAACCTTTTGTTCCTCTGCGTAATAGAAAAAATACCCCCTGGAGTTCTTTGGGTATCCCACAAACTTACACAGTACTGAGCGTGCCTCGAGTTTGTCCGCATGTTGCTTTTTAACAAAAGCTGGACATCCCCATGTCTTTAGGTACTTAAGACAGGGTTTCTGCCCACTCCACATTTGATATGGGGTGGTAGGCACAGTCTTGGTTGGAGCCTTGTTCAAGAGATATGCAGCTGTTTCTAGTGCATAACCCCAGAAAGATCGCGGTAACTCAGCCTTACTCATCATGGAACGAACCATATCCAATAGGGTTCGATTCCTCCTTTCCGATACACCGTTGTGTTGTGGTGTGTATGGAGGAGTACGCTGAGAGAGAATCCCATTCTCTTTTAAGTAGTCCAGAAACTCGGCACTTAAGTATTCTCCACCTCGATCAGATCTTAGTATCTTAATACTTTTGCCTGTTTGTTTTTCAACTTCATTCTTGTATTCCTAAAATTTTTCAAAGGCCTCGGATTTGTGCTTCATCAAGAAGATATGTCCATACCTAGAGAAATCATCTGTGAAAGTAATGAAGTATGAATAACCGCTTTGCGCATGTGTAGACATTGGACCACACACATCACTGTGTATGAGTCCCAAGAGCTCGCTCGCTCTTACTCCGTGTCCAGTGAATGGAGTCTTTGTCATCTTTCCCATGAGACAAGATTCACAAGTGGCATAAGACTGGTACTCGAACGGATCCAAGTATCCTTCTTTATGTAACTTAGTCAACCGTGTCTCATTGATGTGACCCAGTCTACAATGCCATAAGAAAGCCTGATTTAATTCTGGAGACTTTCTTTTAAGTGTGTTCTGGACACTGAATATCTGAGCTTGATTCAATACGTATATACCGTTATTTAATGTACCTGACCCAATCAGTACTTGATTTAGGTGGATGTTTACTACATCGCTTACAAAAGTAAAATCATATCCTTCCTTAGAAAGTAAGGATACAGATATGATGTTACAAGTCGCACCTGGTACATACAAACAGTCACGCAGAATCAATATCTGCCCAGTTGTCAGTCCAAGGTGATATTCCCCTACGGATTCAGCATCCATGCTCATTCCGTTAGCAACCCTGAGAGTCATATCACCTTTCCTGATAACCCTACGGTTTCTCAGAGCCTGTAACGAATTACAGATATGAGATCCTGATCCGGTATCCAATACCCAGGAAGTAGGGTTAACTGACATACAGTTCTCAATTACAAACACACTCGAAGCCGAAGCCACAACATGCTTCGAATTCTGGCTACTGGCTTTGCAAGCCCTGCAATCTTTCTGCCATTGTTCATTCCCGTTACAATAGGAACGTCCCTCTTTTACTATATCCAGTCCTGAAACTTTTGCCCTTGCCTTCTTCCCTGGTTTCCTTCAGGGTATAAGCAGAGGGCAGGGACTGTAGAATTAAGTCAGTACTTGACCCATTCTCCAACGTGGTCTTTAGGTCCGTGGGCTCAAAACAGCTGGTCTCTGTAAGGACGTTGTCCCTTACAGATGACCCGACAGCCAACCTCGCTTGAAGCAATTCGTTCGAGGTCTCATATCTTGCGATACGATATTGCTCTCCATATAAATCTTTGTTATGGAGGAAGATAGAAACTGAGTCCATCTTCTCGTGCTGCCCCTGGTATGCACCATCAACTTAGGCTAACACGAGACACTTGGCTTTCGCACAATCCTCTTCCGATGTCCTGCGGATGTAAATATCCGTGACAGGGGAAACTGGACCTGAGACGGCAGGGGTTTGATTAGTTAAGAGGTGTCCCAGCTTGTCATGGGAAATGGACATCTGGACAGACCTTTGCCAGTCATAACAGTCAGATTCAGTCATTTTATTATCTAGATGTAACCTAGGTGCGGTCACTTGGTCGCTAAAATTAAGAGAAAGAGAAGAAAACACTCAGCATGATGCTCTTGCAAGTTTAGAATGTTTTTTAATTTGTCTAAACAGGATGGCTCCCACTGTCTCTCGAATCCCTCCTCAAACCAAAAAGGAAGAATTAGTCAGGATCAATCTCACCGTACAATTCTTGCTTAACCGTTCGGCCAGGCTGGTGTCGGTACTTCGAGGGAGGTTTTCCAACGCTTTCGCGAAGTTCCCTAATTAAATAACCTCTTTTCCCTGTGGGCGTAGCCCCGCTAACACCTTTCTAGACACCTACTTGGTTTATAGCATTGATCGTTAAGTGAGAAATTTCCCGAGGAGTAGCATATACTCACAGTAGGATCGGGATCCAAATATCATCGTGTGACGAAACTGAAGGAATCCTACCAGAATCATCACACTCCAAATGGTATGCAACACTAGAAAGTTTGAGTTCTTTTGAAACTCCCGATGTGGATTTTTGCCCCATGCTCTTATGACCTTGACGAAGGCCAAAATATCATAAGTCACATGTCAAGTTCTACCCGTCATTATCCAGGTTAATTTGAACCCATCCGTACATACCCTTGACGAAGGCCAAAATGGTAGTACGACTGTCCCAAACCAACGCATCTATCTATGCTACAGATAAACATTCAGCAGCTACCAATCACTATGCCTTGGCGAAGGTCAAAATACATAGCTTGAATACTACTGAATATTTAACTGAAACGACGGAGGGCTACGAATGGTTTTGGCGAAACCGTGAACGTAGTGAACTTGATATAATCGATGGAACCATGATAGCTTTTAAAAGGAGTGGCTCAAACTCCGCATTTAAAAGTTGGTTTTGAAAAGATCCGAGTGGTTTTTCGAAAGTGTTCCAAAGACTTTTACTTGGTTTATTTTCTTGCATTAGTTCTTTTAATGCATATTTTTCTTGCATTAGTTCTTTTAATGCGTCCCATCATTTAATCCTACCATTGCAGAAAACAACCAAAATATGACGTACGCTTATGCAATTCGCATTCACCACGGGGCTCCGTCATTACCCGTTAGGTTACTTAACTAACGACAGAGCGGGGGCTGGGCTAGCGCGGCTGTAAAACATAAGCAACGCCTAAATAATATCATATATAGATATATACTGCAATGATAGCCATTTCAGATCACAGATGAACACATTGGATATACTAGGAATCCGCAATTCGCACGAGCCTGTAACGAAAAGCAGATTACACGGTCGCGGTGAATAGCCAATACCCCACCCAAGACCCCTACGGGTGCGGCAAACTACCTGCCAAGTACCCGAAGCGAAGCAACCTCCCTCAACCCCGTGAGTAGGCCACTCGGCACTTCGGGATACCCGGTAGTTTGTGCACCCCCTCCATGGGTCCATCCTAGGAGCAAAAACATTAAAAAGAAATTATACAATGACGGCTACAACCCCGACCCGGTTGTGCAGCCATACAAATAATTATTACATCAATTTACAAATTTACATGAAATGAAAGAAAAGAAAACTCTCGTCTCACAACCCCCGGCTATTCACCCGCGACAATCCAATGAATTCATATACACATTCCAGCAACATTACAGATCACAGATTTGTATAACTCCCACTAATCGACATATAGCGATTAGCAGACATTCAATACAAATATCACATCACAGAAATACCCGTCAGCTAAAGTCTTTAGAAACTCGATCAAAATACGGTTTTTAGAGCCCCAAACACAAAATTTTCGTTCTGGAAAATCTGGGCAGAAAAGACATATTTCAAAAATCCCAAAACAACCCCAAAAATACACTGCACAAAGTTTAGACCTCGGCCGAGTCAACTCAACCGCGGAACCGCGGCGGGAGCGTGCTCCCGCCGCGTTTCCGCGGCGCTTTGATCGGTTCGTGGGTCCAAATTTTGTGGTTATTCAATAAAAAGCCTGTGCCGATTTTTAAGATGAAATTTATCAATTTTTGAACAGAAAAAAAATCGGCAGAAACTTGACATATCGGGTTCGTTTCGTGACTTTTTCTTTGATCGATCTTCTAGTTACTTTGCTAACATGTTAGATAGAGTTTAACTAGGCTCTGATACCACTGTAAGTCCATGCTACCTCTCCCGGTACATACGGGCTTGCGGAATTTGGTGAAAAACGATTTTCTATAGGCGGTAACATGGACTCAAAACCGGATCTTTGTTAAACATCTAACTAACAACCTAACTAAGATTGTTAACTACTCGGTTAGGGGGTTATACCTTTCTTTCTTGAACTCCTTCGTCTTCATCTCTTGATGGTGTACGTATTGGCTTCACCCCGTCGTCTCCTTGCGCCGAAGATCGATCCACCCGAAAGCTTCTACCTTTGGCTTCTTCTTCGAACTTTGAAGAAACTAGTTCACTTGGTTTGCTAAACCTTGTGAACTAGAGTGAGTAGAGGAGAGTGTGATGGGATTTTCTCTATGGTTCTTGCTTCTCAACACATGAGACAAGTGAACCATAGATAAGAGAGAGAGAAAGAGGAAGAGGGTGAGAGTAAGAGAATGAGAGAGCTCAAAACCAAGAGAGAGAAAGATAATGAAAGAATGAGCCTCTTTTTTTCTCTTTCACCCTCTCATAATCCTAAAGCATCATGAGCCATAATGTTAATCAAGTATTATTATGTGATGGTTCATATCATGTCAAAGGCAATATCATTTCCATGCACTCATTTTGCAAACCACAACAAGTAAGCAAAAGACTTTGCATGAAAATGACAACCTTTGTGATGATGATGGTCAACTAATCCAACCTAGTCAACCGGTCAACAAAGTCAACAAGTCAACAAAGTCAACCCCTCAACAACCATGTCACTATAATACTTAATTAATATTATTGCTAATTATATATATCATATTCTCATTAGGGTTGAGCAAAAAGTCAATAGTCAACAGTCAATGGTCAACAACCCTAATCAGAATCCCCTGCCTCTGTCTCTCCGTCAACTGTGCATACACACCCGCATCCGCGTTCCGAGGAACACGAATACATACTGGATAAAACCAATCCCAAAACGTACACTAGGATCTGGCTTAAACCAAAGCCCGCCAGTGTTAACTGTCCGGACACTGTACGTGCACAAGTGCAGAAATATCGCGAAGCACAGAACTGAGTCGGACACCGTGTCGGATATAGTAACGCACGTCGTCGAAACACTAAAACTAGCTAATCGATCCTAGATTTTACCCACTGTCGCAACTTAAATTCTAGCAGTACCAAATACTCTAAAACCACTGCAGACAGCTACCCACAAAATTACAACTTCCTAGGCCACCGTACGGCCAAGCTCACCGAAAAAGTCCTTCATGCCGCCGACCAAACCAGTGGGATGGGGTCGGGACTCAGGTAAATACTTAGGGTCTCTGGCACTACGCTACTACACTGCTTGTTTTCACAGTGAACACTCTGGGTCACAGCAGGTTACAGATATCCTAAAACGAAAATAAAACTACGATACGTGCACAAAACTATATCTTTATCGTTCTAACTGAAACTACAAAGCAACACAACAAATAATAAACTCCTAATTAACAGTTTAGAGGTTATACGTATCCACACTTACTCAAAATCCAAACTTTCCAAGCTCCAAGTGATCTCTAGTGGCTTTGGATCAAGTTTGATGAAGGGTGTAGTGAGTTTTGTGAAGATTTGTGAGGGTTTATGAGGATTTGGGTAAAGGTTTGTGATGAAAAAGGTGAGGGTTCAGTTTGGGGTGTGTGAGGGAGATATGAGGTGAAGAAAGTGATGAGTGAATGAGAGAGTGAGGGATTATGTGAGTGTGTATGTGTGAGTGAGGGTGAGGGAAATGAGGGGCGAGTTTAACATAATCCATGCATCCCTCTCTCTTCATTAAATGCATGGCATGCTTGCCCCATGCCTCATGATGCCCCCTCTCTCTCTCTCTTCTCCTCAAGTCAACAATTCAAATCTATTACTATTTTTACAACTAAATAATTACATACACTTAATTAAAATGGGGTTAAGGTGCCATGGCTACTTAAGCATGGTTACCACTAATTTAACCCTGAGTTAACATGCACATGTGTGTGCAAGCCCAAAATAAATACTAATAAAATAGTTATTAATTTTTATAAAATGTTTGAAAACTAGTTTTGTAAACTTTATATTAAAAACCCGCATTATCGCTTAATTAACACTAATCGCAAATCTAAGGTGTTACAATCTTCCCCCTTAAAGAAATTCGCCCCCGAATTTTAAAAAAAATCTTACTATGCGTACCTTCAAAGAGATGAGGGAATTTCTTCTGCATCTCGCTCTCGGCCTCCTAAGTGATCTCATCACTATTCGGGCTACGCCAAAGAACATTCACAAATGGCAAGACCTTTGACCGAAGTTTCTTCACCTGCCGATCCAATATTACCACTAGCTGCTCGGTGAACGAATGATCATGCTCTTGTTGAACGGTCTGGTGCTGAATCATGTGAGAAGGGTCATGAAGATAGTTACGAAGTATCGACACATGGAATACGGGGTGAACATCCGGAATATGGGTGGAAGTGCCAACGATAGACAACAGTACCAACTCGCTCAAGGATCTCGAAAGGACCTACAAATCTGGGGCTAAGCTTCCCAAATCCTATCACGCCCTTCATCGGAGAAATCCGTAGGAATACATGATCCCCCACTGCGAACTCGAGTCTGCGACGACGACGGTCGGCATGACTTATGTCTGCACTGGGCTGCTCTCATCCTATCCTGGATCAACTGAATTTTCTCCGTAGTCTCTTAAAGTAGCTGGGGTCCCAAAAATCCTGCTCTCGCTGAGTTCGGTCCAACAGACTGGCGATCGACACTATCTACCATACAAAGCCTAAAAAGGTGCCATCTGAATCGTCTTCTGATAACTGTTATTGTAGGAGAACTCTATCAATGGAAAGTGACGATCCCAACTGCCACCAAAATTAAGCGCGCACGCACGAAGCATATCCTCCAGAGTCTGTATAGTCCGCTCTGATTGACCATCGGTCTGCGGATGGAAAGCGGTGCTAAAGCTCAAACAGGTACCTAAGGCTTCCTGAAGCTTCTACCAAAGACGGCTAGTGAACTGGGTGCCTCTATCGGATACAATGGATGAAGGAACTCCGTGCAAATGCACAAACTCATCAAGGTACAACTGAACATACTGGGCATAACCGAAAGTGGTCTTCACTGGAAGGAAGTGAGCCGCTTCCGTTAACCGGTCGACAATCACCCAAATAGAGCCATACCCTTGACTAGACCTGGGTAGACCCACAATGAAATCCATGGAGATCTGCTCCCATTTCCACTCCGGAATGGGTAAAGGTTGCAACTCTCCTGCCGGTCTCTGATGCTCAGTCTTGACTCGCTGACAAGTCAGGAACCTCGAAATGAAATCCGAAACATCACTCTTCATCCCTGCCCACCAATAAATATCTCTGAGGTCACAATACATCTTGGTGGAACTTGGGTGAACACTAAAAGCTGACTGATGTGGCTACTCTAAGATCTCGCGTCTCTACCCATCGGTATCAGGTACACACAAACGAGTCCCAAAACATAGCACACCCTGGTCATCAATCAAGAACTCCGAATCTTTACCCTGCCGAACCTGCTCAAGAATCTCAGACAAACGTGCATCGGCGGGCTGTGCCTCATGAATACGATTACGTAGAAGTGGACGGGAGCGGATATGAGCAAGCTGTCCCCCAGTAGAAGTGGACTAAAACTATACTCTACTGTCGTACAAGATCTGCCAATCTTTATAAGACTGTTTCCGAACTGCGCTCAACTGGGACAAGCTACCCCCGGGCCTACGACTCAAGGCATCGGCTACCACATTCGTCTAGCCCGGGTGATAAAGGATCTCACAACCATAATCCTTCACAAGCTCCATCCAATGGCGCCATCTCAAATTCAGATCCCGCTGTAGGAAGATGTACTTCAAGCTCTGGTGGTCCGTGAAAATTTGACCCGACTCTCCGTACAAGTAGTGTGTAACATTTCAAAAAAATAGAATATTATTTTTGGGAATTTTCATAATTTAATATTAATTTTTAATGAATATTTTAATAGTCGGTATAATTAAATACCGATAAACGGTGAAAATTCCGGAGAAAATTTTGGAAATTCTAAAATAGGGTATTTTGTGGAGATATGTCATTTTAATCTTTTATGGTTACGTAAATGCTATTTTAGTGTTAACCGCGATTAAAAATCGCTAATTGGATTTTTTGGCTTTTGTGCAAAATTGTGCACATAACATTTTCCGCACTTGTCTCATGTTATGGACTCATGGTGGCCTAGGGTTGAACCATGCTTAGACGACCATGGTGGGTTGAACCATTTGATTAGGTTAATTGGGTTAGTTAGGGTTTTGGTTTTGGTTAAGGGTGATTAGGGTTAGGGTTGACCTTGTGTAGAGAGAGAGGAATTGATGGCTTGTGTGTGCTAACATTAAGAAGAAAGAGAGAGAGAGGTGGCTCTAGGATGGGTCATGTTCCATCTCATTTCAAATCTCTTGCTTTCCCTCACATCTCTCCCTCTCACTCTCACACATCATACCACTTCAAACACCAGCAGCAGCTGCATCAGCAGCCTAAACCCATCCTAACAACAGCCCCCAATATCAACAACATCAACACACCATAGCCCAACACCTACTACAGCTACATTAGCACAACTTCAGCCCCACTTTTTATCACATCAACTGCAACAAAGCATCAGCAGCAACATCATCTGCTGCAACAGCAGCAGATGTAAAACTTCAGCCCCCAATACCAACACTTCAGCCCCCAATATCAACACTTCAGCCCCAATTCTGCATCAGCTGAAACAATGCCATTCAACACAACACCACCACACCACTACAACCATTCCCATATCACCAAAGTAACAACAACAACAGCCACAACAATTCCAGCATCAGCAACATACTGCTGTTGAAAAAAAAACAGCTTCAGCTTAGCTGCAGAAACAACCTCAGCAGCAACACCAGCAGTCCAGCAGTAGCACAACACCCCTCCTTCCTCCTTCCTCTCTTCTCCTACATCCAAGGACCCTCTTGAGGTATAATCTCACAACCCAACTCCTATCTTGTTAAGTTATAGTTGTTTAGCTGAAATTTAGTGTTATATTTGTGATATAGTGCCAGTTTTAGTGACTTTGAGTAAGATGTGGCCAAGTGATGGTTTTGATTGTTAGGATAACCTCATTAGGTGTATTTGAGACTAGTTTAACCAAGATTACCCCAGTTTCCCAGTTGGTTACCTGAAAGTTTCAACTTGGCGTATTTTATCGATTTTGTCGACTTTGTGGCTCTTCTGGAAACTGCTATCAACCCGGACCTCCTAAAATAAAATTGACTCGGCAGCGAGGTATGCAGGCAGATAGAAACCAATACCCAAAACCCTAGCCCCAACCACCTTACTCCGGCAGCAGATTTAATCCCTCTGGCCGCAATTTGCGGCCAGAGCAGGAAGGAACTACCTCGTTTTGCGTGCACGGCTCTTTTACCTGTAAACTTGACCCTGGGTATGTCTAGTTTTGTCTAGTTCCAACCAGGATAGAATCTGGGTTGATTTCCTTGAGTTGGCGCATGATTTACGACTTGTTTTCGTATGGATTTTGATATTCGATGATTCGTTTCTGTCGGGTGGCGTTTGGACACCAACGGTAGAGGGATATTGGCTGTGTTTGCACGTGAGGCTACAGGTTTTTACCTATGAGCGTAGGGTGTACCATTTTGGTTTCCGACATGGTTTTCATGAGTTTTAGCGTGTGATATCCTTGTAGGTACCCCACATGGTGTCGAGGCGTTGGGGATGCAAATGGCGACATCGGCACCGGCACGCATAAAACAAGGTGAGTAGATTTATATCTACGGGGAGAAGTCGGGTGGATGGCGTATAGCACCCCCGCAGTCCGTGGTGATGCATACGGATGCGTATACACACCTACAATTATTATATGTTGTTTCGGAAATTATTGATGTTTAGGATGGATAATTGGTGGACTTGGATGATTTAATGTCGCGAAAACCTAGAATAGTGGGTACACTACACATACACACTCCCACACATACATACTTGCATACATCCTTACTTCATATGTGCATAGACGGGATTCTATATAGATATGTGTTCACATGGGTATGGGACTATGTGTCACATACAGATTTGAGGATGATACATGGGATTGAGATGAGTCGATGATATTGATCTGAGATTAGGATATCGGTGATTGGCAGGATTCGTATATGAGATACGTCTCGATGCTTTAGCGGATTTTGGATGATGATGCCATATGAATAGTGACATATATATATAATGATCGACATGTGATTATGTTACGAAATATGATATGACATGAGATGATAAGATGTTTATGATAGGCCGCTTGGGCGATGTATACCTCTTTATGCTGATGATATCGATTTATACGAGACTGTCGATCAGTAGTCAGATCATGATTATAGTGATGATGTTGGCATTGTACTAGACATAGGTCAGTACCCAGATTATGATATTTGATAAAGAGAATACAAGATGAATGATATAACGAATGTGATATTGACCCGTACCCTGATTTGGGGATGCCGTACGACGGATTACGTATGAGCTATATTTTGATGTTTGATCCGTACTCTAGACTTGGGATGTCTGATCATAGATATTATATCGGAGGTGATATGATTGAGGCAGGATCACCGACTGTATATATACATATATATATCGACTCAGAGGTTAGGCGGTTTCCTTTACCTGCAGTTAGCCTATTAGCTCAGCCTTATAGTTGGCGTAGCTGTAAGACTCTTATGACATTAGATGCAGTTTAGCTATCATTAAGCTTAGCATTCAGCTCTCACACATTATTGTTGTTGCTCTGCATCGCATACTGTTGTGATTCATATTCCATTATTGATATCCTGCTGTTAGGACACCAGCACCATTACCGATGATGCGTATGTACCACGTACACTTATTTGCCAGCGCACACACATCTCCATCGGTAATTACCGTGTCACGTACACTTAGAGATATTATTGCTTGATTTAGCTTGTTAGCTAGTAGTGACATGACATTAGTATACTTGCCTTATATACCAGCTTGACATTGTAGTTATTACTTATCACTTCATGCATACTGTTATTCATTATATGCCGCATTCATGGATTTTCATGCTTATATTCATGGTTTACATGCTATTGATGATTCGGATTTCCATGATATTTTCTGGATTTTGAGGAAAACCGCAAAACATATATAAACTGATTTCTCTCTTTTTAAATAACAATGTGGTTTTCCCATGATGTATGAGTCGTCCACCATGAGTTTTGCTAATGGATTTCGAGACCCGATTCGAGGAGGCGGATGAACCGTTTCGGGTACATGGTGGGCCCGGTGTGGTACCCCGGGGCAAGAAGATTGCAGGAGATGGCGTTGAGCCCATGCAGGGGAGCACGACCGACCGTTGATTTTACCCGACACGTCGGATATCCGGAGGATACCGTCGTGGTCTTGAGATGGATGGTAGGGGCCGATGTGGACTGACGGCGCCCTAGATATTGTGATTGAGACATTGAGATTTTGAGATATTGAGGTACAGAGATTGTGATACAGAGATATCGAGATATTGAGATTTATGTTTTGTGCCGATGCTAGGCACTGTTTTATGCTGATTTCATTATGATACCTCATTTTAAAAATACAAAAATCTCACAAATTTATGAAAGCAGTTTTCTTCTGTACATGCATTCAGTTTCATGCATTCATACATCATCCATATGATACATTGCTACCTGATGCACTGACACGGGCACATGGGATTACACTTGGGTTGGATATTTACCCTAGCCATTGTTATAGGTTGCTGGTTATATATTTGAGGATTATATATTATGATCGTATGACCTAAGATTGCGTCGTACATGCGATTTTCTTTTCGTAGATCTTTTTCTACTCACGAGTTGGCAACTCACCCCCGTTGTGCCCCAATATCTTGCAGGTTTTGCCGTACAGGTTTCATTACGGCTTTGCGGGCACTGCTTCTTTTGGATGACTTGCTAGTAGGTGGGTTTTTTTGTATCGTACCCATCATTATACATTGTATATTATATTTCAGTTGTATCTAGAAGTTCCATCAACCAAACATGTATTTATTTGAGATAGAGACCAGTGATGTTTATTCTTTCGACCTTAGAGTCGCGTGTTACATTCCTCTGGGTTTCCTGCTGGTTGGAGTTTCCTTTTCTGTTGTGATCCTCGCCTTTAGGAGTTGTATATTGTTGCTTACAGGTTGATTTGATATGGTTCTTCCTACTCTCTACTACTTTTCTTGGTTTGGATTTCTGGGTGCGGCTTACTTAGGGTACGTACGTCTCGAGACGTTCGTAGTCTAAGTGCCGGTCATGTTCCGTATTTTCGGGACGTGACAATGTTGGTATCAGAGCGTTAGGTTTTACCTTCGGAGTATAGGATAACCCTTGGTTGATGGAATAGGTGACTAAAGTAGAGTGACGTACCGTGGGTATGTTCCGCGGCATATTTACGATGCGCCACTCCACTTAAGAAGCCTTAGGATATACATTTCTTTGTTCAGTATCATATTCATTCCTGATCTAGCTTCATCGGTACCGGTTATGGTTTTGCTACCACGATTTCGGGCAGGGAAAGCTACGGCTAGAGTTGCGGTCAGTACGAGCTCGTCACGAACGAGGGATGACCAGGGCGTGATTCCGGCGACACACGATTGCGGAGATATGTCTTTTTATGATGTTTCGCGCCACGAGCGTTGGATGGATCACTGTATGAGATGACTCGGACGTGCAGATCAGCACCAGAGGATTGGGCCACGGACAGAGGTCAGCCAGATTTTGATGACCGTTGGTGTATTGCTTACTCATGATGACTGAGGCACTGTTCAGTGTGCAGAAGAGTGAGCCAGTTATTGCTGCGAACGACAAGATATCACCTCAGATGTTGGATTTATTGCAGTACGAGATTGTACTAAGAGATGATAGAAGGTCGCTAGTCACCGAGGATAAATGACTAGGACATGTGGATCATTCGCTACCCCGATGCGAGGTCATCAGATAGATTGATTCCAGTTAGAGACGACTTCACGCAGAGACGTTGAGAGTCGACAGAGACGATCGAATGTCAGAAAATCTACTATTCCAAGTTTAAAGTATTCGGAAAGACATGCAGGAAATTCTATGGTCCCTCTAGAAGAATGAAACCCTAACTCGACTTAATGACCGTGTGAAAGCCTTTGAACCTTAAGGTTTGCGGCAGTTCCGCGGCGCCATTAGTGAGGCTTGGGTTTGCCCTTTTACGGCTGGACCACCGATGCTGTGGTATGTACTCGATACTATTATACTGTACCCAAGATATTGAGCTCTTGGGGGATTATGAAGTTTTGACAAATCGATCGGATGGCTCGACTTAATTCGGATGCTAGGTGGTGAGATGCATTTCTTGGGAGACTCCAGATACGAGGATAGCTGTTGGAGCTCAGTCCATGCAGCCACGACGAGACGAGTCCGAAGCAGTCGACATTAGAGAAAGTGGAGCAAGAGGTTCGTGCAAGATCTGGATAAGATGACGTTCCACTCCGCCGACATTAGAGATGCGATGCGCATGCCGAGGCATAGTACTGGATATACCTTCCAGAAGGAGTCACGATGAGTATGCAGCCGCTCCAGAACTGGAGGCAGATATAGTAAAGGACGATGACTTCCGGACAGTTAATCAAAGACGAGACTTGGAAGAGACCTTAGCAGGATTCCTTCTAGGAAATTGCTGCAATGATATTTGCACCCAGGATCAGATGTGTCACGTGCAGTCAGAGAGTCGGAAGCCGACGCCAGTGACATGCTGCTTACGAGTGGTCGTGATGATTGACCGAGAGATGACCAGAGAAGTGCCAGAACAGAATCGTCCCCGTTGGCACATCTGACAGGGCCGATGAGCCGATGGATCGTGAGATTGGTAATCCACAGAGAAGACTTGGACCTAGGAGTGGTCATGTTACGCACACTAGCAGGCCAGAGTTTAGGATCGCCGACGAGATATGCTATGAGTGACCACGACAGTTGGCCAGAGATTCTTGGAGGATGCGCTTGAGCGGGACTATTCCGCCATAGTTGTTTTAGTTGGGCGATTTATTTGCATGATTTGATTTTGAAGATTGAGTATTTACGATTTTTGCACAGTTGTTGCACTTGATATCGTTTTCGTGCCTTGGTTTCACATGTTTGTGATTTTATGGGTTTTAGACATTTGAGTTGATTTCATGCGTATATACGCGCATGATTTAGTTTTTGCACTCAGTATAGTTCAGACATGCTTGCAGTGCAGTGCTTCGTATTTTGTGCACTTGGATGCACTGGACTTCGAATTCGATGGTGATGCTCGATATTTGTTTTGTGCATTTTATACACCTGGTTGGATTTGCGCGTGTTCGGCTCTTAACATCGGATTTCATGATTTCGTGCATGATGGATGCACCGGAATTGGATTTTTAGCGCATGTTGGGCGCATGTTATGAGATGCGGTTTGGTGCACACCAGATGCACTAATTCGAGATTTTTCGTACATGTCAGATGCACCTGATTTTGCTGTCGGGAACACACGTTGCCTATGACCGATGTTGTGTGCACACCCGTTGCACCTTGATGTCGTTTTTGTGCACCTGCTTGGCACATGTATGGATTTTGATTTCCATGCGCACCGGACGCACAAGGTTTTCATATGCACTTTTGGGACTGATTTCTTATGGAGTAGTACATTTTTATGACATTGCGATTTGTTTTCGTACTGGGCAGGACTGGTCAGAGGACAGTACCTGGATATATTTTGCATGCATTGATAGATTTCAAAGGGATTTCCAAAAGCGAGCTATAGTCTCATTATTTACATACGTGTCCGATATGACACGAAACGTTTAAAACAAAGAACCCTTCTAAATTGTTTTCAAAACGGCGGGTCGTGCATGCTAAACAAAAGATATATACGTACATAGCTATTTTCTTATAGAGACGTCCGCCACTGTGCTGTGTTATGCGCATTGTACATCGACTTTGAAGAATTTTGGCAAGCATTTCCTTCATATATTTACATGTATAGTTCCGATTTCTAGCATATCGGTTTTGCTTTGGATTTAGCATTCATGTTTTCACCTTGACTCCGATGTTTGCGGGATGCTTGACGGAGTTTTGATTTCGAGTTATCTGCTTGTTACTCATGTGCATGTATTGCGCTACGATGCATTTCATGTATTTGATTCTTTCGGAGCCCCGTTGACTTGGACATTTTATTGAAATGTTTTAGAATTTGGGGGTTTAAATTTAAATTCGGGGACCGAATTTCTTTAAGGGGGGAAGACTGTAACATTTCAATAAAATAAAATATTATTTTTGGGAATTTTCATAATTTAATATTAATTTTTAATGAATATTTTAATAGTCGGTATAATTAAATACCGATAAATGGTGAAAATTCCGGAGAAAATTTTGGAAATTCTAAAATAGGGTATTTTGTGGAGATATGTCATTTTAAGCTTTTATGGTTACGTAAATGCTATTTTAGTGTTAACCGCGATTAAAAATCGCTAATTAGATTTTTTGGCTTTTGTGCAAAATTGTGCACATAACATTTTCCACACTTGTCTCATGTTATGGACTCATGGTGGCCTAGGGTTGAACCATGCTTAGATGACCATGGTGGGTTAAACCATTTGATTAGGTTAATTGGGTTAGTTAGGGTTTTGGTTTTGGTTAAGGGTGATTAGGGTTAGGGTTGACCTTGTGTAGAGAGAGAGGAATTACTGGCTTGTGTGCGCTAACAATAAGAAGCGAGAGAGAGAGTTGGCTCTAGGATGTGTCATGTTCCATCTCATTTCAAATCTCTTGCTTTCCCTCACATCTCTCCCTCTCACTCTCACACATCACACCACTTCAAACACCAGCAGCAGCTGCATCAGCAGCCCAAACCCATCCTAACAACAGCCCCCAATATCAACAACATCAACACACCATAGCCCAACACCTACTACAGCTACATCAGCACAACTTCAGCCCCACTTTTTATCACATCAGCTGCACCAAAGCAGCAGCAGCAGCAGCATCTGCTGCAACAGCAGATGATGTAAAACTTCAGCCCCCAATACCAACACTTCAACCCCCAATATCAACACTTCAGCCCCAATTCTGCATCAGCTGAAACAATACCATTCAACACAACACCACCACAACCATTCCCACATCACCAAAGTAACAACAACAACAGCCACAACAATTCCAGCATCAGCAACATACTGCTGTTGAAAAAAAAACAGCTTCAGCTTAGCTGCAGAAACAACCTCAGCAGCAACACCAGCTGTCCAGCAGCAGCACAACACCCCTCCTTCCTCCTTCCTCTCTTCTCCTACATCCTAGGACCTCCTTGAGGTATAATCTCACAACCCAACTCCTATCTTGTTAAGTTATAGTTTTTTAGCTGAAATTTAGTGTTATATTTGTGATATAGTGCTAGTTTTAGTGACTTTGAGTGAGATGTGGCCAAGTGATGGTTTTGATTGTTAGGATAACCTCATTAGGTGCATTTGAGACTAGTTTAACCAAGATTACCGCAGTTTCCCAGTTGGTTACCTAAAAGTTTCAACTTGGGGTATTTTATCGATTTTGTCGACTTTGTGGCTTTTCTGGAAACTGCTATCAACCCGGACCTCCTAAAATAAAATTGACTCGGTTGTGAGGTATGCAGGCAGATAGAAACCAATACCCAAAACCCTAGCCCCAACCATCTTACTCCGGCCGCAGATTTAATCCCTCTGGCCGCAATTTGTGTCCAGAGTAGGAGGGAACTACCTCATTTTGCATGCACGGTTCTTTTACGTGTAAACTTGACCCTGGGTATGTCTAGTTTTGTCTGGTTCCAACCAGGATAGAATCTGGGTTGATTTCCTTGAGTTGGCGCATGATTTACGACTTGTTTTCGTATGGATTTTGATATTCGATGATTCGTTTCTGTCGGGTGGCGTTTTGACACCAACGGCAGTGGGATATTGGCTGTGTTTGCACTCGAGGCTACAGGTTTTTACCTACGAGCGTAGCGTGTAGCATTTTGGTTTCCGACATGGTTTTCATGAGTTTTAGCGTGTGATATCCTTGTAGGTACCCCACGTGGCATCGAGGCGTTGGAGATGCAAATGGCAACATCGGCACCGGCACGTATAAAACAAGGTGAGTAGATTTATATCTACGGGGAGAAGTTGGGTGGATGGCGTGTAGCACCCCCGCAGTCCGTGGTGATGCATACAGATGCGTATACACACCTACAATTATTATATGTTGTTTGGGAAATTATTGATGTTTAGGATGGATAATTGGTGGACTTGGATGATTTAGTGTCGCGAAAACCTAGAATAGTGGGTACACTACACATACACACTCCCACACATACATACTTGCATACATCCTTACTTCATATGTGCATAGACGGGATTCTATATAGATTTGTGTTCACATGGGTATAGGACTATATGTCACATACAGATTTGAGGATGATACATGGGATTGAGATGAGTTGATGATATTGATCTGAGATTAGGATATCGGTGATTGGCAGGATTCGTATTTGAGATACGTCTCGATGCTTTAGCGGATTTTGGATGATGATGCCATATGAATAGTGACATATATATATATATATATATATAATGATCGACATGTGATTATGTTACGAAATATGATATGACATGAGATGATAAGATGTTTATAATAGGCCGCTTGGGCGATGTATACCTCTTTATGCTGATATGTGCGGATGATATCGATTTATACGAGACTGTCGATCAGTAGTCAGATCATGATTATAGTGATGATGTTAGCTTTGTATTAGGCATAGGTCAGTACCCAGATTATGATATTTGATAAAGAGAATACCAGATGAATGATATAACGAATGTGATATTGACCCGTACCCAGATTTGGGGATGCCGTACGACGGATTACGTACGAGCTATATTTTGATGTTTGATCCGTACTCTAGACTTGGGATGTCTGATCATAGATATTATATCGGATGTGATATGATTTAGGCGGGATCACCGACTGTATATATACATATATATATCGACTCAGAGGTTAGGCGGTTTCCTTTACCTGCAGTTAGCCTATTAGCTCAGCCTTATAGTTGGCGTAGCTGTATGATTCTTATGACATTAGATGCAGTTTAGCTATCATTATTCTTAGCATTCAGCTCTCACACATTATTGTTGTTGCTCTGCATCGCATACTGTTGTGATTCATATTCCATTATTGATATCCTGCTATCAGGACACCAGCACCATTACCGATGATGCGTATGTACCACGTACACTTATTTGCCAGCGCACACACATCTTCATCGGTAATTGCCGTATCACGTACACTTAGAGAATATTATTGCTTGATTTAGCTTGTTAGCTAGTAGTGACATGACATTAGTATACTTGCCTTATATGCCAGCTTGACATTGTAGTTATTACTTGTCACTTCATGCATACTGTTATTCATTATACGCCGCATTCATGGATTCTCATGCTTATATTCATGGTTTACATGCTATTGATGATTCGGATTTCCATGATATTTTCTGGATTTGGAGGAAAACTGCAAAACATATATAAACTGTTTTCTCTCTTTTTAAATAAAAATGTGGTTTTCCCATGATGTATGAGTCGTCCACCATGAGTTTTGCTAATGGATTTCGAGACCCGATTCGAGGAGGCAGATGAACCGTTTCGAGTACATGGTGGGCCCGGTGCGGTACCCGGGGGCAAGAAGATCGCAGGAGATGGCGTTGAGCCTGTGCAGGGGAGCACGACCGACCGGTGATTTTACCCGACGCGTCGGATATCCGGAGGATACCGTCGTGGTCTTGAGATGGATGGTAGGGGCCGATCTGGACTGACGGCACCCTAGATATTGTGATTGAGACATTGAGATTTTGAGATATTGAGGTACAGAGATTGTGATACAGAGATATCGAGATATTGAGATTTATGTTTTGTGCCGATGCTAGGCACTGTTTTATGCTGATTTCATTATGATACCTCATTTTAAAAATACAGAAATCTCACAAATTTATGAAAGCAGTTTTCTTCTGTTTATGCATTCGTTTTCATGCATTTATACATCATCCATATGATACATTGCTACCTGATGCACTGACACGGGCACATGGGATTACACATGGGTTGGATATTTACCCTAGCCATTGATATAGGTTGTTGGTTATATATTTGAAGATTATATATTATGATCGTATGACCTAGGATTGCGTCGTACATGCGATTTTCTGTTCGTAGATCTTTTTCTACTCACGATTTGGCAACTCACCCTCGTTGTGCCCCAGTTTCTTGCAAGTTTTGCCGTACAGGTTTCATTACGGCTTTGCGGGCACTGCTTCTTTCGGGTGACTTGCTAGTAGGTGGATTTTTTGTATCGTACCCATCATTATACATTGTATATTATATTTCAATTGTATCTAGAAGTTCCATCAACCAAACATGTATTTATTTGAGATAGAGACCAGTGATGTTTATTCTTTCGACCTTAGAGTCGCGTGTTACATTTCTCTGGGTTTCCTGCTGGTTGGAGTTTCCTTTTCTGTTGTGATCCTCGCCTTTAGGCGTTGTATATTGTTGCTTACAGGTTGATTTGATATGGTTCTTCCTACCCTCTACTACTTTTCTTGGTTTGGATTTCTGGGTTCGGCTTACTTAGGGTACGTACGCCTCGAGACGTTCATAGTCTAAGTGCCGGTCATGTTCCGTATTTTCGGGACGTGACAAAGTTGGTATCAGAGCGTTAGGTTTTACCTTCGGAGCGTAGGATAACCCTTGGTTGATGGAATAGGTGATTAAAGTAGAGTGACGTACCGTGGGTATGTTCCGCGGCATATTTACGATGCGCCACTCCACTTAAGAAGCCTTAGGATATATATTTCTTTATTCTGTATCATATTCATTCCTGATCTAGCTTCATCAGTACCGGTTTTGGTTTTGCTGCCACGATTTCGGGCAGAGAAAGCTACGGCTAGAGTTGCGGTCAGCACGAGCTCGTCACGAACGAGGGCTGACCAGGGCGTGATTCCGGCGACACACGATTGCGGAGATATGTCTTTTTATGTTGTTTCGCGCCACGAGCGTTGGATGGATCGCTGTATGAGATGACTCGGACGTGCAGATCAGCACCAGAGGATTGGGCCACTGACAAAGGCCAGCCAGATTTTGATGACCGTTGGTGTATTGCTTACTCATGATGACTGAGGCACTGTTCAGCGTGCAGATGAGTGAGCCAGTTATTGCTGCGAACAACGAGATATCTCCCCAGATGTTGGATTTATTGCAGTACAAGATTGTACTAAGAGATGATAGAAGGTCGCTAGTCACCGAGGATAAATGACTAGGAAATGTGGATCATTCGCTACCCCGATGCGAGGTCATCAGATAGATTGATTCCAGCTAGAGACGACTTCACGCAGAGACGTTGAGAGTCGACAGAGACGATCGAATGTCAGAAACCTACTATTCCAAGTTTAAAATATTCGGAAAGACATGCAGGCAATTCTATGGTCCCTCTAGAAGAATGAAACCCTAACTCGACTTAATGACCGTGTGAAAGCCTTTGAACCTTAGGGTTTGCGGCAGTTCCGCGGCGCCATTAGTGAGTCTTGGGTTTGCCCTTCTACGGCTGGACCACCGATGCTGTGGTATGTACTCAATACTATAATACTGTACCCAAGATATTGAGCTCTTGGGGGATTATGATGTTTTGACAAATCGATCGGATGGCTCGACTTAATTCGGATGCTAGGTGGTGAGATGCATTTCTTGGGAGACTCCAGATACGAGGATAGCTGTTGGAGCTCAGTCCATGCAGCCACGATGAGACGAGTCCGAAGCAGTCGATATTAGAGAAAGTAGAGCAAGAGGTTCGTGCAAGATCTGGATAAGATGACGTTCCACTCCGCCGACAACAGAGATGCGATGCGCATGCCGAGGCATAGTACTGGATATACCTTCCAGAAGGAGTCGCGATGAGTATGCAGCCGCTCCATAACAGGAGGCAGATATAGTAAAGGACGATGACTTCCGGACAGTTAAGCAGAGACGAGACTTGGAAGAGACCTTGAGCAGGATTCCTTCTAGGACACTGCTGCAATGATATTTCCACCCAGGATCCGATGTGTCACGTGCAGTCAGTGAGTCGGAGGCCGACGCCAGTGACATGCTGCTTACGAGTGGTCGTGATGATTGACCGAGAGATGACCAGAGAAGTGCCAGAACGGAATCGTCCCCGTTGGCACATCTGACAGGGCCGATGAGCCGATGGATCGTGAGATTGGTAATCCACAGAGAAGACTTGGACCCAGGAGTGGTCATTTTACGCACACCAGCAGGCCAGAGTTCAGGATCGCCGACGAGATATGCTATGAGTGACCACGACAGTTGGCCAGAGATTCTTGGAGGATGCGCTTGAGCGGGACTATTCCGCCATAGTTGTTTTAGTTGGGCGATTTATTCGCATGATTTGATTTTGATGATTGAGTATTTACGATTTTTGCACAGTTGTTGCACTTGATATCGTTTTCATGCCTTGGTTTCACATGTTTGTGATTTTATGGGTTTTAGACATTTGAGTTGATTTCGTGTGTATATACGCGCACGATTTAGTTTTTGCACTCGGTATAGTTCACATATGCTTGCAGTGCAGTGTTTCGTATTTTGTGAACTTGGATGCACTGGACTTCGATTTCGATGGTGATGCTCGATATTTGTTTTGTTTATACACCTGATTGGATTTGCGCATGTTCGGCGCTTGACATCAGATTTCATGATTTCGTGCATGATGGATGCACCGGAATTGGATTTTTAGCGCATGTTGGGCGCATGTTATGAGATGCGGTTTGGTGCACACCAGATGCACTAATTCGAGATTTTTCGTACATGTCAGATGCACCTGATTTTGCTGTCGGGCACACACGTTGCCTATGACCGATGTTGTGTGCACACCCGTTGCACCTTGATGTCGTTTTTGTGCACCTGCTTGGCACATGTATGGATTTTGATTTCCATGCGCACCGGACGCACAGGGTTTTCATATGCACTTTTAGGACAGATTTCTTACGGAGCAGTACATTTTTATGACATTGCGATTTGTTTACGTACTGAGCAGGACTGGTCAGAGGACAGTATCTGGATATATTTTCCATGCATTGATAGATTTCAGAGGGATTTCCAAAAGCGAGCTATACTCTCATTATTTACATACGTGTCCGATATGACACGAAACGTTTAAAACAGGGAACCCTTCAAAATTGATTTCAAAACGGCGGGTCGTGCATACTAAACAAAAGATATATACGTATATGGCTATTTTCTTATAGAGACGTCTGCCACTGTGCAGTGTTATGCGCATTGTACATCGACTTTAAAGAATTTTGGCATGCATTTCCTTCATATATTTACATGTATAGTTCCGATTTCTAGCATATCGGTTTTTCTTTGGATTTGGCATTCATGTTTTCACCTTAACTCCGATGATTGCGGGATGCTTGACAGAGTTTTGATTTCGAGTTATCTGCTCGTTACTCATGCGCATGTATTGCGCTACGATGCATTTCATGTATTTGATGCTTTCGGAGCCCCGTTGACTTGGACATTTTATTGAAATGTTTTAGAATTTGGGGGTTTAAATTTAAATTCGGGGACCGAATTTCTTTAAGGGGGGAAGACTGTAACATTTCAAAAAAATAAAATATTATTTTTGGGAATTTTCATAATTTAATATTAATTTTTAATAAATATTTTAATAGTCGGTATAATTAAATACCGATAAATGGTGAAAATTCCGGAGAAAATTTTGGAAATTCTAAAATAGGGTATTTTTGGAGATATGTCATTTTAAGCTTTTATGGTTACGTAAATGCTATTTTAGTGTTAACCGCGATTAAAAATCGCGAATTGGATTTTTTGGCTTTTGTGCAAAATTGTGCACATAACATTTTCCACACTTGTCTCATGTTATGGACTCATGGTGGCTTAGGGTTGAACCATTCTTAGAGGACCATGGTGGGTTGAACCATTTGATCAGGTTAATTGGGTTAGTTAGGGTTTTGGTTTTGGTTAAGGATGATTAGGGTTAGGGTTGACCTTGTGCAGAGAGAGAGGAATTGATGGCTTGTGTGGGTTAACTTTAAGAAGAGAGAGAGAGAGAGGTGGCTCTAGGATGGGTCATGTTCCATCTCATTTCAAATCTCTTGCTTTCCCTCACATCTCCCCCTCTCACTCTCACACATCACACCACTTCAAACACCAGCAGCAGCTGCATCAGCAGCCCAAACCCATCCTAACAACAGCCCCCAATATCAACAACATCAACACACCATAGCCCAACACCTACTACAGCTACATCAGCACAACTTCAGCCCCACTTTTTATCACATCAGCTGCAACAAAGCATCAGCAGCGGCATCATCTGCTGCAACAGCAGCTAATGTAAAACATCAGCTCCCAATACCAACACTTCAGCCCCCAATATCAACACTTCAGCCCCAATTCTGCATCAACTGAAACAATACCATTCAACACAACACCACCACATCACCACAACCATTCCCACATCACCAAAGTAACAACAACAACAGCCACAACAATTCCAGCATCAGCAACATACTGCTGTTGAAAAAAAAAACAGCTTCAGCTTAGCTGCAGAAACAACCTCAGCAGCAACACCAGCAGTCCAGCAGCAGCACAACACCCTTCCTTCCTCCTTCCTCCTTCCTCTCTTCTCCTACATCCTAGGACCCCTTGAGGTATAATCTCACAACCCAACTCCTATCTTGTTAAGTTATAGTTGTTTAGCTGAAATTTAGTGTTATATTTGTGATCTAGTGCTAGTTTTAGTGACTTTGAGTGAGATGTGGCCAAGTGATGGTTTTGATTGTTAGGATAACCTCATTAGGTGTATTTGAGACTAGTTTAACCAAGATTACCCTAGTTTCCCAGTTGGTTACCTGAAAGTTTCAACTTGGCGTATTTTATCGATTTTTTCGACTTTGTGGCTTTTCTGGAAACTGCTATCAACCCGGACCTCCTAAAATAAAATTGACTCGGCAGTGAGGTATGCAGGCAGATAGAAAACAATACCCAAAACCCTAGCCCCAACCACCTTACTCAAGCCGCAGATTTAATCCCTTTCCGGCCAGAGCAGGAGGGAACTACCTCGTTTTGCGTGCACGGCTCTTTTACCTGTAAACTTGACCCTGAGTATGTTTAGTTTTGTCTGGTTCCAACCAGGATAGAATCTGGGTTGATTTCCTTGAGTTGGCGCATAATTTACGACTTGTTTTCGTATGGATTTTGATATTCGATGATTCGTTTCTGTCGGGTGGCGTTTAGACACCAACGGCAGAGGGATATTGGCTGAGTTTGCACACGAGGCTACAGGTTTTTACCTATGAGTGTAGCGTGTACCATTTTGGTTTCCGACATGGTTTTCATGAGTTTTAGCGTGTGATATCCTTGTAGGTACCCCATGTGGCGTCGAGGCGTTGGAGATGCAAATGGCGACATCGGCACCGGCACACATAAAACAAGGTGAGTAGATTTATATCTATGGGGAGAAGTCGGGTGGATGGCGTATAGCACCCCAGCAGTCCGTGGTGATGCATACGGATGCGTATACACACCTACAATTATTATATGTTGTTTGGGAAATTATTGATGTTTAGGATGGATAATTGGTGGACTTGGATGATTTAGTGTCGCGAAAACCAAGAATAGTGGGTACACTACACATACACACTCGCACACATACATACTTGCATACATCCTTACTTAATATGTGCATAGACGGGATTCTATATAGATATGTGTTCACATGGGTATGGGACTATGTGTCACATACAGATTTGAGGATGATAATGGGATTGAGATGAGTCGATGATATTGATCTGAGATTAGGATATCGGTGATTGGCAGGATTCGTATTTGAGATATGTCTCGATGCTTTAGCGGATTTTGGATGATGATGCCATATGAATAGTGACATATATATATAATGATCGACATGTGATTATGTTACGAAATATGATATGACATGAGATGATAAGATGTTTATGATAGGCCGCTTGGGCGATGTATACCTCTTTATGCTGATATGTGCTGATGATATCGATTTATACGAGACTGTCGATCAGTAGTCAGATCATGATTATAGTGATGATGTTAGCATTGTACTAGACATAGGTCAGTACCCAGATTATGATATTTGATAAAGAGAATACCAGATGAATGATATGACGAATGTGATATTGACCCGTACCAAGATTTGGGGATGCCGTACGACGGATTACGTACGAGCTATATTTTGATGTTTGATCCGTACTTTAGACTTGGGATGTCTGATCATAGATATTATATCGGAGGTTATATGATTAAGGCGGGATCACCGACTGTATATATACATATATATATCGACTCAGAGGTTAGGCGGTTTCCTTTTCCTGCAGTTAGCCTATTAGCTCAGCCTTATAGTTGGCGTAGCTGTATGACTCTTATGACATTAGATGCAGTTTAGCTATCATTATGCTTAGCATTCAGCTCTCACACATTATTGTTGTTGCTCTGCATCGCATACTGTTGTGATTCATATTCCATTATTGATATTCTGCTGTTAGGACACCAGCACCATTACCGATGATGCGTATGTACCATGTACACTTATTTGCCAGCGCACACACATCTTCATCGGTAATTGCCGTGTCACGTACGCTTAGAGAATATTATTGCTTGATTTAGCTTGTTAGCTAGTAGTGACATGACATTAGTATACTTGCCTTATATGCCAGCTTAACATTATAGTTATTACTTGTCACTTCATGCATACTGTTATTCATTATATGCCGCATTCATGGATTCTCATGCTTATATTCATGGTTTACATGCTATTGATGATTCAGATTTCCATGATATTTTCTGGATTTGGAGGAAAACCGCAAAACATATAAAAACTGCTTTCTCTCTTTTTAAATAAAAATGCGGTTTTCCCATGATGTATGAGTCGTCCACCATGAGTTTTGCTAATGGATTTCGAGACCCGATTCGAGGAGGCGGATGAACCGTTTCGGGTACATGGTAGGCCCGGTGCGGTATCCCGGGGCAAGAAGATCAAAGGAGATGGCGTTGAGCCTGTGCAGGGGAGCACGACCGACCGGTGATTTTACCCGACGCGTCGGATATCCGGAGGATACCGTCTTGGTCTTGAGATGGATGGTAAGGGCCGATCTGGACTGACGGCGCCCTAGATATTGTGATTGAGACATTGAGATTTTGAGATATTGAGGTACAGAGATTGTGATACAGAGATATCGAGATATCGAGATTTATTTTTTGTGCCGATGCTAGGCACTGTTTTATGCTGATTTCATTATGATACCTCATTTTAAAAATACAGAAATCTTATAAATTTATTAAAGCAGTTTTCTTCTATACGTGCATTCAGTTTCATGCATTCATACTTCATCCATTTGATACATTGCTACCTGATGCACTGACACGGGCACATGGGATTACACTTGGGTTGGATATTTACCCTAGCCATTGTTATAGGTTGCTGGTTATATATTTGAGGATTATATATTATGATCGTATGACCTAGGATTGCGTCGTACATGCGATTTTCTGTTCGTAGATCTTTTTCTACTCATGAGTTGGCAACTCACCCCGTTGTGCCCCAGTTTCTTGCAGGTTTTGCCGTACAGGTTTCATTACGGCTTTGCGGGCACTGCTTCTTTCGGGTGACTTGCTAGTTGGTGGGTTTTTTTTGTATCGTACCCATCATTATACAATGTATATTATATTTCAGTTGTATCTAGAAGTTCCATCAACCAAACATGTATTTATTTGAGATAGAGACCAGTGATGTTTATTCTTTCGACCTTAGAGTCACGTGTTATATTTCTCTGGGTTTCCTGCTGGTTGGAGTTTCCTTTTCTGTTGTGATCCTTGCCTTTAGGCGTTGTATATTGTTGCTTACAGGTTGATTTGATATGGTTCTTCCTACTCTCTACTACTTTTCTTGGTTTGGATTTCTGGGTTCGGCTTACTTAGGGTACGTACGCCTCGAGACGTTCGTAGTCTAAGTGCCGGTCATGTTCCGTATTTTCGGGACGTGACATAGTGCCTCCAAATCTTAAACGCAAAGACCACCACGACCATCTCAAGATCGTGAATGGGATAATTCTGCTCATGCTTGTTCCACCGCCGGGAAGCATAAGCGATAACTCTATCATTGTCACGACCCGAAAAGTATGGAACATGACCGGCACTTAAATTACGAAATGTCTCGAGGCGTATGTAATCTAAGTAAGCCAAAACCCAGAAATCAAAACCAAAGAAGAGTAGAGTGAAGGAAAAACCAATTGAAAACAAGTAGTTTTAATCAACATAGGCCGAAGTATGTATTTTTAAAATTTCAAGTATGTTCTGAATATTTCGGCAGAGTCTCCTTTGTGAATATTGGCCCAAAAGGGATACAACGTGATTAGTATACGAAATAAATAAAAAGGCATCCCCAAGCGGGAGTTAGCTCTTCGTCAAACGACGGTCACAACCACGCAAGCAATAATATACAACGCCGAAAGGCGAAGATCAAAACTCAAAGAAAACCCAAAATCAGCATGAAAACCATAATAATACAACACGCGACTCTAAGGTCGAAATAATAACAGGTCTGGTCTTCTATCTCTCTCAAATATACACTCTGGTTGATGGAGTTTCTAGATACAACAGAAATAATAAATAAACAATGGTGGTCCTGATGCAAAGAACCCACCTATCGAAGCAATCACCCGGAAGGAACAGTGTGCCAGCAAAGCGGCAACGAAACCTGTACGGAAAAACCTGCAAAGAGCCGTGGCACAACGGGGTAAGTTGCCAACTCGTGAGTAGAAAACTTCAACGAGTAGAAATCGCATGCATAACGCTATCTTAGAACATATCAGGTAATATCCTCAAATAAAAATCCTGGTCCAGCTACATATAAGTGCAATACCACGTGCTCGTGTCCGTGCCTCAGATAGCAACATATCAGATATATGTGATGTATAAATGCATTACGAATGGAAACAGAATATATCATGAGTGAGACAACTGTTTGCTTTAATCAACGAGATTTCTATATGTATATCAATCAAGTATCATCAATGAAAGCAACAGAGAAATCAGTGTCAGCATCGACACAAAACATAAGTCTGAGTATCTTAATATCAAATCTCAATGTCTCAAATCTCAGATCTCAAATATCAATATCTCAGGCATCCGTATCATCTGCGGGATCGGCCCGCGGGCTCCGGCAAAATGGATCAGCCTGTATCCATCTCATGACTCCGGCCGGTATCCTCCGAATAACCGACGAGTCTAAATAATATCACCGGTAGGTAATGCTCCCCTGCCAGGCTCATCGAATACAACTCAAGCTTCTTGCCCCGGGGTACCATACCGGGCCCACCATGTACCCGAGACGGTTCATCCAACTCTTCGAATCGGGTTTCCAAATCCAACAGCAATCATGAAAACTAATGGTGGACGACTCATACATCACGAGAAAACAACAATTTGCATTTTAAAATGATGGTACTAAGCTTTTATTAAATTCTTGCGGTTTTCTCCCAAATCCAGAAATCTCATGTAAATCCGAAATCATCAAAATCATGATACCAATAAATAGTGAATACCGGCATAAATCTGCATAACACTACATAACTAATGAATATATGGATGCATCTGATATCATACAATGAATGCAATAATTAAACTAGCCTATGGAAACTATAACATATTACAACTATCAGCTGGCAAGCTATGTCACTGAAATAGTATTTTCTAAAGTGTACGTGACATAGCAATTACCGATGAAGATGTGTGTGAGCCGGCAAGCGAGTACGTGGAGCATACGCGTCATCCGTAATGGTGCTGGTGTCCTAACAGTATGGTTTCATAATTACTACGTACCCAATAACATGCAATGAAGAGATAACAGCATAATAAGGAAAATGAATAGTAAATACAACAATAATGTGCGGAACATGAATAATAATGTGACAACAAGGAATCTACCTTACTATACATGTGTTATACCGTTTTTCTGTTTGAAATAGTACGAATCGTGGTGTTTGAAAATAAGGACTACGATGTTTTTAAGAAAAGATGCGTCTTTTAAAATATCCGTAGTATCCCTTGGTATGTCTTTAAAATTCTCACGATTCGTCAGTTTTGGAAATAGGTATGACACGGGTTCAGTCTGATATCTACTAGGTAAACTACAGGTCTAACTAACAACCAATCGAAAGGGGTATGGAAACCATCTAAATCTGAGTCGATATATATATACATGTAATATAGTCGGTAATCCCGCCTCAATAATATCACGTACGATACAACTTATCATATGACATTCTCGAAGCAAGAGTGCGGATCAATCGTCAATATATAGCTCATACGGTAAATCCGTCGTACGGCCTCCCAAATCTGGGTACAGGTCAAAAGTCACATCTATCACATTAATCATCTGGTATCCTCTTTATCAAATATCATGATCGGGGTATTGATCTACGTCTAGTACAATACTGATACCATCTACGTAAATGCATGCGTGTGAATGAAACACTAAGTCGAAAGACCCGCTAAATTTCATGTCGTATCTCAAATACGAACCCTGTCACATCACCGATCTCACGGCCTCAAGCCCAATCTCATCGACTCATCCCCAATCCCAAGTACTATCCTCATAATCCATGTATATATATATATATACCTAGCCCCATACCCATGTGTGTATATATATACATATCCCCATATACGCACATGTAAAAAGATGTATGCAAATGCGAGTGTGCGTGTAGGTGTGAACCTATTCTAGGGTTCGCGACTAAGAAGCTATGCTAGTTTACTTCTAATTACCCTAAACTAAACCATAAACACAAAATCATGTCTTGATAAGCATCCTCGTATCATAAAACACCTATATAAACATATATATCATAAACTATACTACGGACTGCGGGGGTGCTATACGCCATCCACTCGACTTTCCCCGTAGATATAATCTACTCACCTGGTCCTCGCTTGCCGAAATTGATGTCGCCACGTGCTTGCTTGTCATCTCGAAGTCCTCAAGGTCACCTACATGTCATAAAGTATCGTATCGCATTAAAATCCAATTCAAAATCGAAACGACATACGCAAACCAATTCGGCACGCGTATCACACATAAGTAAAAACCTATGGTATGCTATCTCAAATCAACCCAAAAACCCTCGACATCGGCGTACAAACGCAGAGTGATCGAGAAAAAATCAAGCGCACAAATTGTGGTTTCAAAACTCACTAATTATATTAGAAATAGGGTTAAATTCATCAAAACCATAAAATTAAACAAATCATTTTATTTCCCAAAAACCTAGTTAGCGGTTGTTAACCGTTTTAATACAAATCTTGATATTTTAGCAAAACTAGTGGTCATAATATTCACTAATTAGCTTAAATAGGCCACATAAACATTTACTATATTTTTAATCTTGCTAAATTTCCTTAAACCAAAACCTAGTTAGCACAAATACCCTTTTTGTTCAAAACTTGATGTTTTAACCAATAAAAATATTTTAACAAATTTTAGCGGCCATAATGCTCACTAATTAACTCAACTAAGTCACACAAATCATTTCTAAGTTCTTCTCTCTTCTAATTATATTAATTATAAAAACCAAGTTAGCAAAATTTATGAAATTGGAAAAATTTTGAAGCAACAATTAGTAAACTAACTACTAACTTACATTCTCCAAAACTTAATATGTTAAACTACCCATTACAACCAGAAACAAGTGATACAACACTCACTTGAATTCCAAAACTCCCTCTTGAAATCTTAAACTTGCAATCTAACCCATATTACGAACTAATTATGTCTTGATTTAAAGTATTAATACAATAATTTAACTATAGGATTTAGATTATACCTCAAATTTCAAGAGATCCAACATGAAAATCTTGCCCTCCAAATAGCTCTCTTGCTCCATGATTCATGTTAGCTAGGGCAAAGAAATAATGGGTAAGAGTTGGATTGAAGAAATATTGAATTTTTAGCTTGATTTTGAGGCAAAAAGATGAATTTTTTTTATGGAAAGAGATGGATTTAGGAGGAGGGGCTGCTGCAGTTTGGGGAGGGGGGCTCAGCCAGAAAAGGGGGAGGGGAGAGGTGAGTGGGATTTGGTGTTGTGAGGTCAAGAATTGACAAATCAACCAAGCCCATACCTATATATATATATTCTCTTTCTTTTCATTTCTTTCATTTCTTTTCTTTGTGAACAAAGTGTGCGAACATTGGGATTGGGGTAGCCCCATTTTCGGCCAGCAAGAGGGGGAGGGGGATGTGGTGTGTGTGTGTGTGAAGCAATGAACACCAAACACCAATTCAACATGTACCATACTTCCTTGTTTAATAAATTCCTTTAATTTCACCATTTAAGCCTTTTTCTTCCATATTTTCTAAAACCGTTTAACAACTTCATTTTATTTCAGAAACATGTTAAAATTTTGTTTAATGTGTTATGATGCACAAAATTTGTTTCAACTCATTCCAATTTGTAATTTTCCCTAATTAAATGTATTGGTGACGGCTTAAAATAATATTAAAATAATTAATTTCGGAAAAATTTTCAGAAATTTAGAAATTTTACCAGTGGCTCAGTAAACGCCAAATACTAGCAATTTCATAGCAAGAATATGTATATTTAATTTTTATATTAAAAGATATTTATATTTTGACTTTTTACGGAAAACCCTCTTATTTTACCGATTTTTCCGAAATTTTACCGAAACGATTTTCAAAACGTTACAATCATGCTGCATCAATACACAACCGAACCCCACTCGCGAAGCATCATAGTAAACGACAAAGCCACCCGATCCCGAATGCAAAGATAAAACAGGTGTAGTCGTCAACCGAGTCTTCAACTGCTGAAAACTCAGCTCGCATGCCTCAGTCCAATGAAAAGGAACTCCCTTCCTGGTCAGTTCGGTCAGCGGTGCAGCGATACTCGAGAAGTCCTTCATGAAACGGCAGTAATTATCGGCTAAGCCCAGAAAGCTACGGACCTCTGTCACCGATACAGGTCTGGGCCAAGGCTGTACGGCCTCAATCTTTCTTGGGTCCACACAAATACCGTCTCCCATAACCACATGACCTAAGAAGTCAACACTATCAAGCCAGAAGGCACACTTCGAGGATTTAACAAACAGCTAGTGCTCTTTCAATGTTTTCAAAGCAATCCTCAAGTGCTGCTCATGCTCCTCATGACTTTTGGATTAAACCAGAATATCATCAATAAAAACAATAATAAACTGGTCGAGGAACGGCCTAAAAATCCGGTTCATCAAATCCGTGAACGCCGCTGGGGCATTGGTGAGTTCGAACGACATCACCAAAAACTCATAATGCCCGTAGCGCGTACGAAAAGCAGTCTTCGGAATGTCATCATTGCGAACCCGCAACTGACGATAACCTGATCTCAAATCAAACTTAGAAAAATGTCCCGCACCCTAGAGCTGATCAAACAAATCGTCAATGCGAGGTAAAGGATACCCATTCCACACCGTAACTCGGTTCAATTGACGAAAATCAATACACAACCTCAAACTGCCGTCCTTCTTCTTGACGAACAGAACAGGAGCTCCCCAAGATGAAACACTCTGACGTACAAGTCCCCCATCAAGCAACTCTTACAGTTGATCCTTAAGCTCCCTAAGCCCCGCCGGGGCCATCCGGAATGGCGGTAGAAATAGGTCCCGTGCCGGGGATCAGATCAAAGCAAAACAAAATCTCATGCTCTAGCGGCAATCCAGGTAACTCATCGGGAAAAACGTCGGGAAACTCTCGCACGATAGGAATCCGGTTCAACGAATCTACTGTGGCTCCGGTATCACGAATGAAACCTAAGAATCCCCGACATCCTCTCCTCAAAAGCCGACTAGCGCAAAGGGCTGGAATCAAACTGTGAGGGGCAGCACCACGTTCCCCCTGCACAACAAGAACTGACTGTCACGTCCCGAAAGTACGGAATATGACCGGCACTTAAACTACGAACGTCTCGAGGCGTACGTAATCTAAGTAAGCCGAAAACCCAGAAATCCAAACCAAGAAAAGTAGTAGAGTGAAGGAAAACCAATTTAAATCAAGTAGTTTTAATAGCATAAGCCGAATTATGCCTTTTTAAAAACATCAAATATTTCCTGAAAATTTCGGCAGAATCTCCTTTGTAAAACTGGCCCCCAAATGGGATACAAAATGAATAGTATACGAAATCAATAAAAAGGCATCCCCAAGCGGGAGCTAGCTCTTCGTCAATCGACGGCCACAACCAAACAAGCAATATAATATACAACGCCAACGGCGAGGATCAAAACTCAAAAGGAAACTCAAAACAACAAGAAATCCACAGAAATATAACGCGCGACTCTAAGGTCGAAAGAATAACATCACTGGTCTCTATCTCAAAAATAAATACATGTTTGGTTGATGGAACTTCTAGATACAACAGAATAATGATATACAAGATATATAATGGGGGTACGATACAAAGAAACCCACCTACTAGCAAGTCACCCGGAAAATGGGAAGCGATGCCAGCAAAGCCGTAATGAAACCTGTATGGCAAAACCTGCAAGAAACTGGGACACAACGGGGGTGAGTTGCCAACTCGTGAATAGAAAAACATCTACGGAAAGAAATCGCATAAATAACGCAACCTAGGTCAATGATCATAATATATCCTCAAATATATATATAACATGCAGCCTATAACAATGGCTAGGGTAATACCTAACCGAGTGTAATCTCATGGGCCTGTGTCAGTGCCTCAGGTAGCAATATATCATATGGATGATGTATGAATGCATGAAACAGAATGCATGTACTGAAGAAAACTGCTTTCATTAATTAGTAAGATTTCTGTATTTTTAAAATGAGGTATCATAATGAAATCAGCATAAAACAGTGCCTAGCATCGGCACAAAACGTAATCCCAATATCTCGATATCTCTGTATCACAGTCTCTGTACCTCAATATCTCGAAATCTCAATGTCTCAATCACAATATCTAGGGCGCCGTCAGTCCAGACCGGCCCCTACCATCCATCTCAAGACCACGACGGTATCCTCCGGATATCCGACGCGTCGGGTAATATCACCGGTCGGTAGTGCTCCCCTGCCAGTCTCAACGTCAACAACACGATCCTCTTGCCCCGGGGTACCGCACCGGGCCCACCATGTACCCGAAACGGTTCCTCCACTCCTCGAATCGGGTCTCGAAATCCATCAGCAAACTCATGGTGGACGACTCATACATCATGGGAAAACCGCACTTTTTATTTAAAAGAGAGGGAAGAAGCTTATACAAGTTTTGCGGTTTTCCCCCAAATCCAGAAAATCTCATAGAAATCCGAATCCAAATCTTCAATAGCATATAAACCCATGAATATAGGCATAAGAATCCATGAATACGGCATAACAATGAATAACAGTATGCATGAAATGACAAGTAATAACTACAATATCTAAGCTGGCATATAAGGTAAGTACACTAATATTATGTCAAACTACTAGCTATCAAGCTAAGTTAAGCAATAATATTTTCTAAGGTGTACGTGACATGGCAATTACCGATGAAGATGTGTGTGAGCCGGCAAGTAAGTGTATGTGGTACATACGTATCATCGGTAATGGTGCTGGTGTCCTAACAACATAATGTCAACAATACAATATGAAATAACAATGTAAGTATGCGATGCAGAGCGAGCAACCAAAATGAGCGGGAGCTAAATATTAAACAATGGTGCCATTTGAAATAACACGAGTCATGGGGTTTTGAAAATAGGGCTACGGTACTTTTAAGAAAGGATACGTCTTTTGAAATATCCGTAGATCCCTTGACCTGTCTTTTGAAATACCCACGATCCGCTAGTTTTGAAATAGGTAGGAGTCTAATCTAATCTAACAACTACACTAAACTATACGGCTGAACTAACAACCTGAACTACAGGTAAGGAAACCGCCTATCATCTGAGTCGATACATATACATACCTGTATATGTATAGTCGGTGATCCCGCCTCAATAATATCATATCCGATACCATATCTATAATCAGACATCCCAAGTCAAGAGTGCAGATCAATCCTTAATATATAGCTCGTACGTAAATCCGTCGTACGGCATCTTAAATCTGGGTACGGGTCAATATCACATTCATCATACTATTCATCTGGTATCCTCTTTATCAAATATCATGATCGGGGTACTGATCTACGTCTAGTACAATACTGATACCGCCTAAGTATGCATGCACGTGTGTGAAACACTGCGTCAAGGACCCGCTACAACGTCATGTCGTATCTCAAATACGAACCCTGCTATATCACCGATCTCACGGCCTCAAATCAAATCTCATCGACTCATCATAAATCCCAAGTACTATCCTCATTATCCATGCATGCGTATATGAATGTACATATGCATAGTCCCATACCCACGCATATATACATATATACACATCCCAATCTACGCACAAGAAGGTAAAGTATGCAAGTCTGTGTGTGCGTATGTGGGTATAACAACTACTCTAGGGTTTCGCAACTAACCCAAAGGTAAAGCATGAACACATAAATATAACATGAATAAACATTCTCGTATCATAAAACACATATATAAACATATATATATGAGCTACACTACGGACTGCGGGGGTGCTATACGCCATCCACCCGACTTCTCCCCGTAGATATAAATCTACTCACCTGGTCCTCGCTAGCCGGTGCCGACGTCGCCACGCGCTTGCTTGTCGTCTCGAAGTCCACATGGGGTACCTACATATCATAACGCACCGTGTCGTATTAAAATCCGACTCATGACTCAAAAACGACACGTGAATCCCACATAGGTCAAAACCTATGGTTGCTTTCACAAATCAACCTAAAAACCCTCGATGTAGGCGTACAAACGCCAAACCATCGAGAAAAACTCAAACGTATCAATCGTTGTTTCACAACACCTTAATTATATATATAAAATAGGGTTAAAATCACCAAAACTTCAAATTCGCTTTAAAGCTATTTTTCCGAAAACCTAATAAGCAAAATTAACCGCTTTAATACAACCTCTTGATGTTTAAACGAATCTAGCGGCCACAATATTCACTAAATATTATAACAAAGTCATATAAACCATTCCTATAATTTATTCTCATCAATTTCCATAAATTCCAAAATTCTAGTTTACAATATACCCAAATTTTAACAATTTTATAGCAAAAAAATGCACAAATCACAATATAGCTTGGATTTTCATGAACTAAAGTATTAAACTACACTTAATAATGTTAAAGAAGTCATAAAAAACATATTTAGATTTTTCTCTTAATTATATTCATAGTTCTCAAAACCTAGTTAGCAAATTAGCGTAATTGTCACAATTTAAATCAACAAAAATGCAGCCTAGCAACTTAATTTGATTTAGCAACCATTAATATGTCAAAACATCACACAAGCATAATCTCAAAACATAAAACCCTAACATGATTCAAATTCTTCTCTTGAATTTTCATCACACAAACCACAACAACCAATTTAGCACTTATAAACAAAATCATATAAGCAACTAATCAACAAACAACCATGGGGTACAAAATTTATACCTCACAAATTCATGATCAAACATGAAATCTAGACCTCCAAAATGAAATCCTTGCACCAAGATCCATGCATCTAAGTCTACACTAAAATGGGTAAGAACTAGATTTAGATTTTGGGATTTTTTGATGGGTATTTGATGAATTTTTGGAAGCAAAAAGATGGGAAATGTGGGAAAAGAGGGGCTGTTTTGCAGCAGGAATTTCGGCCATGATGGGGGAGTGTGGGAGGAGAGAGAGTGAGGTAGAGAAAGTGGGGAGAAAAAGGCAAAGTTCACCCCCCCCCCCTTTTGACTTTCTTTCATTTTCTTTTCTTTTCTTTTCCTTTCTTCTTAACTTTGAAATTCAAGTGGGGAAAATTGATGGGGCTGCTGAACTCAGCCAAGGGAGGAAATAAATAGGGATGTGTGAGTGTGGGTATGGGTGTGGGGTTATGAAAAATGATAAATACAATACCCCAAACATCCATTTACACTAAAAAAACCCTTTTTTCTTCAATAATTTCTAAACCGTTTTGGCAAACGATTTCATTTCAAAATCCACATGATAAAATTTTGTTTAATGTTTTATGATGCGCAAAATTTGTTTCAACTCATTCCAATTTGTAATTTTCCATAATTAAATATATTAGTGACGGCTTAAAATAATATTAAAATAATTAATTTCGGAAAAATTTTCAGAAAATTTGAAATTTCACCACTGGCTCAATAAACACCAAATACTAGCAATTTCATAGCTAGAATATGTATATTTAATTTTATAATAAAGATATTTGTATTTTGACTTTTTACCGAAAACCCCCTTATTTTACCGATTTTTTCGAAATTTCACCGAAACGATTTTCAAAACGTTACAATCTTCCCCCCTTAAAGAAATTCGGTCCCCGAATTTAAATTAAAACTCCCCCCAATTACTAAAATATTTCATCCAAAACCATCAAATCGCCGGGGCTCCGAATTCATAAATACATAAAACGCATCATAGCGCAATGCATGTGCATGAGTAATGAGCAGATAACTCGAAATCAAAACTCCGTAAAGCATCCCGCAATCATCGGAGTAAAGGTGAAGACACAAATGCCAAATCCAAAGCAAGACCGATATGCTATAAATCGGAACTATACATGTAAACATCAGGAAGAAATGCATGCCAAATCTTTTAAGTTGCCGTGCAATGCACATAACACTGCACAGTGGCGGACGTCTATCATAAGAAAATAACTATATACATATATACCTTTGTTTGAAATGTACGTTCCACCGTTTTGGGAAACAATTTAGAAGGGTTTTCCTTGTTTTAAATGCTTCGCGTCATATCAGACACGTAGGTAAATACTGAGACTATTGCTCGCTTTTTGGAATTTCCTTCAATAGCTATCAATGCATGCAAAATACATTCAGGTACTGTCCTCTGACTAGTCCTTCTTAGTACGAAAACACCTCGCAATTCTCATAAAAAAAACGTACTGCTCTATAAGAAATCCATCCCAAAATACGCGTATGAATACTACGTGCGTCTGGTGCGCACAACCATCAAAATCCATATACGTGCAATACAAGTGCACAGAAACAAGATCTAAGTGCATCGGGTGTGCACAAAGCATCTGTCGTAGGCAACATGTGTGCCTGACAGCAAAATCAGGTGCATCTGACATGCACGAAAAAATCTCGATTTAGTGCATCTCGTGTGCACCAAAATCGCATCTCAAGACATGCGCTCAACATGCGCGAAAACCCAAAACCAGGGGCATCCATCATACACGAAATCATGAAATCCAATATCAAGCGCCGAACATGCGCAAAATCAAATCAGGTGCACAAGGTGCACAAAACAAATATCGAGTATCACAATCGAAATCGAAGTCCAGTGCATCTAAGTGCACAAAAGGCGTATCACTGCACTGCAAGCATATATAAACTGTACAGAATGCAGGAACCAAATCGTGTGCGTGCATACGCACAAAATCAACTCAAATGTCTAAAACCGTAAAATCACAAACATGTGAAACCAAAGCACGAAAACGATATAAAGTGCAACACTGTGCAAAGATCGTAAATCCTCAATCATCAAAATCAAATCATGCGAATAAATCACCAAAAACATCGAAATCAATAATGGCGGAATAGTATCGCTCAAGTGCATCCTCTAAGAATCTCGGGCCAACTGTCGCGGTCACTAGTGGGACGTCTCGTCGATGATCATGAACTCTGGCCTGCTGGTGTGCGTAACAATGACCACTCCTGGGTCAAGGTCTTCACTGTGAATTACCAATCTCTCGGTCCATCGGCTCATCGGCCCTGTCAGGTGTGCTAACGGGGATGATCCCGTTCTGGCACTTCTCTGGTCATCTCTCGGTCAATCATCACGACCACTCGTAAGACAGCATATCACTGGCGTCGGCCTCTGGCTCTCTAAATGTGTTAGTGTTTATGCCCTAGGGGCCATTATTGTATCATACTAGTTTGTATATTACTTAATGGAAGCTTGGGATATTCACATGTATATAACAGTCTTGCTAAACATGGTAGTATGCTACTTGGTTTTTCTATCTTAATATGTGAGTATACGTATTGATAGAGCTCTTAGGATCTTGCTTGACTACCGGCGTTGTGATGGCAGTCACACTAGTAGGGGCTGGGTAGTCTACAAGCACATCCTTATTCAGGTCCCTAGTCGTAGGATTATCGAGACAGGGCATCGATACTCTGGAGTAGACTAGTGTGTACGCTTCTCATCCCAGTTGGGGAGATGGTCTGTCCCACAGCCGTCAGTACGTCGTACTGGAGATAGTATGCAGGTGCTCGTTAGGTTACGGGTACACCGGACAGGACTCACAGGGAACTGTTGGATGGTTTTATACCAGTCGTCAGTGAACAGTTCCCAGGTGACATGAGTACAGCATAGTCCGCAGACTTGACACTGCTACTTCGCCTCGAGTGTGTCCCACTGTTCTTAGATTGCTACCCTACCACGGCTCAAAGGAGTCGTGCAAACAGGTAGCAGTTGGGTGCAGTCCCGAGCACTTGGAGGCAGTGGCGGTTAGACAGGATTCGTCTCTCCCGGTATTGGGGGTTGATATCGCGCTGTGTCAGAGAGCCATTACGCAAAGTCCTTAGCCAGGGCAAGCGAGATTTGCTGGTAGGTTCCAGTAGTTTCTCAGGGTGTAATGGGCTTCCTTCCGACACGACTTATACCGCTATTAGGGGACTGACGCTTGCCGCCCCCCTAGGCCCGATATGCGATAGTCTTAGACGAACGGACCGGACTGTACGAAGATTGTCACATCAGACTCAGTATGAGTTCGGATGGGTTTCCTCATCGGCCTTCTTATCGACATCTACCTGGGGACCGTTACGTACAGTTAGTGCCGCTTGCGGTCTGTGGTTAAACCCACTGCTAGCGTAGTAGTCGAGTCTCTAGAGTCCCACACAGAGAGTTTCCCTACTCCAGGCGAAACGATATAGAGGTCGTATGGTTTTACGACAAGGGTTCGGACGCATACGTGTGTTTACACACGTACGACTTTCGGACAGTTTTTACCAGTCGGCTTTGGTTTAAGCCAGTTACTGGTATCCGGTTATTTGATTTATACAGTCTAAAGTTTTTCCGTATTTTTGCGGAAAGGAGGGGCGTTCTCGTAATTGCACGAGAAGCTTCTAGAAGATGATGACTAAGGAGGTTTAGGTGGCATATACAATGAATGTGATTAGTGAGTCATATGGATGATTCATCCATGTCATTAATGCATCATAAATGCTTAATGACTCATGGAGATGAATCATCACTAGATATTATCAAGCATGGTTGTTAAATTGTTTTATTTTCTTTTCTTGATAAAAAGAAATGCTTGATATATATTATCATAACTCATTATTCTCACTTCATTATTATGTTCATCTTCTCTCTCCTCAAGCTCTCGCTCTTCAAACCCTAATCCTCCCCTCTCATGTGTTGAGTACAAGGATTAGTTAGACTAATTAAACCATAACCCTCACTCTATATCACCTAGCTTCTTTGATTAGCACTTAAAGAAAGTTTGTTGCCTCAAGTTTAGAGGCTAAGCTTGGAGTAAAGCTCTCGGGTGGATCGTCTACTACTTCGAGAAGGCCGAGGAGGAGGTGGAGTTCGTAAAGACGAAGGACACGATTCGTTAGGTATAATCCCTAAACATAGTAGTATAGAACTTCTATGTTTCTTGTTAGTTATCGTTTAGCTTCGATTCATGCGGTTAGTCGATGTTTAGCATATAAACAAGATCGTTTTTCATATTTCCGTCTCCCCGCAAGTCGTGGGGTGTTGTACATCGACATACAGTGGTATCAGAGCCTCGCTAAACAATAAATAACTTACTTGCAAATTTGTATGAATTTCGAACGGAAAAAACGAAACCGGAAAAGCCCGAAATCACAAGTTTCTGTCGATTTTTAAATGAAGTCCAAAAAATTTTCAGTGATGTTCAGAAAGCTTGAAAAGACAGTAGAAGAACACCCAAGAAAATTGGGCCCTTGAATCGCCTAAAGCGCCGCGGAACCGCGGCGGATCCCACCGATCCGCCGCGATTCCGCCGCCGAGTTGGCGATTCAGGAACCCAATTTTCTTGTGTTGCTTCTCTGTGATATTTGGTATTTTCTGGAAGTTTTTATTTTTGCTCAGGTTTCAGATTTACAGAGAAGTATTGGAGCAAAATTAAAAGTGTTTAATCGATCGAAATTATACAATATTTGCTTGTTGGATTATATCTGTGTTTGTATAATGTGTTCGTAAACCTCCCCTAACTGCTAGTATGTCGGTTGGCAGGGGGTTGCACATTTCTGTAATGGTTTTTACTGTTTGTGGATATGAACTGTGTTGGACTGTTGTGATATATAGCCGGGGTTATGTGATGGGTTATTATTTAATTCATTTGATATAAATGTAATTTGTTGTAATATTATTTTGCGGGGCACATCCAGGTTGCGGTTGTACCCACCGTTGTATTATTTCATTTTACTGTTTTTGCTCCTAGGACAGACCCAAGGTGGGGTGCACAAACTGCCGGGAGGGTAGTTTGCCGTACCCGTTGGGGTCTTGGGTGGGGTAATGGCTATTCATCACAAATGTGTAATCCGTCTTTTGTTGCAGGCTCAAAACAAACACGGATTGCTTGCAAATCCAATAAAGTTCATCTGTGATCTGGAATGCCTATTATTGCGTCTGACGAATGTACAATATCTATATATGATAGCTATTTAGACGTCACTTATGTTTTACACCCGCGCTAGCCCAGCCCCCGCTCTGTCGTTAGTTAAGTAACCTAACGGGTGATGACGGGACCCCGTGGCGAATGCAGATGGCATAAGAGGACGTTGTATTTTCGTTGTTTTCTGCAATGATAGGTTAATGATGGGACGCATTATTTATAATGCAAAGAAAATAAACCAAAAAGTTTAATCGTTGGAACAATTTAAAAGAAACCACTCAGTTAATTTTAAAACAGATATTTTTAAATGCGGAGCTTTAACCACTCCTTTTAAAAGCTATCAGGTTCTTTCGGTTATATCAAGTTCACTACGTTCATGGTTTCGCCAAAACCATTCGTAGCCCTCCGTCATTTCATCTGGGTATTCAGTAGTATTCAAGCTATGTATTTTGACCTAACGCCAAGACATAGTGTTTGGTAGCTACTGGGTATTCATTTGTTGCATAGATAGATGAGTTAGTTTGGGACAGTCGTATTATCATTTTGGCCGAACGTCAAGGATATATACGGATGGGTTCAAATTGACAAGACAATGATGGGTAGAACTTGACATGTGACTTATGACATTTTGACCTAACGCCAAGGTCATAAGAGCATGGGGCAGAAAAATAAATATCGGGAATTTCTAAAGAAACTGAAATTTGCAATGAGTTGCATACCATTTGGAGTTTGATGAATGTTGGTAGGATTCCTTCAACATTATCATACAATGATATTTGGATCCCGATCCTACTGTGAGTATATGCTACTTATCAAGATATTCGTCACTTAACGATTAATGCTATAAACCAAGTAGGTGTCAAGAAAAGTGTCAGCGGGGTTACGCCCCCAGAGAAAAGAGGTTATTTAATTAAGGAACTTCGCGAAAGCGCTGGAAAACCTCCCTCGAAGTATCGACATTAGCCTGGCTGAACGATTAAGCAAGAATTGTACGGTGAGAATAGTCCTGGCTATTTCTTCTTTTATGGTTTGAGGAAGGATTCGAGAAACAGTGGGAGTCATCCAGTTTAAATAAACTAAAAACCACTCTAAACTTGCAAGAGCATTATGCTAAAGAGTTTTCTTCTCTCTCTCCTAATTGCAGCGACCGTGAAAATGACTGGACTTAAGTTACTTTTAGAGAAAAATATACTGACAGGGTCAAACTATAAAGATTGGCTGCGGAATGTCAAAATAGCTTTGACCTATGACAAATTGGGGTACGTCCTCACCACTACGGCACCTGCTGTCCCTGGTCCCAAATCCAGCAATGCGGATAAGGAAATCCGCAAAACCTGGGATTTAGATTGCGCGAAAGCCAAGTGCATCGTGCTTGCCTCAATGAACAATGAACATCAGAGGAGGCACGAGGATATGGACCTTGATGGCATATTTCTCCATACAAAGGAACTTTATGGAGAGCAATCTCGTATAGCAAGATACGAGACCTCTAAGAACTTGTTTCGAGCGAGGTTGGCTGTCGGGTCATCGGTAGGAGAACATGTCCTAAAGATGATCGGCTATATTGAAGAGCTCGCAGACCTTGGGACGACTTTGGATAATGAGCTCTATACAGACCTTATTCTCCAGTCCCTTCCTCACACCTACGCCCAGTTTATCCTGAACTTCAACATTCAAAGAAAAGAAGTTGAACTTCCGGAACTCCTGAACATGTTAAGGAGTGTAGAGGGCACCTTGCAGAAGACAAGGGAAACACCCGCTATGTTTGTTAGCGGTACATCTTCTTCCGGGTCCAAGGCAAAGGCCAAAGGAAGGAAGAAGAAGGCCGCCACCAAACCTAGAGGAGGTGTTAGTAAGGTGGGAGGGAAGGGAAAGAAAAAGTTTGCAGTACCGGTAGTTGGCCAGGATGAGTGCTTCCATTGTCACAGGAAAGGGCACTGGAAGAAGGATTGCAAGGCGTGGAACGCCAAGAACCAGGAACCGAAGCAAGCTGTGGCTTCGACTTCAGGTGTGTTTGTAATTGAGAATTGTCTGTCGATCAACTCTATTTCCTGGGTATTGGATACCGGATCAGGATCTCATATTTGCAATTCATTGCAGGCACTGAGAAACCGTAGAGTGCTGAAGGAAGGTAATATGACCCTAAAGGTTGCTAACGGAGCTAGCGTGGGAGCTGCGTCCGTCGGGGATTATCACCTAGGATTGACGAGTGGACACATTTTGGTTTTACATAACTGTTTTTTTGTACCAAGCTTAACGTGTAATATCATATCAGTTTCCTTGTTATCAAATAAAGGTTATGATTTCACGTTTGTAAGAGATGTTGTTAACATCCACCTTAATCATGGTTTGATTGGGTCCGGTACACTAAATAACGGTCTATATGTTTTAAACCAACTCCAAATTTTCAATGTCCAGAACACACTTAAAAGAAAGTCTCCAGATTTAAATCAAGCTTTCTTATGGCATTGTAGACTGGGTCACATCAATGAGAGAAGGTTGACTAAGTTGCATAGAGAAGGATATTTAGACTCGTTCGAATATCAAACTTATGACACTTGTCAATCTTGTCTCAAAGGAAAGATGACAAAGACTCCATTTACTGGACATGGAGTAAGAGCGAGCGAGCTCTTAGGACTCATACACAGCGATGTATGCGGTCCAATGTCTACACATGCAAGAGGTGGTTTTTCCTATTTCATTGCTTTCACGGATGATTACTCACGATACGGATTCATTTATCTGATAAAACATAAATCCGAGGCTTTTGAGAAATTCCAAGAGTATAAGAATGAAGTAGAAAACCAAACCGGCAAAAGTATCAAGACACTTAGATCTGATCGAGGTGGTGAATACTTGAGTGCCGAGTTCCTAGGTTACCTAAAAGAGAAAGGAATTCTCTCTCAGCTTACTCCTCCATACACTCCACAGCATAACGGTGTATCGGAGAGACGGAATCGAACCCTATTGGATATGGTACGATCCATGATGAGTAATGCTGAGTTACCGCGATCTTTCTGGGGTTATGCGCTAGAATCAGCGGCATATCTTTTGAACATGGTTCCTACCAAGACTGTGCCTACCACTCCATATCAGATGTGGAGCGGGAAGAAACCCCATCTACAGTATATAAAGATTTGGGGATGTCCAGCTTTTGTTAAAAAGCAGCATGTGGACAAGCTCGAGGCACGATCAGTAAAGTGTAAGTTTGTGGGATATCCAAAGAATTCCAGGGGATATCTATTCTATTACGCAGAGGAACAAAAGGTATTTGTTTCTCGTAATGCCCATTTTCTAGAACATCAGTTTTTAGAAAAGGAATCAAGTGGGAGCGAAATAGAACTGAAAGAAATTCCAGAACCACAAACTAATACTGAAAGTTTGGTAGAACCGGTAGTTCAAGAAGAACAGGACATTCCCGCACCCATCCGCAGGAGTAGTAGGCTGTCTCATCCGCCTGAGAGATACTACGGTTTTCTCATAGATTGGGATAGAGAGGATTGCATCATAGATGATGATGAACCTACTGACTTCCAGCAGGCCATCCAGAGCGGCGACTCGGTACGATAGCTAGATGCAATGCGGACCGAAATGGAATCCATGTACACCAACAAAGTATGGACTTTGGACTTTGCTCCAGATGGGGTAAAACCCATAGGATGCAAATGGATCTTCAAGAAAAAGATTGGTGTAGATGGACAGGTGGAAACCCATAAGGCTAGACTTGTTGCAAAGGGTTTTCGTCAAAGACCTGGTTTGGACTATGACGAAACTTTTTCTCTAGTGGCTATGCTCAAATCCATTTGGGTCCTTCTTGCTATTGTTGCCTTCCATGATTATGAAATCTGGCAGATGGACGTAAAGACGGCTTTTCTGAATGGAAATTTAGAAGAGTGCGTCTATATGGATCAGCCAGAGGGTTTCAATCAGAGTGGGAGCAGCGGGAAAGTATGCAAGCTGCTTAAGTCCATTTATGGACTAAAGCAGGCATCGCGGAGTTGGAACATCTGTTTTGATGAAACAGTCAAAGAATATGACTTTATCAAAAATCCAGATGAACCGTGCATATATAGTAAAGTTGTAGCCAGAAGTGTCGTATTCCTCGTCTTGTACGTGGATGACATTCTATTGATAGGAAATGACATTCCTATGCTACAATCTGTCAAAGGATTCTTGTCACACAGGTTCTCCATGAAAGACCTGGGTGATGCCTCTTACATTCTGGGGATCCGGATCTATCGTGATAGATCCAAGAGGATGTTGGGACTTTCGCAGTCCAGGTATATCGACACTGTACTGAAAAGATTCAGTATGGAAGATTCTAAGCGCGGTAATCTACCAGCTTGTCACGGAATCACCCTCTCCAAAGAGATGTCTCCCAAGAATGATTTAGAAAGGGAACGCATGTCTATTATACCGTACGCTTCTGCGGTAGGCTCTATAATGTATGCGATGTTGTGCACCAGACCAGATGTAGCTTACACACTGAGCGTGGTAAGCCAGTATCAGTCAGACCCAGAGGAGAAACACTGGATAGCAGTAAAGAACATTCTCAAGTACCTGAGAAGGACTAAGGAGATGTTCTTGGTTTACGGCGGAAAAGACCTCAGGTTGGAGGCCTTTGCTGATTCCGGCTTCCAGAGTGATAAGGACGATTCCAAGTCCATGTCGGGTTATGTCTTTACCCTCAATGGAGGGGCGGTGTGCTAGAAGAGCTCCAAGCAGGACACCGTTGCTGACTCGACGATGGAAGCGGAGTATATAGCTGCTTGCGATGCCGCAAAAGAAGCAGTCTGGATGAAGAAGTTCCTAACAGAACTTCAGGTGGTTCCTACCATAGTTGATCCATTACCTCTGTATTGCGAAAACAACGGAGCTATAGCTTAAGCAAAGGAACCAAGGTCCCATCAAAAGTCCAGACACATCTTAAGGCGGTATCACCTGATCAGGGAAATCATTGATCGTCGGGAGATCGAGGTTCGGAGAGTTGCTTCTGAAGAGAACATTGCAGATCCATTCACGAAGGCCCTACCTCAGATTCAGTTCGAGAGGCTACTCGAGATCATCGGTCTTCGATATGCCAGTACATGGCCCTAGTGCAAGTGGGAGATTGTTAGTGTATATGCCCTAGGGGCCATTATTGTATCATACTAGTTTGTATATTACTTAATGGACGCTTGGGATATTCACATGTATATAACAGTCTTGCTAAACATGGTAGTATGCTATTTGGTTTTTCTATCTTAATATGTGAGTATACGTATTGATAGAGCTCTTAGGATCTTGCTTGACTACCGGCGTTGTGATGGCAGTCACACTAGTGGGGGCTGGGTAGTCTACAAGCACATCCTTATTCAGGTCCCTAGTCGTAGGATTATCGAGACAGGGCATCGATACTCCGGAGTAGACTAGTGTGTACGCTTCTCATCCCAGTTGGGGAGATGGTCTGTCCCACAGCCGTCAGTACGTCGTACTGGAGATAGTATGCAGGTGCTCGTTAGGTTACGGGTACACCGGACAGGACTCACAGGGAACTGTTGGATGGTTTTATACCAGTCGTCAGTGAACAGTTCCCAGGTGACATGAGTACAGCATAGTCCACAGACTTGACACTGCTACTTCGCCTCGAGTGTGTCCCACTGTTGTTAGATTGCTACCCTACCACGGCTCAAAGGAGTCGTGCAAACAGGTAGCAGTTGGGTGCAGTCCCGAGCACTTGGAGGCAGTGGCGGTTAGACAGGATTCGTCTCTCCCGGTATTGGGGGTTGATATCGCGCTGTGTCAGAGAGCCATTACGCAAAGTCCCTGGCCAGGGCAAGCGAGATTTGCTGGTAGGTTCCAGTAGTTTCTTAGGGTGTAATGGGCTTCCCTCCGACACGACTTATACCGCTATTAGGGGACTGACGCTTGCCGCCCCCTAGGCCCGATATGCGATAGTCTTAGACGAACGGACCGGACTGTACGGAGATTGTCACATCAGACTCAGTAGGAGTCCGGATGGGTTTCCTCATCGGCCTTCTTATCGACATCTACCTGGGGACCGTTCGTACAGCTAGTGCCGCTTGCGGTCTGTGGTTAAACCCATTGCCAGCGTAGTAGTCGAGTCTCTAGAGTCCCACACAGAGAGTTTGCCTACTCCAGGCGAAACGATATAGAGGTCGTATGGTTTTACGACAAGGGTTCGGACGCATACGTGTGTTTACACACGTACGACTTTCGGACAGTTTTTACCAGTCGGCTTTGGTTTAAGCCAGTTACTGGTATCCGGTTATTGGATTTATACAGTCTAAAGTTTTTCCGTATTTTTGCGGAAAGGAGGGGCGTTCTCGTAATTGCTCGAGAAGCTTCTAGAAGATGGTGACTAAGGAGGTTTAGGTGGCATATACAATGAATGTGATTAGTGAGTCATATGGATGATTCATCCATGTCATTAATGCATCATAAATGCTTAATGACTCATGGAGATGAATCATCACTGGATATTATCAAGCATGGATGTTAAATTGTTTTATTTTCTTTTCTTGATAAAAAGAAATGCTTGATATATATTATCATAACTCATTATTCTCACTTCATTATTATGTTCATCTTCTCTCTCCTCAAGCTCTCCCTCTTCAAACCCTAATCCTTCCCTCTCATGTGTTGAGTACAAGGATTAGTTAGACTAATTAAACCATAACCCTCACTCTATATCACCTAGCTTCTTTGATTAGCACTTAAAGAAAGTTAGTTGCCTCAAGTTTAGAGGCTAAGCTTGGAGTAAAGCTCTCGGGTGGATCGTCTACTACTTCGAGAAGGCCGAGGAAGAGATGGAGTTCGTAAAGACGAAGGACACGATTCGTTAGGTATAATCCCTAAACATAGTAGTATAGAACTTCTATGTTTCTTGTTAGTTATCGTTTAGCTTCGATTCATGCGGTTAGTCGATGTTTAGCATATAAACAAGATCGTTTTTCATATTTCCGCCTCCCCGCAAGTCGTGGGGTGTTGTACATCGACTTACAGAATGTACATGACACATCTGATCCTGGGTGCATGTATCATTGCAGCAGTGTCCTGGAAGGAATCCATCTCACGGTCTCTTCCATGTCTCGTCTCTTCCAACTGTCCGGAAGTCATCGTCATTTCCTATATCTGCATCTTGCTATGGAACGACTGCATACTCATCGCGGCTCCTTCTGGAAGGTAAATCCAAGTACCATGCCTCGGCATGCGCATCGCATCTCTGATGTCGGCGGAGTAGAACGTCATCTCATCTAGATCTGGTACGAACCTCTTACTTCACTTTTCTCTAATGTCATCTGCTTTGGACTCGTCTCGTCGCGGCTGCATGGACTGAGCTCCAACGGCTATCCTCGTATCGGGAGTCTCCCAAGAAATGCATCTCATCACCTAGCATCCGAATTAAGCCGAGCCATCCGATCGAGTCGTCAAAACCTCATAATCCCCCAAGAGCTCAACATCTTAGGCACAGTTTAATAGTATCGAGTACATACCACAGCATCGGTGGTCCATCCGTAGAAGGGCAAACCCAAGCCTCACTAATGGCGCCGTAGAACTGCCGCAAACCCGAAGGTTCAAAGGCTTTCACACGGTCATTAAGTCGAGTTAGGGTTTCATTCTTCTAGAGGGTCCATAGAATTGCTTACATGCCCTTCCGAATACTTTAAACTTGGAATAATAGGTTTCTGACATTCGATCGTCTCTGTCGACTCCCAACGTCTCCACGTGAAGTCGTCTCTAGCTGGAATCAATCTATCTGATGACCTCTCATCGGGTAGGCGAACGAACCACATGTCCTAGTTATTCATCCTCGGGTGACTAGCGACCTTCTATCATCTCTTAGTACAACCTGTACTGCAATAGCTCCAACATATGGGGCGATATCTCATCGCTCGCAGCAACAACTGGCTCACCCGTCTGCACGCTGAACAGTGCCTCAATCATCATGAGTAACCAATACACCAACGGTCATCAAAATCTGGCTGGCCTCTATCATAGGCTCAATCCTCTAGTGTCGATCAGCACATCCGAGTAACCTCATAAAGGCGATCCGCCAAACGCTCGTGGCGCGGAAACGTAGTAAAAAGACACGTCTCCGCAATCGTGTGTCGCCGGAATTTCGACCTGGTCAGTCCTCGTTCGTGACGAGCTCGTGCTGACCGCAACTCTAGCTGTAGCTCTCCCTGCCCATAATCGTGGAAGCAAAACCATAACTGGTACTGATGAGGCTAGATCGGAATGAATATAATACTGAGCAAAGAAATGTACATCCTAAGGCTTCTTAAGTGGAGTAGCGTATCGTAAATATGCCGCGGAACATAACTACGGTACGTCACTCTACTTTAGTCACCTGTTCCATCAACCAAGGGTCATCCTACGCTCCGAAGGTAAAACCTAACGCTCTGATACCAACTTTGTCACGTCCCGAAAGTACGGAATATGACCGGCACTTAAACTACGAACGTCTCGAGGCGTACGTAATCTAAGTAAGCCGAAAACCCAGAAATCCAAACTAAGAAAATTAGTAGAGTGAAGGAAAACCAATTTAAATCAAGTAGTTTTAATAGCATAAGCCGAATTATGCCTTTTTAAAAACATCAAATATTTCCTGAAAATTTCGGCAGAGTCTCCTTTGTAAAACTGGCCCCCAAACGGGATAAACATGAATAGTATACGAAATCAGTAAAAAGGCATCCCTAAGCGGGAGCTAGCTCTTCGTCAATCGACGGCCACAACCATACAAGAAATATAATATACAACGCCAACGGCGAGGATCAAAACTCAAAAGGAAACTCAAAATCACAAGAAATCCACAGAAATATAACGCGCGACTCTAAGGTCGAAAGAATAAGATCACTGGTCTCTATCTCAAAAATAAATACATGTTTGGTTGATGGAACTTCTAGATACAACAGAATAATGATATACAAGATATATAATGGGGGTACGATACAAGTAAACCCACCTACTAGCAAGTCACCCGGAAAATGGGAAGCAGTGCCAGCAAAGCCGTAATGAAACCTGTATGGTAAAACCTGCAAGAAACTGGGGCACAACGGGGGTGAGTTGCCAACTCGTGAATAGAAAAACATCTACGGAAAGAAATCGCATAAATAACGCAACCTAGGTCAATGATCATAATATATCCTCAAATATATATATAACATGTAGCCTATAACAATAGCTAGGGTAATACCTAACCGAGTGTAATCTCATGGGCCCGTGTCAGTGCCTCAGGTAGCAATATATCATATGGATGATGTATGAATGCATGAAACAGAATGCATATACTGAAGAAAACTGCTTTCATAAATTAGTGAGATTTCTGTATTTTTAAAATGAGGTATCATAATGAAATCAGCATAAAACAGTGCCTAGCATCGGCACAAAACGTAATCCCAATATCTTGATATCTCTGTATCACAGTCTCTGTACCTCAATATCTCGAAATCTCAATCACAATATCTAGGGCGCCGTCAGTCCAGACCGGCCCCTACCATCCATCTCAAGACCACGACGGTATCCTCCGGATATCCGATGCGTCGGGTAATATCACCGGTCGGTAGTGCTCCCCTGCCGGCTCAACGTCAACAACACGATCCTCTTGCCCTGGGGTACCGCACCGGGCCCACCATGTACCCGAAACGGTTCCTCCACTCCTCGAATCGGGTCTCAAAATCCATCAGCAAACTCATGGTGGACGACTCATACATCATGGGAAAACCGCACTTTTTATTTAAAAGAGAGGGAAGAAGCTTATACAAGTTTTACGGTTTTCCCCCAAATCCAGAAAATCACATAGAAATCCGAATCCAAATCATCAATAGCATATAAACCCATGAATATAGGCATAAGAATCCATGAATACGGCATAACAATGAATAACAATATGCATGAAATGACAAGTAATAACTACAATATCTAAGCTGGCATATAAGGTAAGTACACTAATATTATGTCAAACTACTAGCTATCAAGCTAAGTTAAGCAATAATATTTTCTAAGGTGTACGTGACATGGCAATTACCGATGAAGATGTGTGTGAGCCGGTAAGTAAGTGTACGTGGTACATACGCATCATCGGTAATGGTGCTGGTGTCCTAACAGCATAATGTCAACAATGTACTATGAAATAACAATGTAAGTATGCGATGCGGAGCAAGCAACCAAAATGAGCGGGAGCTAAATATTAAACAATGGTGCCATTTGAAATAACACGAGTCGTGGGGTTTTGAAAATAAGGCTACGGTAGTTTTAAGAAAGGATACGTCTTTTGAAATATTCGTAGATCCCTTGACCTGTCTTTTAAAATACCTACGATCCGCTAGTTTTGAAATAGGTAGGAGTCTAATCTAATCTAACAACTACACTAAACTATACGGCTGAACTAACAAGCTGAACTACAGATAATAAAACCGCCTATCATCTGAGTCGATACATATACATACCTGTATATGTATAGTCGGTGATCCCGCCTCAATAATATCATATCCGATACCATATCTATAATCAGACATCCCAAGTCAAGAGTGCGGATCAATCCTCAATATATAGCTCGTACGTAAATCCGTCGTACGGCATCCCAAATCTGGGTACGGGTCAATATCACATTCATCATATTATTCATCTGGTATCCTCTTTATCAAATATCATGATCGGGGTACTGATCTACGTCTAGTACAATACTGATATCGTCTAAGTATGCATGCACGTGTGTGAAACACTACGTCAAGGACCCGCTGCAACGTATGTCGTATCTTAAATACGAACCCTGCTATATTACCGATCTCACGGCCTCAAATCAAATCTCATTGACTCATCAAAAATCTCAAGTACTATCCTCATTATCCATGCATGCGTATATGAATGTACATATGCATAGTCCCATACCCACGCATATATACATATATACACATCCCAATCTACGCACAAGAAGGTAAAGTATGCAAGTCTGTGTGTGCGTATGTGGGTATAACAACTACTCTAGGGTTTCGCAACTAACCCAAAGGTAAAGCATGAACACATAAACATAACATGAATAAACATTCTCGTATCATAAAACACCTATATACACATATATATATGAGCTACACTACGGACTGCGGGGGTGCTATACGCCATCCACCCGACTTCTCCCCGTAGATATAAATCTACTCACCTGGTCCTCGCTAGCCGGTGCCGACGTCGCCACGCGCTTGCTTGTCGTCTCGAAGTCCACATGGGGTACCTACATATCATAACGCACCGTGTCGTATTAAAATCCGATTCATGACCCAAAAACGACACGTGAATCCCACATATGTCAAAACCTATGGTTGCTTCACAAATCAACCCAAAAACCCTCGACGTCGGCGTACAAACGCCAAACCATCGAGAAAAACTCAAACGTATCAATCGTGGTTTCACAACACCTTAATTATATATATATATAATAGGGTTAAAATCACCAAAACTTCAAATTCGCTTTAAAGCTATTTTTCCGAAAACCTAAGAAGCAAAATTAACCGCTTTAATACAACCTCTTGATGTTTAAACGAATCTAGCGGCCACAATATTCACTAAATATCATAACAAAGTCATATAAACCATTCCTGTAATTTATTCTCATCAATTTCCATAAATTCCAAAATTCTAGTTTACAATATACCCAAATTTTAACAATTTTATAGCAAAAAAATGCACAAATCACATTCTAGCTTGGATTTTCATGAACTAAAGTATTAAGCTACACTTAATAATGTTAAAGAAGTCATGAAAAACAAATTTAGATTTTTCTCTTAATTATATTCATAGTTCTCAAAACCTAGTTAGCAAATTAGCGTAATTGTCACAATTTAAATCAACAAAAATGCAACCTAGCAACTTAATTTGATTTAGCAACCATTAATATTTCAAAACATCACACAAGCATAATCTCATAACATAAAACCCTAAAATGATTCAAATTCTTCTCTTGAATTTTCATAACACAAACCACAACAACCAATTTAGCACTTATAAACAAAATCATATAAGCAACTAATCAACAAACAACCATGGGGCACAAAATTTATACCTCACAAATTCATGATCAAACATGAAATCTAGACCTCCAATATGAAACCCTTGCACCAAGATCCATATATCTAAGGCTACACTAAAATGGGTAAGAACTAGATTTAGATTTTGGGATTTTTTTGATGGGTATTTGATTAATTTTTGGAAGCAAAAAGATGGGAAAATGGGGGAAAAGAGGGGCTGTTTTGCAGCAGGAATTTCGGCCATGATGGGGGAGTGGGGGAGGAGAGAGAGTGAGGTAGAGAAAGTTGGGAGAAAAAGGCAAAGTCCACCCCCCCCCCTTTTGACTTTCTTTCATTTTCTTTTCTTTTCTTTTCTTTTCCTTTCTTCTTAACTTTGAAATTCAAGTGGGGAAAATTGATGGGGCTGCTGAATTCAGCCAAGGGAGGAAATAAATGGGTGTGTGTGAGTGTGGGTATGGGTGTGGGGTGATGAAAAATTATAAATACAATACCCCAAATATCCATTTACACTAAAAAAAATCATTTTTTCTTCAATAATTTCTAAACCGTTTTGGCAAACGATTTTGTTTCAAAAACCACATGATAAAATTTTGTTTCATGTTTTATGATGCACAAAATTTGTTTCAACTCATTCCAATTTGTAATTTTCCCTAATTAAATATATTAGTGACGGCTTAAAATAATATTAAAATAATTAATTTCGGAAAATTTTCAGAAAATTTGAAATTTCACCAGTGGCTCAATAATACCAAATACTAGCAATTTCATAGCTAGAATATGTATATTTAATTTTATAATAAAGATATTTGTATTTTGAGTTTTTACAGAAAACACTCTTATTTTACCGATTTTTTCGAAATTTCACCGAAACGATTTTCAAAACGTTACACTGACTCGTCGGGAAAACAAAACCTGACTGTCTTCTCACGGCAGTCCACAGACGCATAGCACTTAGCTAACCAGTCCATGCCCAGGAGAACGTCGAAGTTCAACATTTCAAGAAGGATCAAGTCGACGGACGACTCTTTATCTCCTAAACAGACGACACATGAACGAAACACGCGTCGCGCAACCGACAACTCTCCACCAGGAGTAGTCATGACAAGCAGCTGATCTAGCAACCACGACTCTCGGCACGAAGTGTGTGGAAACATACGAGTGCGTAGATCCCGGATCAACAACACCTGTGCATCAAAATAACATACTAAAAGAATACCTGAAACCACTGCATTGGACGTCTGCGCGTCCTGATGAATCAAAGCAAGAACTCGAGCCTGTCCTTTGATGTAACGTTTTAGAAATCGTTTTGCGAATTTTTCCGTTTTAGGGCAAAATAGTCGGTATTTTCCGTTTTAACCCGATTTCGATCAAACATCCGTATAAACTTGCCGGCACCTATTTTAGCTAAAATAAAGCTTGTGCGCGAACTTTGGGGATATATAGGAGGTTTTGGTTCAGATAGAATTTTTTCCAAATAAAATATTACTTTAGCCGGTAAAATATGCACGTAAATCGAGAAATTTCTTCTAAATGAGAATCATTAGAAATTATCACTACAATTATTTTAGAAACTTCTTTTTAAATATCTAGATTTTTTTTGGTCAGTGGAATTAAATTTTAAAAGAAAAAGAAAAGAAAATGAATAAAAGGTGGCATTTTACATTAAATGTGCATTAATTGATTTCTTTTGCTAGAAACTTCCCCATTTTTCTTACACAAACACCCCCCCCCCTCACCTTGGCCGACCTCTCTTCCCCCATTTCTGCTCCAAACTTTTCCAAGCTCATTTATTCATTTTCCAAGATCAAAAACTCATCAAAAATCCCAAAATAAATCCAAAAATTCCTAAATAATAATTAAACCATCAATTCATTTTACTAATTTTTCTTGGATCTTCAACAAAGCATGGTTTTTTTGAGGCTAAGATGATGGATCAAGTTGTTATTTTGTGTTCTTATTGAGGTATAATTTTCAAAACCCTAATCTTAAATTATTATGTTTAGATCTTTAAGTTAGTTAATTAAATGGTTATCATAGCTTTAAATTCTTGATTTAATTCATTATTCATAATTTTTATAAAATTCAAGTTAGGGTAAAACTTGATTAAGTGTTTAATATTAATTGAAGTGTTAATTTGTGATTAGGAAAAGTTTAACCTAGTAGAAATGGTAATTATTGTTAATTACTACTTTATTTAATTTAGGCTTTTTGCTTACTAGGTTTTTGCTAAAACTTAATTAAGCAAGTTTAAAAATTTAGAAATGGTTTGGATAGCTTAGTTAAGCTAATATAAGATATTTGTAATCGCTAGATTTGTGTTAGCTTTGTTCTAGTGCGAATTATTGCGATAAGTTGTTTACTAGGTTTCGGGGTTTTTCCGACGTGGGTTCGATTGGTCGTTGCGAGATTTTATCTATTATATTCCTCGTATCTAATGGATTTGTGTTGCGCGATCGGGACGATCGGAATCTAGACTAGGTGTTTCGTAGTTTAGCGACCCTAGTTAGGGTTTTTGACCGATGTCGTACGCGTAAGATGCGCTAAGTGCGCAGTGTAATTTTCAGGGCATTATCCTTGCGTTTCTTTGTCTTTTCGTCGATGTAGAATATTTAGCTTATGTGATATGTTTGTGAAATTTTAGCTTCGCGGGCGGGGACTTCGGACGCTACGACAAAGGGAAAACAGGTGGTAGGCTTCACTTAACCAGGAGCGTTGGTGAGTAGATTTAACATCTACAGTGGAATCGCCCGCATGGCGTTATGCGTCTGGGCTAGAGATGTTAATTCTGTCGCATATTCTATGCCATATTTAGAATTGCGCATTTACCCTACTGCTTAGTTAGTTGTTGTGCTTGGACTAGTATCCTTAGGACACTGTACTATTATTGACGGCTCATGTTGCATGAGCACTGATTGTATGCCACACACACCGTCAATAATTGCCATGTCACGTACAACCCACATCTAGAAATGTTATGGTTTGGTTAGGGACATTGAGACATTGATTCATATTTCTTTATACATATGACTTATAGCATACCTGTATACCTGCATGCTTACACATATGCTCTGACATACTTACATGCTAGTTACCTGTATACCTATAGAGTATTGTACCATTAGCGATAGGTACATACACACTTCATGACATAGCTATAGGTATACCTTGCACACATACTTCACTTATACCCAGGGGGTATATTACATCATTACTTATAGGTAGATACATATACCTTGCTATACCTTTATGTTTACACATATATCTGGTTATAGCTACATGTTTACCTTTACTTGATGTTATTTAGAATTGGAGAAAATAGGAACCGCATGATATTTTATATTAACTTGTTGCAGTTAATTAGCGGCTTTCCCTTTATATGCTTTCATTACAGTTTTATGTTGCATATATTATATTCATGGATTTTCGCATTGAGATATGGAGTTTTCATGATGTTCTCTGGATTTGGGGACCGTGGGAGTTCATGAAATTATGCATTATTAGAAAAACCCGGTTTCCCTTGATATGATATTTCAGCAGCCACCTTGAGATTTATCGGTTCGGATATATATACCCTACGCGAGGAACGGAGGGGTCCGTGTGCGGGTACATGGTGGGGCCCGGAGGTACCCCGGGGCAAGAATCTCAGTGAGGAGATGAGTTACTGGGGGGACCATACTTTCCGGTGACATTACCAATGACTCGGCGGTTATCATGGGGATACCGACGGGAGTCATGTGCGTATGGATGCGTCGAGAGGCGAGGCTCAGAGCTAGGCACTCGAGCTTTCGGGATAGCGTATGATACGTACATATAAGGGGGCCAGTCTTGGTGACAGCACCTGATAGATCAACATTTCTGTGTCGATGCTTAACACATTGGTTTCATGATATTTCTTTTTACTCCTAAGTATATATAACAGTGGAATGGGACGCTGTTATATATGCCTTTACACAAATATTAGTAGAAAGGGACGCTAATATATGTGTATTGATATCAATTTATATACATCATCATATTTATTCATGCAAATATATTTAGGATGTTAGAGATTTATTTGATATTGGATTTAGGATATAGGTGATTCATTTGATATTGGATACAGGATATATATGAGATTGCTGATTTTGTACATTCAAGATATATGAGATTTATTCGATATTGTACATTAAGGATTTGTGAGACTAATATGATATGGGAGCCAATTTGGGGGCTGATTTGAGGAATTGGGATTTGGATTGTCTTGATGGATTGTGATCCCACCACGATATCAGGATTCCGTGGAAATGACATATTTCATTCCATACTCCACTTTTATTGTTTATGCACTGCTATATGTAATAGTAGTACCGGTGAGTGTACCTTTCATGACTGTTGCATTTACATACCTTTATTTGTATGCACTGCTTCTTGTGTAGTTGCACCTGCTAGTGTACTTTTCCTGATTGTTGCATATATAAATTTTCATATCATTATTGCATGATTATTGCGTACTGATTATCATATTATTATTGCTTCATGTATTAGTTGTACCTGCTAGTGTACCTTTCATGATTATTGCATTTATATGAACTTTTATCGCTATTAATTGGATATGTTAGATTCACGCTGTACGTGCATACTTGCGATTACCTGCATATGTTATTTACTATTCATGAGTTGGCAACTCACCCCCGTTGTGCCACAGTTGTTTTGCAGGGTGTTCCGCAGAGTAGTCGAAGCAGGCTATTCATCTATCATATCATCTTTGCTGCGGATACCGCTTCGCCTGACAGTGTGCAGTTTTGCTTAGGTAGGTTTTGCGGTTATCCAATGTTGCTTGTTGTGTATTCGTTGTATCATGTACTCTCCATCTACCATTATCTTGTATGACTTAGAGACTTGATGTGAGGACGATATTGTATATTATTTTGTAACTTGGAGGTTTTTATGCAGTTTTATTTATATCGTCTCTTTCTTCGCTCTGGCGTCGTATATCTGTTGTGGTGGTTGTTTTCCACCTTTTGGCATGGATTTGCTCCCGTTGGGGATGCTTTACTTTATATTTATGTTGTATCCATTTTGGGGGCTTGTTTTACAAAGGAGGTGCTGTCAAAATTTTAAAGGAAATAAGTTAGACTTTTAAAGAATTTGGGTTGAGATTTCAAAGGTTTTGAAAATGCTATTATTTCTTATTACTTTTGATGGTTTAGGATTCTGGGTTTCGGCTTTCTTTTACTACGTTACGCCTGTAGACGTTGCGTAGTATTAGGGCCGTCACGTGCTAAATTTCGGGTTGTGACAAAGTTGGTATCAGAGCGCTAGGTTTTACCTTTCGGAGTGTAGAATGACCTTGGTATGATGGAGTAGGTAGCTTAAGCAGAGTAACGTAATGTGTGTATGTCTGCAGCATACTCACGATGCGGTACTCCGCCTAAAGTGACCTAAGTACAAATTGCTTGAAATTCCTTCCTTGATGATTCATATCTCTGTGATTCGATTTCCGTGTTCTTATCGAATCTTATTTCCATTTATAGCCTTTGCCGACGACGACTATGGGACTCAAAGAGGTGCACGAGGGCCGAGGTCGGAATTGACTCGGGTAGGACGAGGACAGACCAGGATGGCGCGCTCGTTGCACAGGAGCTGACGGATCCGCCTTCGACAGATGGTATCGCTAGGCTTATGGCAGAGATGTAGGACATGCGCCAGACGATGAGTTTATTGGTTGAGACCATTCGAGCACAGCGACAGGAGGTTGTCACCCCTGTTACCCAGTTGTTCCTCACTATCAGCACACAGCATTCCGTCACCTATATAGCACCAGTAGATGCAGCCCTAGTTGACGAGACACGTATTCCAGAGACTTTGAGAGTTCCGGAAAAGTGGAGGACTCGTACCGGTGTGCCAGTCCAGAGACAGAGGCTTAGTCGTCGAGACAACTTTCGTAACCGTCGCGGGAGTAGCAGAGGTTTGGGACGAGGTGAGTCGTGTTAGCTAGATCGGCCGTTTGTTGTGTTAATTTCTGTCAACGATTTCTTAGTTGCGCAACACGTATTTCAGTCATGTGCCAATCGGTTAGGAGATTCATCCGTCACTTGATCCTTCTAGAGATGTTGGATTTGACGTTTTCCTGGGCACGGACTGGTTAGCTACGTGCTAGGCGTCTGTGGACTACCGCGAGAAAATAGTCAGGTTTGTTTTTCCCGGTAAGTCAGTTCTTGTTGTGCAGGGGGGCAGTGGTGCCGCCTCACATAGCTTGAATTCAGCCTTTTTCGCTAGTCGGCTTTTGAGGAGAAGATGTCGAGGATTCTTGGCATTCATTCATGATACCAAGCCACAGTGGGTTTGTTGGACCGACTTTCCTTCATGCGAGAGTTTTCCGACATTGTTCCAGATGAGCCGGCGAAGCTTAGGGAGCTTAAGGATCAGCTGCAGAGTTGTTTGTTGGGGGCTTGTGCGTATGAGTGTTTCGCATTGGGGAGCTCCTATTTCTGTTCGTCAAGGAGAAGGACGGCAGTTGAGATTGTGTATTGATTGATTGTCAATTGAAGCGGCTTACGGTGCGGATAGGTATCCTTTATCTCGCATTGACGCTTTCTTTGATTAGCTCCCGAGTGCGAGACATTTTCTAAGTTTGTTTGGGATCAGGTCATCATTGTTGCGGGTTCGGAGTGATGACATTCCGAAGACCGCCTTGTGCGTGCTATAGGCTTTGTGTGTTTTGGTCGTGTCATTGTACTCACCAATGCCCTAGCTGCATTCGTAGATATGATGAACCGGATTTCTTCAGGCCGTTCCTTGACCAGTTATTGTTGTGTTATTGACGATATTCTGGTCTATTCAATGTGTCTTGAGGAACAGGAGCGGCACTTGAGGATTTGTTTTGCAAACATTGGGAGAGCCCCAGCTGTTTGCTAGATTCTCGAAATGTTCATTCAGGCTTGTTTGTGTTGACTCCTAGGTCTTGTAGTTACGGGAGACGGTTTTCGTATGGTCCCGAGGAAGATCGAGACCGTACAGCTTTAGCCCAGACTTGTGTACGGACAGAGGTCCGTTGATTTTTGGGCTTAGCAGGTTTTTACCGCCGTTTCATGCAGTATTGCTAGTGTAGTGTTGCACCGTTTACTGGAATGACCGGAAAGAAGGTTCTTTTTCTTTGGAATGAGGCATCCATGCAGAGTTTTCGGCAGTTGAAGACTCGGTTAACAACTGCATCAGTTCTTTCTTGGCTTTGGTTCGGGCGACTTTGTTGTTTAACTGTGATGTTTCGCGAGTGGGGCTCGATTGTGTACTGAGGTGACACTATAGAGTTATCACTTTTGCTTCCTTACATTTGGAGGAAGTACTAGCAGGATATCCCACTCTTGATCTGGAGATGGTTGCGGTGGTCGTGCGTTGGAGATTTGGAGACACTACTTGTTCGGAGTGTCGTGTCAGATTTTCACGGACCATCAGAGCTTAATATACATCTTCCTACAGCGGGTTCTGATTGTTGAGATAGTCTTCTACAGATTTACAGTTCTTGTGCGATCATTGAGTACAGCTTAAGTTCTCCTCTACTGAGAGGACAGCTTGCTCATGTTCGCGCCCGACCATTTTTCCTTAATCGCTTTCGCGAGGCACAGCCCGCCGATGCTCGTTCGTCAGAGATACTTGAGCATACTCGGCTGGGTAATGATTCGGAGTCCTTGATTTGTGACCAGATGTACTACGTTTAGGGAAGCGTTTGTGTACCTGATACCATTAGGTAGAGATGCGAAATCCTAGAGCAGGCACATCTGTCAACTCTCTGTACTCATTAAATTTCCACCAATTTTTAGCGTGACTTGTGAGATAGTTACGGGTGGGCAGGGATGAAGAGTGAAGTTTCGGATTTCGCTTCAAGGTGTCTGTCTTGTTGTATGCTAAGGTTGAGCATTTGAGACCGGCTGGAGAGTTGCAACCTTTAACCGTTCCAAAGTGGGAGTGGGGGCAGATCTCCACGAATTTCGTTATGGTGTCTACCCAGGTTTAGTCAGGGCATGACTCCATTAAGATGTTGTTGCCCGGTTATATTCAGTTTGCTCAGTTGTTCTTTGTTAAGTTTGTGCGTTGCACGGAGTTCCTTCATGGGTCGTATCCAAATAGGGCACCTTATTCGCTTGCCGTCTTGGGCAGGAACTTCAGGAAGCCTTGGGTACTGGTTAAGCTTTAGCTCCGTCTTTCCATCCGCAAGATGATGGTTTTGTGAGAGCGGGCTATACGGACTCTGGAGGATATGCTTGTGCGTACGTATTAATTGTTGTCGGCAGTTGGGATCGTCACTTGCCATTGTTAGGATTCTCCTTCGATAGCTGTTATCAGGAGGCACTCCAATTGACAACCTTTAAGTTTTGTTTATTAGGTGGTGTCGATCTCTAGTCTGTTTTTCTGACTCTAGGAGATTAGGATTTTTGGACCCCAGCTAGTCTAGAGACTTCAGAAATGATCCAGTTAGTTCAGGTCAGGATGATGACAGCCCAGTGCAGACAGAGGTCTTATGCCGACCGTTGTGGTCGCATACTTGAGTTCGCAGTGGGAGCTCATGTATTCCTACAGATTTTTCCGATGAATGACGTGTTGAGTTTTGGGAAGCTTATCCCAGAATTGTAGGTCCTTTTAAGATCCTTAAAGCAAGTTAGTTCCGTTGCCTTTGATTTGGCACTTCCGCCCAGATTATTGAGTGTTCACCCCGTATTCCTTGTGTCGGTACTTTGCAATTACCTTCATGACCTTTCTCACATTATTCGGCACCAGACCATTTAGTTTAGACTCGATCTTTTACTTACCGGCAGCGAATTGTTTTACTGGCCCGGCAGGTGGAGAAATTCTTGTTGGAGATAGTGCCCTCAGAGTCAATTACTGGATCATAGGCACGTGATTGCAATGATTGAGGGAGGACCTGTCCTAATAGGACAGTCTTACTCGAGATGATAATATGCTATCTGGTTTATCTTTATCATCGTGTACTGCTTTAGGTGACCTGACATGTCGCTATTACACGTTGATAGAGCCCCTAGGATTCTTGCTTGACCACCAGCAGTATGAGGGCGATCATATAAGTGGGAGCTGGGGTCTATAAGCACATCCTTAAAAGGTCCCTAGTCGTGGGAGTTTCGAGACAGGGCATCGATACTCCAGAGTAGACTAGTGTGTGCATTCGAGACCCCGACGAGGGGCGGTGGCCGGTCTCACAAGCCACTGGTGTCAATTGGTTCACCTAAGATGTATACAGGTGCTCATTGGGTTATGAGTACACCGGAAAGGACTCGCCGGGAACATGCTAGTTGGTCTTATACCTGACGTCAGATAGCAGTTCCCTGGTGACATGTGTACAGGTTAGTTCATCGACCTGGGGATCGTCATTTGTCTCGTGTGAGTTCCCACTGTACTTTGATTACTACCCTACCACGCTCAAAGGAGACGTCCAAACAGGTTTTAGTTAGGTACAGTCCCGAGCCACATGGAGGCAGTGAGCGGATCTTCAGGGGTTCGTCTCTCCCGGTATTGGGGGTGAGGTCACGCTGTGTCTAGGAGAGCCATTACACGAAGCCCTCGGCCGAGGCAGGAGATTTACTGGTAGGTATTCCAGTAGTATCTCAGGGTGTTCTGGGCTACACTCCGACACGACTTGTACCGCTTTTGGGAGTCTGACTTTCACCAACCCCCTAGGCCCGCCATGCGACGCTCATAGACGAATGGACCGGACTGTACGGATATTGTCACTGACAGGCTCAGTAGGGTGTCAGGATGAGTTCGCTCATCGACGTCCCTTTTGGTCAATACCTGTTAGCCCGTTCCATATTGGCTTATACCTCTGACGTGCTAGTGGTTAAATCCACAACCAAGGTGTTGACGAGTCTTTAGAGTCCCCCTCATTCAGTTGCTCAAGTGTTCGGGCGAAACGCTGTAGAGGCCGTATGGAGATATGACAGGGTTCGATCAGATACGTGCGGTATTGCACGGATCAGGATCGGACGGTCAGTACTAGAGGCCGTATGGAGATATGGCAGGGTTCGATCAGATACGTGCGGTATTGCACGGATCAGGATCGGACGGATATTACTAGCCGGCTTTGGTTTAAGCCGGATCCTAGTATAGTACAGTGTAGATTTTGTCTCATTGCATTTGTATTTCGGTCGGAATACAAATGCGGGTGTGTATACACAGTAGCGGGGTTTTCCTGTAATTTATTACAGGATCAGTTTTCTGGAGTTGCCAGTTTGCTTTCCGTTTCGGCCATATTTCTTTGTATCTTTGATTGGCCGAAGATTGGTGGAGGAGGGCTTATTTGCATTTGTGCAAATAAGTATTTGTGGAGGGGGTCTTTGCATATTATTGTATCATGATACTTGCACCACCATTTGACTTCTTCTTGTCATCATGGTTTGACTTGTGGTTTGATGATGGTTGTGGTTGAGTGTGGATGTGTTTGTGATCATGTTCTTTCATGATTTCATTTGATTCCCTCATGCATTATTGTGTGGCCTCTCTCATTTTTTGATACACACTCTCATTCTCTCCTCTCCCTCACCTCTTGTGGCCGGCAAAGCTCCTAGAGGGGCTGTCCCAATTTGGTGGGGTGAAGTTGTTGCTCATTTGGCTAGGCAAAAGTCTTTTTAGCTGCTCCTCCAAAAGCTTATCTCATATCCTCCACCAATGGCAACTCCCTAAACCCCTAGAGACACAAATAGCTCACTACACATTCTACAGCAAACCTTGGGCACGTCGGCTCGCCAACTTCGTGCCCGAGTTGCCTCGGTATAGAGGCGGGAGCCAGTAAAAGAAGCAGGCGACGTGGTACCCTTCCGGCGAGGAGGTGGAGACCGGACATTCTGCGGGAGATCGGGACGACGACGAGAAGACCGGAGGACACGGATCACTCGGTATATCTCTCTTCCCATCTTGTAGTTAGCTAGGACTAGTTTAATGGCCCGATCCGGGTTTTAGTGCGCGATGGTGCCGGTTTGAAAAATTAAAGTTAACCATCGCTTCCGCATTTGGCCTCGGGATGGAGGCCGGGGCGCCTCCGTGCACTTACAGTGGTATCAGAGCCTCGCCATTAACAAAGTCTAGCTTTGTCTAATGTGTTTTACATTTCCGATCGAACAATTTTCCGAAAACCGTATTTTTCTTCACATTAGTTTCTGTCGAAATTTTTTGAAGTCCAAAAATTTTTCAGGTTGTTTCAGAATGATGTGTAGGACATTCTAAGAGTTCTGTGAAAATTTAGGCTCGTAAACAGTCCAAACCACCGCGGAACCGCGGCCAAACCCATGCTTGGGCCGCTGTTCCGCCGCGACTTGAACTGTTCAGTCCCCCAAAATTCTACAGAATGCTCCTGAGTGGAAAATAGGTTTTCTAGAATGTTATTTTTTGGGCCCAGATTTCTTGATGTGCTACAGTAGTATTTGGGGGCCCACTTGGTAAATTTGATCGATCGGATATTTAAAACACATTAGTTCACAGTATTTACATTATATCTGCGACCGTGAATGTCACTTGATCGGTAAATCCTGTGTAACTGCTATAGCCCGGTTAGACGGATTTGCGAACGTGACTTTCACGTTGATGTTCTGTGTATTGCTGTGATGTTGCGGATTGGTCGTGGGGGATAGCCTGGTTGCAGTGGTAGTACAGTTTTGTTGTATTATGTACATTTGATATTGCGGGGCGAGCGTCCGACATGTGGACTGGCGTCACTGCCTGTTTGTATTATTATTTTGGGGCACGACCAGGTTGCGGTCGATGTACCCGTTGTATGTATATTTTACTTTCTGTATTAGGATTACCCCAAGGAGGGGTGCACGGATAGTCGGGTTCTAGAGGGCAACAAACCCGCATCTCATGGCATTGAGACGGAGGGGGCTTCACTCTAGAATTGGCGGGCTATTCGCCGCACTCGTAGGGGGTACAGGTTGACCCAGGAGGGGTGCCCGAGTTACCGGATTCCGTGAAGTGCTGGGTGGTCCATTCACGTTGCTGAAGGGGGCTGCCTCGCTTCAGGTTTTGGTGGGTAACTTGCCGCGCCCGTAGGGGTCTAGGATTTCATTGCACAGGCTATCCATACGACCAGGGGAACGTCGGGTTTCAGTAGTGGCTCTGTGAAACCCGGGGATCCCAGATATCTGTATTGTTCTGTGATGCTGTACATTTCTGTGATGTTGCATTTTATCACGCCTTGAGCGAAATATTATGTATTGGTATATATATTTGTAGATGTTGTATATGTTTTGCATCTGCGCTAGTCCAGTCCCCGCTCTGTCGTTAGTTAGCTAACCTAACGGGTAATGACGGGACCCAGTGGCGAATGCGGATGGCATATACGTACATCAGTATATTTTCGTTCTTTGTGGTGTGATCAATTGATGGGACTGCGTTGATTCGGATCAATGCAAGTTAAAAACAAACCTAATGTGATGTTGTTGGAACACTTTTCAAAAAGCTGTTATTGCAAGGACGTTCTCTTTTGTTTTGCATCGTGGTATTCAGTTAGAATATCCTGCTCCTCAGTCGACGAGGCAAGGGCCGAGATCCCTTTACCGGGAGTGACCCCTTGGACAAAAAGTTTGCGTCAGGGCATTAACTTCTCTGTAGCCGATTACTTTTGCTTTGCACCGTGGTATTCAGTTGGAATATCCTGCACCTCATTCTACGGGGAAAGAGCCGAGATCCCTTCACCGGGAGTGACCTCTTTAGCAAAGGTTTTCGTCACTATATTTTCAAAAAGCTATCCGTTCCTTCAACGATATCAAGTTCATTACGTTAAAGGTTTTCGCCAGAAACCATTCGTAGCCCTCCGTCATTTCATATGGGTGGTAAATAGTATTCAAGTTGTGTTTGTTGGCCAAAGTCAAGGCACAGTGTTTGGTAGTTGTTGGGTATTCATATGCAACATAGATAGATGCGTTGGTTTGGGGCAGTCGTATAGCCTTGTTGGCCAAAGTCAAGGGCTTGTGCGGGTGGGCTCAAATTAACCTGGAGAATGATGGGTAGAACTTGACATGTGACTTATGATTTGTTGGCCAAAGTCAAGGTCATAAGAGCATGGGGTAAAAATCACATCGGGAGTTTCTAAAGAAACTGAAACTTGCCAGATATGCGCATACCTTCTGGAGTGTGATGACGTGAGCGGATTCCGTCACGTTATCATGCGATGATAGTTGGATCCCAATTCCCACTGATGAGTTAGTTTACTCCTCGGGTGACCCCGACTAATTCTTCCTTCAGGTTTGGAGAAGAATTTGAGGTGACAGAGGGAGGTTTCCAGATTAGATAAATTGGTAACCACTCTGATCTAGGATAGAGTGCACGCTGAGTGTTTCTTTTCTTTCTCTCTTTTGCAGCGACCATTGACCCGACCCTAGACTATGACTCAGAGACCAAAATTAACCGAACCTTCTAAAACACTGGCTTTTGGATTGTCAGAGTTGCAAACCTCTTTGCCACTCCTACTTTTACCATTTTCTCCAGGACACCCCGTATTACTACGAACGTCCACTTCCATTGGACAAAACCATCGTATGGTTAGATACGAACTCGTAAGAATTTATTCAAGGATGGTTTCCGGTTCTGGAGAAAACGAATAGGACTATTCAGTTGTCTTTTCCTTTTACCTTCTCTCAAGTTGCGAGTACTCCTTGGTTTAGGAGATAGTATACCTATTACGCAAATTGGATAGTCTTCTTCCAAACCTTAGGCTGGTGCCGAACGGTAGGGAATGAAGAAAACCAATTAGCCTAAACGGTGTACAGAAGGTATTATGTAAAGACAAAGAAAGGGATTAGTAAGAGGGCAAAGTAAACTGTGACTGCTATTCACGACCAAACCAAGTATTTATTCGCCAATCCTAAATCACCTTTGTATTTCTCCAGGACACTCCGTATCACTACGAAGATCCACAGTTTATTGGATACTCCATCGTATGGTTATATACGAACTCGGAAGGAACTTGTTCCAGTTCGGGGATGGATTCTGGTTCAGGAGAAATAAGAATAAGGTTTATTCAGTTGTCTTTTATCTTCACCTTCTCTCGCATTGCGAGTGTTCCTAGGATTAGGACAGTACACCCATTATGCTTATTGGATAGTCTTCTTCCAAACCATAGGCTGGTGCCGAACGGTAGGGAAGGAAGAAAACCACTTGGCCAAAGGGGTGTGCAGAAGGTAATGACTAAAGACATATAAAGGGATTTGGAGAAATGGAAAAGAACTATACGGTTACAGTCGTAAATCTGGAAGAGGCGTTACTAGGAATACCGGGATACCCCATCGAAACATTTCAATGTTTCAGTTTCACTGTGTACTGTTAAAAGAAAACTGATTTCCCAATTAGTCCTCACTCCAGGGTATGTATTTACCAGGTATGATTCTCACATCTGTATGGTTTTACAGATGATGAGTGGGAGTAGGTTATTGGGAATTGGGTGATCATCCTCATTATATCGGGATTCGTTGTAATCGGTGATATTTGAGGAGATCACCTGGGCTGTTTGCCGGACGGCAAATATTTGGTTTTGAATATCCGCTGTTGTGCACCAATTTCAAATTGATATATCTGTACGTCTATTTTCATAGAGTGAGATATACCTTTTGAAATTATGTCTATGCCATTTACCTATATCAGTGGATGGTTAGGTAAGGAGCATTAAACAGCGGTGTAATTCTTCTTAACCATAAATACAGTTTTCAACCTACGATACACAGTAAATGAGTTATCAGACTCAAGGGACTTATACAGAGTATTGTATGTTGTCCAGGGTCCTTCAGGACAGAGGGGTTGGTCCTCGTACTATATTCGGTTTACTTATGACTTCTCTAGATTTTAGACAGGTGTTTCGCGGAAACACAGGGTCCGAATTTTGAGAAGTTATAGGTATTTGAATAAAGTAGAGAACCAGGTGTTGAAAGAATCGGGATTCTTCAAGTTGATCGAAGATGTAGATACTTGAGTATGGTATTCAGTTGATAGTAATGGTTAAGAGAACTTGCTTCTCTTTCAGGTTACTCATAATTGGAAGCATTCCTAAGTTGAGTAACGCTGATCGGCCTATTTCCATTTAGTTGACATGCATTGGAGACAGCTGCATGATTTGAATCTGGTTCAATTAAATCAGTGCCTCTGGTTCTATATTGGATATAGAACAGTTCATATCTTAACGATGTTAAGGTACGGGGAGTTGTCCGGTTTATGATTAAAACCAGACACTGGACAACTCAAGGCACGTTTCTGTAATGGCTGTTTGTGGGTTGACCCAGGCTATGACGAGGGTTGACTTTCTACCATCTGGAAGATCAATAGTGATATTGTTCTAAACTCTCCACAGTTTTAATAAAAATGGATTTTTTCAGAAAACAGTAGTGGGAGTATGGTAGAACTGGAAGTGATTCCAGAACCACAAACGATTACTGAAGATTTGATAGGAACCTAAAGATTCAATCTCGTTTGACATTCCATTGGCCGCTCCGCAGATACGGTGGGTAACCTCAAGCACCCGAGAGGTACTCCGGTAGCCTCAAGGACGGTGGCAGGGAGGTTCTTGTTTACCCAGATTTGCCATTACTGTTGTTCCAGACTGTGAGACCCTGCAGGAGGATGAGTATAGCGTCGTTCTAAACTAGCTTTAGAAGTGAACGTCTATATGACTCTGCCAGAGGGTTGTCGTGGTCAGTGGGAGCAGCGGAAGCAGTCGTGGACATGTAGCTTATGTCTATTTATAGACTAAAGAAGATATAGCGGAGATAGATCATCAATTTCTGATGTGACAGTCATAGGTTTTGTTGGATATATATGCCCTAGAGGCCAACATTGTATAGGATGCTTGGGATATGTATGTACATGACAGTCTTGCTTGATATGATAGTACGCTATTTGGTTTGACTTTGTCTTAACGTATGATATATTTTACTTGGTATTTATATATATATGTTGATAAAGCCCGTAGGGTGTTTGTCTGACTACCGGCGTTGTGATGGCAGTCATACTAGTGGGAGCTGGATAGTCAATAGGCACACCCTTAGATGTCCCTGGTCGCAGGAGTATCGAGATTGGGCATCAATACTCCGGAGAAGACTAGTGTATACATATCTAGACCCTGACGAGGGGCAATGGATTGGTCCCGCAACCATTGGTGGTGTTCACCTAAGATTGTATACAGATGCTCACTGGGTGTGAGTACACCGGACAGGACTCGCCGAGAACTGACTGGATGGTATTATACCTAACGTTAGATAGCAGTTCTCAGGTGACATGTGTGCAGATAGTCCGTTGACTTAAGGTCATCATTTGTCTCGTGTGAGTTCCCACTGTGCTTTGATTATTACCCTACCACGGCTTAAAGGAGTCGTGCAAACAGGTTTCAGTTGGGCACAGTCCCGAGCCACGTGGAGGCAGTGAGCGACTGTTAGGGATTCGTCTCTCCCGGTATAGGGAGTTGATATCCCACTGTGGTCGGTTGGTCATTACCATAAGTCCCTGGCCAGGGCTGATTGAGAATTACTGATGGAATGATCAGTAGATTCTCGGGTGGTCTTGAACCATACCGACACGACTTGTACGGTTATTAGGGGTCTGACGTCCACCACCTCCCTAGACCATACATGCGATACTCTTAGACAAACAGACCGGACTGCGCGGATATTGTCACAGACAGGCTTAGTAGGATTTCAGATGGGTTACCTCATCAGCTTTCTTATCGACAACTACCTGGGGACCGTTACGTACAGCTAGTGCCGCTTGCTGTCTGTGGTTAAACCCACTACCAGCGTAGTAGTCGAGTCTTTAGAGTCCCACACAGAGATTTCCCAAACCCAGGCGAAAAGATATAGAGGTCGTATGGTTTTACGACAAAGGTTCGGACGCATACGTGTTTGAACGCACGTACGACATTCGGACAGTTTTTACTAGCCGGCTTTGGTTTAAGCCAGATTCTAGTATCAGGTTATTGGATTTATACAGTCTAAAGTTTTTCCGTATTTTCACGGATGAGAGGGGCGTTCTCGTAATTTTCCGAGAAGCTTCTAGAAGGATGTGACATGAAGGGAGAGGTGGCATTTTCATTTAATGAATTAGTGACTCATTGTGAATGATTCATCATATCATTAATGCATTATTAAATGCTTAATGACTCATATAATGAATCACCCACTTGCATTAATGAAACATGATGAATAATCTCTTATTATTCATTTCTTTTAATTCATTATGTTTCATATATATCAAGTGAGAAGCATTTTTCATTATAATAATATCATTATCATCTTCTCACTCTCTCTCTTCAAGTTCTCTCTCCTTCACCAAGCCTAATCCTACCCCTCATGAGTTGAGAACAAGGATTAGGAAAGACTAATTACTCCATAACCTATCTCTACATCACCTTAGCTACTCTATTTAGCAACTAGAGAAACTAAGTAACCTCAAGTTTAGAGGTTATAGCTTGGATTAGGGTTCTCGGGTGGATCGTCTATCACGGGAGAAAGCCGAAGAGGACGTGAAGATCCAAAGAGGCCGTAGACAACATCAAGACGAAGGACTAGAACCGTTTGGTATAATCTCTTGGCATAGTAGTTTAAAACTCTATAGCTTTTGTTAAAACTTGTTTAGCAAACGATTCATACGGTTAATCGATGTTTGATCATAGAACTTGATTGTTATTCATATTTCCGCCTCCCCACAAGTATTGGGGTGTTGAACATCGACTGACAGTGGTATCAGAGCCTAGCTAAACAACTTTTAACTTACTTGCAAATTTGTATGAATTTCGAACGGAAAAAACGAAACTGGAAAAGCCCGAAAATATCAGTTTCTGTCGATTTTTAAATGAAGTCCAAAAATTTTTCAGGGATGTTCAGAAAGCATGTAATGACACCAGAAGAACACCCAAGAAAATTGGGGTCATGATTCGACCAAACGGCCGCGGATCCGCGGCGGATCCCACACGATCCGCCGCGATTCCGCCGCCGAGTTGGTGAGTCATGAACCCAAATTTCTTGGGTGGGTTCTCTGTAATATTTGGGATTTTCTGGAATATTTAATTTTTGCTCAGGTTTCAGATTTGCAGAGAAGTATTGGAGCAAGATTAAAAGTGTTTAATCGATCGAAATTGTACAGTATTTGCATATTGGATTATATCTGTGATTGTATAATGCGTTCGTAAACCTCCCCTAACTGCTAGTATGTCGGTTGGCAGGGGGTTGCACATTTCTGTAATGGATTTTAACTGTTTGTGTATATAAACTGTATTGGACTGTTGTGGTGATTAGCCGGGTTTTGTGATGGGTTATTGTATTAATTCATTTGATGTAATTGTAACAAGTTGTAATATTATTTTGCGGGGCACATCCAGGTTGCGGTTGTAGCCACCGTTGTATTATTTCTTTTTACTGTTTTTGCTCCTAGGACAGACCCAAGGTGGGGTGCACAAACTGCCGGGCGGGTAGTTTGCCGCACCCGTAGGAGTCCTGGGTGGGGTAATGGCTATTCATCACAACTGTGTAATCCGTCTTTCATTGCAGGCTCAAATGAAATGCGAATTGCTAGCAAATCCAATATTGTTTATCTGTGATCTGGAATGCCTATTATTGCGTCTGACGAATGTACAATATCTATATATGATAGCTATTTAGACGTCGCTTATGTTTTACACCCGCGCTAGCCCAGCCCCCGCTCTGTCGTTAGTTAAGTAACCTAACGGGTGATGACGGGACCCCGTGGCGAATGCGGATGGCATAAGAGGACGTTGTTTTTTCGTTGTTATCTGTAATGATAGGTTAAAGATGGGACGCATTATTATTAATGCAAAGAAAATAAAACCTAAACTGAATCGTTGGAACAATTTCTAAAAAACCACTCGGTTTTCTTGAAAAACAAAAAACAAAATTTTAAATGCGGAGCTTAAACCACTCCTTTAAATAAAAGCTATCATAGTTCCTTCGATCAAATCAAGTTCACTACGTTAACGGTTTTTTGCCAAAAACCAGCCGTAACCCTCCGTCGTTTCAGATAGACAGCACATCGTATTCATGCTATGCTTGTTGACCTACGTCAAGGCATAGTGAATGGTAGCAGTGTGTGTGCCTATTTGTTGCATAGATAGATGCATTAGTTTAATACAGACGTACACCTTGTTGGCCTACGTCAAGGGCTTGTACGATGTATTTAAATTGATCAGGACAACGACGGGTAGAACTTGACTTGCGTCTTATGACTTGTTGGCCTACGTCAAGGTCTATAAGAGCTTGGGGTAAAAATCACATCGGGAGTTTCAAACATAAAGGAAACTTGCAGATTTAGCTTACCTTCTGGAGTGTGGTGACTAGAGTGGCTTCCATCTAGGGCATCATACAATGATAGTTCGATCCCGATCCCACTGATGAGTAGGATTACTCTCGGGAATTTCTCTCACTTAACAATCAATGCTATAAACCAAGCAGGTGCCTAGAAAGGTGTTAGAGGGGCTACGCCTCCAGGGAAAAGAGGTTCTTTAATTAAGGAATTTCGCGAAAGCGTTGGAAAACCTCCCTCGAAGTACCAACACCAGCCTGGCTGAAAGGTTAAGCAAGTATTGTGACGTGTGATTAAATCCTGACTAGTTCTTCTTTTAGGTTTTGAAGAAGGATTTGAGGAAACAGTGGGAGCCATCCTGTTTAGATAAATTAATAAACCAATCTAAACTTGCAAGAGCATATGCTTAGTGTTTTCTTTTCTCTCTCTCTGGCAGCTACCATGACTGGACTAAAACTATTACTTGAAAAGAATATACTAACCGGGCAGAACTGTAAAGACTGGCTAAGAAACGTCAATATTGCGCTGACTTATGACAAAGTTGCATATGTTACCACCGCTGTTCCTCCCCTTATCCCAGGACCAGATTCCCCAGTTGCGGACAAGGAAGTTCGTAAAACCTGGGATCTAGACTGTGAGCGAGCTAAGTGTATCGTGCTGGCGTCCATGAATAATGAACTCCAGAAACAGCACGAGAGTATGGATATTGTATCCATATTCCTCCATTGCAAGGAATTGTATGGTGAACACTCCCTATCGCGAGGTATGAAACCTCAAGGAAACTCTTCCAGATGAGGTTAACTCCAGGATCGCCTGTTGGAGAGCACGTCCTCAAAATGATCACCCTCATTGAGGAACTCGCAAACCTGGGATGCGTGCTAGAGAATGATTTGTATATCGACTTGATTTTGCAGTCCCTTCCCCACACCTTCTCTCAGTTCGTGCTGAACTTCAACATGCACGAAATGGAAGCGGATCTTCCAAAGCTCCTCAATATGTTGAGGGTAGCAGAGACCTCCTTGAAAAAGGAGAAGACCCCCGTTCTGTATGTTGGCCAATCATCTTCTCCTAAATCTAAAGCGAAAGCAAAAGGGAAGAAGAAGATGAAAGCCACCAAACCGAAGGGTGGGGTCAAGAAGGTGCAGGGAACGAACAAAGCAGGAAGGGTGAAGGCAGAAAAGAACGAATGCTTCTATTGTCACAAGCAGGGGCACTGGAAGAAGGATTGTCAGGCCTTCAAAGCCAAGGACATGAAGCAAGCAGTTGCTTCTACTTCAGGTGTGTTCATAATCGAAAATTGTCTTTCAGTAAACTCTACTTCATGGGTACTTGATACCGGTTCTGGTTCTCACATCTGTAATTCTTTGCAGGATCTGAGAAATAGTAGAGTACTGGGGGTAGGTGATATGACTCTCCGGATGGGCAATGGAATGCATGTAGATGTAGTTGCAATAGGGGAATATCACCTAGGGTTGAATAGTGGAAACATTTTGGTATTGTATAACTGTTTTTGTATTCCCAGTATGTTGTGTAATATTATATCAGTGTCTTTATTGTCTAATAAAGGATATAATTTTGTGCTTGAAAGAAATGTCATGAACATTCTCCTAAATCAAGAACTGATTGGGTTTGGCACACTGGAAAACGGCATATACATACTTAATCAACCACAAATTTTCAATATTCAAAACACGCGTAAAAGAAAGGCTCCAGATTCTAATCAAGCCTTCCTATGGCATTGTAGACTTGGTCATATAAATGAAACAAGGTTGACTAAGTTACATAAAGATGGATATCTAGATTCGTTTGAATATTCATCATATGCAACTTGTCAATCATGTATCAAAGGAAAAATGACCAAATCTTCGTTCACCGGACACGGAGAAAGAGCCACCGAACTCTTGGGACTAGTACACAGTGATGTATGTGGTCCGATGTCTATACATGCACGAAGTGGTCACTCCTACTTCATCACTTTTACTGATAACTTCTCTAGGTATGGACATGTGTTCTTAATAAAACATAAATCCGAGGCTTTTGAGAAGTTTAAGGAGTATAAAAATGAAGTAGAGAAACAAACTGGTAAAAGCATCAAGACACTTCGATCTGATCGAGGTGGAGAATACTTAAGTACCAGTTTCCTTGAATACTTGAAAACAAATGGAATACTCTCTCAGCTTACTCCACCTTATACACCTCAGCATAATGGTGTATCAGAAAGAAGGAATCGCACGCTATTAGATATGGTGCGATCAATGATGAGTAGTGCTGAGTTGCCACTTTCCTTCTGGGGATTTGCTCTAGAATCAGCCGCATATCTATTAAATAGAGTTCCAACTAAGTCTGTACCAACCACTCCATATGAAATGTAGTGTGGGAAGAGACCATATCTCAAGTATATCAAGATATGGGGGTGTCCGGTATATGTTAAAAAGCATAATCCAGACAAGCTCGAAGCACGATCGGTTTTATGCAAGTTTGTAGGATACCCCAAGCATTCAAGGGGGTACATGGTCTACCACACTGAAGAACAAAAGGTGTTTGTCGCTCGTCACATTGTCTTCTTAGAAAGCGAATTTCTTGCAAAAGAAATTAGTGGGAGCGCGGTAGAACTGGAAGAAATTCCAGAACCTCAAACTGCAACCGAGGACTTAGAAGAATCTCAGATTTCAATAGAACATGACGAACCAACGCCACTCCGCAGATCTAGTAGGCTTTCTCATCCTCCTGAAAGATACTATGGTTTTCTTCTTGATGGGGATCGAGAGGATTGCATCATCGATGATGATGAGCCTACTAGTTTCCAGCAAGCTATCACAAGTAGCGACTCAGTAAAGTAGCTGGATGCAATGAGATCCGAAATGGAATCCATGTATACCAATAAAGTATGGACTTTAGAAGTTGCTCCTCCTGGGGTAAAACCAGTTGGGTGCAAATGGATCTTCAAAAAGAAGATTGGTACATTTGGACAAGTGGAAACCTACAAAGCAAGACTAGTAGCAAAAGGTTTTCGTCAAAGACCAGGATTGGACTATGATGAAACTTTTTCACCAGTAGCTATGCTTAAATCCATTCGGATCATGCTTGCCATTGCTGCCTTCCATGACTATGAAATCTGGCAAATGGATGTAAAAACAGCTTTTCTAAATGGACATCTAGAAGAGAGTGTTTACATGGATCAACCAGAAGGTTTCTTAGACAGTGGGAGCAGCGGAAAAGTGTGCAAATTGCTTAAATCCATTTATGGGTTAAAGCAAGCATCGCGGAGTTGGAACATCTGCTTTGATGAAACAGTCAAGGAATTTGACTTTATCAAAAATGTAGATGAACCATGTGTTTATAGGAAGATTGTAGAAGGAGCAGTAGTCTTCCTCGTTTTATACGTCGATGACATACTACTGATAGGGAATGATATCCCTATACTACAATCAGTAAAGCTCTTCTTGTCACAGAAATTCTCTATGAAAGACTTGGGAGATGCATCATACATTCTGGGCATTAAGATCTATCGAGATAGATCTAATAAAATATTGGGACTTTCACAGTCCAGGTATATAGACACTATACTAAAGAGATTTAGTATGGAAGATTCCAAGCGCGGCAATATGCCCGCTTGTCACGGAATCACCCTTTCCAAAGAGATGTCTCCAAAGACTGATGAAGAGAGGGCTCGCATGGGCATTATACCCTACGCTTCGGCGGTAGGATCAATAATGTATGCGATGTTATGTACCAGACCAGATGTAGCTTACGCACTTAGTGTGGTAAGCAGGTATCAATCGGACCCAGGTGAGAAACATTGGATAGCGGTGAAGAACATTCTCAAGTACCTGAGAAGGACTAAGGAGATGTTCTTGATTTACGGTAATGGGAACCTCCAGGTAGAGGCTTTTACCGACTCCGGCTTCCAAAGTGACAAGGATGATTCTAAATCTATTTCGGGTTTTGTGTTTACCCTCAATAGAGGAGTGGTATGTTGGAAGAGTTCCAAACAAGATACCGTCGCAGACTCAACTATGGAGGCTGAGTATATAGCTGCTAGTGAAGCCGCAAAAGAGGCTGTCTGGATAAGGAAGTTCATTTCTGAACTTCAGGTGGTTCCGTCCATTGCCAATCCAATACCTTTGTATTGCGATAACAATGGCGCTGTAGCTTTAGCGAAGGAACCAAGGTCCCATCAGAAATCCAGGCATATCTTAAGACGGTTTCACCTGATCAGGGAGATCGTGGATCGTCGGGAGATCGAGATACGGAGAGTAGACACAAAAGACAACACGGCAGATCCATTCACCAAGGCCATTCCTCAAGTACAGTTCGAGAGGCTTTTTGAGATGTTGGGCATGCGGTACGCAAGCAACTGGATCTGGTAGAGACAGTGGGTACTCATTGCTCCAATTATAGGCCTTAGTGCAAGTGGGAGATTGTTGGATATATATGCCCTAGAGGCCTACATTGTATAGCATGCTTGGGATATGTATATACATGACAGTCTTGCTTGATATGATTGTACGCTATTTGGTTTGACTTTGTCTTAACGTATGATATATTTTACTTGGTATTTATATATATATGTTGATAAAGCCCATAGGGTGTTTGTCTGACTACCGGCGTTGTGATGGCAGTCATACTAGTGGGAGCTGGATAGTCAATAGGCACACCCTTAGATGTCCCTGGTCGCAGGAGTATCGAGATTGGGCATCAATACTCCGGAGAAGATTAGGGTATACATATCTAGACCCTGACGAGGGGCAATGGATTGGTCCCGCAACCATTGGTGGTGTTCACCTAAGATTGTATACAGATGCTCACTGGGTGTGAGTACACCGGACAGGACTCGCCGAGAACTGACTGGATGGTATTATACCTAACGTTAGATAGCAGTTCTCAGGTGACATGTGTGCAGATAGTCCGTTGACTTAAGGTCATCATTTGTCTCGTGTGAGTTCCCACTGTGCTTTGATTGTTACCCTACCACGGCTCAAAGGAGTCGTGCAAACAGGTTTCAGTTGTGCACAGTCCCGAGCCACGTGGAGGCAGTGAGCGACTGTTAGGGATTCTTCTCTCCCGGTATAGGGAGTTGATATCGCACTGTGGTCGGTTGGTCATTACCATAAGTCCCTGGCCAGGGCTGATTGAGAATTACTGATGGAATGATCAGTAGATTCTTGGGTGGTCTTGAACCATACCGACACGACTTGTACGGTTATTAGGGGTCTGACGTCCACCACCTCCCTAGACCATACATGCGATACTCTTAGATGAACAGACCGGACTGCGCGGATATTGTCACAGACAGGCTCAGTAGGATTTCAGATGGGTTACCTCATCAGCTTTCTTATCGACAACTACCTGGGGACCGTTACGTACAGCTAGTGCCGCTTGCGGTCTGTGGTTAAACCCACTGCCAGCGTAGTAGTCGAGTCTTTAGAGTCCCACACAGAGATTTCCCAAACCCAGGCGAAAAGATATAGAGGTCGTATGGTTTTACGACAAAGGTTCGGACGCATACGTGTTTGAACGCACGTACGACATTCGGACAGTTTTTACTAGCCGGCTTTGGTTTAAGCCAGATTCTAGTATCAGGTTATTGGATTTATACAGTCTAAAGTTTTTCCGTATTTTCACGGATGAGAGGGGCGTTCTCATAATTTTCCGAGAAGCTTCTAGAAGGATGTGACATGAAGGGAGAGGTGGCATTTTCATTTAATGAATTAGTGACTCATTGTGAATGATTCATCATATCATTAATGCATTATTAAATGCTTAATGACTCATATAATGAATCACCCACTTGCATTAATGAAACATGATGAATAATCTCTTATTATTCATTTCTTTTAATTCATTATGTTTCATATATATCAAGTGAGAAGCTTTTTTCATTATAATAATATCATTATCATCTTCTCACTCTCTCTCTTCAAGTTCTCTCTCCTTCACCAAGCCTAATCCTACCCCTCATGAGTTGAGAACAAGGATTAGGAAAGACTAATTACTCCATAACCTATCTCTACATCACCTTAGCTACTCTATTTAGCAACTAGAGAAACTAAGTAACCTCAAGTTTAGAGGTTATAGCTTGGATTAGGGTTCTCGGGTGGATCGTCTATCACGGGAGAAAGCCGAAGAGGACGTGGAGATCCAAAGAGGCCGTAGACAACATCAAGACGAAGGACTAGAACCGTTTGGTATAATCTCTTGGCATAGTAGTTTAAAACTCTATAGCTTTTGTTAAAACTTGTTTAGCAAACGATTCATACGGTTAATCGATGTTTGATCATAGAACTTGATTGTTATTCATATTTCCGCCTCCCCACAAGTATTGGGGTGTTGAACATCGACTGACAGGTTTGACTTCATCAGAATAGGGGATGGATATGTTGAGAAGGTAGTAGGGTGTGATGTCCTGGTATTTGGATGACATACACAGAGTAGGAAGTGATATTCCTATACTACGATCGGTTATACTTTGGTCGTCACACAGTGGTTTCTCCACATGGGACTTGGACATTATATCAGACATACTGGTTACTAGATCTATGGTTTTAGATCGAGATTTGGGTGGTTTCCCAATCAGGGTACTTAGACAGAATTCTAAGAGTATTTAGAATGGACGACTCCTGGCACGGTAGTGTACCTGCAGGTGATGGAGTCACCCTCTCTAAAGGTGTCTTACAGACTAAAGGGGAGAGGGATGTGCATGATTGGCAGATCACTTGCTCAGGAAATTGAGTCAATCATGAGATGTCAAGTACCACAGCAGATGTTGTTCTTGCACTAGATGCAATAAATTGACATTGATCCAATCCTGGAGAAACAATCGGAAGCAGTTCTAGAACATAAGTGAATGTTCTAGGGATATGATAACGACAGCCTCATTCGGGAGACAGTTATCATTCCAGGCTTCCAAGGTGACCTGGACGACAAGGAGGTTGTCAGAGTTATAGTTTTCCTTCTGACGAGGGGCAGTATTTTGGACAGGTGGGCCAAGGCAATACTGAGGGAGGCATGGCGCAGGATACTGATTAAGTTCAGTTGACGATACAGTCTAAGAAGTTTGGATTTGGAGTTCATTTATGAGCTAGGTCCCATCAGACATCCAGACATACTCTAAGACAGGTATTACTCATTTCGGGAGATGGGTTTCTCCGCGAACATGAGTTATAGAGAGACATAGAAAGAAAAATCAAAGCGGATCCACTCACTGAGGCTATTCCTCGAACACAATAGTTTCGCAAACGGGATTTGTGAGACTGACTAGTAGAGGAGTTGGGTGTTCGGTATCACACGGGCTGTGAGTATGCGACATCGCAATAATTAGCCTTGAGTGCAAGTGGGAGATTGTTGGAGATAGTGCCCTCAAAGTCAATTATTGGATCACAGGCACGTGATTGCAATGATCGAGGGAGGACCTGTCCCAGTAGGACAGTCTTACTCGAGATGATAGTATGCTATCTGGTTTATCTTTATCATCGTGTACTGCTTTAGGTGACCTGACATGTCGCTATTACACGTTGATAGAGCCCCTAGGATTCTTGCTTGACCACCAGCAGTATGAGGGCGATCATATAAGTGGGAGCTGGGGTCTATAAGCACATCCTTAAAAGGTCCCTAGTCGTGGGAGTTTCGAGACAGGGCATCGATACTCCAGAGTAGACTAGTGTGTGCATTCGAGACCCCGACGAGGGGCGGTGGCCGGTCTCACAAGCCACTGGTGTCAGTTGGTTCACCTAAGATGTATACAGGTGCTTATTGGGTTTGTAGTACACCGGACAGGACTCGTCGGGAACATGCTAGTTGGTCTTATACCTGACGTCAGATAGCAGTTCCTTGGTGACATGTGTACAGGTTAGTTCATCGACCTGGGGATCATCATTTGTCTCGTGTGAGTTCCCACTGTACTTTGATTACTACCCTACCACGCTCAAAGGAGACGTGCAAACAGGTTTTAGTTGGGTACAGTCCCGAGCCACATGGAGGCTGTGAGCGGATCTTCAGGGGTTCGTCTCTCCCGGTATTGGGGGTGAGGTCGCGCGGTGTCTAGGAGACCCATTACATGAAGCCCTCGGCCGAGGAAGGATATTTACTGGTAGGTATTCCAGTAGTATCTCAGGGTGTTCTGGGCTACACTCCGACACGACTTGTACCGCTTTTGGGGGTCTGACTTTCACCAACCCCCTAGGCCCGCCATGCGATGCTCATAGACGAACGGACCGGACAGTACGGATATTGTCACTGACAGGCTCAGTAGGGTGTCAGGATGAGTTCGCTCATCGACGTCCCTTTTGGTCAATACCTGGTAGCCCGTTCCATATTGGCTTATACCTCTGACGTGCTAGTGGTTAAATCCACAACCAAGGTGTTGACGAGTCTTTAGATTCCCCCTCATTCAGTTGCTCAAGTTTTCGGGCGAAACGCTGTAGAGGCCGTATGGAGATATGGCCGGGTTCGATCAGATACGTGCGGTATTGCACGGATCAGGATCGGACGGTCAGTACTAGAGGCCGTATGGAGATATGGCAGGGTTCGATCAGATACGTGCGGTATTGCACGGATCAGGATCGGACGGATATTACTAGCCGGCTTTGGTTTAAGCTGGATCCTAGTATAGTACAGTGTAGATTTTGTCTCATTGCATTTGTATTTCGGTCGGAATACAAATGCGGGTGTGTATACACAGTAGCGGGGTTTTCCTGTAATTTATTACAGGATCAGTTTTCTGGAGTTGCCAGTTTGCTTTCCGTTTCGGCCATATTTCTTTGTATCTTTGATTGGCCGAAGATTGGTGGAGGAGGGCTTATTTGCATTTGTGCAAATAAGTATTTGTGGAGGGGGTCTTTGCATATTATTGTATCATGATACTTGCACCACCATTTGACTTCTTCTTGTCATCATGGTTTGACTTGTGGTTTGATGATGGTTGTGGTTGAGTGTGGATGTGTTTGTGATCATGTTCTTTCATGATTTCATTTGATTCCCTCATGCATTATTGTGTGGCCTCTCTCATTTTTTGATACACACTCTCATTCTCCCCTCTCCCTCACCTCTTGTTGCCGGCCAAGCTCCTAGAGGGGCTGTCCCAATTTGGTGGGGTGAAGTTGTTGCTCATTTGGCTAGGCAAAAGTCTTTTTAGCTGCTCCTCCAAAAGCTTATCTCATATCCTCCACCAATGGCAACTCCCTAAACCCCTAGAGAAACAAATAGCTCACTACACATTCTACAGCAAACCTTGGGCACGTCGGCTCGCCAACTTCGTGCCCGAGTTGCCTCGGTATAGAGGCGGGAGCCCGTAAAAGAAGCAGGCGACGTGGTGCCCTTCCGGCGAGGAGGTGGAGACCGGACATTCCGCGGGAGATCGGGACGACGACGAGAAGACCGGAGGACACGGATCACTCGGTATATCTCTCTTCCAATCTTGTAGTTAGCTAGGACTAGTTTAATGGCCCGATCCGGGTTTTAGTGCGCGGTGGTGCGGGTTTGAAAAATTAAAGTTAACCATCTCTTCCGCATTTGTCCTCGGGATGGAGGCCGGGGAGCCGCCGTGCACTTACAATTCGGTCAAGGGTCTTGCCATCTGGGAGGGTTCTTTGGCATAGCCGTCTAGTGAGGTGATCACTTGAATGGCTGCGAGCGAGATGCGAAAGATTTCTTTCCCTCATCTCATTGGAGGCACGCATAGATGAATTTTAATTCGGGGACCGATTTTTTTTAAGGGGGAAAGATTGTAACGTTTTAGAAATCGTTTTACGAATTTTTCCGTTTTAGGGCAAAATAGTCGGTATTTTCCGTTTTAACCCGATTTCGATCAAACGTCCGTATAAACTTGCCGGCACCTATTTTAGCTAAAATAAAGCTTGTGCGCGAACTTTGGGGGTATATGGGCGGTTTTGGTATAGATAGAATTTTTCCCAAATAAAATATTATTTTAGCCGGTAAAATATGCACCTAAATCGAGAAATTTCTTCTAAATGATAATCATTAGAAATCATCACTACAATTATTTTAGAACCTTCTTTTCAAATATCTAGATTTTTTTTCGTCAATGGAATTAAATTTTAAAAGAAAAGGAAAAGAAAATGAAAAAAAGTTGGCATTTTGCATTAAATGTGCATTAATTGATTTCTTTTGCTAGAAACTTCCCCATTTTTCTTACACAAACAACCCCTCCCCCTCACCTTGGACTACCTCTCTTCCCCCATTTCTGCACCAAACTTTTCCAAGCTCATTTCCTCATTTTCCAAGATCAAAAACTCATCAAAAATCCCAAAATAAATCCAAAAATTCCTAAATAAAAATTAAACCATCAATTCATTTTACTAATTTTGCTTGGATCTTCAACAAAGCATGGTTTTTTGGAGGCTAAGATGATGGATCAAGTTATTATTTTGTGTTCCTATTGAGGTATAATTTTCAAAACCCTAATCTTAAATTGTTATGTTTAGATCTTTAAGTTAGTTAATTAAATGGTTATCATAGTTTTAAATTCTTGATTTAATTAATTATTCATAATTTTTATGAAATTCAAGTTAGGGTAAAACTTGATTAAGTGTTTAATATTAATTGAAGTGTTAATTTGTGATTAGGAAAAACTTAACCGAGTAGAAATGATAATTATTGTTGATTACTGTTTTGTTTAATTAAAGCTTTTTGCTTACTAGGTTTTTGCTAAAATTTAATTAAGTAAGTTTAAAAATTAAGAAATGGTTTGGATAACTTAGTTAAGCTAATATAAGATATTTGTAATCGCTAGATTTGTGTTAGCTTTGTTATAGTGAGAATTATTGCGATAAGTTGTTTACTAGGTTTCGGGGTTTTTCCGACGTGGGTTCGATTGGTCGTTGTGAGGTTATATCTATTATATTCCTCGTATTTAATGGTTTTGTGTTGCGCGATCGGGACGATCGGAATCTAGACTAGGTGTTTCGTAGTTTAGCGACCCTAGTTAGGGTTTTTGACCGATGTCGTGCACGTTAGATGCGCTAAGTGCGCAGTGTAATTTTCAGGGCGTTATCCTTGCGTTTTTTTGACTTTTCGTCGATGTAGGATATTTAGCTTATGTGATATGTTTGTGAAATTTTAGGTTCGCAGGCGGGGACATCGGACGCTACGACAAAGGGAAAACAGGTGGTAGGCTTCACTTATCCAGGAGCGTTGGTGAGTAGATTTAACATCTACAGGGGAATCGCCCGCATGGCGTCATACGTCTGGGCTAGAGATGTTAATTCTGTCGCATATTCTATGTCAAATTTAGAATTGCGCATTTACCCTACTGCTTAGTTAATTGTTGTGCTTGGACTAGTATTCTTAGGACACTGCACTATTATTGACGCCTCATGTTGCACGAGCACTGATTGTATGCCACACACACCGTTAATAATTACCATGTTACGCACAACCGACATATAGAAATGCTATGGTTTGGTTAGGGATTTTGAGACATTGATTCATATTTCTTTATGCATATGACTTATAGCATACATGTATACCTACATGCTTACACATATGCTCTAACATACTTACATGCTACTTACCTGTATACCTATAGAGTATTGTATCATTAGCGATAGATACATACACACTTCATGACATAGCTACAGGTATACCTTGCACACATACTTCACTTATACCCAGGGGGTATATTATACCATTACTTATAGGTAGATTCATATACCTTGCTATACCTTTATGTTTACACATATATCTGGTTATAGCTGATAAATCAACACTTAATTTATCAATCCGGTCATATCTCATATGACTCCACCAAAAGCAGGCCACCCGATCAATGTCGGTATCATATACGCACATTTTAATCGGGTGCATGCGCATATCGCATACGCGCACCACAACGTTTCGCCTGGACTGGGTAACTCCTTTGTGGGACTCTAAGACTCGTCAATACGCCGGCAGAGGGTGATGATCATATCAGGTACCCTCAAGCCGCAAGCGGTCAGCTAAACGTAACGGCCACCCGGGTATTGAGCGATCAGAAGAAAACAAGCGAACCTGCTACAACTCCCGTCGAGCCATCCGGCAACACTACCGTACAGTCCGGTCTCTTCGTCAGATATGCTGCATATCGAGCCTAGGGATGGTCACGTCGACCCTAATAACTCAATAAGTCGTGCCGGTGAATGGTCTATAACAGATCGAGAAACTACCGATAACACTTATCAGCAAATCTCAGCAGCCCTGGCCAGGGACTCGCTGATATAACCAGTCGGGCACAGCACAACATCAACCTCCCATACCGGGAGAGACGAAACCCCTCCTATCGCTCATTGCCTTCGTGTGTCTCGGGACTGTACCCAACGGCCACCTGTTTGCACGACTCAGTAGAGCCGTGGTAGGGTGGCAATCAAAGTACAGTGGGAGAACACACAAGACTCTATGACGATCTCGGGTCTACAGACTAACCTGTACCAGTGTCACCTGAGAACTGCTATCCGACGATAGATATAATTCCATATAGGAGTTCTCGGCGAGTCCGTCCAGTGTACCCAGTCACCACTGAGCACCCGTATATGATCTTGATGTCAAACCTAACCATTAGTTTTCTCACTTGAAACCTTTCTAGGGTTTGATGGATGTATGCATGCATGCATGTGTTTCTTTCTTTCATTCTAGTTTCATGCACATGTGGATGTGCATACATGCATACATACATACACCCATCCATCATGGTTGTTTGTATATGGAAATGGTGGCAATATAAGACTCACACCATGGATTAAATTATGGATTATTATTTAATTTTGGTTTTAAAACAAAATGAAAAAGGAAAGGATAATCATTCTAGCTTCTACATTCTTCCTTTGACCTAACCATGCTTACCTACCTCTTAACTTGAGTTATCCTTCTCTTTATCATTTAAAACTCAAGTTAAATAATGTCTCCATCACTTTAACCATGGTTCATAGTAAGAAGAAATAAAATATATATTGATATATTTCTTTTTCTTCTAGTGAGTTATCTTTTATCTCATTATCTCTTGTGAAAATATTGCCACCATCTTCTTCCTCTTTCTCATTTGCTCTCTAGTTTTTTCTAGTGAGTAAATACCACTTAAAGAAAGGTTTTTGAAGTGAGAACCTTAACCACAACTTCATTCTACACAAGCTTAGCCGTCTTGTTTAGAGTGTTCTCTTCGGTTTTACGAAGTTGCGAGCTTGGACGGAGAACTCCGTGGTGGATCGTCGTGGACACAAGAGGACTTCAAGAGGACCTCCATTCAACACCCTAGAGACCAAGGAGTCCAGTGAAAGGGAGCTACAAAGGTTGTAGTCTCGAAACCCTAGTTTAGTTCGCTTTATATTTCGAAACCCTAATTTTCTAGGATCGATTCCTTTGCATGTTCGTTTAGCACCATAAAAATTTAAACTTTGGGACATGTGATGCTTCAAAACTCATTATAGGGTGCTAGACAAACCTTTCATTGGTATCAGAGCCGACCTAGAACATTAGGCGACCTTTTTACGAAGTTAAAACTCCGATCGAACCGAAATACGGCTTTTTAGGGTGCTCTCTGGAAATTTTCTAAAAATTGACATTTTTCAGAATTAAAAATATGTAAAAAATACAGCAGGAAAAATAAGGATTACGGTACAAAAATTATTCAATGAACAGTGATTATTGCCGCGGAAACGCGGTCTAAGCTTGCTTAGGCCGCGGTTCCGCGGCCGTATGTATTAATTGATGGATAATTTTTTTACAGTAATTCAGGAATCTGCTTGTATAATTTTTTGGGTATTTTTAATCTGTATTTAGTTTTGAAAAATTCTGGAGATATTTTTGGACTCGTCGATTCGATCGGAATTTTCATTTCGTAGTTTTTCCGGGTAAATAAGAAAGTATTGAAGTGTTTGAACGAGTATCATTTGCTCACTATTCACGGGGTTTAAATGTTTTGGAGATACGTGCAAGTCTTTTTGCGGTGGTCCCTCTAGAAGACAACAAACCTTAACTCGATTATGTGACCGTCTCGAACTGCCCTTTGAACCTTAGGGTTTGGGGCAGTACGGCGTGCCACATGTGAGGCGTTGGCTTGACCCTTCTACGGCTGGACCGCTACTACTGTGTCACACTCCGGATTTTTGAACCCTGCTCAAGTGTTGAGCTTTAGTGAATCTTGGGTACTTGATCGTTCGTTCGAAAACTTTAATACTGTCTGTTTGTCTGGAATGTGATACAATATGTGGAATTCATATAGTTTAGGCATGAAATACGAAATATGTGATATTTCGCATTTATGATGTCTAAAGAGAATGTGGATTCCAAATATTGTAGTTTTACACTTTCTTTTCTGTGACCGTAAGTGTAGTATGTTCGATATCGCCGGTTTCGTTGCTATACGTCAACGACAATCGGGGTACGCATACTTACTTACGTTGATGATATGTGATATTATGTGTTGCTGAGATATGATGTGCATGATTGTCGCGATTGAATAGCCGGGGGGTTTTATGTGAGATGAGAGTTTTATATTTTCATTCATGTAAATTCAAATGTAATGTAATATTCTTTTATTTGGGGCACTTCCGGGTTGAGGTTGTGTTACCAGTGTTGTATATTATTTACTTTTCCGCATTAGGATGGACCCAAGGAGGGGAGCACAGGTGACCGGGTTCTGGGGTTCAGTGGGAGGCCATCTCGAGGAGTCGAGACCGGGTCTCCTAAACTCCAGAATTGGGAGGGTCACTTGCCGCTCTCGTAGGGGTCCAGGGTGTGGGCTTGGCTATTCATCGCGACTGTGGAATCCGTATTTTCTATTCTGGCTAAATACTAAATACGGACGTCCTAGGATATCCCATGTTATATCTATGTTTCTGCTGCCTGTGTTCTGTGATATCTGAGACGAATAACATATTATATATATGATATATAGTAGACGTTGCTTATGTTTTATACCCGCGCTAGTCCCGTCCCGGTATGCCGTTAGTTAAGTAACCTAACGGTGCATAACGGAACATTGCGGCGAATGCGGATGGCATAAGCGTACGTGTTATTTTCGTTTCTTTTCTGTGATTGGCTTAAGGACTTAAATGATGGGATTACATTAATGTGATTAATGTAAAGAAAATAAACCTAAAAAGATGTTGTAGAATCGGATTTGAAAACTACTCGGCTATTTATGAAAAAGCTATATTTCAAAACTGCGGAGCTTAAGCCACTCCTTTTGAAAACTGTTTGATTCTACAACGATACCAAGTTCAAAGCGTTAAAGATTTTCTTAAAAATCATCCGCAACCCTCCGTCATTTTAGGAAGTAGAGTACTTAGTATTCGTGCTACGTTTGTTGACCTTAGCCAAGGCGTATTGTACGGTAGCTAAGTGATGTCTTCCTACAAACGCATATGATGCAGATTAATTAGGACGGGCATATGACTTTGTTGACCTTAGCCAAGGGTCATGTGAACGGGTCTAATTAATCAAGAAATGACGGGTTGAGCTTGACTAGTGCTCGTGATTTGTTGACCTTAGCCAAGGTCACGAGTATTAGGGGTAAAAACCACATCGGGAATTTCAATAGTTGAAATTTGCAATGAGATTGCATACCTTCCATATGATGGTTGGATCCCGATCCCACTGTGGGCAATAGTTGCTCCTAGGAGAGTTTTACAGTTTACAATTAGCTAACTCATTAGGTGTCTAGAAAGGTATTAACGGGGCTCCGCCTCTGGGAAAACGAGGTTTACTCTAATTAGGTCCGTGCGAAAGCACGGGGAACCTCCCTCAAGTACCGACACTGGCCTGGTTGAACGGTTAGCGAAGTTGTAGACTGTAATTAATCCTGGCTAGTTTTTCTTTTTAAGGTTTGAAAGAAAAACTCGATAAAAGCAGTGGGAAACATCGGTTAGACAAGATAATAAACCAATCTAATATATGCAAGAGCTTTCGCTGAGTGTATTCTTTTCTCTCTCTTAATGGCAAATACCCATGACTGGACTCAAGCTTTTACTAGATAAAAACAAACTGAATGGGACCAACTATAAAGACTGGCTGAGGAATCTGAAAATCGCCTTGACTTATGATAAAGTATCATATGTCCTCACGGCTTCAGCCCCGCCCGTCCCTGGTCCAAAATCCTCAGTTGCGGACATTGAAGTCCGCAAGACATGGGATGCTGACTGTGCCACGGCCACATGCCTCGCGCTTGCATCGATGGATAACACACATCAAAAGCAGCACGAGGTCATGGACATTCACGGTATATTGCTCCATACAAAGGAGTTGTATGGGGAGCAGTCCCGCGATTACGATACGAAGCATCAAAGAAATTGTTTCAGATGCGAATGGCCCCTGGCACACCAGTAGGAGACCATGTTCTGAAGATGATAGCTCTTATAGAAGAGCTTGAGGACCTTGGATGGACGATGGACAATGAACAATATATAGATATTATTCTGCAGTCCCTCCCCTCCACCTTTGCTCAGTTCATAGTGAACTTCAACATGCATGGCATGGAGAAGGACCTCCCTGAACTTCTTAATATGTTAAGGAGTGCAGAGAGCACTATGAAGTTAGCAAAAACTCCCGTTATGACTATTGGACAGTCTTCCTCTTCTCGCCCGAAAGCCAAGGCCAAGGGAAAGAAAAAGAAGAAACCCACTAATCCTAAGGGCGGAGTTAAAAAGGTGAAGGGAAAGGGAAAGTCCAAGGCTGGAGACTCAGGGAAGGGCGAATGTTTTCACTGCCACAAGACAGGACATTGGAAGCGCAATTGCACGGAGTACTTAAGTCTCAAGAAGAAGCATGGTGATGCTTCTGCTTCAGGTGCGTTTGTGACTGAAAACTGTTTTTCTATAAACTCTGCTTCCTGGATATTGGATACCGGTTCAGGTTCTCACATTTGCAATTCTATGCAGGGGCTGAGAAATAGCAAGGTTTTGAGGACAGGTGACCATACTCTCCGCGTTGGAAATGGTTCCAATGTACATACAGTCGCAGTGGGAGAGTATCACTTGGGGTTGCCATCTGGATGTATTTTGGTTTTAAATCCATGTTATTTTGTACCAAGTATGCTATGTAATATAATATCTGTTTCTTTGTTGGACAATGAAGGGTATAATTTTGTATTGCAGAACAATGTTATGAACATTAACCTGAATCAAATGTTGGTTGGGTATGGTACACTTAACAACGGAATATATGTCCTAAATCAACACACAGTTTTCAGTATACAACACACTAATAAAAGAAAACTTTCAGAATTAAATGAAGCTTTTCTTTGGCACTGTAGACTTGGTCATATTAACGAAACAAGACTAAACAAGTTACACAAAGATGGATATTTAAATTCTTTTGAATATAAATCTTATGCGACTTGCCAGTCTTGTATCAAGGGTAAAATGAACAAAACTCCGTTTACCGGACACGGAGAAAGAGCTACTCAGCTCCTGGGCCTCATACATAGTGATGTATGTGGGCCTATGTCTACACAGGCTAGAGGCGGTTTTTCATACTTCATTACATTCACTGATGATTTCTCAAGATTCGGTCATGTATTTTTATTAAAACACAAGTCCGAAGCTTTTGAGAAATTCATTGAATATAAACAAGAAGTAGAAAAACAAACCGGCTTGAGTATCAAGATGCTTCGATCAGATCGAGGTGGTGAGTATCGCAGTGCAGAATTTGCAAACTTCTTGAAAGAGAATGGGATTCTCTCTCAGCTCACTCCTCCTTACACACCACAGCACAACGGTGTGTCAGAACGAAGGAATAGGACCCTATTAGATATGGTCCGGTCCATAATGAGTGACGCTGAGTTACCCGTCTCGTTTTGGGGGCATGCATTAGAGACTGCAGCGTTTCTACTGAACAGGGTTCCAACCAAAGCCGTGTCCACCACACCATATGAGATATGGCATGGGAAGAGACCATCTCTTAAGAGAATTAAGATTTGGGGTTGCCCGGCCTATGTTAAAAACCAGAATCCGGACAAACTCGAAACACGGTCGGTCATGTGTAACTTTGTGGGATATCCAAAGAATTCTTATGGATATCTATTCTACCACAAAGAGGAACAAAAAGTGTTCGTTTCTCAACATGCCACATTCTTGGAAAAAGAGTTTTTCACAGACAAAGATGATGGCAAGGTGGTGGATCTAGAAGAGGTTCTAGAGACACAAACTACAAATGACGATTTGGTTGAACCGGCTGTTGCAACAGAAACTGAAGAACCTCGGCCACTCCGTAGGTCTGGTAGGACTTCTCGCCCACCGGAGAGGTACTACGGTTTCCTCATTGATGGTAACGGAGAAGATTGCATCATGGATGATGATGATCCTACCAGTTTTCAGCAAGCTATCACGAGTAAAGACTCTGTGAAGTGGCTGGATGCCATGAGATCCGAAATGGAGTCTATGTACACCAACAAAGTGTGGACTTTGGACGTTGTACCCCCTGGGGTAAAACCTGTAGGGTGCAAATGGATCTTTAAAAGAAAGATTGGTGTAGATGGCAGGTGGAGACCTATAAGGCAAGACTTGTGGCGAAGGGTTTTCGTCAAAGACCAGGTTTGGACTATGACGAGACTTTTTCTCCCGTAGCCATGCTTAAATCCATTCGGATCCTACTTGCTATTGCTGCTCACTACGACTATGAAATCTGGCAGATGGACGTTAAAACCGCATTTCTAAATGGAAATTTAGAAGAATGTGTTTATATGGATCAGCCAGAGGGTTTCATTGACAGTGGGAGCAGCGGGAAAGCATGTAAATTGCTTAAATCCATATATGGGTTAAAGCAGGCATCACGGAGTTGGAACATCTGTTTCGATGATGTCATCAAAGAGTTTGATTTCATCAAAAATCCAGATGAACCTTGTGTTTATAAGAAAGCTGTAGGGAGAGCTGTCACATTCCTTGTATTGTACGTGGACGACATTCTTCTGATAGGAAATGATATTCCTATGCTACAGTCGGTCAAATCTTTCTTATCACTAAGGTTCTCTTGAAGGACCTGGGTGATGCCACGTACATTCTGGGCATAAGGATCTATAGGGATAGATCCAAAAGGTTATTGGGATTGTCCCAAACCAGGTATATTGACACCATCCTAAAAAGGTTTAGTATGGAAGACTCCAAACGGGGTGCCTTACCCGCTTGCCATGGGGTCACTCTCTCCAAGGATTCTTGTCCAAAGACCGATGAAGAGAGAGCTCGCATGAGTATTATACCCTATGCTTCGGCAGTAGGATCTATAATATATGCGATGTAATGTACATGCCCAGATGTAGCTTACGCACTTAGTGTTGTAAGCAGGTATCAATCCAACCCAGGGGAGAATCACTGGACAGCAGTGAAGAACATTGTTAAGTACTTGCGAAGGACTAAAGAATTGTTCTTGGTGTATGGTAATGGAGATCTCCAAATGGAGTCCTTTACCGATTCGAGCTTCCAGAGCGATAAGGACGACAGCAAATCTATCTCTGGGTTTGTATTTACCCTCAATGGAGGGACGGTGAGTTGGAAGAGTTCCAAACAAGATACCGTTGCAGACTCTACGATTGAAGCTGAGTACATTGCTGCAAATGATGCTGCCAAGAAAGCCGTCTGGATGAAGAAGTTCGTCTCGGAGCTAGGAGTAGTTCCAACCATTATTGATCTAATACCTTTGTATTGTGACAATAATGAGGCTATGGCGTTAGCCAAGGAGCCCAGATCCCATCAACGGTCCAGACACATCCTGAGGCGTTTTCATTTGATCCGGGAGATTGTTGATCGCCGCGAGATCGAGATTAGGAGGGTAGGCACAAAGAATAACGCCGCGGATCCATTCACCAAGGCCCTCCCTCAGCCGCAGCATGAGCGACTTTTTGAGATGTTGGGTATGAGATACGCCAATAACTGGCCTTAGTGCAAGTGGGAGATTGTTGGATATATGTATGCCCTAAAGGCCATTATGTGATAGTGGATGTATCTGTACATATATATATATATATATTCAGTATGAATTCTTGCTCGACATGATAGTATGCTATCTGGTTTTTCTTTATCTGACATGTTGATTTGATCATGCTTATTATTCACTCATACATGCTGATAAAGCCCTGAGGATATTGGCTTGACTGCTCTGATTATGATGGAGATCATACTAGTCGGACATCTGTAGTCTATAAGCATATCCTGGAAAGTCCCTAGTCGTAGGTATATCGAGACGGGGCATTGATATACCAGAGTAGACTAGCGTATATGATACTAGACCTATGTGATGGGCGATGGATGATCCCATATCCATTGGTGTTTGACATCAAGATCATATACGGGTGCTCAGTGGTGACTGGGTACACTGGACGGACTCGCCGAGAACTCCTATATGGAATTATATCTATCATCGGATAGCAGTTCTCAGGTGACACTGGTACAGGTTTGTCTGTAGACCCGAGATCGTCATAGAGTCTTGTGTGTTCTCCCACTGTACTTTGATTGCCACCCTACCACGGCTCTACTGAGTCGTGCAAACAGGTGGCCGTTGGTTACAGTCCCGAGACACACGAAGGCAATGAGCGATAGGAGGGGTTTCGTCTCTCCCGGTATTGGGGGTTGATGCTGTGCTGTGCCCGACTGGTTATATCAGTAAGTCCCTGGCCAGGGCTGCTGAGATTTGCTGATAAGTGTTATCGGTAGTTTCTCGATCTGTATAGACCATTCACCGGCACGACTTATTGAGTTATTAGGGTCGACGTGACCATCCCTAGGCTCGATATGCAGCATATCTGACGAAGAGACCGGACTGTACGGTAGTGTTGCCGGATGGCTCGACGGGAGTTGTAGCAGGTTCGCTTGTTTTCTTCTGATCGCTCAATACCCGGGTGGCCGTTACGTTTAGCTGACTGCTTGCGGCTTGAGGGTACCTGATATGATCATCACCCTCTGCTGGCGTATTGAAGAGTCTTAGAGTCCCACAAAGGAGTTACCCAGTCCAGGCGAAACGTTGCGGTGCGCGTATGCGATATGCGCATGCACCCGATTAAAATGTGCGTATATGATACCGAACATTGATCGGGTGGCCTGCTTTTGGTGGAGTCGTATGAGATATGACCGGATTGATAAATTAAGTGTTGATTTATCATCTAACCATTAGTTTTCTCACTTGAAACCTTTCTAGGGTTTGATGGATGTATGCATGGATGCATGTGTTTCTTTCTTTCATTCTAGTTTCATGCACATGTGGATGTGCATACATGCATACATACATACACCCATCCATCATGGTTGTTTGTATATGGAAATGGTGGCAATATAAGACTCACACCATGGATTAAATTATGGATTATTATTTAATTTTGGTTTTAAAACAAAATGAAAAAGGAAAGGATAATCATTCTAGCTTCTACATTCTTCCTTTGACCTAACCATGCTTACCTACCTCTTAACTTGAGTTATCCTTCTCTTTATCATTTAAAACTCAAGTTAAATAATGTCTCCATCACTTTAACCATGGTTCATAGTAAGAAGAAATAAAATATATATTGATATATTTCTTTTTCTTCTAGTGAGTTATCTTTTATCTCATTATCTCTTGTGAAAATATTGCCACCATCTTCTTCCTCTTTCTCATTTGCTCTCTAGTTTTTTCTAGTGAGTAAATACCACTTAAAGAAAGGATTTTGAAGTGAGAACCTTAACCACAACTTCATTCTACACAAGCTTAGCCGTCTTGTTTAGAGTGTTCTCTTCGGTTTTACGAAGTTGCGAGCTTGGACGGAGAACTCCGTGGTGGATCGTCGTGGACACAAGAGGACTTCAAGAGGACCTCCATTCAACACCCTAGAGACCAAGGAGTCCAGCGAAAGGGAGCTACAAAGGTTGTAGTCTCGAAACCCTAGTTTAGTTCGCTTTATATTTCGAAACCCTAATTTTCTAGGATCGATTCCTTTGCATGTTCGTTTAGCACCATAAAAATTTAAACTTTGGGACATGTGATGGTTCAAAACTCATTATAGGGTGCTAGACAAACCTTTCAATAGCTACATGTTTACCTTTACTTGATATTATTTAGAATTGGAGAAAATAGGAACCGTATGATATTTTATATTAACTTGTTACAGTTAATTAGCGGCTTTCCCTTTATATGCTTTCATTACAGTTTTATGTTGCATATATTATATTCATGGATTTTCGCATTGAGATATGGATTTTTCATGATGTTTTCTGGATTTGGGGACCATGGGAGTTCATGAAATTATGCATTATTTGAAAAACCCGGTTTCCCTTGATATGATATTTCAGCAGCCACCATGAGATTTATCGGTTCGGATATGTATATACCCCACGCGAGAAACGAAGGGGTCCGTGTGTGGGTACATGGTGGGGCCCGGAGGTACCCCGGGGCAAGAATCTCAGTGAGGAGATGAGTTAGTGGGGGAACCATACTTTCCGGTGACATTACCAATGACTCGGCGGTTATCATGGGGATACCGACGGGAGTCATGTGCGTATGGATGCGTCGAGAGGCGAGGGTCAGAGCTAGGCACTCGAGCTTTCGGGATAGCATATGATACGTACCTATCAGGGGGCCAGTCTTGGTGACAGTACCTGATAGATCAGCATTTCTGTGTCGATGCTTGACACATTGGTTTCATGATATTTCTTCTTACTCCTAAGTATATATAAAAGTGGAATGGGACGCTGTTATATATGCCTTTAGACCAATATTAGTGGAATGGGATGCTAATATATGTGTATTGATATCAATTTATATACATCATCATATTTATTCATGCAAATATATTTAGGATGTTAGAGATTTATTTGATATTGGATTTGGGATATAGGTGATTCATTTGATATTGGATACAGGATATATATGAGATTGCTGATTTTGCACATTCAAGATATATGAGATTTATTCGATATTGTACATTAAGGATTTGTGAGACTTATATGATATGCGAGCCAATTTGGGGGCTGATTTGAGGAATTGGGATTTGGATTGTCTTGATGGATTGTGATCCTACCACGATGTCAGAATTCCGTGTAAATGACATATTTCATTCCATACTCCACTTTTATTGTTTATGCACTGCTATATGTAGTAGTAGTACCGGTAAGTGTACCTTTCATGACTGTTGCATTTACATACCTTTATTTGTATGCACTGCTTCATGTGTAGTGGTACCTGCTAGTGTACCTTCCATGATTGTTGCATATATACATTTTCATAACATTATTATATGATTATTGCATACTGATTGTTATATTATTATTGCTTCATGTATTAGTTGTACCTACTAGTGTACTTTTCATGATTATTGCATTTATATGACCTTTTATTGCTATTAATTGCATATGTTAGATTCACGCTGTACGTGCATACTTGTGATTACCTGCATATGTTATTTACTATTCACGAATTGGCAACTCACCCCCGTTGTGCCACTGTTGTTTTGCAGGGTGTTCCGCAGAGTAGTCGAGGCAGGCTATTCATCTATCATATCATCTTTGCTCCGGATACCGCTTCGCCTGACAGTGTGCAGTTTTGGTTAGGTAGGTTTTGCGGTTATCCAATGTTGCTTGTTGTGTATTCGTTGTATCATGTACTCTCCATCTACCATTATTTTGTATGACTTAGAGATTTGATGTGAGGACGATATTGTATATTTTTTTGTGACTTGGAGGTTTTTATGCAGTTTTATTTATATCATCTCTTTCTTCAATATGGCGTCATATATCTGTTGTGGTGGTTGTTTTCCATCTTTTGGCGTGGATTTGCTCCCGTTGGGGATGGTTTACTTTATATTTATGTTGTACCCATTTTGGGGACTTGTTTTACAAAGGAGGTACTGTCAAAATTTTAAAGGAAATAAGTTGGACTTTTAAAGAATTTGGGTTGAGATTTCAAAGGTTTTGAAAATTCTATTGTTTCTTATTACTTTTGATGGTTTAGATTTCTGGGTTTTGGCTGTCTTTTACTGCGTTATGGCTGTAGACGTTGCGTAGTATTAGGGCCGTCACGTGCCAAATTTCGGGTCGAGACATCTGCCGGCAACTGGCTGTCCTCCACCTCTGCCACTCCGTCCTCTCTGAACAAACCCTCCACTATCTTGGCCTCTCTGAGCATAAGTCTGACGCGGAGCTACAACAGGCGTAAGAGCCAACGCTCTCTGAGGTGAAGGTGGTAAGGTAACATGTGGTACGGCTGCCTTTCTCTGGCGTATCACGGTACAATCTCGAATGCGATGATAAAAACTCCCGCACCGGAAACATCCATACGATTGCTGCTGACCCTCCTGGGGATAAGAGCTAAACAACCGGCCTCTTCCCTAGCCTCTGCTACCCCCACGACCTGAACGAAATCTGTCGTGGCGTCTAATCATCTACCTCCGTGCTGATACACCAGTACGAACCTTCCTCGGTTCCGGAACGACCGACGTCTCAGAAAGACGCTCCTCAACTGGTAGGGTTGCATCTACTGCTACTGCATACGAGTCACAATACTGGGCGCTGATAGCGATGAACAACTGGGTAACAGGTGGGACAACCTCCTATCGCTACGTTCGACTGGCCTCAACCAACGATCCCATCATCTGGCGCAAATCCTGTATCTCGGCCTTTAGTCTAGTGATACGATCTAGCGAAGGTGGATCAACCTGCTCCGTACAACGGGCGTATCATCTTGGTCAGTCCTTGTCTCTGACGAGCCAAGTCTGATCTCGGCTCTCGCGACCGCTGTCTGTGCCCTCGTAGTCTTCGACGGCATAATGGCTGGAAATAAAAATTGGATTCGATAAGAACACGGAAATCGAATCACAAGGATTTATATAATCACGGAAGGAATTTCAACCAATAAGTCCTAAGGTCACTTAGGCGAAGTACCGTGTCGTAAGTATGCCGCGAACATACCCACGCTACGTCACTCTGCTTAAGTTACCTACTCCATCATACCAAGGTTATCCTACACTTCGAAAGGTAAAACCTAGCGCTCTGATACCAACTTTGTCATGACCCAAAAGTTTGGTACGTGACCGGCACTTAAACCACGTAACGTCTATAGGTGTAACGCAATTTAAGTAAGTCGAAAATCCAGAAATCTAAACCATCGAAAGAAGTAAGTGATAAAACATTGTTAAAAACATTTGGAAATCTTAAGTAAAAATCCTTAAAGTTTAAATTTATTTTCTTAAAAATTTTGGCAGCACTTCCTTTGTAAACACTAGCCCCGAAACAGATACAAACATATAACATAAGTAAAGCATCATAAGATATAAATAAAGCATCCCCAAACGGGAGCAATCATGCCCAAAGGAGGAAACAACCACCATAAGCATATATACGATGCCGTAGCGAAGAAATAGGCAGTATAAGTGAAAAACAGCATAAAGGGATAAAACTGCATAATAAAAGCCGGCTCACACGAGCACGACACCCAGAGTCACAAAATATACAATATCGTCCTCACAACTCGTCTCTAAGTCAATACATGAAAAGGTAGATGGAGAGTACTAGATACAATGAGAGATATACAATAAATGTAAACGGATAACCGCAAACCCACCTATAGAAAAATGGCTCACAGCCAGCCGTAGCGGTATCCGCTGCAAAAGGATACAATAAGAAGAAGCCCCGCCGCGACTACTCTGAGGGTAAAACCTGCAAAACACTGTGGCACAACGGGAGTGAGTTGCCAACTCGTGAGTAGTAAGTAACATTATACAGTTAATCGCAGATATGTACGTACTGCGATACTCTATCACATGCAATCTGATAGTATCAATATTCTAATATGGATATGCAACTTTCATGAAAGGTACTCTATCAGGTACTACAAATACATGAAGCTATGCATAACAATGAATGCTAAGTATGGAGTATAACATGTTATCATCAATAAATCATCATCGTGGAAAAACCGGTGTCCATCAAATATGGCCAAAATCCCAATACCTCAGGCGCCGTCATTCTGATTAGCCCTCATATCCTGTAAATCTCATGGAACCTGAGTGCCCAACATCTGCACTCGAAAACATCATGAAATACTCGTGTCTAGCATCGACATGCAAATACTCATCTCTCAGGCACCGCATCCCAGATCGGACCTCAATATATCTCATGTCATAACTCCCAAACCGTATCCTCCGGATATCCATCGGGTTCTATACTATCACCGGTAGGAAGTAGTCCCTCCGCTGGGTCACCGCCTATCGATACGAGTCTTCTTTCCCCGGGGTACCATACCAGGTCCACCATGTACCCGCAGACGGTGCCTACTGCTCCTCGAATCGGGTATCTAACACAAGCCTCAGAACCGAGAAAACTCATGGTGGACGCACTGAAATATCATATCAAGAGAACTGGGTTTTCCTAACAATGCATACTTTCTTGAAATAATACCACGGTTCTCAAATCCATAAATCACATGAAATCCATATCTCAATGCATAAATCCATGCAATATGATCTATGCAACATAAAACAGTAATATGAGCACATCAAGGGAAAACCGCGCTTTTAAGTGAATCCAGTTTTAAAATATATATCATGCGGTTCCCAATTTTCCAACATCAAATCCAATATCATCTAAGGATGCACATGTAACTATAGCAAGTATGGGTGTACGCAAGTATGTATGTACGCAAGTATGTATGTGTACGCAAGTATGTAATTCATATGCGCGATAGAACAAGAATCACGTCTAATCATCAATGATAAGGTAAGATAAACAATGTATTATCCATGGAAATTCTATAGTGTGAGTGTCATGGCAATTACTAACGGTGTGTGTGTGGCATACAGTTAGTGCTAGTGCAACATGAACTGTTAGTAACAGTGTTGTGTCTCATTAATACTATGCTCATATGCAATAGGAAATGGGGTATGCAACAATGGTATACATGCACAATCAATGAATATGAATATAAACATGCGACTACAATATCCTATCAAGCCCTGACGCATAACGTCATACGGGCGATTTCCCCGTAGATGTTAAATCTACTCACAGTGATCTTGAGCTAGGTGTATCCAACCACTTGCTTTTCTTTCTTCACGGCGTCCGAAGTCCCCGCCTGCGATCCTATTAACACATAAAACATAGCAAGGCAAACTTAGAAACCATCCAATAATACATACAAACTACGTTGAAATCGACGCACCGACTCCAACACCCTCTAAATTGTTCGCTTAGGGACTAACGTGTGTGGTGACACTCTTAAACAACCCTAAGTGCAGAAATATCGCGAAGCACAGAACTGAGTTGGAAACCATGTTGGATATCGTAACGCGCGTCGTCGAAATACTAAAACTAGCTAATCGATCCCAGATTTTACCCACTGTCACAACTTAAAAATTTAGCAGTACCAAATACTCTAAAACCACTGCAGACAGCTACCAAAAAAATTACAACTTCCCAGGCCACCATACGGCCGAGCTCGCCAGAAAAGTCCTTCATGTCGCCGGCGAAAACCGATAGGATAGGATCGGGGTCTCAGGTAAATACTTAGGGTCTCTGGAACTACGCTACTACACTGCTTGTTTTCCCAGTGAACACTCTGGGTTACGGCAGGTTACAGATATCCTAAAACGACACTAAAACTACGATATGTGCACAAAACTATATCTTTATCGTTCTAACTGAAAGTACAAAGCAACACAACAAATAATAAACTCCTAATTAACAGTTTAGAGGTTATACCTATCCACACTTGCTCAAAATCCAAGCTTTCCAAGCTCCAAGTGATCTCTCGTAGCTTTGGATCAAGTTTGATGAAGGGTGTAGTGAGTTTTGTGAAGATTTGTCAGGGTTTATGAGGATTTGGGTTAGGGTTTGTGAAGAAAAAGGTGAGGGTTCAGTTTGGGGGGTGTGAGGGAGATATGAGGTGAAGAAAGTGATGAGAGAATTAGAGAGTGAAGGATTATGTGAGTGTGTATGTGTGAGTGAGGGTGGGGGAAATGAGGGGTGAGTTTAACATAAGCCATGCCTCCCTCTCTCTTCATTAAATGCATGGCATGCTTGCCCCATGCCTCATGATGCCCCCCTCTCTCTCTTCCTCAAGTAAACTATTCAAATCTATTACTATTTTTAGAACTAAATAATTACTTACACTTAATTAAAATGGGGTTAAGGTGCCATGGATACTTAAGCATGGTTACCACTAATTTAACCCTAAGTTAACTTGCACATGTGTGTGCAAGCCCAAAATAAATACTAATAAAATATTCATTAATTTTTATAAAATATTTGAAAACTATTTTGATAAACTTTTTATTAAAAACCCGCATTATCGCTTAATTAACACTAATCGCAAATCTAAGGTGTTACATATTTCCTCTTGGCTTGACAGCCCGATTCGGGGTACTGACGGAAACAGTCCCATTCTGGCGCTTCTCTGAAGATCTTCTGACTAATTAACATGGTCACTCGTAACGTATCTCGTCAATGATGGCAAACTCTGGCCCACTAAGGGTGCGTGATACGACTGATCCTGGGTCCAAGTTTTCTCGTGTAGTATTCCAGAAAGATTCTATCGGGGTCTCTCCCAAATCTCGTCTCTGCCGAACTGCCCGGAGGTTATCACCCTTTACTTAATCTATTTCTTATTCCGGAACAGCTGCATACTCATCCTTATAGTCTCTTCCGAAACTACAAACTATGCATCTCCAATCCTCTATAGAAGGCATCTGGTCAATTATGTCCTCGAGAATTCTTCCAAATCATCAGAGGAATACACTTCATTCGTCCGCTTTCGATCGACTCACAATGCATCTGGGTGAGGTCTTTCTATTCGGAGCTGGTCAACTCACTGATCCTACATCGGAGCATCCAACAAATACATCTTTTCTTGGTCGACTCACAGCACGTCTGTATGAGGGCCTCTTCTAAATGAAGTAAATCAATTGATGACCTCACATCGAAGCATCCAAACTGTCACTACCCGAAAAGTACCGAGCGTGACTGGCACTTAAATTACGAAACGTCTCGAGGCGTACGTAATCTAAGTAAGCCAAAACCCAGAAATCAAAACCAAAAGAAGCAGTAGAGTGAAGGAAAAACCAATTTAAAGCAAGTAGTTTTAACAACATAGGCCGAAGTATGTATTTTTAAAATCTCAAGTATTTTCTGAAAATTTCGGCAGAGTCTCCTTTGTAAATACTAGCCCCAAACGGGATACAACATGAATACTATACGAAATAAATAAAAAGGCATCCCCAAGCGGAAGCTAGCTCTTCGTCAATCGACGGTCACAACCACGCAAGTAATATAATATACAACGCCGAAAGGCGAGGATCAAAACTCAAAAGAAAACCCAAAACAACATGAAAAACCTAATAATACATCGTGCGACACTAAGGTTGAAAGAATAACAAGTTTGGTCTTTATCTCTATCAAATATACAATCTGGTTGATGGAGTTTCTATATACAACTGAAATAATAAAAAAAACAATGGTGGTCCTGATACAAAGAACCCACCTACCAAAGCAATCATCCGGAAGGAACAGTGTGCCAGCAAAGCCGCAACGAAACCTGTACGGCAAAACCTGCAAGGAACTGGGCACAACAGGGGTGAGTTTCCAACTCGTGAGTAGAAAACATCTACGAGTAGAAATCGCATGCATAACGCTATCCTAGGTCATATCAGGCAATATCCTCAAATAATATCCTGATCCATCTACAAATAAGTGCAATACTACATGCTCGTGTCAATGTCTCAGATAGCAGCATATCAGATATATATGATGTATGAATGCATTACGAATGGAAACAGAATATATCATGAGTGAGACAACTGTTTTCTTTAATCAATGAGATTTCTATATGTATATCAATGAAAGCAATAGAGAAATCAGTGTCAGCATCCACACAAAACGTAAGTCTCAGTATCTCAATATCTCAAATCTCAGATCTCAAATATCAATATCTCAGGCATCCGTATCATCTGCGGGATTGGCCCGCGGGCTCCGGCAGAACGGATCAGCCTGTATCCATCTTATGACTCCGACCGGTATCCTCCGGATAACCGACGAGTCCAAATAATATCACCGGTAGGTAGTACTCCCCTGCCAGGCTCATCGAATACAACTCGAGCTTCTTGCCCCGGGGTACCATACCGGGCCCACCATGTACCCGAGACGGTTCATCCAACTCCTTAAATCGGGTCTCGAAATCCAACAGCAATCAAGAAAACTCATGGTGGACGACTCATACATCATAAGAAAACCGCAATTTTCTATTTTAAAATGATGATACTAAGCTTTTATTAAATTCTTGAGGTTTTCCCCCAAATCCAGAAATCTCATGTAAATCCGAAATCATCAAAATCATGATACCAATAAACAGTGAATACCGACATAAATCTCAATAATACTGCATAACCAATGAATATATGAATGCACCTAATATCATGCAATGAATGCAATATTTAAACTAGCATATGAAAGCTATAACATATTGCGACTATCAGTTATCAAGCTATGTCAATGAAAAGGTATTTTCTAAGGTGTACGTGACATGCCAATTACCGATGATGATGTGTGTGAGCCGGTAAGTAAGTGTATGTGGAACATACACATCATCGGTAATGGTGCTGGTGTCCTGATAGCATGATCTCAATAATGGCATATGGAAGTACAATATAAACATGCAAATGCGATGCGAACAGTAATAATATGCGGGAGCTGAATGATAAACACAATGATAACTAATCTGCATTTATATAAATATGAGTCATACAGTGGTGCCATTTGAAATAACACGAATCGTGGTGTTTTGAAAATAAGGGCTACGGTGTTTTTAAGAAAAGATACGTCATTTGAAATATCCGTAGAATCCCTTGTCCCGTCTTTAAAATACACACGATTCGTTAGTTTTTGAAATAGGTATGAATCGAATCTAATCTATCATTTACAAGTACACTACAGGGCCAAACTAAACAGGCTAATCGAAAGGTAAGGAAACCGCCTAACATCTGAGTCGATACATACATACATACATACATATATATATATATATATATATATATATATATATATATATAATAGTCGGTGATCCCGCCTCAATAGTATCACATACGATACAATATCTATAATATGACATCTTCAGGTCAAGAGTGCGGATCTATCATCAATATAAAGCTCGTGCGTAAATCCGTCGTATGGTATCCCAAATCTGGGTATGGGTCAAATATCACATTCATCGCATTATTCATCCGGTATCCTCTTTATCAAAATCAAGATCCGGGGTACTGATCTACGTCTAGTACAATACTGATACCATCTATGTATACATGTGTGTGATGAAAACACCATGCCTAAAGGACCGCCTAAACATATCACGTCGTAACTCAAATACGAACCATGTCACATCACCGATCTCACGGCCTCAAGCCCAATCTCATCGACTAATCTCCAATCCCAAGTACTATCCTCATAATCCATGTATATGTATACGTATATATATATATATATATGTATGTATATATATATGTATATATACATAGTCCCATACCCATGTGTGTATATATATACACATATCCCCATATACGCACATGTAAATAGATGTATGCAAATGCGTGTGTGCGTGTGGGTGTAAACCTATTCTAGGTTTCGCTAGTAACACTACTAATCCAGGAACATGTAACCCTATCATTAACATCCATGTCACACAAAATAGATATCATAAATATATAGTATATATGTATAACATACTATACATCGAACTGCGGGGGTGCTATATGCCATCCACCCGACTTCTTCCCGTAGATATAAATCTACTCACCTGAGCTTGCTCGTCGGTGCCGACGTCACCATGCGCTTGCTTGTCGTCTCGAAGTCCACCTGGGGTACCTACATGTCACCACGTATCGTATCGTACAAAAATCCAATTCAAAACCGAAACGGCATACGAAAACCAAATCGGCACGCGTATCATGCATAGGTCAAAACCTATCGCCTACGCATGCGAGAATATCCAAACCAACCCTCGATGTCGATGTACAAACGTCAAACCATCGAGAAAAACCTAAACACACCAATCGTGTTTTCACAAATCACTAATTGTATATGAAATAGGTTTTAAATCATCAAAACATTAAAACTAATCAAATCGTTTAATTTCCCAAAAACCTAGTTTGCAATTTATACAATTATTACAATTTTAAATTAACAATTTGCAAACTAGCAATTAGATTAGTTTTTACATGCTTTGATGTGTTAAACTACAATTTATAATATTAATGATATGATGAAACCATAATTAGATTTTAATTCTCAATTTTGAATTAAATTCTAAAAACCTAGTTTACTAGAAATCTTAATTACTACAATTTACATGCAACAATTAGTAATATAGCAAGTAGCTTAGCTTTAGCATGCCTAAAAATGTTAAACTGCACCTTGCAAATCTTTACACATGATACAAACCCTAACTTACTCTCTATTCCCTTTTCTTTAAATTTCAAACTTGAAATTTAGAACCCTAATTAAACACATAATAGCTAGATTCAAGTAATTAAACAATAACTTAAGTAAAATGCTAAGATTATACCTCACAAAATTAGAGATCTAGCATGAAAATCTTGGCCTCCAATTTGCTCTATTTTCACCGTAATCCATGCTAGAATAGGCCAAGAAGAAATGAGTAGAGATTGGATTTTGATTTTGTGAGGTTTTACTTTGATTTATGATGAATTTGTGAGGATTTTTTTTTAAGAGAATGAGGGGAGAAACAAAGGGAAGGGCTGCTGAATTTGGCCTGCAGAAATGGGGAAAGGGGGGAGAGAGAGTGTGTTGTGTGGGTGTATGCGGAATTGTCAAAGTCAACCCAATATCCATACCTCTTTATTTAATTCTTTTCTTTTTCATTTTCTTTATGAAAAAAAGTGTGGGGACATGGGGATTAGGGCAGCCCCATTTCGGCCAGCAAGAGGGGGAGGAGGATGTGGTGTGTGTGTGTGTGTGAAGCGATAAACACCAAACACCAATTCAACATGTACCATACTTCTTTGTTTAATAAATTCCTTTAATTTCACCATTTAAGCATTTTTCTTCAATATTTTCTAAAACCGTTATACAACTTCATTTCATTTCGAAAATAATATTTTATATGTTAGTTTAATGTGTCATGATGCACAAAATTTTTATCAACCCATTCCAATTTGTAATTATCCCTAATTAAATGTATTAGTGATGGCTTAAAATAATATTAAAATAATTAATTTCGGAAAAAATTTCAGTAAATTAGAAATTTTACAAGTGGCTCAATAAACACCAAATACTAGCAATTACATAGCTAGAATATGTATATTTAATTTTATATTAAAATATATTTATATCTTGATTTTACGGAAAACACCCGTTATTTTACCGATTAACCGAAATTTCACCTGAACGATTTTCAAAACGTTACAATCTTCCCCCCTTAAAGAAATTCGGTCCCCGAATTTAAATTAAAACTCCCTCAAATACTAAAACTTTCAGCAAAAGCATCAAGTTGTCGGGGCTCCGAAATCATAAATACATAAAACATATCGTAACGCAATGCATGCGCATAAAAAACAGATATATAAACTAAAATCAAAACTCCGTCAAGCATCCCAAAATCATCGGAGTTATCGTGAAGACACCAATGTCAAGATCCAAAACGAAAATCAATATGATATACATCAAACTATACCTGTAAACGTCAGAACCATGCAGGTAAACAACATTAAAACATCTGGAAGCAATACATGCCAAACCTTTTTCATATCGCCATGCGATGTTCGCATCACTGCATAGTGGCAGACATCTATTGTAAGAAAATAACTATATATATATCCTTTGTTTAATATGCATGTCCAGCCGTTTTGAAAACAATTTAGAAGGGTTTCCCTTGTAAAAAGTTTTCGTGTCATCACGGACACATAGATAAATACTGAGACTATAGCTCCTCTTTTGAAATCCCTTCGATAACTATCAATGCATGCAAAAATATACTCAGGTACTGTCCTCTGACTAGTCCTGCCCAGTACTAAACCAAATAGCAAGTATCATAAAAGTATACTACTACAAAAGAAATCAATCCCACATATATATATGAATGTCACGTGCGTCTGGTGCGCACGGAAATTGAAATCCATGAATGTGCCATACATGTGCACATAAAGAAAATCTAAGTGCAACGGGTGTGCACGAAACACCTGTCAAAGGCAACGTGTGTGCCTGACAGCAAAACCAGGTGCATCTGTTATGCACGAAAAATCTCGATTTAGTGGATCTGGTGTGCACCTAAATCACATCAAGCGCCTTAAGTATGCGCAAAATCCAAATCAAGTGCATAATGTGCACGAAAACGAATATCGAATATCACAATCGAAATCGACGGCATACAATACATTTCAATCAAAATCCCAATCAGGTATACCTTGGTATAAAATCTCACCACCATGTGCATCAGCGTGCACAAAATTGAATCGAAATATTAAAAGTGCATGAAAACTATGCCGAAAGCATAAGTTAAATCACCTGCATACCACAGGCATGAAATCAAAATCAACATCTCTAATAACATCAAATCAAAGTCAAGTGCAACTGTGGTGCACAAAATCTCAATCATGCAAATAAATCGTCCAAATATACTGAAATCTAAAGTGACGGATACGTGATAGTCAATCACAAAATCATAAATCATAATACTGTCGTCGATATGCCCGTCATTCAAAGTCGAGAAGGTGTCGGTGCATCCAATGCTAGCAGAGCAAGATATCTACTTGCCTTCTGATCATGGCCTGTCGCCTGGTGCCCTCAGACTCTCGTCTCTCACTGCGAATTGCTACGTACATAGCTCATCGGCTCAACGGTCCAATATAGAAATGATAATGGAGCAGTCCGCTCTGACACATCCTCTAAAGATCTCTAGCCAACTCTTATAGTTACTCATAACATGTCTCGTCGACGATGTCGAACTCTAGCCTACTGGGTGTGCGTCATATGACCGCTCCTGGGTCTAGGTCTTCTCGTTCAGTATTTCCAGAAAGGTCCTATCGAAGTCTCTCCCAAGTCTCGTTTCTGTCGAACTTCCCGGAAGTCATCATTCTTACCAAATCTATTTCTTGTTCCGGAACGGCTGCATACTCGTCACGACTCCTCCTGGAAGGTATATCCATAGTCAACGCTTCTGCTTGCGTATTACATCTCTGATGTCGGCGGAGTGGAACGTCATCTCATCAAGATCTCGTACGAACCTCTTACTCTACTTTTCTCTAATGTCGACTGATTCGGACTTGCCTCCTCGTGGCTGCATGGACTGCGCTCCAACGGCTATACTCCTATCTGGAGTCTCCCAAGCAATGTATCCCATCATATGATATCCGAATGATGTCGAACTTTTCGATCGATTCGTCAAGGTTCTATCATCCCCCATGAGCTCAACATCTTGGGTACAGTTTAATAGTATCGAATATATGCCACAGCACCTGTGGACCAACCGTAGAAGGGCAAACCCAAGCCTCACTAATGGCACCGCAGAACCGCCGCAAACTCTAAGGTTCAAAGGCTTTCACACGATCATTATGTCGAGTTAGGATTTCATTCTTCTAGAGGGTCCATAGAGTTGCTTGCATTGTTTTCCGAATACTTTAAACTTGGAAAATGGGTTCCTGACATTCGATCGTCTCTATCGACTCTCAACGTATCAGCATGAAGTCGTCTCTAGCTGGAATCAATCTATTTGATGACCTCACATCGGGGTAAGCAATGAATCACATGTCCTAGTCTTTCATCCTTGGTGACTAGCGATCTTCTATCATATCTCGAAGTATAACTCGTGCGGCATTCGCCTTAAACATCTGGGGCGATATCTTGTCAGTCGCAGCAACAACTGAATCTTCCGTCCGCATGCTAAACAGTGCCTAAATCATCAAAATACGGTGCATCGACGGTAATCTAAATCTGGATGGTCTCTATCAATGGCTCAATCCTCTGGTGCTAATCTGCACGTCCGAGTAATCTCATAAAAGCGATCCATCAAACGCTCGTGGCACGAAAACACAATGAAACGACACCTCCCTATGTAATCGTATGTCCCTGGAATCACGTCCTGGTCAGTCCTCGTCCGTGACGAGCTCGTGCTGACGCAACTCTAGCCGTAGCTCTCTCTGCCCGTATAACCGTGATAACAAAACCATAAACTGGTACCGATGAGGCTAGATCATAAGAAAGAATATAATACTGTTCAAGGAAATGTACATCCTAAGTCTTCTTAAGCGGAGTATCGTATCGTAAGTATGCCGCGGAACATACGTACGGTACGTCACTCTACTCAAGCTACCTACTCCATCAACCAAGGGTCATCCTACACTCCGAAGGTAAAACCTAACGCTTTGATACCAACTTTGTCACGGCCCGAAAAGTACCGAGCGTGATTAGCACTTAAATTACGAAACGTCTCGAGGCGTACGTAATCTAAGTAAGCCAAAACCCAGAAATCAAAACCAAAAGAAGCCGTAGAGTGAAGGAAAAACCAATTTAAAGCAAGTAGTTTTAACAACATAGGCCGAAATATGTATTTTTAAAATCTCAAGTATTTTCTAAAAATTTCGGCAGACTCTCCTTTGTAAATACTAGCCCCAAACGGGATACAACATGAATAGTATACAAAATAAATAAAAATGCATCCCCAAGCGGAAGCTAGCTCTTCGTCAATCGACGGTCACAACCATGCAAGCAATATAATATACAACGCCGAAGGGCGAGGATCAAAACTCAAAATAAAACCCAAAACAACATGAAAAACCTAATAATACATCGTGCGACACTAAGGTTGAAAGAATAACATGTCTGGTCTTTATCTCTATCAAATATACAATCTGGTTGATGGAGTTTCTAGATACAACTGAAATAATAAAAAAAACAATGGTGGTCCTGATGCAAAGAACCTACCTACCAAAGCAATCACCCGGAAGGAACAGTGTGCCAGCAAAGCCGCAACGAAACCTGTACGGCAAAACCTGCAAGGAACTGTGGCACAACGGGGGTGAGTTGCCAACTCGTGAGTAGAAAACATCTACGAGTAGATCGCATGCATAACCATATCTTAGGTCATATCAGGCAATATCCTCAAATAATATCCTGATCTATCTACAAATAAGTGCAATACTAAGTGCTCGTGTCAGTGCCTCAGGTAGCAGCATATCAGATATATATGATGTATGAATGCATTATGAATGGAAATGTAACGTTTTGAAAATCGTTTCGGTGAAATTTCGGAAAATCGGGAAAATAAGGGTGTTTTCCGTAAAAGTCAAAATATAAATATCTTTTAATATAAAATTAAAAATACATATTCTAGCTATATAATTGCGAGTATTTGGTGTTTATTGAGCCACTGGTAAAATTTCTAATTTTCTGAAAAATTTTCCGAAATTAAATATTTTAATATTATTTTAAGCCGTCACTAATACATTTAATTAGGAAAAATTACAAATTGGAATGGGTTGAAACAAATTTTGTGCATCATAACACATCAAACAAAATTTTAACATGTTGTTTTTGAAATGAAATGAAGTTGTCAAACGGTTTTAGAAAATATCGTAGAAAAATGCTTAAATGGTGAAAATAAGTTAAATAGATATTGGGGTATAACATTTATCTTTTTTCCTCACCCACACTCATCCACACCCTCTCTCCTCTCCCCAAATCAGCAGCCCCAAGTTGCCCCCCCCCCCCTCATTTACCCACTTGTTTTTGCAAAAAGAAAACAAATGAAAAGAAAAGAAAAAGAATTAAAAGGAAATGAAGTAAGGTGTAAACATGTGAGGTATGGGTTCTTTGACTTGGACTTTTTCCCCACCTCACTCTCTCACCTCTCCTCCCCATTTTGGCCAACCCCAATAGCAGCAGTAGCCCCCCCATTTTTCCTTCTCTTTTCTCTTCAAAAATTCATCAAAAATGCATCAAAAATCCACCAAAAATCCCATAAACTCAAAATCCAATCCCTACCTATTTTTCTTTAGCCTATCTAGCATGGATCTAGGGAACAAGATGGCAATTTGAGAGGCTAGATTTTAAGTTGGATCAATGGGTTGTGAGGTATAAAAATCTTAACCTTTTTGTTAAATTGTTTGCTATTACTTTAATTCAACTAAATTAGTTGTTAATTATGTTTTTTTATTCCAAGGTTTAACCTTCAAGAGAAGGATTTCTAAAATTCTAGTTAGGGTTTTACTACATCATTAGGGTTACAATGTGTAGAATATCATCTTAAGGAAATGAAAACCTAATCTAGTTGCTAATATGTAAATTGTTAGATGCAAAATATCCAAATTAAGCTTTTGTTTATAAACTAGGTTTTTGTAAACTATGAATATATTTAAGAGAAAAATCTAATTAGGTTATTCATGACATTATTAACATTATAAATTGTGGTTTAATACTTTAGTATATGCAAAACCAAGCTTAATTGTAAAATTGAGAATTTTACTTTAAAAAGTGTTAAAATCGGATATTTTTGCAAACTAGGAATTTGGAATTAATACAAATTGATGAGATTAAAGTATGAAAATGATTTGTATGACCTAATAATGATATTTAATGAGCATTTTGGCCATTTGAATCGTTAAAATATGTCGATTGGTTAAAACATCAAGTTTTGAACCGAAATGGGAATTTGTGCAAACTAGGTTTTTGGGAAATAAAACGAGTTGTTTAATTTTATGGTTTAAACCCTATTTCTTATACAGTTAGTGAGTTTTGAAACCAAGATTGGTACGTTTGGTGTTTTTCTCGATCAATCGGCGTTTGTACGCCGATGTCGAGGGTTTTTTAGGTTGATTTGTGAAAGCAAACCATAGGTTTTGACCTATGTGAGATTCGTGTGTCGTTTTGGTCATGAGTCGGATTTTAATGCGATACGGTGCGTTATGATATGTAGGTACCCCATGTGGACTTCGAGACGACAAGCAAGCGCGTGGCGACGTCGGCACCGGCGAGCGAAGATCATGTGAGTAGATTTATATCTACGGGGAGAAGTCGGGTGGATGGCGTATAGCACCCCCGCAAAGTTATGAGAAATGAAGTGATATAGTAACGATATACTTTTATATGTTATTGTGAGATATGTACACCTAGTAAGAAAAGCCTTAGGAGCTTATGGATTAGTGTTAGCGAGGAACGGAGGAAGGTTTTGGTTGGTTTCTAAATCGCAACCCTAGAGTAAGGATTTGCATACACGCACACATATACACTTGCATACATCATTTTCTTGTGCGTATATGGGAATGTGTATATATGTATATACGCATGAGTATGGGACTATGCATATATATACATTCATATACACATGCATGAATGTTGAGGATATTGTATGATATTTGGAGATCAGTCGATGAGATTGGGCTTGAGGCCATGAGATCGGTGATGTGATATGGTCCGTATTTGGGATACGACATGATATTTTAGCAGGTTCTTTTGGCGTGGTGTTTTCATACACACGCATGCATTTCATAGATGGTATCAGTATTGTACTAGACGTAAATCAGTACCCCGATCATGATATTTGATAAAGAGGATACCAGATGATTAATGTGATAGATGTGACTTTTGACCCGTACCCAGATTTGGGATGCCGTACGACGGATTTACCGTACGAGCTATATATTGATGATAAATCCGCATTCTTGACTCGAGGATGTCATATTATAGATATTGTATCGTTTGGGATACTATTAAGGCGGGATCACCGACTATTATATATATATATATATATATGTATGTATGTATCGACTCAGATGTTAGGCGGTTTCCTTACCTTTCGATCAGCCTGTTTAGTTTGGGCCTGTAGTGTACTTGGAAATGATAGATTAGATTCGACTCATACCTATTTCAAAAACTAACGAATCGTGTGTATTTTAAAAACGGGACAAGGGATTCAACGGATATTTCAAATGACGTATCTTTTCTTAAAAACACCGTAGCCCTTATTTTCAAAACACCACGATTCGTGTTATTTCAAATGGAACCACTGTTTGACTCATATTTATATAAATGCAGATTAGTTATCATTGTGTTTATCATTCAGCTTCCGCATATTATTACCGTTCGCATCGCATTTGCATGTTTATATTATACTTCCATATGCCATTATTGAGATCATGCTGTCAGGACACCAGCACCGTTACCGATGATGCGTATGTATACACTTACTTGCCGGCTCACACACATCATCATCGGTAATTGCCATGTCACGTACACTTTAGAAAATACCTTTTCATTGACATAGCTTGATAACTGATAGTCGCAATATGTTATAGCTTCCATAAGCTTTAAATATTTCATTCATTGCATGATATTAGGTGCATTCGTATATTCATTGGTTATGCAGTATTATGGAGATTTATGCCGGTATTCACCGTTTATTGGTATCGTAATTTTGATAATTTCGGATTTACATGATATTTCTGGATTTGGGGGAAAACCGCAAGAATTTAATAAAGGCTTAGTATCATCATTTTAAAAATGCAAATTGCGGTTTTCTCATGATGTATGAGTCGTCCGCCATGAGTTTTCATGATTGCTGTTGGATTTCGAGACCCGATTCGAGGAGTTGGATGAACCGTCTCGGGTACATGGTGGGCCCGGTATGGTACCCCAGGGCAAGAAGCTCGAGTTGTATTCGATGAGCCTGGCAGGGGAGCACTACTTACCGGTGATATTATTTGGACTCGTCGGTTATCCGGAGGATACCGGCCGGAGTCATGAGATGGTTATAGGCTGATCCGTTCTGCCGGAGCCCGCGGGCCGATCCCGCAGATGATACGGATGCCTAAGATATTGATATTGAGATTTGAGATTTAAGATATTGAGATTTGAAACTGAGATACTGAGACTTATGTTTTGTGTCGATGCTTGACTGTTAGTTATATGTATGCCCTAGAGGCCATTACTGTACATACGATGTATATTGTAGTGGATGCTGGGACGTATATAGGGAGGACTTTCTTGCTCGATATGATAGTATGCTATCTGGTTGTACTTTATCTTAACATGTACTCTGATTGTCTCTAATACATGTTGATAAAGCCCTTAGGATATATACTCAAATACTGGGACTATGATGAGATCATACTAGTGGGGCTACGGTAATCGACGAGTACATCCTATAACTGTTCCTAGTCGAGGGTGTATCGAGACAGGGCATCGATGCACCAGAGTAGACTAGCGTATACGCATCTTGACCCATATGATGGGCGATGGATGATCCCATATCCATCGGTGTTTGACATCAAGGATGGTGTACGGGTGCTCAGTGGAGACTGGGTACACTGGACGGACTCGCCGAGAACTCCCAGATGGTATTATACCACACGTCAGATGGCAGTTCTCCGGTGACACTGGTACAGAGTAGTCTGTTGACCCGAGATCGTCATAGAGTCTTGTGTGATTCCCACTGTGCTTTGATTTCCACCTTACCACGTCCAAGAGGGCGTGCAAAATGGTGGTTTTTGGGTACAGTCCTGAATCACGAGGAGACAATGAGCGATAGGAGGGGATTCGTCTCTCCCGGTATAGGGAGTTGATGTTGCGCTGTGTTCGATTGGCTATAGCTGGAAATCCCTGGGAAGGGTTGCTGAGATTTACTGGTAAGTGTTACCAATAGTTTCTCGAACTGTTATAGACCTCATATCGACACGACTTATCGAGCTATTGGGGTCTGACGTTTACCACCCCTAGGCGAGATATGCGACATATCAGACGACGAGACCGAACTGTACGGGAGTGTTACTGATTGGATTCACAGGAGTACTAGCAGGCTTGCTTGTTGATCTTCTGATCGCTCAATACCCGGGTGGCCGTTACGTTTAGCACACCGCTTGCGGCTTGTGGGTGTTTGATATGATCATCACCTACTGCCAGCGTATTGACGAGTCTTTAGAGTCCTACACAGGGGTTTCCTGGCTCAAGCGAAACGGAGTAGGAGCACATATGTGATATGTGCGGGACCGAGATTAATACGATATGAGATACCGTATTTTATTCTCGCGATTCGTGACATTGATCGGTTGTATGCGATATAGCCGGGTTATCGGATCAAGTGTTGATTCGATAAGTTGTTACTTTTGATATTAGTCGGTTATAGCCGGATTATTAAATCAAGAGTTGATTTAATAATTTAATGTATAATTATATATTTGATATATTATATTACATTAACTAGTATTAGCTCACTTAAGATTTATTTTCTCACTAGTTTGTGCACATTGTTTATATGTGATATATGCACGTGTATATGTTTGTATCATGCTTGATGATACATCAAAGTTGGGTGTATGAGACTCATACCAAGATTAGGGTTATTGTTTTATCTTAAGATTTAACAAAAGGGTTTAACTTAGTCAAAGTAATCAAGCTTGAAGAAGCTTGGAGAAGCTTTGACAAAATCCACTCTTTTGTCATTTCTTTTGATATTCTTTAACCTAACCTTTAACCTAATGCTTTGGTTAATTCTCTGCATGAGTTAAGCATGATAGCTTAACTCACCCATTGTTACATTATTGAGGATAAGTTTTCATTTGGATGGATTATTCTTTCTTCTTCTTCTTCATCAAGCTCCATCCAAAAGCTTACTAGCTCCAATGGTGCCATGAGAAAAAGAGTGAGAAAATCAATTCTAAAGTGAGCCCACTTCCTACTTCTTCATCCTCTACCACTTGCCATGTAGTTGAGTGTGTTCTCTTCACAAAGTTTATGACCTAGTGAAGGAATAGCTTGAGTTAGTGTCTCCCCGACGTAGATCATTTTCGGCCTTGAAGTCAACGAAGCAAGCACGTTCGTTCTTCTTGTGGATCTTCTCCAGATTCCGAAGTTCACGATCACAGCAAAGGGGACATCTACATGAAGCTATTGAAGTGAAGGACCGGATCTACAAAGGTTGTATTCCCTTTCACTTGTAGTTAAAGTTATTAACTTGCTAGTTTTCGCCAAAACCCTAGTTTAAAGATACGTATTAGAGTTGTTCGGCACGGCTAAAATTTTAATCGGGCATCGTTGATGCCTCGTAGACCCATGTGCGCGTCCCTAGCAACCCTACAGTGGTATCAGAGCGTAGCTATAGCTTTAGGCGAAGTATAGACGAAGATAGAAACCCGATCGAACCCTGAAACCCTAATCGATACCATTATCTGTACATTTTTTGAAACTGTGGATTTTTGTGAATTAAAAATATCCAAAAAAATCAGCAGGGTTTTCTAGGAGTTACTGTGCAGCACGTGCCCCCATATCGACCAATGAACCGCGGAACCGCGGCCCCACCCTGGCTTGCGCGGTGGTTCCGCGGCTATAATGGTGAATCTTGCCACATGGTTTGCACAGTAATTTCTTTCTGTAATTACTGTGTTTTTTGGGAATTTTTAATTTATACTCAAGAGTTGAGTTTTCTGGATTGTATTGGGGACTCGATGATTCGATTGGATTAATTAACTTTGTTTATTTTGTTTTTCTGGGTATTTTAGAACGTGTTAAAAAGTTCAACCGGATATCTATAACTCACTTTTTCCCGACCCGGAAAATTTCCAAGTGTTGGATTTTTCCGTAGTTTAAGAATGTTCTAAGTAGTGCAAGTAACGCGATGGACCCTCTAGAAGACAACAAACCTTAACTCGATTATGCGACCGTCTTGAACTGCCTTTTGAACCTTCGGGTTTGGGGTAGTACGGCGTGCCACATGTGAGGCGTTGGCTTGACCCTTCTACGGCTGGACCGTTGGTACTGTGGTATGTGATGGATGTTTTAAAACTCCCCTCAAGTGTTGAGAACTATTTGGGAAAACTTGGGTGTTTGATCATTCGATCGGAAAGTTTAAAATTGTCTATTTATCTGGAATGTGATACAATATTTGGAATCCACAAGTAGTTATGAGATAACTAATTTTAATGTTATAAACATAGCAGTTTAGTCTCAAATGATCGGTTGCCACGGAATTTTGATGCGATCAAAAGTCCGTCACAATCACGTAGCGTACGCGGATACTCGCCGGGTAAACTTAATAGACAGCCATGCCCCATAGCCCCGACCAAGTGAATGTAGGAGAACCCCGTCGCCGAAAGCATCCGTTCGGGTGCTTGCGGCAACGGTGTTCCGCCTTAGTGCACTTCATCGACGGCATCCGGGGGTGCGGCCGTCTACTAAAGTTTGCGACGAGCATTCGATCACATATCGGGAATCTTGTTGAATTAACCGACTAGATATTGAAAAGTGTTTTCGATATAGAGACTAAAATACGGGGTTTATAATAGTTAGGCATGTGATGTCTAAGGAGGTTGCGGATTCCAACTGTTGTAGTTTTACACTTTCTTTTCTGCGACCGTAAGTGTAATATGTGATATCGCCGGTTTCGTTGCTATATGTCAACGACAATTGGGATACGCATATTTACTTACGTTGATGACATGTGATGTTATGTGTTGCTGGATATGTTATATTGGATCGTCGCGTTCTGAATAGCCGGGGATTTTATGTGAGATGAGTGTTTTTCCATTTTCATTCATGTAAAATTATATGTATGTAATATTCTTTTTGGGGCACTCCGGGATGAGGTTGATGTCACCACTTGTATATTATTTACTTTTCCGCATTAGGTAGACCCAAGGCGGGGAGCACAAGTAACCGGGTTCTAGGGTCCAGTGGGAGACCATCTCGAGGAGTCGAGACCCGGGTCTCCTAACCCTAGAATTAGCAGTGTTGCTTGCCGCTTTCGTAGGGGTCTAGGGATGTGGGTTTGGCTATTCATCGCGACCGTGGAATCCGTGTTTTATACAGGCTCGTATTGAAAACACGGACGTCCTAGTATATCCAATATTTCATATATGTTTCTTCTGCTGCAATATCCGTGATGTGATCATTTGATATGTTGTGATAGATACTGTATATAGTATATATGATATATTATATAGACGTTACTTATGTTTTACACCCGCGCTAGCCCTGCCCCGCTCTGCCGTTAGTTACCTAACCTAACGGTGCACGAGGGGACATCGAGGCGAATGCGGATGGCATAAGTGTACGTCGTATTTATCTGTGATGTTTAGGTGACTTAAATGATTGATTTCATTAATGAGATTAATGAAATAAAAGAAACCTAAAGTTGTTGTGGAATCGAATTTTCAAAAACAGGTAGCTACGGTTCTTGCTTTGCATCGCGGTGTTCCTTGTAGAACATCCTGCACCTTATTCGATAAGGAAAGGGCCGAGATCTCTTCACTGGGAGTGACCCCTTTAGCAATAACTGGCAGATACTACAACACTAGGTTTGTCTTTTGATTGCTTTTGGAGTTTTTGCTTTGCACAGTGATATATATGATATATCCTGCACCTCATTCGACGAGGAAAGGGCCGACGATCGCTTCACCGAGAGTGACCCCTTTAGCAAAACTAGAAAAGCCTCAAAAACATTCCATTTTAAAATCATTTGATTCTACAACGATATCAAGTTCATTACGCAATAGGTTTTAAGAAAAATCTGTCGTAGCCCTCCGTCATTTCAGATAAGTCCTGCTTAGTATTCGTGCTGCGTTTGTTGACCTTGTCAAGGCGTAGTGTGCGGTAGCTGACCAGTATTTATCTGTTTATGCACATGATGCAGATTGTTTTAGGGTAGTCGTACGGCCTTGTTGACCTTGTCAAGGGTCGAGCGGGTGGGTTTAATTCAATCAAAAAATGACGGGTTGAACTTGACTTACGGTCTATGGTTTGTTGACCTTGTCAAGGTCATAGATCGTTTGGGGCAAAATATTATCGGGAATTTCAAGTGTTGAAATTTGCAATGAGATTGCATACCTTCTATGAGATAGTTGGATCCCGATACCCGCTGCGAGTAAGAGTTACTCCTGGGAGAGTTTTACACATTACAATTAGCCGATCAAGTAGGTGTCTAGAAAGGTGTTAACGAGGTTACGCCTCTGGGAAAATGAGGTTTACTTTAATTAGGTTCATGCGAAAGCACGGGGGACCTCCCTCAAAGTACCGACACTGGCCTGGCTGAAAGATTGGCGAACTTGTAGCGTGTAATTAATCCCGGCTAGTCTTTCCTTTTAGGGTTTGAAGGAAGATTTGATTAAAACAGTGGGAGACATCCTGATTAGATATATTAGATAACCAATATAATCTTGCAAGAGCATACGCTGAGTGTTTTCTTCTCTCTCTCTCCAAGTAGCGACCATATCACGCCTTAATCAAGATAATAATACAGATATATTGACCGAACCCGCTTATTATACTGAGCTGGGGAACGTTGGTCCCGCTCCTACTTATAATTGTTATAAGACAGAGCAGGAAATTAGGGAATACCAGATTTCCCGTGCCGCCCAAACGAAGAAAGTGCATGTTGATGCATCATCTTCGGGTGTGTTCATTACAGAGAACTGTTTCTCAGTATCCTTTACGTCCTGGGTATGAGATACCGGATCAGGATCCCGCATATGTAATCTGTTATATGGGCTACAGATAGGTAGAGAACTGAGGACGGGTGATAAGTTTCAAAAGAAAGAAAACGGTGCAAGTGTTGCAGCCAAGTCTGTTGGTCACTGTCACCCTGTATTACCAGAATACATTGATTCTAAACAAATGTTATTAGATACCGAACCTGATGTACAAAATCGTATCATTCTCTTTATTAGTAAAGAAAGGATATAATTTTGTATTGTTGGATAATGTTTTGAACATTTCCTATATCAGAAGTTGATCGGTTCAGGCACGTTATCTAAAAGCATTGACGTTCTAAATCAAACTACAGTTCTTAGTATACAGAACACACACAAGAGGAAGAGTTCAGAAATGAACAAATCCTTCTTGAGGTATTGTAGACTAGGTCATATCAATGCGACCCGACTAGCTGAAGTTACATATAGATGCATATTTAAATTAGTTTGAATTTACATCTTGTGAAACTTGCCAGTCATGTCACAGAGATAAGATGACCACAGCTCTGTTTATTGGAAACAGAGAAAGAGTTGGTGAACTCTTAGGATGATACATGTTGATGTATGTAGGTCCCCTGTCTACACATGCCAAGACCGGTCCTTTGTACTTCATTACATTCTCTGATAATCTCCCAAGATTCAGACATATGTTCCTGTTGAAACACAAGTCCGAACCTTTTGAGATATTCACAGAATATATTTTAGAAGTAGAGAACCAAAACGGGTATAAGTATTATGTCCTTTGATGTGATCAGGGAGGAGAATACTTGAGCACGGAAATCCTGGACTATTCTAAAGGAGAATGAGATTCTCTCTCAGCATTACTCCTCCGAATACACCATAGCATGATGGTATATCGGGGCGGAGCAACAGCACCCTATATGATATGGTGTGCTCTATGATGAGTACTACTGAGTTTCCTATTTCCTTTTGGGAATTATGCACTTATGAAGTTGCATACCTATTGAATAGGGTTCAAATCAAATCAGTTGCTTACCACTTCATATGTGATATAGAAAGGGAAGAGCCCATTTCTTAAGTTTGTTAAGATTTGGGGTTGTCCGGCCTATGTCTAAAAGCATAATCCGGACAAGCTCGAGACAAAGTCACATCTATGAAAGTTTGTTGGATATCCCAAGCATACGCAAGGGAATATTTTCTACCTAACCGAGGAACAAAAATGTTTTGTTTCTCAACATGCCACCTTTGTGAAAGGGAATTTCTTGTGAAGAAATTAGTGGTCATGAGGTAGAACTGGAAAGAGTTCCAACTATACAAACTGCAGCAGATGATTTGGTAGAACCAAAAGATTCAGTGGATTCCAACGAACCTCAACCTCTCCGCCGATCTAGTAGGGTTCCTCACCCACCTGAGAGTTACTTCGGTTTCTCTATGACAGTGGGAGGGAGGATTGCATCATGAGATGATGACCCAACTAGTTTCGAGCTGGCCATCAGGAGTGGGACTCTGTAAGAATGGCTGGATGCTTAGCGATCTGAGATAGAATCCTTATACACCAACAAAGTATGGACTTTGGTTGCTTTATCTGAAGGGTTAAATCCCCATCAGGAGCAAGTATATCTTGAGAAGATTACTTGGTGTACATGGAAAAGTTGAGACTTTCAAAGCTAGACTTGTTAAAGGTTTGCATCGTAGATCAGTTATGGATTATGTTGAAACATTTTCTAAGTACCTATGCTTAAGTCCATCCAGATCCTACTTGCCACGGCTACATACCATGACTACGATATTTGGCAGTTGGGTGTCATGTCTGCTTTTCTAAATGATGTTTTAGAAGAGAAAGTCTATAAGTACACAGTCAGAGGGCTTCGTAGACAGTGGGAGCAGCGGAAACGTGTGCAAGATGTTTTATGTGATAAAGCAGGCATCGCGGAGTTGGAACGTCTATTTTGATATGGTAGTCAAAAAGTTTGACTTCATCAAAATGATAGATGAACCTTATATATACAAAAAGGTAGTAGGGAGTATAGTGATGATCCTCGTAGAGTACGTGGATGACATACTCTTGATAAGGAAGGAGATTCCTATGCTACGCTCGGTCAATCTCCGCTTATGACAAGGATTCTCCATATAGGATCAAAGTGATACCTACTAAATCCTAGTTTTTGGATCTATGAGATAGATCTAATTGGATGTTAGGACTCTCACTAGTTGTAGTGAGATGGTATCAATCGATCCTGGGGAGAATCACTGGAAAGGTTCCAGGGTGATAAGGACGACTGAATGTCAGTCACAGGCTTGTCATTACCCTCAGTGGAGGGACGGTATGTTGGAAGAGTTCTGTTAGTGTATATGCAATAGGGGTCATTATTGTATCATACTAGTTTGTATATTACTTAATGGAAGCTTGGGATATTCACATGTATATAACAGTCTTGCTAAACATGGTAGTATGCTACTTGGTTTTTCTATCTTAATATGTGAGTATACGTATTGATAGAGCTCTTAGGATCTTGCTTGACTACAAGCGTTGTGATGGAGTCACACTAGTGGGGGCTGGGTAGTCTACAAGCACATCCTTATTCAGGTCCCTAGTCGTTGGATTTTCGAGACAGGGCATCGATACTCCGGAGTAGATTAGTGTGTACGCTTTTCATCCCAGTTGGGGAGGTGGTCTGTCCCACAGCCGTCAGTACGTCGTACTGGAGATAGTATGCAGGTGCTCGTTGGGTTACGGGTACACCGGACAAGACTCACAGGGAACTGTTGGTTGGTTTTATACCAGTCGTCAGTTAACAGTTCCCAGGTGACATGAGTACAGCATAGTCCGCAGACTTGACACTGCTACTTCGCCTCGAGTGTGTCCCACTGTTCTTAGATTGCTACCCTACCACGGCTCAAAGGAGTCGTGCAAACAGGTAGCAGTTGGGTGCAGTCCCGAGAACTTGGAGGCAGTGTCGGTTAGACAGGATTCGTCTCTCCCGGTATTGGGGGTTGATATCGCGCTGTGTCAGAGAGCCATTACGCAAAGTCCCTGGCCAGGGCAAGCGAGATTTGCTAGTAGGTTCCAGTAGTTTCTCAGGGTGTAATGGGCTTCGCTCCGACATGACTTATACCGCTATTAGGGGACTGACGCTTGCCGCCCCCCTAGGCCCGATATGCGATAGTCTTAGACGAACGGACAGAACTGTACGGAGATTGTCACATCAGACTCAGTAGGAGTTCGGATGGGTTTCCTCATCGGCCTTCTTATCGACATCTACCTGGGGGCCGTTACGTATAGCCAGTGCCGCTTGCGGTCTGTGGTTAAACCCACTGCCAGCATAGTAGTCGAGTCTCTAGAGTCCCACACAGAGAGTTTCCCTACTCCAGGCAAAACGATATAGAGGTCGTATGGTTTTACGACAAGGGTTCGGACGCATACGTGTGTTTACGCACGTACGACATCCGGACAGTTTATACTAGTCGGCTTTGGTTTAAGCCAGTTTCTAGTATCCGGTTATTAGATTTATACAGTCTAAAGTTTTTCCGTGTTTTCACGGATAGGAGGGGCGTTCTCGTAATTGCGCGAGAAGCTTCTAGAAGATGGTGACTAAGGTGGTTTAGGTGGCATATACATTGAATGAGATTAGTGAGTCATATGGATGATTCATCCATGTCATTAATGCATCATAAATGCTTAATGACTCATGAAGATGAATCACCATTAGATATTTATCAAGCATGGTTGTAAATCATTTTATTTTATTTTCTTGAAAAACAATAATGCTTGATATATATTATGATAGCTCATTTTCTCATTTCATTATTATGTTCATCTTCTCTCTCCTCAAGCTCTCTCTCTTCAAACCCTAATCCTCCCCTCTCATGTGTTGAGTACAAGGATTAGTTAGACTAATTAAACCATAACCCTCACTCTATATCATCTAGGTACTTTGATTAGCACTTAAAGAAACCTAGTTGCCTCAAGTTTAGAGACAAAGCTTGGAGTAAAGCTCTCGGGTGGATCTTCTATTACTTAGAGAAGGCCGGAGAGGACGTGGAGAACGATAAGACGAAGGACTCGGATCTTTAGGTATAATCACTTTTCATAGTAGTTGTTAACTCCTATGTTTGATGTTAGTTATTGTTTATGCAAAGATTCTCGGTTAGTCGATGTTTACGCTTTAAACAAGATGGTTTTTCATTATTCCGCCTCCCCGCAAGTCGTGGGGTGTTGTACATCGACTTACAAGTTCCAAGCTAGATACCGTGACATACTAGACAATTAAAGGCAAGATACATCGTTACCAAAGATGCTACCAACGAGGCAGTCTGGATATATATAAGTTCATGAGATGAACTTCGTTCCTACCATTATGTGACAATGGAGTTGTGGCTTTAGCCAAGGAACTACCGTCCCATCAGAAATCCAGATATAATTCTTAGGCAGTACCACCTGATCACGGAGATGGTTGATCTCCAGGGAGATCGAGGTAAGGAGAGTAGACACAGAGGACAACAACGCGGATCCACTCACAAAGGCCTTTTCCCCAGTAGAGAATTTTATGGGGTGGTTGAGTATGAGATACTTCAACCACGGCTAATTGTTGGGTATGTGATACCACAACAGATGGCCCTAGTGCAAGTGGGAGATTGTTAGTTATATGTATGCCGTAGAGGCCATTACTGTACATACGATGTATATTATAGTGGATGCTGGGACGTATATATGGATGACTTTCTTGCTCGACATGATAGTATGCTATCTGGCTGTACTTTATCTTAACATGTACTCTGATTGTATCTAATACATATTGATAAAGCCCTTAGGATATGTACTCGACTACTGGGACTATGATGAGATCATACTAGTGGGGCCACGGTAGTCGATGAGTACATCCTATAACTGTTCCTAGTCGAGGGTGTATCGAGACAGGGCATCGATGCACCAGAGTAGACTAGCGTATACGCATCTTGACCCATATGATGGGAGATGGATGATCCCATATCCATCGGTGTTTGACATCAAGGATGGTGTACGGGTGCTCAGTGGAGACTGGGTACACTGGACGGACTCGCCGAGAACTCCCAGATGGTATTATACCTCACGTCAGATGGCAGTTCTCCGGTGACACTGGTACAGAGTAGTCTGTTGACCCGAGATCGTCATAGAGTCTTGTGTGATTCCAACTGTGCTTTGATTTCCACCTTACCACATCCAAGAGGGCATGCAAAATGGTGGTTTTTGGGTACAGTCCCGAATCACATGGAGGCAATGAGCGATAGGAGGGGATTCGTCTCTCCCGGTATAGGGAGTTGATGTTGCGCTGTGTTCGATTGGCTATAGCTGGAAATCCCTGGCCAGGGTTGCTGAGATTTACTGGTAAGTGTTACCATGTCACGACCCGAAGGTACGGAACTTGACCGGCACTTAAATTACGAAGCGTCTAGAGGCGCAACGTAATCTAAGTAAGCCGAAGCCCAGAAATCTAAACCATATAAAAGAAGATGTAAAGGAAAACATATAGGAAAACAAGTTTAAAAGCAACATCAAATTTTCTCAAAAATTTCGGCAGAGTCACCTTTGTAAAAACTGGCCCCAAACGGGTACAAACAAGAATAATATATATACAAACAAAAAAAAGGCATCCCCAAGCGAGAGCTAGCTCTACGCCAACAGGCGAAAACAACCACACCATGCACAATAATATACAACGCCAAAGGGCGAGGCTCAAAACTCAAAAGAAAACAAATCCACCAGATACTATAATAATACAAGCGCGACTCTAAGGTCGAAATAAACAACTGGTCCTCTAAACTATCAAGTAATACAAGTCTGGTTGATGGAGCTTACTAGATACAAATGAAATAATAAGGTACAACGGCGGTTCTGATACAAGTGAACCAACCTACCAAGCAATTCACCCAGAATGAAATGGTGTGCCGGCAAGCTGCCAAGAAAACCTGTACATCGAAACCTGTAGAAAAATTTGGCACAACGGGGGTGAGTTGCCAACTCATGAGTAAAAGACATCTGCGAAAAGAAATCGAATGCACGGCGCTGTCCTAGGTCATAATAATATACCAATATATCACTAGTCATCTAGTAATGGCAGGGTAATAAACTACGCGTAAGTGCAAATGCTCCATGCTCGTGTCAATGCCTCAAATAGTAATATGTCATGTGAATGAGTATGCATGCACCATGAATGTAAAACAATCAATCCTGAAATCTGGATATATCTGTATAAGAAATCTTTAACTTTTATCATGGTAAAATTTGTATAGAAATATGAAATATCATCGATGAAATCCATGGAAATCCGTGTCAAGCATCGAAACAAAACATGTAAATCTCAAGTCTCAATATCTCATAGTCTCAATATCTCAGGCTCCGTCAGTCCAGATCGGCCTATATCATCAAATCTCACGACAACGGTCGGTATCCTCCGGATATCCGCCGCGCCAGACATCACTGGTAGGTAGTCTTCCCCTGCCAGGCTCATCATCTACAACTCGATCTTCTTGCCCCGGGGTACCATACCGGGCCCACCATGTACCCGAAACGGTTCATCCACTCCTGGAATCGAGTCTCGAAATCCAACAGAAAACATGAAATCTCATGGTGGACGACACATACATCATGAGAAAATCGCAATTTATATTTTAAAAGGAGAGGAGGAGAGAGAGAAGTTTTTTTTTATATATATTCTTGCGGTTTTCCCCAAAATCCAGAAATCTCATAGAAATCCAAAATCCCAAAATCATGAGTAAGTAAATGATAAGTGTCGGCATAAGCCCCACAATACTGCATGATAACATGAAATTGTGAATGCATGAAATGTCTAAGTAATAAATGCAATGTCTAGACTAACACCGGAGAGTAATCACAATATTATATTAATCTAGCCTTTAGCTGATTCTATCAATAAAAGATAATATGTTCTAAAGTGTACGTGACATAGCAATTACCGATGATGATGTGTGTGAGCCGGCAAATAAGTGTACGTGGAATATGCGCATCATCGGTAATGGTGCTGGTGTCCTAACAGGTAGAGTCTCATATTGACTAAAGAAACATATGTATGAACATGCAACATGATGATTACGATCTGAATGTAAAGATGGATGTGTATTAACCACTCATTTCTAATATACATGTCTAACTACAACTATATGACTCAAGCCTAAACTAGTATCTATCTAACCCCCTAAGGAACTAAACTAAAGAAACTAGTCGATAAGAAATAAGAATCCACCTAAGGTCTGAGTCCATATCTCTAATAGTCGGCGATCCAGCCTCAATAACGTCACGTATGTAGTACGACTTCCTCGAATCAAGAGTGCGAATCAATCATCACATCTATACCTCGTACGGTAAAATCCATCGTACGGCATCCCAATATCGGGGTACGGGTCAAGTATCACCTACGTACATCATCATTCGTATAATATCATCATCAAATAATGTCATGCTCAAAGGTACTGTACTGTAATCGCATACATCCCAATATCATCAATCATATATCATTGTTTGCGTATATATACATCGTCAATTGTTCCTCAGAAATATCATGATAGATATATCATATCGTAATCAGGTCACACATATATCATATCGTAATCAAGTTACACATATATCATATCGTAATCAAGTCACAGGTTACAGTCCGGGTTCTATTCTAGAGTCTCGTATATCTCAAAGTCGTCATCACCAATTATCGTTTATGGATACATATCCATTTTCTCATTTCCAAAGATCCGCTAACATCATAACACGACTGTATAGCCAAGAGATCACGGCATCAAGCCCAGTTATATTGTCTCATCCCCATGTATCATATAACATTCTTATCTCACATATACATGTTGTGTATATATATACCTACACACATTCCTACACACACACACACACACACATACATATATACACCGAGTCAAGTTTCTGTGTGTGCGTGTGTGTGTCTACCTGAAAACTACGAATCCCCTCCAAGACATTCATCCTCTGGTAAAGTCCTTCTAAATCCGTCTAGTCCAACCTAAAGTCTTTAATAGGGTCCTACTCGCCAAGAATCTAAGGTCACGTCCAACTTCCTAATGACAATAAGTAATATTCCTATTCTACGTTTGCGGGGGTGCTAAACGCCATCCACCCGACTTCCCCCGTAAATATACATCTACTCACCTGGTCCTTATCTGCCGAAGACGATGTCGCCCTCCTCTTCTTCCTCGTCCGAAGTCCACGTGAGGGGTATCTATACGCAAACATATATAATATCGTAAACCAAATCACGGACAAAAACAAAACGACGCACGGAACGCGCATAGGTTAAAACCTGTGTCCCGCTCATGCAAAAGAACCAAATATCGCTCGATATCGGCGTACAAACGCCGATTGATCGAGATAAACACCAATAATCAACTCGTAGTTTCAAAACTCATTATTTATAATATAAAACCTGGTTTAAATTATCGAAACCCTAAAATCGATCAAATCGTCCAATTCCGCAAAACCTTGAAAATGTCAATTTATCTTTTTACTTCAAAACTTGTTGTTTAAATGAAACTAATGATCATAATATTCATTAAATAACATAACTAGATTATAGAAACAATTACCATATTTTTATCACACTAATTTGTATTAAATTGGAAATTCTAGTTTGCAATTTTATCAATTTCAACATCTTGCAAGCAAAATTTCACAATTTCACAACTAAACTTGATTTTGCATAAATTAACTTATTAAACTACAATTCATGATGTTAATAATGTAATGAAACCATAATTAGATTTTAAATCTCAATTATTTAAGAAATATCTAAAACCTAGTAAGCACAAAAAATAACATATTTGTCACAATTTTCATTATCAATTTGAAACTAGTAACCAAACTAGGTTTTTCATTCCTCTAACATGTTATTATTCTCATTAAAACCACAATCTAGTGATAAAAACATTAATTAGAATTTTATCTCACCAATAAATATAATTTATAAAAATCTAGTTTGCAAAATTGATTAATTTAAAAAATTTTGAATGAACAATTTACAATATATCAACCATACAAGATTTTCCATTTCTAAAAATGTTAAACTACATATTATAACCCCACTCAATTAATAAAAAACCAAACTTCATTTTGAAACTCTCTCTTGAATTTTGAATATTGAAATTGAAACCACAATTAATTTTGCAATTAAGCTAGATTAAGAAAGCAAACAACAATTTAACTATGGTTCAGGATTTTATACATCAAGGGTTGTGGATCAACATGAAAACTTAGCCTCCCAAAAATGCTAATTTTGCTCCAAGAACCAAGCTTGATAGGTCAATGGAAAATGGGTAGAGATTGGATATTGATTTTTAGGTTTATTTTGGATTTTTTTTGTTGAATTTTGATGATTTTTAATGCAAAGTGAAGTGGGGAAATTTTGGGGGCAGCCATGAGGTGAGGCCGGCCATGGTAGGGAGTGAGGGGAGAGAAAGATAAGTGTGTGGTATGATGTAGAAACTTCTCCAATTAATTACTTCTTATTAGTCTTTTCATTAATTAATAAAATTTATTTATTTTCCTAACTCAATTTAACCTAGAAAGGTCTAGAACCATGGAAAATTTTGGAAAAGAATTTTGCATAATTCACACTTGATTCCAATATGTAATGGTTCACTTTTGCTAATTTAACCCATTCAAATTTGTAATTTACACTAATTTAATGTATAAATATAGCTTATGTTAATATTTAAAATAATTAATTTAGGAAAAATATTTAATTAAACTAAAAATTTATAAATGACTAAATAAACACCATTTACTAGTAATTATATAATTAAAATAAGTCTTTTTAAATTTATAATGAAAAATAATTATGTTTAAGTTTTACGAAAAATACGTTTTATTTTACCGAAAATCAGAAAATTCACTTAAAGGATTTTATTTATTTAATTATTTTTTTAAAACGTTACATACCAGTAGTTTCTCGAACTGTTATAGACCTCATATCGACACGACTTATCGAGCTATTAGGGTCTGACGTTTACCACCCCTAGGCGACATATGCGACATATCAGACGACGAGACCGGACTGTACGGGAGTGTTACTGATTGGATTCATCGGAGTACTAGCAGGCTTGCTTGTTGATCTTTTGATCGCTCAATACCCGGGTGGCCGTTACGTTTAGCACACCGCTTGCGGCTTGTGGGTGTTTGATATGATCATCACCTATTGACGGCGTATTGACGAGTCTTTAGAGTCCTACACAGGGGTTTCCTAGCTCAAGCGAAACGGAGTAGGAGCACATATGTGATATGTGCGGGACCGAGATTAATACGATATGAGATACCGTATTTTATTCTCGCGATTTGTGACATTGATCGGTTGTATGCGATATAGCCGGGTTATCGGATCAAGTGTTGATTCGATAAGTTGTTACTTTTGATATTAGTCGGTTATAGCCGGATTATTAAATCAAGAGTTGATTTAATAATTTAATGTATAATTATATATTTGATATATTACATTACAATAACTAGTATTAGCTCACTTAAGATTTATTTTCTCACTAGTTTGTGCACATTGTTTATATGTGATATATGCAAGTGTACATGTTTGTATCATGCTTGATGATACATCAAAGTTGGGTGTATAAGACTCATACCAAGATTAGGGTTATTGTTTTATCTTAAGATTTAACAAAAGGGTTTAACTTAGTCAAAGTAATCAAGCTTGAAGAATCTTGGAGAAGGTTTGACAAAGTCCACTCTTTTGCCATTTCTTTTGATATTCTTTAACCTAACCTTTAACCTAATGCTTTGGTTAATTCTCTGCATGAGTTAAGCATGATAGCTTAACTCACCCATGGTTACATTATTGAGGATAAGTTTTCATTTGGATGGATTATTCTTTCTTCTTCTTCTTCATCAAGCTCCATCCAAAAGCTTACTAGCTCCAATGGTGCCATGAGAAAAAGAGTGAGAAAATCAATTCTAAAGTGAGCCAACTTCCTACTTCTTCATCCTCTACCACTTGCCATGTAGTAGAGTGTGTTCTCTTCACAATGTTTATGACCTAGTGAAGGAATAGCTTGAGTTAGTGTCTCCCCGACGTAGATCATCTTCGGCCTCGAAGTCAACGAAGCAAGCATGTTCGTTCTTCTTGTGGATCTTCTCCAGAGTCCAAAGTTCATGATCGCAGCGAAGGGGACATCTACACGAAGCTATTGAAGTGAAGGATCGGATCTACAAAGGTTGTATTCCCTTTCACTTGTAGTTAAAGTTGTTAACTTACTAGTTTTCGCCTAAACCCTAGTTTAAAGTTCCGTATTAGAGTTGTTCGGCACGGCTAAAATTTTAATCGGGCATGGTTGATGCCTCGTAGACCCTTGTGCGCGTGCCTAGCAACCCTACATTGACACTGATTTCTCTGTTATATTCATTGATGATACGTGATTGACATACATATAGAAATCTCATTGATTAAAGAAAACAATTGTCTCACTCATGATATATTCTGTTTCCATTCGTAATGCATTCATACATCATATATCTGATATGTTGCTATCTGGGGCACGGACACGAGCAGGTAATATTACACTATACATAGCTGGACCAGGTTTTTTTATTTGAGGATATTACCTGATATGACCTAGGATAGCGTTATGCATGCGATTTTTATTCGTAGATGTTTTCTACTCACGAGTTGGAAACTCACCCCCGTTGTGCCACAGTTTCTTGCAGGTTTGCCATACAGGTTCCGTTGCGGCTTTGCTGGCACACTGTTCCTTCCGGGTGATTGCTTTGGTAGGTGGGTTATTTGCATCAGGACCACCATTGTTTATTTATTATTTCTGTTGTATCTAGAAACTCCATCAACCAGATTGTATAATTGAGAGAGATAGAAAACCAGACCTGTTATTCTTTTGACCTTAGAGTCGCGCGTTGTATTATTATGGTTTTCATATTGTTTTGAGTTTCTTTTGAGTTTTGATCCTCGCCTTTCGGCGTTGTATATTATATTGCTTGCGTGTTTGTGACCGTCGATTGACGAAGAGCTAGCTCCTGCTTGGGGATGCCTTTTTTTGTATTTCGTATACTATTCATATTGTATCCCGTTTGGGGGCCAGTATTTACAAAGGAAACTCTGCCGAAATTTTCAGAAAATACTTGAGATTTAAAAATACATATTTCGGCCTATGTTGATTAAAACTACTTGCTTTAAAATGGTTTTTCCTTCACTCTACTGCTTCTTTGGTTTTGATTTCTAGGTTTTGGCTTACTTAGATTACATACGCCTCGAGACGTTTCGTAATTTAAGTGCCGGTCATATTCCGTACTTTTCGGGACATGACAAAGTTGGTATCAGAGCTATAGGTTTTACCTTCGGAGTGTAGGATGACCCTTGGTTGATGGAGTAGGTAGCTTAAGTAGAATGACGTACCGTACGTATATTCCACGGCATATTTATGATACGATACTCCACTTAAGAAGCCTTAGGATGTACATTTCTTTGCACAGCATTATATTCGTTCCTATGATCTAGCCTCTTCAGTACCAGTTTATGGTTTTGTTATCACGGTGGTACGGGCACAGAGAGAGCTACGGCTAGAGTTGCGGTCAGCACGAGCTCGTCACGAACGAGGACTGACCAGGGCGTGATTCTAGGTACATACGATTACATAGAGGCGTTGTTTCATTATGTTTTCGCGCCACGAGCATTTGATGGATCGCTTTTACGAGATTTCTCGGACGTGCAGATCAGCACCAGAGGATAGGGCCACTGCAAGATGCCAGCCAGGACGTGATGACCGTTAATGCACCATATTTTGATGTTTGAGGCACTGTTCAGCTTGCGGACAGGAGATTTAGATGTTGCTGCGACTGACGAGATATCGCCCCAGACGTTTGGAGCTATGCCGCACGAGTTATACTTCGAGATATGATAGAAGGTCGCTAGTCACCAAGGATAAAAGACTAGGACATGTGATTCATTGCCTACCCCGATGCGAGGTCATCAGATAGATTGATTCTAGCTAGTGACGACTTCACGTTGGTACGTTGAGAGTCGATAAAGGCGATCGGATATCAGAAACCCATATTCCAAGTTTAAGTATTCGGAAAGACATGCAAGCAATTCTATGGACCCTCTAGAAGAATGAAACCCTAACTCGACATAATGACCGTGTGAAAGCCTTTGAACCTTAGGGTTTGCGGCGGTTCCGCGGTGCCATTAGTGAGGCTTGAGTTTGCCCTTCTACGGCTGGTCCACCGATGCTGTGGTATGTACTCGATACTATTAAACTGTACCCAAGATGTTGAGCTCTTGGGGGATTATGAGGTTTTGACGAGTCGATCGAATGGTTCGACTTCATTCGGATGCTATGTGGTGAGATGCATTGCTTGGGAGACTCTAGATACGAGTATAGCCATTAGAGCGCAGTCCATGCAGCCACGAGGAGACGAGTCCGAATCAGTCAAAATTAGAGAAAAATAGAGTAAGAGGTTCGTACGAGATCTTGATGAGATGACGTTCCACTCCGCCGACATCAGAGATGTGATACGCAAGCAGAAGCGTTGACTATGGATATATCTTCCAGGAGTCATGATGAGTATGCAGCCGTTCCGGAACAAGAAATAGATTTGCTAAGGATGATGACTTCTGGGCAGTTCGGCAGGAACGAGATTTAGGAGAGACCCCGACAAGATCATTCTGGAAATACTAAACGAGAAGACCTGGACCCAGGAGCGGTCATATGACGCACACCCAGTAGGCCAGAGTTTGGCATCGTCGATGAGACATGTTATGAGTAACCATGATAGTTGACCAGAGATCTTTAGAGGATGTGTCAGAGCGGACTGCTTCCGTTATCGTTTATATATTGGACCGTTGAGCCGAGAAGCTATGTACTTAGCAATCTGCAGTGAGAGACAAGAGCCTAAGGTCACTAGGTGACATGCCATGATCAGAAGGCAAGTAGATATCTTGCTCTGCTAGCATTGGATGCACCGACACCTTCTCGACTTTGAAGGACGGACATATCGACGACAATATTTATGAGTTGTGATTTTGTGATTGACTATCACGTATCCGTCACTTTGGATTTTCAGTATTTTTGGGTGATTTATTTCATGATTGAGTTTTGATGACTGAGTTTCATGATATTTGATTTCATGCCTAGGGCAAGCATACAATTTGACTTATGCTTTCGGCATAGTTTTCACACACTTTTAGTATTTAATTCGATTTTGTGCACGCTGATGCACATGGTTGTGAGATTATATACCACGGTATACCTGATTTGGATTTGGATTGAAATATGTTGTATACCGTCGATTTCGATTTTGATATTCGATATTTGTTTTCGTGCACCTTGTGCACTTGACTTGGATTTTGCGCATACTTGACGCGCTTGATGCGATTTTGGTGCACACCAGATGCACTAAATCGAGATTCTTCGTGCATATCAGATGCACCTGGTTTTGCTGTCAGGTACACACGTTACCTTTAACAAGTATTTTCGTGCACACCCGTTGCACTTAGATTTTGTTTCTGTGTACATGTATGGCACATTCATGGATTTCGATTTCCGTGCGCACCAGACGCACGTGGCTTTCATATATATATATGGGATTGATTTCTTTTGGAGAAGTATATTTCTGATACTTGCTATTTGATTTAGTACTGAGCAGGACTAGTCAGAGGACAGTACCTGAGTATATTTTGCATGCATTGATAGTTATCGAAGGGATTTCCAAGGAGGAGCTATAGTCTCAGTATTTACCTACGTGTCCGAGATGACACGAAACATTTTATAAAGGAAACCCTTCTAAAATTGCTTTCAAACGGCGGGACATGCATATTAAACAAAGAAGATATATATATATATAGTTATTTTCTTACGATAGACGTCCGCCACTGTACAGTGTTGCGAACATTGCCCGGCGATTTGAAAAAGGTTTGGCATGCATTGCTTCCAGATGTTTTACTGTTGTATATCATGTTGGTTTTCGTATTGGATCTTGACACTGATGTCTTTCCCATAACTCCAATGATTGCGGGATGCTTGACGGAGTTTTGATTTTGGTTTATATATATGTTTTTCATGCGCATGCATTGCGCTATGATGTGTTTTATGCATTTATGATTTCGGAGCCCCGACGACTTGATGGTTTCGCTAAAATGTTTTAGTATTTGGGGGGAGTTTTAATTTAAATTCAGGGACCGAATTTCTTTAAGGGGGGAAGATTGTAACATTTTGAAAATCGTTTCTGTGAAATTTCGAAAAATCAGTAAAATAAGGGGGTTTTCCGTAAAAAGTCAAAATATAAATATCTTTTAATATAAAATTAAATATACATATTCTAGCTATATAATTGCGAGTAGTTGGTGTTTATTGAGCCATTGGTAAAATTTCTAATTTTCTGAAAAAAAATTCGAAATTAAATATTTTAATATTATTTTAAGCCGTCACTAATACATTTATTTAGGAAAAATTACAAATTGGAATGGGTTGAAACAAATTTTGTGCATCATAACACATTAAACAAAATTCTAACATGTTGTTTTTGAAATGAAATGAAGTTAAACGGTTTTAGAAAATATCGAAGAAAAAGGCTTAAATGGTGAAAATAAGTTAAATAGATATGGGGTATAACATTTATCTTTTTTCCCTCACCCACACTCATCCACACCCTCTCTCCTCTCCCCAAATCAGCAGCCCCAAGTTGCCCCCCCCTCATTTCCCCACTTGTTTTTGCAAGAAGAAAACAAATGAAAAGCAAAGAAAAGGAATTAAAAGGAAATGAAGTAAGGTGTAAACATGTGAGGTATGGGTTCTTTGACTTGGACTTTTTCCCCACCTCACTCTCTCACCTCTCCTCCCCATTTTGGCTGACCCCAATAGCAGCAGCAGCCCCCCCATTTTCCCTTCTCTTTTCTCTTCAAAAATTCATCAAAAATGTATCAAAAATCCACCAAAAATCCCACAAACTCAAAATCCAATCCCTACCTATTTTTCTTTAGCCTATCTAGCATGGATCTAGGGAACAAGATGGCAATTTGAGAGGCTAGATTTCAAGTTGGGTCAATGGGTTGTGAGGTATAAAAATCTTAACCTTTTTGTTATATTGTTTGCTATTACTTTAATTCAACTAAATTAGATGTTAATTATGATTTTTTATTGCAAGGTTTAACCTTCAAGAGAAGGATTTCTAAAATTCTAGTTAGGGTTTTACTACATCATTAGGGTTACAATGTATAGATTATCATCTTAAGGAAATGAAAACCTAATCTAGTTGCTAATATGTAAATTGTTAGATGTAAAATGTCCAAATTAAGCTTTTGTTTATAAACTAGGTTTTTGTAAACTATGAATATATTTAAGAGAAAAATCTAATTAGGTTATTCATGACATTATTAACATTATAAATTGTGGTTTAATACTTTAGTATATGCAAAACCAAGCTTAATTGTAAAACTGTGAATTTTACTTTAAAAAGTGTTAAAATCGGATATTTTTGCAAACTAAAAATTTGGAATTAATACAAATTGATGAGATTAAAGTATGAAAGTGATTTGTATGACCTAATTATGATATTTAATGAGCATTTTTGCCATTTGAATCGTTAAAATATGTGGATTGATTAAAACATCAAGTTTTGAACCGAAATGGGAATTTGTGCAAACTAGGTTTTTGGGAAATAAAACGATTTGTTTAATTTTATGGTTTTGATGAATTAAACCCTGTTTCTTATACAGTTTGTGAGTTTTGAAACCATGATTGGTACGTTTGGTGTTTTTCTCGATCAATCGGCATTTGTACGCCGATGTCGAAGGTTTTTTAGGTTGATTTGTGAAAGCAAACCATAGGTTTCGACCTATGTGAGATTCGTGTGTCGTTTTGGTCAAGAGTCGGATTTTAATGTGATACGGTGCGTTTTGATATGTAGGTACCCCATGTGGAATTCGAGACGACAAGCAAGCGCGTGGCGACGTCGGCACCGGCGAGCGAAGATCAGGTGAGTAGATTTATATCTACGGGGAGAAGTCGGGTGGATGGCGTATAGCACCCACTCAAAATTATGAGAAATGATGTGATATGGTAACGATATACTTTTATATGTTATTGTGAGATATGTACACCTAGTAAGAAAAGCCTTAGGAGCTTATGGATTAGTGTTAGCGAGGAACGGAGGAAGGTTTTGGTTGGTTTCTAAATCGCAACCCTAGAGTGAGGATTTGCATACACGCACACATATACACTTGCATACCTCATTTTCTTGTGCGTATATGGGAATGTGTATATATGTATATACGCTTGGGTATGGGACTATGCATATATATACATTCATATACACATGCATGAATGTTAAGGATATTGTGTGATATTTGGAGATGAGTCGATGAGATTGGACTTGAGGCCATGAGATTGGTGATGTAATACGGTCCATATTTGGGATACGACACGATATTTTAGCGGGTTCTTTTGGCGTGGTGTTTTCATACACACGCATGCATTTCATAGATGGTATCAGTATTGTACTAGACGTAGATCAGTACCCCGATCATGATATTTGATAAAGAGGATACCAGATGATTAATGTGATAGATGCGACTTTTGACCCGTACCCAAATTTGGGATGTCGTACGATGGATTTACCGTACGAGCTATTTATTGATGATAGATCCGCACTCTTGACTCGAGGATGTCATATTATAGATATTGTATCGTATGGGATACTATTGAGGCGGGATCACCGACTATTATATGTGTATATATGTATCGACTCAGATGTTAGGCGGTTTCCTTACCTTTCGATCAGCCTGTTTAGTTTGGCCCTGTAGTGTACTTGGTAATGATAGATTAGACTCGACTCATACCTATTTCAAAAACTAACGAATCGTGTGTATTTTAAAGACAGGACAAGGGATTCTACGGATATTTCAAATGACGTATCTTTTCTTAAAAACACCGTAGCCCTTATTTTCAAAACACCACGATTCGTGTTATTTCAAATGGTACCACTGTTTGACTCATATTTATATAAATGCAAATTAGTTATCATTGTGTTTATCATTCAGCTTCCGCATACTATTACCGTTCGCATCGCATTTGCATGTTTATATTGTACTTCCATATGCCATTATTGAGATCATGCTGTCAGGACACCAGCACCATTGCCAATGATGCGTATGTTCCACATACACTTACTTGCCGGCTCACACACATCATCATCGGTAATTGCCATGTCACGTACACTTTAGAAAATACCTTTTCATTGACATAGCTTGATAACTGATAGTCGCAATATGTTATAGCTTCCATAAGCTAGTTTAAATATTGCATTCATTGCATGATATTAGGTGCATTCATATATTCATTGGTTATGCAGTATTATGGAGATTTATGCCCGTATTCACCGTTTATTGGTATCATGATTTTGATAATTTCGGATTTACATGAGATTTCTGGATTTGGGGGATAACCGCAAGAATTTAATAAAGGCTTAGAATCATAATTTTAAAAATGCAAATTGCGGTTTTCTCATGATGTATGAGTCGTCCCCCATGAGTTTTCATGATTGTTGTTGGATTTCGAGACCCGATTCGAGGAGTTGGATGAACCGTCTCGGGTACATGGTGGGCCCGGTATAGTACCCCGGGTCAAGAAGCTCGAGTTGTATTCGATGAGCCTGGCAGGGGAGCACTACCTACTGGTGATATTATTTAGACTCGTCGGTTATCCGGAGGATACCGGCCGGAGTCGTGAGATGGTTATAGGCTGATCCGCTCTGCCGGAGCCCGTAGGCGGATCCCGCAGATGATACGGATGCCTGAGATATTGATATTAAGATTTGAGATTTGAGATTTGAGATATTGAGATTTGATACTGAGATACTGAGACTTATGTTTTGTGTCGATGCTTGACACTGATTTCTCTGTTACATTCATTGATGATACGTGATTGACATACATATAGAAATCTCATTGATTAAAGAAAACAATTGGCTCACTCATGATATATTCGGTTTCCATTCGTAATGCATTCATACATCATATATCTGATATGTTGCTATCTGGGGCACGGACACGAGCAGGTAGTATTACATTATACATTGCTAGACCAGGTTTTTTTATTTGAGGATATTACCTGATATGACCTAGGATAGCGTTATGCATGCGATTTCTACTCGTAGATATTTTCTACTCACGAGTTGGCAACTCACCCCCGTTGTGCCACAGTTCCTTGCAGGTTTGCCGTACAGGTTTCGTTGCGGCTTTGCTGGCACACTGTTCCTACCGGGTGATTGCTTTGGTAGGTGGGTTCTTTGCATCAGGACCACCATTGTTTATTTATTATTTCTGTTGTATCTAGAAACTCCATCAATCAGATTGTATAATTGAGAGAGATAAAAAACCAGACCTGTTATTCTTTCGACCTTAGAGTCGCGCGTTGTATTATTATGGTTTTCATGTTGTTTTGAGTTTCTTTTGAGTTTTGATCCTCGCCTTTCGGCGTTGTATATTATATTGCTTGCGTGGTTGTGACCATCGATTGACGAAGAGCTAGCTCCCGCTTGGGGATGTCTTTTTTTGTATTTCATATACTATTCATGTTGTATCCCGTTTGGTGGCCAGTATTTACAAAGGAGACTCTGCCGAAATTTTCAGAAAATACTTGAGATTTAAAAATATATACTTCAGCCTATGTTGATTAAAACTACTTGCTTTAAAATGGTTTTTCCTTCACTCTACTACTTCTTTGGTTTTGATTCCTGTGTTTTGGCTTACTTAGATTACGTACGCCTCGAGACGTTTCGTAATTTAAGTGCCGATCATGTTCCGTAATTTTCGGGTCGTGACAGGAAACAGAATATCTCATGAGTGAGACATTTGTTTTCTTTAATCAATGAGATTTCTATATGTATATCAATGAAAGCAACAGAGAAATCAATGTCAGCATCGACACAAAACGTAAGTCTCAGTATCTCAATATCAAATCTCAATATCTCAAATCTCAGATCTCAAATATCAATATCTCAGGCACCCGTATCATCTGCGGGATCGGCCCACGGGCTCCGGCAGAACGGATCAGCCTGTATCCATCTTATGACTCCGACCGGTATCCTCCGGATAACCGACGAGTCCAAATAATATCACCGGTAGGTAGTGCTCCCCTGCCAGGCTCATCGTATACAACTCGAGCTTCTTGCCCCGGGGTACCATACCGGGCCCACTATGTACCCGAGACGGTTCATCCAACTCCCCGAATCGGGTCTCGAAATCCAACAACAATCATGAAAACTCATGGTGGATGACTCATACGTCATGAGAAAACCGCAATTTTGCATTTTAAAATGATGATATTAAGCTTTTATTAAATTCTTGAGGTTTTCCCCTAAATCCAGAAATCTCATGTAAATCCGAAATCATCAAAATCATGATACCAATAAACAGTGAATACCGGCATAAATCTCCATAATACTGCATAACCAATGAATATATGAATGCACCTAATATCATGCAATGAATGCAATATTTAAACTAGCATATGAAAGCTATAACATATTGCGACTATCAGTTATCAAGCTATATCAATGAAAAGGTATTTTCTAAGGTGTACGTGACATGGCAATTACCGATGAAGATGAGTGTGAGCCTGCAAGTAAGTGTATGTGGAACATACGCATCATCGGTAATGGTGCTGGTGTCCTGACAGCATGATCTCAATAATGGCATATGGAAGTACAATATAAACATGCAAATGCGATGCGAACAGTAATAATATGCGGGAGCTGAATGATAAACACAATGATAACTAATCTGCATTTATATAAATATGAGTCATACAGTGGTGCCATTTGAAATAACACGAATCGTGGTGTTTTGAAAATAAGGGCTACGGTGTTTTTGAGAAAAGATACGTCATTTGAAATATCCGTGCAATCCCTTGTCCCGTCTTTAAAATACATACGATTCGTTAGTTTTTGATATAGGTATGAATCGAATCTAATCTATCATTTACAAGTACACTACAGGGCCGAACTAAATAGGCTGATCGAAAGGTAAGGAAACCGCCTAACATCTGAGTCGATACATATATATATATAATAGTTGGTGATCCCGCCTCAATAGTATCACATACGATACAATATCTATAATATTACATCCTCAGGTCAAGAGTGCGGATCTATCATCAATATAAAGCTCGTACGTAAATCCGTCGTACGGTATCCCAAATCTGGGTACGTGTCAAATATCATATTCATCGCATTATTCATCTGGTATCCTCTTTATCAAAATCAAGATCCGGGGTACTGATCTACGTCTATTACAATACTGATACCATCTATGTATGCATGCGTGTGTATGAAAACACCACGCCTAAAGGACCCGCTAAACATATCACGTCGTAACTCAAATACGAACCCTATCACATTACCGATCTCACGGCCTCAAGCCCAATCTCATCGACTAATCTCCAATCCCAAGTACTATCCTCATAATCCATGTATATGTATACGTATATATATATATATATACACACACACACACATAGTCCCATACCTGTGTGTGTGTGTACGCACATGTAAATAGATGTATGCAAATGCGTGTGTGCGTGTGGGTGTAAACCTATTCTAGGTTTCGCAAGTAACACTACTAATCCAGGAACATGTAACCCTATCATTAACATCCATGTCACACAAAATAGATATGATAAATATATAGTATATATGTACAACATACTATATATTGAACTGCGGGGGTGCTATACGCCATCCACCCGACTTCTCCCCGTAGATAAAAATCTACTCACCTGAGGTTGCTCGCCGGTGCCGTTGTCACCAAGCGCTTGCTTGTCGTCTCGAAGTCCACCTGGGGTACCTACATATCACCACGTATCGTATCGCATAAAAATTCAATTCGAAATCGAAACGGCATACGAAAACCAAATCGGCACGCGTATCACGCATAGGTCAAAACCTATCGCCTACGCTTGCGAGAATATCCAAACCAACCCTCGATGTCGATGTACAAACGTCAAACAATCGAGAAAAACCCAAACACACCAATCGTATTTTGACAAATCACTAATTGTATATGAAATAGGGTTTAAATCATCAAAACATTAAAACTAATCAAATCGTTTTATTTCCCAAAACCTAGTTTGCAATTTATACAATTATTACAATTTTAAATTAACAATTTGCAAACTAGTAATTAGATTAGTTTTTACATGTTTTGATGTGTTAAACTACAATTTATAATATTAATGATATGATGAAACCATAATTAGATTTTAATTCTCAATTTTGAATTAAATTCTAAAAACCTAGTTTACTAGAAATCTTAATTACTGCAATTTACATGCAACAATTAGTAATATAGCAAGTAGCTTAGCTTTAGCATGCCTAAAAATGTTAAACTACACCTTGCAAATCTTTACACATGATAAAAACCCTAACTTACTCTCAATTCCCTTTTCTTTAAATTTCAAGCTTGAAATTTAGAACCCTAATTAAACACATAATAGCTAGATTCAAGTAATTAAACAATAACTTAAGTAAAATCCTAAGATTATACTTCACAAAATTAGAGATCTAGCATGAAAATCTTGGCCTCCAATTTTCTCTCTTTTCACCGCAATCCATGCTAGAATAGGCCAAGAAGAAATGGGTAGAGATTGGATTTTGATTTTGTGAGGTTTTACTTTGATTTTTGATGAATTTGTGAGGATTTTTTTTGAAGAGAATGAGGGGAGAAACAAAGGGGAGGGCTGCTGAATTTAGCCAGCAGAAATGGGGAAAGGGGGAGAGAGAGAGTGTTGTGTGGGTGTATGTGGAATTGTCAAAGTCAACCCAATATCCATACCTCTTTATTTAAATCTTTCCTTTTTCATTTTCTTTGTCAAAAAAAGTGTGGGGACATGGGGATTAGGGCAGCCCCATTTTGGCCAGCAAGAGGGGGAGGGGGATGTGGTGTGTGTATGTGAAGCGATAAACACCAAACACCAAGTCAATATGTACCATACTTCTTTGTTTAATAAATTCCTTTAATTTCACCATTTAAGCATTTTTCTTCAATATTTTCTAAAACAGTTATACAACTTCATTTCATTTCGAAAACGATATTTTACATGTTAGCTTAATGTGTCATGATGCACAAAATTTGTATCAACCCATTCCAATTTGTAATTATCCCTAATTAAATGTATTAGTGACGGCTTAAAATAATATTAAAATAATTAATTTCGGAAAAAATTTCAGTAAATTAGAAATTTTACAAGTGGCTCAATAAACACCAAATACTATTAATTACATAACTAGAATATGCATATTTAATTTTATATTAAAAACTATTTATATCTTGATTTTTACGGAAAACACCCGTTATTTTACCGATTAACCGAAATTTCACCTGAACGATTTTCAAAACGTTACACAAACGAACAAAAGATTCTAGTCTTATCCAAGGTGACTAGCGATCTCCTATCGCATTTCTGAGTGTAACCTCATCCTGGAATAGCTTTCAAATGTCTAGGGGCTATATCTTGTCAATCGCAGTAACCGCTGGCTCATCTGTCCGCACGGTAGACAACGTCTCAATCATCTGAAGTCGACGGTACATTATCAGTCTTCATATTCTGGCTGGCCTCTAGCAGTGGCCCGGTTATCTGATGTAGATCTGCTCGTGCGTTAATGAAAAATCTTAGCAAAACAACATATTGAAACACTCACGTCAACGAAAATTCTTAATAACACAATCAATCAATGTGTTCGTATGTATCCAAAATACGCCCTGGTCAGTCCTCGTCCATGACAAGCTCCCTCTGACCGCAACTCTAGCCACGGCTCTCACTGCTCATGTAGCCGTGGTAACGGAAACCACAATCCGATATCGATGAGGATAGATCATAGGAACGAATAGAATACGGTGCATAAGAAATGTACATCCTAAGGCTTCTTAAGCGGAGTAGCGTATCGTAAGTATGCCGTGGAACATACACACGGTACGTCAATCTACTTAAGTCACCTACTTCATCAACCAAGGTCAACCTACGCGACGAAAGTTTAGGTCTAATACCCCCTCGGCCAAGTCTAAGTTCTGTAAGGTCAAGCCTAGGTACCGAATATAAATATACGCCCTGGATTCCAAATAGTCAAACCTAGACTCGAACCAAGGTTAAACCTAACGCTCTGATACCAACTTTGTCAGGACCCGAAAAAGGCACGTGACTGGCACTTGAATCATGTGAAGTCTATCGGACCCCACCTAATTCAAGTAAGCCAAAAGCCCAGAAATCTAAACTTTTTTAGGGAAAATAGTGGAGGTGAAGTTTTGAGATAAGGTTTACTGAAATCAAGTTCTTTCTACAAAACATATATAATAGTATACGAAAAACACAATGTTTATATTTAACTTGAAAACATTTTCGTCATTGAAAATTTAGGCAGCACCTCCTTTGTAAAACTTAACCCGAAAACGGTACAGACAATATAATATAAGTCATCCCCGAGCGGGAGCTAGCTCTTCGCCAATTGGCGGAAACAACCATGTAAGTAATGCAAATATACAACACCGAAGGCGATGATCAAAAACCAGAAAGAAAGCAAGAAACTAAGCATCATCGAGAACCAGAAATCAGAATAATACATAACCGCAACTCTAAAGCCGAAAGAATATACAAACTATGGTTTCTAAGTCTACTAAATACACATGGTCTGGTTGATGGAGGTTTAACTAGATACAACTGAAATAAATATACAAATACAACTGAAATATAAGGTACAAGTACAACGGTGGCCATGATGAAAGTGAAACCACCTACCAAGCAATCACCCGGAAGAAAGTGGAGTGCTAGCAAGCCGCTACGGAACCTGTACGGGTAAACCTGTAAGAACTGTGGCATAATGGGGGTGAGTTGCCAACTCGTGAGTAGAATACATTACCGAGTAGAAACCGAATGTATGACGATCTCCTAGGTTATACAATACAGTAAAATAATAATAGTAGCACACTAACATCGAGTAACAGTAGAGGTGATAATATAGACATGTGTGTAAGGTCAGGTACTCGTGTTCGTATCATAAAATAACTACATATCACAGGTATGATGTATGAACGCATCACTAAATGAGCGTGTCCAGCAACGACACAGAAAAATCAGGGTAAACCTGAGTGCCAAGCATCGACACTCGAAAATATCATGAAAATCATGTCCATCAGCGACAAAATCCTCATAAATCTCGGGCTCCGTCAGTTCGGATCGGCCCAAATCATCTGATCACACAACTACGGTCGGTATCCTCCGAATGTCTGTCGCATCAAATATCACCGTTGGGTAGTGCTCCCCCGCCGGGCTCAACGCCTTCTCAATACGTCCATCTTGCCCCGGGGTACCTCACCAGGTCCACCATGTACCCGCAGACGGTGCACCCCCCTCCTCGAATCGGGTATGTGTACACATGTGGCTCAAGAACCGAGAAAACTCATGGTGGACGCCACACACATCATATCACAAGAAAAACGCAATTTGCATTTTTTTAAAATAAGACAATAAGTTTATAAAATTCTTTGCGGTTTCTCTCCAAATCCAGGAATCTTATTAATACTGAAATCTCCAAAAGAATCACATTCTATGAATATACAATTTGATAATAAATACCGACGTAAAGCCAATGATCAATGCACAACTAAAATGTATGGATGCAAATACATGTGGTATCTAAGTAATAAATATAATGTCTACACTAGCATTTAAGATCATGAATGTGAAACAATACTACTTCTAAAGATAGTCAGATCATATGAATGAAGTAAAGGTTCTCTAGTGTGTACGTGGCATAGCAATTACCGATGATGATGTATGTGAGCCGGCAAGCAAGTGTACGTGCAACATACGCATCATCGGTAATAGTTCTGGTGTCCTAACAGACGAGATCATCATAGCTAAAGGAAGCACATTTAATCTACAATGCAATGAATGACAGGAAATAAGCAATAATGCAACATTATAAAATATAAATCTATATACGAGCCATACAGTGATAGTGTTGGAAATAGTGTGAATCGTTGTTTTTATAAAAGCAGGGGCTACGATGTTTTGAAGAATGAATACCATTTTAAAAATCCGTAGTATCCCTCGGTTACCCACTTGAAAATACCCACGATTCGCTAGTTTTGAAAATAGGTATGACTCGACTATACTCTAACATCTACTTAAATAATTTAAGAAACTAACTAAAAGCTAAACTAAAACCTGGGTCAAGTAGTGGAAGACTATACGCATCCGAGTCGATATATCTAGTAGTCGGCGATCCAGCCTCATATCATAATGTACGGTAATATCTATTGTACGGCATCCTCGAGTCAAGAGTGCAGATCAATTATCATATATATATCATACGGTAATATCCATCGTACGCTGTAAGTCGATATCGCGCACCCTACGGGTTCGCGGGCGGGGCGGAATATTTAAAAAACAATTTTCAAAGCTCGCAACACCGAATTGAACTCTAGGATATCTGGAGTAATCTGAGACCCTTTTAGGATTATCAAACAACCCAGAGACTTAATTAGAACCCTAGAGGACCACCACCCAAATTCGAGTCAAAAATTCCCTAGTCTGGCCGGCCAAGCCGGTCATTGTGGACTTCTCGCCAGGTCATTGGTGGGTATTGGTGTTAAGGTTGGGTCTGTAGCTCAATTACCTCATAAGCTATCCCCTGTATTGTTTGTTTAGCCCCAAATTACTTGAGACAAAATCTGGAGTTAGTTTTCTAAGTTGTTGTTTTAAGATTTATGGATTTTAATAACCTGAGTTTTGATATTGTGTTTTATCTCGATCGAATGGCGTTTGTACGTCGATGTCGAAAGTTGTTGGTTATTCTTGCACGCGAAGACCATAGGTTCTAACCTATGTGTGTTTCGTGTGCCATTTTGGTTTTCTTATTTATTTCGTGTTACGATATAACGTATTGGAAACTCTAGGTACCCCGCGTGGACATCGTACGACAAGGGAGAGCGTGGCGTCATTTACTTTGGCAAGCGAGGATCAAGGTGAGTAGATGTATATCTACGGGGGAAGTCGGGTGGATGGCGTATAGCCCCCCCGCAAACGTAGAATAGGGTTATTACTATATTATTATAAGTTTGGATGCGATATTGGATACTTAGTGAGTAGGGTATTTAGAAGACCGTAGGTTAGATTAGGTTGATCTAGGAAGGCCTATCCATAGGATTATTACCTTGGTAGTGAATCGCAGATTATATGTAGCCACACACACGCGCGCACACACTTGGTTTTTTTTTTTTTGTGTGTGTATACATATACACGTGTGATGAGGATAGTATATGATATATGGTGATGAGTCGATATGATCGGGCATGATCCCATGAGATTTGATATGTGATTGAGTCGTGATATCGTATATGATATGATATTATAAAGGATCCTTGGGCGATATGTATTTAATCATGAGATAACATGTGATTTGATGATATTAGAATGTACGAGACTTTAGAACCGTACCCCTGATCATGATATTGTACGATGATGATACCGTATGAATGATGATTTATATTTGATTTTTGACCCGTACCCTCGATTTTGAGGATGTCGTTGTTAGTGTATATGCCCTAGAGGCCATTATTGTATCATAATGGTTTGTATATTACTTAATGGAAGGTTGGGATATTCACAGTTGTATTGACGGTCTTGCTCAAAATGGTAGTATGCTACTTGGTTTGTTTTTATCTCAATATGTGCATGTGTTTCTTTTAGCATATCGCTTATACATATTGGTAGAGCCTTTAGGATCTTTACTTGATTACCAGCGTTGTGATGGCAGTCACACTAGTGGGGGTTGGATAGTCTATAAGCACATCCTTATACAGGTCCTTAGTCGTAGAATTATCGAGACGGGGCATCGATACTCCGGAGTAGACTAGTGTATACGCTTCTCATCCCAGCAGAGGATATGGTTGTCCCACAGCCATTAGTACGTCATACTGGAGATAGTTTCCAGGTGCTCATTAGGTTATGAGTACATTGGACAGGACTCGTAGGGAACTGTTGGTGGGCATTATACCTATCGTCGGGTAGCAGTTCCCAGGTGACATGAGTACAACTTAGTTCATCGACTTGACACTGCTACTGTGCCTTGAGTGTGTTCCCACTGTACTTTGATTACTACCCTACCATGGCTCAAAGGAGTCATGCAAACAGGTAATAATTAGGTGCAGTCCCGAAGCACTTGGAGGCGGTGGCGGTTAGATAGGATTCGTCTCTCCCGGTATTGGGGGTTGATATCGTGTTGTGTTCAGAATGCCATTAGACAAAGTCCCTGTCCAGGGCAAGTGAGATTTACTGGTAGGTACTCCAGTAGTTTCTCAGGGTGTCTTGGGCTATTCTCCGACACTACTTATTGGGTTATTAGGGGTCTGACGATTATCGGCCCCCTATGCCCAATATGCGATACTCTTAGACGAACAGACCTGACTGTACGGAGATTGTCACATACAGGCTAGGAGTTCGGATGAGTTTTCTCATTGGCCTTCTCATCGACAGATACCTGGGTAGTCGTTATGTGCAGCTAGTACCACTTGCGACTTGTGGTTAAAACTACTGCCAGCGTACTGTCGAGTCTTTAGAGTCCCACACAGAGGGTTTCCTTGCATCGGGCAAAAGATGTAGAGGCCGTATGCTTTTACGGCAGGGCTTCGATCACTTACGTGTACTTGTGCACGTATGATGATCGGACGGATAATACTAGTGGGCTTTGGTTTAAGCCGGATCCTAGTATTATATTGATGGATTATTTTCATCTCATTGTATTTGTATTCTTTAGAATACGGATGCGGGTATGTATATACGGATGAGGGGCATTCTCGTAATTTCTCGGGAAAGCTTCTAGAAGAAGAAAACCTAATTAGAGTTTTGTTTTCCTTTTCGGATTAAAACCTAAAATTTGATGGAGGAAAATTAGGTGGAGATAATTTGGCAAATGGATGGTGAGTCATTCACATGACAAAATAGATATTTTGAAGCATGGAGATATTTGTGAGATATTTTATCTCATCAAATATCATATGCTTCATTATTCTCACATGGGAGCTGCTTCATTCTTCCAAGCTCATTTTCTTCACTTGCTTTTTTCTCAAGAGATCTTCTTTTTCCTCTAAACCCTAAAAGTCTCATGAGTTGAGAAACCTAGGGTTCCAAGAGACAAACTAAGCCATCTTCTTTCTCTACATCACCTAGGTCATCTAGTTTAGCAAGCTAGTTGCTCAAGTTATCTCGGATTTGAGGTTGGAGCTCGAACTATAGACTCTTGTGTAGATCGTCTTTAACTTGAGGAAGCCGACGAGGATGCTACGATTCGTTACGATCCTCGGAGCTTACGATGATGAGGAGGACAGCAAAGAAGACCCGAAGGACTTATATAGTGAGGTATAAACTCCTCTCCGAGTCGTTAACCTCTTTACAAGCTTAGCTAGTTAGGGTTTAGCCAAGATCCTGGAGTTCAAGTCGATGTTGCGAGCTTTGAAAATCGTTTTTTAAATATTGCGCCTCCCCGCGAACCCACGGGGTGAGCGATATCGACTTACAATGGTATCAGAGCCTACTAAATCAATACTAGCTAGTTAGAAAGTTATTAGAACTTCGATCGTCGGAAAACACGAAAACGATACACCCGTAAACTATGCTTTCTGTCGATTTTAAAACTGCAAAAAAAATTATTTTAGAGGCATGAAAATTCAAAGCAGGGAATTATAAGAATACAGCAGAAAAACGAGACCCTAACTCATCAGGACCACCACGGAACCGCGGCGAATCGGTCGATTTGCCGCCGTTCCGCGGCCGAGTCATGGCCGAGTTGGTTCGTTTTTCCTCTGTGTGTCTTATTTTATGTGTATTATTCTCTGGTATATTTGGTTTCTACCCAGTATGTTTTGTGTGCGGTTTTGCACTTGGGGTAGACACGGAAAATAGTTTTCGATCGAAATTCTAAGTTATTTGCTAATCGGGTTTTATCTTTGTTGTGATATATGCGATGAACGTCTGCTAATCGCTATACATCGATTAGTGAGCGTTGCACATATCTGTGATCTGTGATGTTGGATTGTATATATGAACTTATTGGATCGTCGTGGATGAATAGCCGGGGGATGTGAGATGAGAGTTTTCTTTTCTTTAATTCGATGTAAATTGTAAAGTGATGTAATATTATTTTGCGGGGCACATCGGGGTTGAGATTGCTGTAAGTCTATGTTACCCACCCCGGTAGTTTACGGGAGGCGGAATAGGTAAAATCAAATTTTTCATAGTAAGGTAACATAGACAAGCCATAAGGATCTTTGCTAAACACTAACTAACAAACTAACTAGGAGTGTTAACTGCTAGGTTAGATGATTATACGTCAAGCTTGAACTCCTTCTTCTCCTTGTTGTGCTTCTCCTTGTAGTGAGCTCCTTGGAGTGGTTGTGGATGATGCCTCCTCACCGATTTCTCAACGTTAAAGAAGATCCACCCGAAGGTCTCTACCTTGAGCTCCAACTTCTATAATGAAGTAACTAGAGTGCTTGGTGTGCTAAACTAAGAACCCTAGAGTGAGTAAAGAAGGATTTTGGTGGCTTGATCTCAACAACCCATGGTTCTCAACTCATGAGACATATTGGGCTTGAGAGAGGAAGAAGGAGAGGAGAGAGCTTAAGAGAGGGAATGTCAACTTGATAAATGAAGAGTGAGCTCTCATATTAGGAAAAAGAATAATAAGTTTTATTTAGATAATTGTCATGGTTGATGTTGATTTGACTATTATCATGTCACATTTAATGCTAAGCAAAATATTTTTTGCTCAACAAAAAATATCTAAGTCAACAATGGTCAACATGGTCAAATAGTCAAACCAAATTAGCCATAACACAATTATCTCTAATAAAAATTAGTAGTCAATTTCCTCCACCTCATAATTGTTTTAATCAAGTCAATGGTAAAAACCCTAATGAGGGGTCTCCTTCTCTGCCTCTGTCAACTGTATATACATACCTACATCCGTGTTTCGAAGAACACGAATACAATAAGATTGAACCAACCCAAAATCAAATACTAGGATCTGGCTTAAAGCAAAGCCCACTAGTATCAACTTCTCGAACACCAAACACGCACAAGTACGCGTATGTGAACGAACCCCGTCGTAAAACCATACGACTTCTACTACGTTTCGCCCAAAGGTGAACAACCCTCTGTGCGGGACTCTAAAGACTCGACACTACGCTGGCAGTGGGTTAACCACAGGCCGCAAGCGGTACTAGCTGTACGTAACGGTCCCCGGGTAGATGTCAATAAGAAGGCTGATGAGGAAAACCCATCCGAACTTCTACAGAGCCTGAATGTGACAATCTCCGTATAGTCCGTTCTGTTCGTCTAAGAGTATCGCATATCGCGCCTAAGGGGCGGTAAACGTCAGCCCCCTATTAGCGGTATAAGCCGTGTCGGAGTGTATCCCAAAACACCTGAGAAACTACTGGAGTACCTACCAGTAAAACTCGCTTGCCCTGGACAGGGACTTTGTGTAATGGCTCTCCAAACACAGTGCGATATCAACCCCCAATACCGGGAGAGGCGAATCCTATCTAACCGCCACTGCCTCCAAGTGCTTCGGGACTGCACCCAACTACTACCTATTTGCATGACTCAATAGAGCCATGGTAGGGTAGTAATTTAAGAACAGTGGGAACACACTTGAGGCGAAGTAGCAGTGTCAAGTCAACGGACTAAGCTGTACTCATGTCACCTCGGAACTGTTAACTGACGATAGGTATAGTACCAACCAACAGTTCTCGATGAGTCATGTCCAATGTACTCGTAACCTAACGAGCACCTGCATACTATCTCCAGTACGACGTACTGATGGCTGTGGGACAGACCATCTCCCCTCCTGGGATGAGAAGCGTATACACCAGTCTACTCTGGAGTATCGATGCCCTGTCTCATAATCCTACGACTAGGGACCTGTATAAGGATGTGCTTATAGACTACCCAGCCCCCACTAGTGTGACTGCCATCACGACGCTGTTAGTCAAGCAAAATCCTAAGGGCTCTATCAATATGTATTAGCGATATGTTAAAAGAAACATACACACATATTAAGATAGATACAAACCAAGTAGCATACTACTATATCAAGCAAGACTGTCATAAATCCGTGTATATATCCCAAGCTTCCAAAATGTAATATACAAACTAGTACTATACAATAATCGCCTCTAGGGCATATCACACTAACAATTGTAGCCACCGTTGTATTATTTTCTTTTACTGTTTTCTGCTCCTAGGATAGACCTAAGGTGGGCTGCACAAACTACAAGGTTCTTTGAAATGCCGAGTGGCCTACTCACTTTTATGAGGGAGGTTTCTTCGCTTCGGGAATTTGGCGGGTAGTTTGCCGCACCCGCAGGGGTCTAGGGTAGGGTTTGGCTATTCATCACGACCGTGGAATCCGTCTTTCGTTACAAGCTTAAACAAAATGCGGAATTCCTAATATATCTAATATGTTCATCTGTGATCTGGAATGCCTATTATTGAATAAGACTATATATATATATATATATATATATATATATATATATATATATATATATATAATAGACGTTGCTTATGTTTTGCATCCGCGCTAGTCCAGCCCCCAGCTCTGGCGTTAGTTAAGTAATCTAACGGTGTAAGAAGGGGCCCAGTGGCGAATGCGGATGGCATAAGCGTACGTCATATTTTCGTTTCTTTTTGCGATGATAGGTGTAAATGATGGGACTGCATTACATTAATGCAAAGTAAACAAACCAAAGCTGAATCGTTGGAACAAATTTTAAAACCACTCGGTTTTTTCAAAACAACAGACTTTTAAAATGCGGAGCTTAAACCACTCCTTTTAAAAGCTATCAGGTTCCTGTTAGTTATATATATGCCCTAGAGGCCATTGTTATACATATAATGTATATTATAGTGGATGCTTGGATATATATAGAGAGGACTTTCTTGCTCGACATGATAGTATGCTATTTGGTTTCACTTTGTCTTAACATGTTGACTTGTATTAGTTTACTGTCTTACTCTCACATGTTAATAAAGCCCTTAGGATATGTACTCGACTACTAGGACTATGATGCAGATCATACTAGTGAGGCCAGGGTAGTCCAAGAGTACATCCTATAACTGTTCCTAGTCGAGGGAGTATCGAGACATGGCATCGATACTCCAGAGTAGACTAGTGTATATGCAACTTGACCCATAGGATAGGCGATGGATAATCCCATATCAATCGGTGTTTGACATCAAAAATGGTGTACGGGTGCTCAGTGGAGACTGGGTACAATGAACGGACTCGCCGAGAACTCCTATATGGTATTATACCAATCGTCAGATAGCAGTTCTCCGGTGACACTTGTACAGGTTAGTCTGTAGACCCGAGATCGTCATAGAGTCTTGTGTGATTCCCACTGTGCTTTGATTTCCACCTTACCATGTCGAAGAGGGCGTGCAAAACGGTGGCTTTTGGGTACAGTCCCGAATCACATGGAGGCAATGAGCGATAGGAGGGGTTTCGTCTCTCCCGGTATAGGGAGTTGATGTTGTGCTGTGTTCGATTGGCTATAAGTGGGAGTCCCTAGCCAGGGCTGATATGGAGTGCTACTGGTAAGAATTATCAGTGGTTTCTCGACCTGTTATGAGCCTCACATCGACACGACTTATCGGTTACTGGGGTCTGACGTTTACCACCCCTAGACTGGATATGCGACATATCAGACGAAGAGACCGGACTATACGGTAGTGTTACTAATTGGATTCACAGGAGAATGTACAGGCTTGCTTGTTGATCTTCTGAACGCTCAATACCTGGGTGGCTATTACGTTTAGCTGACCGCTTGCAGCTTGTAGGTATTTGATATGATCATCACCTACTGCCGGCGTATTGACAATTCTTTATAGTCCTACACAGAGGTTTCCTGGCTCAGGAAAAACGGAGTAGGAGCACATATGTGATATGTGCGGGACCGAGAATAATACGATATGAGATACCGTATTCTATTCTCGCGATATGTGATATCGGCCGGGTATATGTGATATAGCCGGGTCATCGGATCAAGTGTTGATTCGATCAATTGGTACATGTTATATTAGTCGGTTATATGTATTATAGCCGGATTATCGGATCAAGTGTTGATTCGATAATTTAATATATAATTATATATGTGATATATTATATTACGTTAACTAATATAAGCTCGCTTTATTGATTCATTTTCTCACGGGATAATACATTGATATATATGCAATATATGTTAATTGTATTATTTTCTTTTGTTACAAAACATAATATATATGTGATATATATTATTGTAACAAGTTAAGGTTACAAATGCAACCATGATTTAGGATTTAAACTTAGATAGGGTTTGGATTAGGGTTAGCTTTTGCATGAAGCTTCATGAAGCATTGACTTGGTCTTTAGCTTTGTTTTTTTTGTGTAGATATTTGTTAACCCAATCCAAACCATTAGCTTTAGTTTATTCTCTACATGAGTTAAAACCCTTTATGCTTAACTTATGGTTGAATAAGTAACCACAACATTAATTCATTATTCATCACAAAAGGAATTAGCTTCATTTTTCTCCTTCTTCTTCTTCTTCTTCCTTGAGCTCTTGAAAAACCTTCACTTGCTTTTTGATTTGTGATGATATTGAGTGAGAAATTGAAAAAAAAAGAGAGCAAAATTCTTACTTCATCATCCTCATCTATTCTAGCCACTTAGATTAGGGTGTTCACTTCTCTAATAAGTTGTTTAGTGAAGTGTAAGCTTGGGTTAGAGATTCTTCAAGGTAGATCATTTTAGATCATGAAGACTTCAAGCAAGATGCATCATTCATCTCTTGGAGCCTCACGAGAGTCGGAGTTCTTGCTGATCGCAGTGAAGGGACCTCAACACGGAGCTTATGAAGCGAAGGAACGGACTACAAAGGTTGTAATCCCTATCTCTTTACTTATTTGCATGTGATACAAACTTGTTACCCTAGAAATTCTAGCATGATTCTTTGTTTGCTTGCTTTGCACCTCTCTAAATTTTAAAATGGAATGAGTGATGCTACCGAACCCTAGACTAGATGCAAGGGAAGCCCAACAGTGGTATCAGAGCCAAACTAGAATTCTAGATACGGTGTTATAACAATTACGAAAACGAAAATCACTACGAAATACGGTATTAGGAAACCCCATTCTTGCTCTCTGAAAATTTTACAAAAAGTCATTTAAAATTTTTTCACACAGGTGCAGAATGGTCTCTGGGCCAAAATATGAACATGGGAGAAATACGGAGGGAGGGAACCGGTTTCGAACCGGCCACAGGAGGGGAAATTCCGGCCAGGCCAGCCCCACCACTTCCTCTGGACTCCGTATTTCCCCTGTGGTCTTATGTCTCTAGTTTGGGTTTCCTAGTATTGTTTATTTAGCCCAATTTTCATGTGATATTTACTTTGACCTGGGTCTAATTCATAGTGCTTCGTATCATATAACTTAACACTGTATTGGTAAGATTGACTATTTTTAGTTGTTCGATTGAACTTCGCATACCACATTTTGTACCCCGCTGAAATTTCCAAGTGTTGTAATTTTCCGAAATTGATTGTACTCGTAAAATCGTGCAAGTAGCCCTATGGACCCCCTAGAAGACTATAATAACCTTAACTCGATTCTATGCCCACGGAACCGTGATCGAACCTTTGGGTTTGCCGTAGTTCCGTGGTGTCATAGGTGAGGCATTGGTTAACTCCTTCTACGGCTGGACCATAGACACTGTGGCACGGTTTTTGAGTGTTTTAAGTTTGCTCAAGTTTTGAGCTCACGAGGGTAATTTGTGAGTGTATATTGATTTGATCAAAACGTTAGACATCGTCTTGATATTCTGTGATTGTGATACAATATGTGGAATTTATATAGTTAGGCATGAAATCCGTAATATGTGATATTTTGGATTTACGATGTCTAAGGAGATTATGGATTCCAAATGTTGTAGTTTTTCACTTTTCTTTTCTGCTACCATAATCATAGTAGGTGGTGTATCGCCGGCTTCGTTGCTATACATCAATGACAATCGGGATACACATACTTGCTTATGTTGATGATATGAGATATTATGTGTTGCTGTGATATGTTATATTAGATCGTCGTGTTATGAATAGCCGGGGGTTTTATGTGAGATGAGGGTTATTATTTTCATTCATGTAAAATTCATTGCATGTAATATTCTTTTATTGGGACACTTCCGGGTTGAGGATGATGTCACCATTGTATATTATTTACTTTTCCGCATTAGGATAGATCTAAGGCGGGGAGCACAAGTAACCGGGTTCTAGGGTCCAGTGGGAGGCCATCTCGAGGAGTCAAGACCGGGTCTCCTAACCCTAGAATTGGCAGCATTACTTGCCGCTCTCGTAGGGGTCTAGAAATGTGGGTTTGGCTATTCATCGCGACCGTGGAATCTGTATTTTATACAGGCTCGCAATAAAACACGGACATCCTAGTATATCTAATATTTCATATGTTTCTTCTGCTGTTGATATATTGTGATGTGATCATTTTATATGCGTGAGACGAGTGCTTTATTATTATATATGAGATATATAGTAGAAGTTGGTTATGTTTTACATCCGCGCTAGTCCCGTCCCGGTATGCCGTTAGTTAAGTAACCTAACGATGCATAACGGAACATTGTGGCGAATGCGGATGGCATAAGCGTACGTTGTATTTTCGTTTCTTCTGTGATGCTTAGGAAGCATAAATGATGGGATTTATTATGAGATTAATAAAAGAAAAGAAACCTAAAAGATGTTGTAGAATCAAATTTTCAAAAAGGGTAGCTACAGTTCTTGCTTTGCACCGCGGTATATGCGATATACCCTGCACCTTATTCGATGAGGAAAGAGACGAGATCCCTTCACCGGGAGTGACCTCTTTAGCAAAACTGGCAAATGCTACAAACTCACGGTTTAGTTTTTGATTGCTTCTATAGTTCTTGTATTGCACAGCGGTATTTATGAAATATCCTACACCTTATTCGATAAGGAAAGAGCCGAGATCCCTTCACCGGGAGTGACCTCTTTAGCGAAACTAGAAAGGCCTCAAAAACGCTTCTTTTCAAAATCACTTGTTTCTACAACGATATCAAGTTCATTACGCTCATGGTTTTCTGAAAAAACCTGTGTAGCCCTCCGTCATTTCAGATAAGTATTATTTAGTATTCGTGCTATGGTAGTTTGGCCTCCGTCAAGGCGTAGTGTATGGTAGCTGATTAGTACTTATCTGTAGCATAAGATGCGATTGGATTAGGGTATTCGTACGACGTAGTTTGGCCTCCGTCAAGGGTCGTGGGGATGGGTCTAATTCAATCAACAAAAGAACGGGTTGAACTTGACTAGCGCCCTATGGGTAGTTTGGCCTCCGTCAAGGTCATAGGACGCTAGGAGTAAAAGCATTATCGGGAATTTCAAGTGTTGAAATTTGCAATGAGATTGCATACCTCCTATGTGATAGTTGGATCCCGATACCCACTGTTAGTAAGAGTTACTCCTGGGAGAGTTTTACACAAGACAATTAGCCGATCAAGTAGGTGATTAGAAAGGTGTTAATGGGGTTATGCCTCTAGAAAAACGATGTTTATTTTAATTAGGTCCGTGTGAAAGCACGGGGAACCTCCCTCAAAGTACCAACACTGGCCTGGCTGAAAATTGGAGATCTTGTAAGGTGTAATTAATCCCGGCTAATCTTACCTTTTAGGGTTTGAAGGAAGATTTGATGAAAACAGTGGGAGCCATCCTGATTAGATAAGATAATAACCAATCTAATCTTGCAAGAGCATACGCTAAAGTGTTTTCTTCTCTCTTTCTCCAGGTAGCGACCATATCAGGCCTTAATCAAGATAATAATATGGATGTATTGACGGAACCCGCTTATTATACTGAGCAGGGGAATGTTGGTCCCGCTCCAACTTATAATTGTTATAAGACAGAGCAGGAATTAGGAGAATATCCGGATTCTCACGCCGCCCAAACGAAGAATAAGCATGCTGATGCATCTTTTTCGGGTGTGTTAGTTATCGAGAACTGTTTCTCGGTTCACTCTACGTCCTGGGTATTAGATACCGGATCAGGATCCCACATATGTAATATGTTACACGGGCTACGGAAAGGTAGGGAACTGGGAGAGGGTGATCATTCCGTAAGAGTGGGGAATGGTGCAAATGTTGCAGCCAAAGCAGTTGGCGAATATCACCTTGTATTACCAAATGGTAATACATTGATTCTGAACGAATGCTATTACATTCCGACCTTGATATGCAATCTTATATCAGTTTCTTTATTGAGTAAAGAGGGATATAATTTTGTAGTACAGGATAATGTTATGAACATCTTCCTGAATCAAAAGTTGATTGGATCAGGCTCGTTAAGTAATGGCATATACGTTCTCAATCAAACTACAGTACTTAATGTACGAAACACACACAAAAGGAAGAGTTCAGAAATTAACGAATCCTTCTTGTGGCATTATAGACTAGGTCATATCAATGCGACACGGCTAGCTAAGTTACATAAGGATGGATATTTGAATCCGTTCGAATTTTCATCTTATGATACTTGCCAGTCATGTCTCAAAGGCAAGATGACCAAAACTCCGTTTACTGGACACGGAGAAAGAGTTACAGAACTCTTAGGACTGATACATAGAGATGTATGTGGTCCCATATATACACATGCCAGGAACGGTTCTTCCTACTTCATTACATTCACTGACGATCTCTCAAGATACGGACATGTGTTCTTGTTGAAACACAAGTCTGAAGCTTTTGAGAAATTCAGAGAATATAAGCACGAAGTAGAGAACCAAACGGGCAAAAGTATTAAGATCCTTCGATTAGATCGGAGAGGAGAATACTTGAGCAATGAGTTTCTGGATTATCTAAAAGAGAATGGGATTCTCTCTCAGCTTACTCCTCCCTATACACCACAACACAACGGTGTATCGGAGCGGAGGAATCGCACCCTATTAGATATGGTGCGCTCTATGATGAGCACTGCTGAGTTACCTATTTCCTTCTGGGGGTATGCGCTTGAGACAGCAGCATATCTATTGAATAGAGTTCCCACCAAATCAGTGCCTACCACTCTATATGAGATATGGAATAGGAAGAGGCCATGTCTAAATTTTATTCAGATATGGGGTTGTCCAGCCTATGTGAAAACACAAAATCCGGACAAGCTCGAGGCAAGGTCTGTTCTGTGCAAGTTTATTGGATATCCCAAGCATTCACGAGGGTATATCTTCTACCACTCCGAGGAACAAAAAGTGTTTGTTTCCCGACATGCCACTTTCTTAGAAAAGAGTTTTCTCATGAAAGAAATATGTGGCAATGATGTAGAACTGGAAGAAGTTCCAGCAACACAAACTACGACAGAAGATTTGGTGGAACTAGAGGATTCAGTAGTTCCCGACGAGCCCCAGCCTCTCCGCCGATCTAGTAGGGTTCCTCATCCACCTGAGAGATACTACGGTTTTCTCATTGACGGTGGAAGCGAGGATTGCATCATGGAAGATGATGACCCGACTAGCTTCGAGCAGGCCATCACGAGTGGTGACTCTGTGAAGTGGCTGGATGCAATGCGATCTGAGATGGAATCCATGTACACCAACAATGTATGGACTTTGGAAGTTGCTCTTGAAGGGGTAAAACCCATTGGGAGCAAGTGGATCTTTAAGAAGAAACTTGGTGTAGATGGAAAGGTGGAGACTTTCAAAGCTAGACTTGTTGCAAAGGGTTTTCAACAACCAGGTGTCGATTATGACGAAACCTTTTCTCCAGTGGCTATACTTAAGTCCATCCAGATCTTACTTGCCATTGCCGCATACCATGACTATGAAATCTGGCAAATGGAAGTTAAGACCGCCTTTCTAAATGGTGATTTAGAGGAGTGCGTATACATGACTCAGCCAGAGGGCTTCATAGATAGTGGGATCAGCGGAAAGGTGTGCAAGCTGCTTAAATCCATCTACGGGTTAAAGCAGGCATCGCGGAGTTGGAACATCTGTTTTGATGTTGTAGCCAAAGATTTTGACTTCATCAAGAACGTAGATGAACCTTGTATATAAAAGAAGGTTGCAGAGAGTAAGGTCGTCTTCTTCGTATTGTACGTGGATGACATCCTCTTGGTAGGAAATGATGTTCCTATGCTGCACTCGGTCAAGCTCTTCTTATCACATAGATTCTCAATGAAAGATCTAGGTGGTGGCTCCTGCATTTTGGGCATTAAAATCTATAGAGATAGATCCAAACGGATACTGGGATTGTCCTAATCCAGGTATATTGACACCATACTAAGGAGGTTTAGTATGGAAGAATCCAAGCGTGGGAACTAACCCACAATCTCTGGATTCACTCTCTCCAAAGAGATGTCTCCCAAGACTGATTTGGAGAGAGCTCGCATGCAAGGGATACCCTATGCTTCGGCAGTAGGCTCTATCATGTACGCGATGCTATGTACCAGACCCGATGTAGCATACTCACTAAGTGTAGTGAGTAAGTATCAAGAAGATCCAAGAGAGAATCACTGGACAGCTGTGAAGAACATTCTCAAGTACTTGAAAAGGACTAAAGAGATATTCTTGGTGTATGGTAACAGAGAACTCCAGGTGGAGTCTTTTACCGATTCAAGCTTCCAATGTGATAAGGACGACTCTAAGTCGCACTTGGGATTTTATCTTTACCCTGAATGAAGGGGCGATTAGTATGAAAATATTAAGTTAACCGCAATCAGAAACGGTGTCGCTTTGCAGCTAGCCGGTGAGTACGGGTCGATCCACAGAGATGGGTAATTTCCTTTTTGTGTTATCACGAGTTGATTCCAAATGTTGTTTGGATTGATTAAATCTAAAACCTAGAGCTATCACTAAACTGAATTAATCTAAATTAAAGTCTTGCTAGGGTTAGGTTTAGGGGAAGTTTGGAGATTAAAGGTTTCCTCACCGCTTTCATTGCCTTATTTTAGATCTATTAGATGTTACGGTAATTATCAATAAAGTGGATCCGAATCTTTTGGGAAGATGTTTCTTCCTCTAGATTCGTATCCTTCCTTTGTTGATAATTACCCTAACCCCCATGGAAAACACGCGCAACCGGCCCTTTATACTACGGTTCATCGTTACCTCGTAGGGTAGGATGCCGTAGGGAGCGGTTGTGCGTGCATGCATGGAGTTCTAACTCTTAGGTGTGGATGGCATGAAAGGAGTGAGAGATCTCATCTCTCAAACCTTTCCCTAAGGCTAACCCTAACAAGCGAGGAGACTACTCGCTCATTAGGGGATGATAAGACATACTAATTAAAAGAATTAAAACAAAGACATAAAATAACTTACTAGGTTGACGGCTCCCTCCAAGCAATATAGAACAGATCTGAATAATACTCCCAGCAATTCTGAATTTTATTGATTGAAAAGAGGCATGAGTTTTACAGATCTGAGATTACAATTTATAGGAAAACATGAAAACTAGGGTTACAGACTCTCGCAGATGTGCAATTACAGATTTGCCCACGGAAAATCCCAACACCCGCACCGACGCACCGACACAAGAAAAATACACCGACACAGGCTTTAAATGGCCGCGGAACCACGGCATTAGTGGGCTTGGGCCGCGGTTCCGCGGCCCTTTGGTGAGATCATCTCACAAAACTTCCTTGGTTGGTTCATTATACATTGGGATTTATATTTCCATAGTTCTTTTCTCCCTTTGGCTTCTGGTCTTCTCCAGATCTTCAGTGAAACTTGTAGTGGTCTTTTAACTGTTTCCTTTGACATTTCGGACCATGCGTTGCCTTGTACACTTGTGAATTGTTCTTTGTCTAGGCTTGACTAGGGTCCTTCTACTTGTTGGTCAAAAGTCCCTCTTTTTGTATCATCTTTTGTCTGTTTCACCGTTTTCGCTCCAAGAACCTATATCCTGTAATATGTAACAAACGTGCGTCAAGAGTACCTGTTTATTTATAAAATGAATGAAATTGGGGAGTACAATAATGCAATATTATAGTATGAACAAATACTCCCAAACTTATCTTTTGCTCGTCCTCGAGCAAACTTATTTTTATTCACTAAAATCCTAACCGCATTTTCGCAGGGAAACGCGATTGCACTGAGCACGTGCAACAAGCCGTTAAACCTCTAGGTGTCCCTAGTAGGAGGAGTGTTGTCTCCTGAGGGTTTTCAGCGGATTACACCCACAAAATCCCATCAACTTGGCCCATTGACTTTTATTCTCCAATTATATTTTCTAACAAGGAATTCTATTATCTTTTGACTCGCAAATTATCCACCCACATTCTTCACACTTCCTTATCATCTAACTTAAGATTATATATGTTCTATAGATTTTCTTAGCTTTCGGCATCTCTTAAGTTTTCCTTCTAGGGTTCCATCTCCACTTAGGAATTTCTATCAACTCTACCAAAGATACAAGTTCTATTCTTCATCCCTTTTTCTCATCTAAACTCCAGTTACATACCCCTACGTGTGTGTATAGATCACCCCTACACTTGGAAATTCAAATCAAGCAATCATACTCTCGTCCATTGTCCAAAGCACTTAGTGAATTTTTTAAATGAAATTCGCTTACACATCCTTCATGCGACCGTTAATACTTCTTGAGGTACCAACAACCGATTACAAGATGCGTTAGCACTTTAAAGCGTACTTCCTAGTTTTGCAACACCCAAGGCTTTAGCAGTGACTCCCAAACCAGTTGGTCTAAGGCACTAGGTGATGAAGCACCCTCGCTAAATATTTTTCTATTTTTTACAGCCTTAAGTAATCACAAAAACCAGTGTCCATTTTTTTTCTTTATTCACCTTTTTTTTTCTCTTTTTTTTTATTTGTACTAAGGACTTTAGACAAGAGCATTTCAAGGTCTCTTCTACTATTCCAAGTTTTACGGTGCGTGATTGTGCAAGTTGTAGGGTATACATTTTCAGAATCTAGACTTAAGCTAGGAACTATTTTTCAAACTTATACTCTAATAAGAACATCAATACTCTTCCCTTGTTTCGACTTAGTCCAAGAAGTGAACCCAAAATTTGCCTATTTCTAAATAAACTACAAGGCATATACTTTCTACCGTTAAACTTTAAGGAATGTTATTTTTGGGGTTTTTAATTCACTATGTCTAAGATCTAGTTTTTCCTAGCTAGTTAACCTATTTGTCAAACTCTAGTCAATTAGCCAAAATTGAATACAATTATTTTTATAATTTTTGAATTTTTTTTTTCAATTTTTATGGGTTTTCAAATAAATATGCAAATGCAAAAATATGTACAAATGAATGCGAAGGAAGAAAACGTACCGAGCATACCCCCAAACTTGAACTTGACAGTGTCCTCACTGTCATGCTAAACCAAGAGGGTCAAAATACCGGCACTCCCCTGTTTATTTATTTATAATTTTTTTTATAAATTTTTTATTGTTAAGGAAAACAAAAATATATACAGAAAGGCCCTCTCCCAAACTTCATTTAAACTACGTTAGACATTACTGCCAAACCTTGCATAGACCAAACGTCAACACCAACCAGTTGAAAAATTTATCAGTAAAGAGTATTGGTTGGTGGAAGAATAAGTTGTGGCGGTCCAAAAAGAATTGGGGAAGATAGAAGTGGTGGTATGGAAGGTATGGAGGTGAATAGACAGGAGGTGGTGATGAATCAAAACGAGAATGCGAATGATCAGTAATCAGTGGAATATTGGCATTCTCGTAGCTTATTAAAAGAAATGGGGGTGGTTCAACTTCTAAAAGAGGAGGTTGACTAACCACAATATCCCTAAACTGTTACTGTGGGTCCTCTATTGACGTGGCATCATCCATCAATTTCATACGATATTCAATTATAAGGGAACCGATCTCCTCGATGTCCGCCATAGTCCAACCGAAAACTTGCCGCCTATCTTGTAAGACCATCAAAACGGCGTTCTCTTGCTCAAGGGCTAGAGAAGCCGATATGATAATGGGAAAGGTCTCATTCTCACCTATGTAAGCATATTCTAGGTGAGGCGGTAAGGACATGAGTTCGAGTTTCGGAGGCGAAAGAATCATTGCGGAATCTACCTCAAACTCAAAGGACTCCAACACAGGTTCGAAATCACTGCAAACAACCAATTCGAATGGTTCAACTAACTCATCCACAAATTCAAAAGACTCATATTTGGGCTGTGAGTCATCATCATCCGAAAAAGTGAAACATTCATAATCAATGTCGGTTGTGTCAACGATGGTAGGCTCAAGGAGGGACGCACTAGTGGCGTCAAAGCTGTTTACATCAAATAGAAATCTCCCAAGCCCGCAGTCCTCCTGCGTGATTTCGTGAATAGAGCAAACTTCACGTGTACTAGTTTTAGGCACGGGGGGCAGACTTCCCATCTTATAAATATTGAACTCACTAGACATCTTCCCAAAGGATAGAGTCATGGAGCCATTGCGACAGTTTATTACAGCATTGGAAGTGGCCAAAAATGGTCGACCTAGGATCACCGGAATTTGGTTTCTTGGGTTAGCAACAGGTTGTGTATCCATAACAATAAAATCAACGGGGAATATGAACTCCCCAACTTTGATCAACACATCCTCTAGCTGACCCCTTGGATGGGTGATTGATCGATCAGCCATTTGGAGAGTACAACGAGTGGGTTTCAACTCTCCAACCCCTAATTGTTCGTACACGGAGTAGGGAATCAGGTTAACACTAGACCCAAGATCTAAAAGTGCTCGATTAATTTTCTTATCCCCAATTGTGATTGAAATCGTAGGACAGCCGGGGTCCTTTCATTTTTGGGGTAAGGTTTGATGGTGGTTAATAGCATTGCTCACTGCACTAGCCACTAGCACTTTCTTGGGTACTTGAGATGCCTTTCTCTTCGAGGTGCATAAGCCCTTTAAGATTTTCGCGTATGAAGGGACTTGTTGGATTGCATCCAAGAGAGGTAAATTTATGCTAACCTGCTTAAATATCTCCACAATCTTCTCCACTTGTGCAGTTGGTTTATTAGGACTCAACCTGTTTGGGAATGGAGCATTTTGAAAATTCGTTGAGTCAAATGTCTGTGGAGTAGAATGTGGAGTAGGAACGGATCCCAGTGTGGATGTGTTCATGTTGTGAGAAATGGGTCCGTTCGAGCTAGAAGAAGTAGAGCCATGTGAAGGGTGGAGAATAGGCTCTAAAGAAAAAGGTGAAGAAGAAGGTGAAGAAAATGAAGAAGGGGAAGGTGACGATGGAGAAGACGAAGAAAAAGAAGAAGAACCACCGGCGGGGATGTCATCACTAGTTCCCACATTATTTTGCAACACTCTTCCGGATCTCAACGTCGTCACCGCATTTACATTGTGATTGTGATATGCGTTTTGTGTGTGACCGGGATTTGGCAATGGTTGAGATGGAAGCTTTCCCTTTTCTCTCTCGCTCAACGCAGCAGTTAATTGTGCAATTTGTGCCTCAATAGATTTGATACTTTGATCGTGTGAGGCATTGTTATGCATCAAAGACTGAACATAATTTTCAAATCTTGCTGCGGATTCTGTAGATTGCTTAAGAAATGCATCTAGACTTTTTTTGAGCGAGATAACCTTATCATCATTTGGTTGAACCAAATTGTTCGTTTGGTTTGTATAAGGTTGTTGTTGGAAAGGTTGCTGGTTTTGAGTTTGTGAAGGTGTTTGTTGTTGTTGTGGAGGAGGTCTTTGAAAGTTGTTATTCCCTTGGAACTGTTGATTTTGGTTCCAAGTGAAATTTGGGTGACTCCTCCACCCCGGATTATATGTCGAAGAGTACGGATCGTTTCTTTGTCGTTGCTGAAATGCAGCATTGACTTGATCCTGTCCTTGAGTAGATGGATTATAAGGACACTCTTCGGTTAGATGTGATGGATTCGCACAACAAGCACAAACAGTTCGTGGAGGTAAAGCAGGGGCAGGAGAAGACGATGAGATTTTGGTCTCAATGGCTTCTAGCTTTTTCATAAGTGCGGCCATCTCGGCCTTCATAGCAATCGACATATCTACTTGATGTATGCCTGCCCTAGATTGACCAACAGAAGAAGATGATGTGGTCTTGGTACTCTCCCACTGAATTGTTTGCTCACTAAGATCCTCAAGAAACTGCCAAGCTTCGTCGCTAGACTTGGAGAGAAAATGACCTTGACATATGGTTTCTAGCAACTGCTTCGTTGCCGAGTTCAATCCCTCGTATAATGTTTGGCAAAGTTGCCAACTTTCGATCCCATGATGAGGGCATTGAACTAGTAGGTCTTTAAATCTCTCGAAGCACTTCCAAAATGGTTCGGAAGGAAGCTGTGAAAATTGTATAATCTCGTTGCGGATTTTCGCAGTTTTGTAATGAGGATAGAATTTTTTTCAGAAAAGCTCTCACAAACTCGTCCCAATTTCTAATGGAATGTGATGCGGTGCTATATAGCCACTTCTCGGCTAGGTTACATAAGGTGAAAGGAATGACCCTTAGCCTTATAGCGTCATCACTTAATTAGGTCGTTTTCATCATAGCGCAAACGTTTTGGAATTTATTGATAAAGATATATGCATCTTCGGATTCCAAACCATGAAATTTTGGCAGCATATTGATGAAATGTGGTTTTATTTCAAAGTTGTCCCCATTTGCCGGTGGGGGTGAAAGACATGTAGGTAAAGAAGTGCGGACGGGGTAGAAGAGATCCTGGAGCGCAACTCGTGCGGGCGCTACAACAGGCGGAAGATTCGGGTTATTCGCACCTAACGGAGGTGGAATCATTCCCGTCGGTAAGGTATCGTTGGGGTTGAATCCCGACATACTTTCGAAAGAAGAACTTGAAGGTGGAGGTAAGGAAATGGACGGAATGTCGACGAAGGGTTCGTCGGTCGGTACCAACGAAACACGGACTAATCGAGCGTTAGTATCCCTAGTCCAAAATGACATACACTAAAGGAGTAGTGTAGTCAGAAAAAATAGAAAAACTGAATGTGGGGGTAAGATAACGTCAATGGAGGGAAGTGATGGAAGTGAGTTGCAAGTTTTCTTAGCGACAAGTTGCAAGTTTTAAAAAGATTTTTCTTTTTTTTTTTATGTGAGAGTTTTGCAAAGAGGTTTTTGTAAAGGGACTCGTGACACAAATGTATCGACCACACATGCACAATCAGGCCTAGATCTAGGGTCACCTAGGTCTGCTAGACAGCTCCTAACTAGGGCTAGAAATAGGACCTCAAACCGCCTCTTCACCGACAAGTACGGCCAGGTAAGTGGGAAGGAACCACAATAGTGGGCCTAATTAAAAACCACTAGCTTAAACACCGCAAAGTCAGTTAGGATAAACGGTCGATGCCTATACTAGTCCTTTTCCTATTGAGCTCGATGTCCTTAGGGCTGAGTCTAGTATTTTTTTTAATTAATTGTGGTCGATGCAAAATGCTTTAAGTATTTTCTGGGGTCCTGAGAAGGGTGATGAAATCCCCACCCAATCTGAGTTTGGTCAATTAGCCCCTTAAAGTCCGATTAAATAATGCAAAACAATAAAATTCACTTGCAATCAATTTTTTTAGCGCGGCGCAAAGAAACCTGCAGAAAATCTGTTATTTAGAAGGGGAGAGAAGATTTTTAGCGCAAAGAATTGCTGCAGAAATTTTTTACAGTGGATATATTGTAGGTTACAGAGGGGGGAATGAGAAAACAAACCAGTAAATTTTCAGGTGCTGACGTGGCCAATGCGCGGCGGAACCGCGGTCTGGGGCCCACCTTTGCCGCGGAAACACGGTCTGTTGGAGTGATCAGGCTCTGAAAAACTTTCTACTCCTCTTTTATGATATTTGCTCTCTGTTCTGATATGATTTATTTTGTTTTGCCCTCTGTGAATTTCCAGATCCGCGATTCTTCACTGTTCCTGCAAGATTCAAACAATACACCCTTCAAACAGATAAAAATTGATAAAATATTTTTTTATTATTATTTTCATATTTTTATAATTTTTAAAATTTATATCAACCCGAAATTACACAGAAAGAAATTTTACGCCATCCCCGGCAACGGCGCCATTTGATTAGTAAGAAAATATTAAGTTAACCGCAATCAGAAACGGCGTCGCTTTGCAGCTAGCCGGTGAGTACGGGTCGATCCACAGAAATGGGTAATTTCCTTTTTGTGTTATCACGAGTTGATTCCAAATGTTGTTTGGATTGATTAAATCTAAAACCTAGAGCTATCACTAAACTGAATTAATCTAAATTAAAGTCTTGCTAGGGTTAGGTTTAGGGGAAGTTTGGAGATTAAAGGTTTCCTCACCGCTTTCATTGCCTTATTTTAGATCTATTAGATGTTACGGTAATTATCAATAAAGTGGATTCGAATCTTTTGGGAAGATGTTTCTTCCTCTAGATTCGTATCCTTCCTATGTTGATAATTACCCTAACCCCCATGGAAAACACGCGCAACCGGCCCTTTATACTACGGTTCATCGTTAGCTCGTAGGGTAGGATGCCGTAGGGAGCGGTTGTGCGTGCATGCATGGAGTTCTAACTCTTAGGTGTGGATGGCATGAAAGGGGTGAGAGATCTCATCTCTCAAACCTTTCCCTAAGGCTAACCCTAACAAGCGAGGAGACTACTCGCTCATTAGGGGATGATAAGACATACTAATTAAAAGAATTAAAACAAAGACATAAAATAACTTACTAGGTTGACGGCTCCCTCCAAGCAATATAGAACAGATCTGAATAATACTTCCAGCAATTCTGAATTTTATTGATTAAAAAGAGGCATGAGTTTTACAGATCTGAGATTACAATTTATAGGAAAACATGAAAACTAGGGTTACAGACTCTCGCAGATGTGCAATTACAGATTTGCCCACGGAAAATCCCAACACCCGCACCGACGCACCGACACAAGAAAAATACACCGACACGGGCTTTAAATGGCCGTGGAACCGCGGCATTAGTGGGCTTGGGCCGTGGTTCCGCAGCCCTTTGGTGAGATCATTTCACCAAACTTCCTTGGTTGGTTCATTATACATTGGGATTTATATTTCCATAGTTCTTTTCTCCCTTTGGCTTCTGGTCTTCTCCAGATCTTTAATGAAACTTGTAGTGGTCTTTTAACTGTTTCCTTTGACATTTCGGACCATGCGTTGCCTTGTACACTTGTGAATTGTTCTTTGTCTAGGCTTGACTAGGGTCCTTCTACTTGTTGGTCAAAAGTCCCTCTTTTTGTATCATCTTTTGTCTGTTTCACCGTTTTCGCTCCAAGAACCTATATCCTGTAATATGCAATAAACGTGCGTCAAGAGTACCTGTTTATTTATAAAATGAATGAAAATGGGGAGTACAATAATGCAATATTATAGTATGAACAAGCTCGCATGCAAGGGATACCCTATGCTTCGGCAGTAGGCTCTATCATGTACGCGATGCTATGTACCACACCCGATGTAGCATACTCACTAAGTGTAGTGAGTAAGTATCAAGAAGATCTAAGAGAGAATCACTGGACAGCTGTGAAGAACATTCTCAAGTACTTGAAAAGGACTAAAGAGATGTTTTTGGTGTATGGTAACAGAGAACTCCAGGTGGAGTCCTTTACCGATTCAAGCTTCCAATGTGATAAGGACGACTCTAAGTCGCACTCGGGATTTGTCTTTACCCTGAATGAAGGGGCGGTTTGTTGGAAGAGTTCCAAGCAAGAAACCGTGGCAGACTCGGTGATGGAGGTTGAATACATCGCTGCCAATGATGCTGCCAAAGAGGCTATCTGGATGAATAAGTTCATCACTGAACTTGGTGTGGTTCCTTCCATTGAGCATCCAATACCTTTGTATTATGATAACAATGGATCTGTGTCTTTGGCCAAGGAACCCAGGTCCCATCAGAAGTCCAGACATATTCTGAGGTGGTATCACCTGATCTAGGAGATAGTTGATCGCCGCGAGATCGAGGTCAGGAGAGTTGACACGAAGGACAACATTGCAGATCCACTCACGAAGGCCATTCCCCAGATACAATTTGAGAGACTCTTCGGGATGTTGGGTATGAGATACTACAACAGCTGGCCTTAGTGCAAGTGGGAGATTGTTAGTTATATATATGCCCTAGAGGCCATTGTTGTACATATGATGTATATTATAGTGGATGCTTGGATATATATAGAGAGGACTTTCTTGCTCGACATGATAGTATGCTATTTGGTTTCACTTTGTCTTAACATGTTGACTTGTATTAGTTCACTGTCTTACTCTCACATGTTGATAAAGCCCTTAGGATATGTACTCGACTACTAGGACTATGATGCAGATCATACTAGTGAGGCCAGGGTAGTCTAAGAGTACATCCTATAACTGTTCCTAGTCGAGGGAGTATCGAGACAGGGCATCGATACTCCAGAGTAAACTAGTGTATATGCATCTTGACCCATAGGATAGGCGATGGATGATCCCATATCAATCGGTGTTTGACATCAAAAATGGTGTACGGGTGCTCAGGAGAGACTGGGTACACTGAACGGACTCGCCGAGAACTCCTAGATGGTATTATACCAATCGTCAGATAGCAGTTCTCCGGTTACACTGGTACAGGTTAGTCTGTAGACCCGAGATCGTCATAGAGTCTTGTGTGATTCCCACTGTGCTTTGATTTCCACCTTACCACGTCCAAGAGGGCGTGCAAAACGATGGCTTTTGGGTACAGTCCCGAATCACATGGAGGCAATGAGCGATAGGAGGGGTTTCGTCTCTCCCGGTATAGGGAGTTGATGTTGTGTTGTGTTCGATTGGCTATAAGTGGGAGCCCCTGGTCAGGGCTGATATGGAGTGCTACTGGTAAGAATTATCAGTGGTTTCTCGACCTGTTATGAGCCTCACATCGACACGACTTATCGGTTACTGGGGTCTGACGTTTACCACCCCTAGACTGGATATGCGACATATCAGACGAAGAGACCGGACTATACGGTAGTGTTACTGATTGGATTCACAGGAGAATGTACAGGCTTGCTTGTTGATCTTCTGATCGCTCAATACCTGGGTGGCTATTACGTTTAGCTGACCGCTTGCAGCTTGTGGTTGTTTGATATGATCATCACCTACTGCCGGCGTATTGACAATTCTTTATAGTCCTACACAGAGGTTTCCTGGCTCAGGAAAAATGGAGTAGGAGCACATATGTGATATGTGCGGGACCGAGAATAATACGATATGAGATACCGTATTCTATTCTCGCGATATGTGATATCGGCCGGGTATATGTGATATAGCCGGGTCATCGGATCAAGTGTTGATTCGATCAATTGGTACATGTTATATTAGTCGGTTATATGTATTATATCCGGATTATCGGATCAAGTGTTGATTCGATAATTTAATGTATAATTATATATGTGATATATTATATTACGTTAACTAATATAAGCTCGCTTTATTGATTCATTTTCTCACGGGACAATACATTGATATATATGCAATATATGTTAATTGTATTAATTTCTTTTGTTACAAAACATAATATATATGTGATATATATTATTTTAACAAGTTAAGGTTACAAATGCAACCATGATTTAGGATTTAAACTTAGTTATGGTTTGGATTAGGGTTAGCTTTTGCATGAAGCTTCATGAAGCATTGACTTGGTCTTTAGCTTTGTTTTTTTTGTGTAGATATTTGTTAACCCAATCCAAACCATTAGCTCTAGTTTATTCTCTACATGAGTTAAAACCCTTCATTCTTAACTCATGGTTGAATAAGTAACTACAACAATAATTCATTATTCATCACAAAAGGAATTAGCTTCATTTTTCTCCTTCTTCTTCTTCCTTGAGCTCTTGAAAAACCTTCACTTGCTTTTTGATTTGTGATGATATTGAGTGAGAAATTGAAAACAAAAGAGAGCAAAATTCCTACTTCATCATCCTCATCTCTTCTAGCCACTTAGATTAGGGTGTTCACTTCTCTAATAAGTTGTTTAGTGAAGTGTAAGCTTGGGTTAGAGATTCTTCAAGGTAGATCATTTTAGATCATGAAGACTTCAAGAAAGATGCATAATTCACCTCTTGGAACCTCACAAGAGTCGGAGTTCTTGATGATCGCAGCGAAGGGACCTCAACACGGAGCTTATGAAGCGAAGGAACGGACTACAAAGGTTGTAATCCCTATCTCTTTACTTATTTGTATGTGATACAAACTTGTTACCCTAGAAATTCTAGCATGATTCTTTGTTTGCTTGCTTTGCACCTCTCTAAATTTTAAAATAGCATGAGTGATGCTACCAAACCCTAGACTAGGTGCAAGGGAAGCCCAACAGTTTCTTCGATTATATCAAGTTCACTACGTTCACGGTTTCGCCAAAACCATTTGTAGCCCTCTATCATTTTATATGAATGTTCAGTAATATTCAAGCTATGTTTGTTGACCTTCGCCAAGGCTTAGTGATTAGTAGCTGCTGAATATTCATATATAGCATAGATAGATACATTGGTTTGGGATAGTCGTATTACTTTGTTGGCCTTCATCAAGGGTATATATGGGTGGGTTCAAATTAACCTGGACAATGATGGGTAGAACTTGACATGTGACTTATGATTTGTTGGCCTTCGTTAAGGTCATAAGTGCATGGGGCAAAAATCCACATCGGGAGTTTCTAAGAAAACTGAAACATGCTAGTGTTGCATACCATTTGGAGTGTGATAATGTTAGTAAGATTCCTTCAGGATTATCACACAATGATATTTGGATCCCGATCCTACTGTGAGTGCTACTCCTCGGGAGATGTTTCACTTAACGATCAATGCTATAAATCAAGTAGGTGTCTAGAACGGTGTTAGCGGGGCTACGCCTCCAGGGAAAAGAGGTTATTTAATTAAGGAACTTCGCAAAAGCATCATAAAACCTCCCTTGAAGAACCGTCACTAGCCTGGCTGAAAGGTTAAGTAAGTATTGTACAGTGAGATTAATCCTTACTAATTCTTCTTTTATGGTTTGAGGAGAGATTCAAGAAACAGTGGGAGCCATCCTGTTTAGATAAATTAAAAACCAATCTAAACTTGCAAGAGTATCATGCTAAAGTGTTTCTTCTCTTTCTCCTAATTGCAGCGACCAGTTGATCGTGCCTTGGTTACATTTAGCTAGAGTGTTTCTTCTCTTTCTCCTAATTGTAGCGACCGGTTGACCGCGCCTTGGTTAATCATGTATGTTAAAAATAGGATGTATATATTTAGCTAAAAGGTGAGTAGATATACATCTACTCACCTTGATCCTCGCTTGCCAAAGTCAATGACACCACGCTCTCCCTTGTCGTACGATGTCCATGCGGGGTACCTAGAGTTTCCAATACGTTATATCGTAACACGAATCGAATACGAAAACAAAAACGGCACACGAAACAGACATAGGTTAGAACCTATAGTCTTCGCGTGCTAGAATAACCAACAACTCTCGACATCGACGTACAAACGCCAATCGATCGAGATAAAACACAATATCAAAACTCAGGTTATTAAAATCCATAAAAAATAAAACAACAACTTAGAAAACTAGCTCCAGATTTTGACTCAGGTAATTTGGGGCTAAACAAACAATACAGGGGATAGTTTATGAGGTAATTGAGCTACAGACCAAACCTTAACACCAATACCCACCAATGACCCGGTGAGAAGTCCACAATGACCGGTGTGGCCGGCCAGACTAGGGAATTTCGGTGGTGGACCTCTAGGGTATTAATTAAGTCTCTGGGGTTGTTTGATTATCCTAAAAGGGTCTCAGATTGCTCCAGATATCCTGTAGTCCCCAATATTTCCACAAAACCGACATTTGAAATATCTAAACTCAAGTTTTGGGTTTTCTACACTAAGTGTTGGTCCAAAATTGACACTAGATGGGTTGTAGTCATGACTAAACCTCAAATACACCTTTACAACTCCACAATTTCCCTAAAACCTCATCTTGGAATTTTCCGACATTGCTAAACTACACAAATTTAACTCTAAACACTATAGGATACAAAGGAAGCTAGCATCTTAACTAAGGGTGTGAAATTATACCTCATTTGGCAACTCAAGAATTTTCTTGAGTTGCTCAAAGTCTTCAAAATCTCCACTCGGTCCTACCATCAAGCTTGAAAGAAGGTTGTGGTCAATTTTTGTGAAGTGGTGCTTGGTTTTTGGTTAAGTTTTGGGGGTGATAAGTGGTGGAAGAGGAGGTGGAGAATGAGGAAGAGGAAAATGAAGAGAGAAGTGAAGAAGGAAATGTGATGAATCATAGTCAAAGAGCCCCTCTCCTTCTCTCTCTCTCCCCTCACATGCCCATACCCCCATATTCCCTCCCCATGTCACGTTTTAAAATCCTTTTCTTTTTTTTTTTGAATCAAAATCAAAAACCATTTAATTGCAAATGAAACCATGGTCATATAAAAGTGTAATAAGGTTTGTAACATACTTTGTTGCATGCAATTATGCATAATCGGGATTAATACAAGATTAGTGAAAATTAATCAAGTTTAGCATTAACATAGAATACAATTAATTATAAGAAAATCTATGAATGCTCATTTCTCATAATTTCTTTCAAAATCAATAGTTCCTATTAATTTTCCAAATATTTTCCAAACTATCGATATATAATTATACCCCTTTCATTAAAACTAATCTCCATACCTTAAAATATTTATAATAATTCATTATTTAATTATCTAAATTCCCAAAATTAATATTTTATTTTCTAAAATGTTACAGCAGTTATATGATCACATCACAGAACCAAGCAGTAGAAGTCAACATATGAAATATTAGATATATTAGGAGGTCCGTGTTTTAAATTAAGCCAATAATGAAAAACACGGATTCCACGGTCGTGATGAATATCCAATCTCACATCTCTAGACCCCTACGAGAGAGGCAAGCAACCCTGCCAATTCTAGAGTTAGGAGACCCGGTCTCGACTCCTCGAGATTGTCTCCCACTGGACTCCAGAACCCGGTTACTTGTGCTCCCCGCCTTGGGTCTATCCTAATACGGAAAAGTAAATAATATACATTAATGGTGACATCATCATCAACCCGGAAGTGTTCTAATAAAAGAATATTACATACAAATTTTACATGAATGAAAATTGTAAAACTCTCATCTCACATAAAACCCCTGGCTATTTATTCACGATGATCCAATATAACATATTACAGCAACACATAACATCACATGTCATCAACGTAAATACGCGTATCCCAAATTTCGTTGACATATAGCAACGAGATTTGGGATACCCCACATATTACACTTACGGTCGCAGAAAATAAAATAAAAATCTACAATAATTAAAATCCGCATATCCTTAGACATCATAAACCTGGAATATCTCATATTCCGAATTTCATGCCTAACCCTATAAACCTTGCATTTTAGTCTCATATCGAAAACACTTTTCAATAACGTAGTCAGGTAATTAAACAAGATTCCCAACTACCCAATCGAATACTCGTCGGGAACTTTAGCAGATGGCCGCACCCCCGATACCGTCAACCAAGTGCACTTAGGCGGAACACCATGGCCGCGAGCACCCGAGTGGATTCTTTTGGCAACGGGGTTCTCCTAAGGTCACTTGGTCGGGGCTATAGGGTTTGGCTACCTAGTAAAGTTATCCGGCGAGTATTCACGTACGATACGTGATTATGACGGAGTTTCGATCCGAATCGAAACTTCGTGGCAATCGATCAATAGAGACTAACTTGCTAGATTTACAAACAAACTAGTTTTCATAAAACTAATTTAATGTGGATTTCAACTACTGTATCACATATCAAACATAAACCCGAAACGATGTTAAAATTACAACTACGAAACACTCCGAATTAGCCTTTTAACAAAATTAACATCAAATGCAATTTTGGACTAATCAAACATGATCTGAAACCTCAAAATCTACAGACCAGAACACCAAACAAATACAAGCCAAATAGAGCATGGGGGGCCAACGACGCTGGTCAAATGTTCGATCTCCCAAAGTTGACTTAGGAATTTTGGTCTCGTTTTTTTTTCCAGTGTTCTAGTTATATCACATATAACATTCTACAGCTATTTAAAAAAAATTTAAAGTCCATTTTAAAAACAACAGAGACTTGGGGTTTCGGGTTGCAATTTCGGAGTTGTTTCAGTTTCGTGATTCTATATACATCGTATAATCTTCTAGCTTTGGCTCTGATACCATGAAAGTGTGTGTTAGCTCCACCACTTGGTTTTACTAGCATCAAGCATGTCGTTTTTAAAAATTAGTGGTGCTAATCTACAATAACCAAGATCTTAAACTAGATGATTAGGGTTTAACTTGATATCATAAACTTTACCCTAAGAGATAGATGGCTACAACCTTTGTAGGCCGTGTCCTTTTCTTCTAAAGCTCCGGGTCGTAGTCTACGCGAGTCCACTAGGCTCCACTTGAAGGTTGAACGAACTTGCTTCGATGACCTTCGTGCCGAAGATGATCCACCCGAAGTCCGCTAATCCAAGCTACCTCTTCACTAAACTCTTTAGTGAAGTAAACACACTACACCAAAGCGCTAATCTAGTGTAGGATGGTGAAGTAGGGGCGTTGTTTGCTCACTACGGTTCTCACAAGCTTAAGGGTTCACAACTCATGTGAGGGATTGAGCTTGGAGGTGGAGGTGAAGAAGATGGAGAGAGCTAGAGAGCAGCTCATCACATGAGCTCTCATGTAAGAAAAATGAACTAAGGTCTAGAATGGCTTGCCTCATCCATAAACTTATTGAACCATCCAAATAAAACATTATACTTTTATTAAGCCATGCTTCAATAGTGAAGAATAGCTAATAAAATAATAAGCAAGCCATACTATACCCATTCCTCCAAAGTCTCCCCATTTTCCAAAAATAGAAAATCCATGCCATGCTTCATATGTATATGTATATTTATGTATATGTATATGTATATGTATATATGTATATGTATATGTACATATACATACATACATATACAAATTATGAAGAATAATTAGTGAGCTATAATATTAGTTAATATATAATTATATCAAATATAAATATATATATATATATATATCATATTATTAAATCAACACTTGATTCAATAATCCGGTTATATCTCATATAACCGACTAATATCATTTATCTGTATATCACATTATCAAATCAACACATGATTCAATAATCCGGTTATATCACAAATAACCTAACTGATAACAAATAGCTGTCAGATTACAATATGGTATCTCATACTCGTATTTAATCAGGCCCCCACACATATTAGCATATGATGGAAGTCCTTTTCGGATCTCCGTCAGATGTTCTCTTCCGTCAATCTCCTGGTGGATTTTGGAGGTGATCTCCTGTTGCGTGTGGGTCTCAATGGGTTTGAGGAGATTGGTGATTTGAAGAATTTAGCACCGAGTACCTGCAAAGAAGTCCTGGGGTGGTTTGGTACCACCGAGGACCCTCCGACGATCAAGTTTGCAGTAGATCCGAGCAGAGTAACGGCTAAGTGGGATAAGAATGGCTTACTTGACCCCTCTGTGATGGGGGTTTTTATAGCGGCAGCGGCATGCAGCAGCAGGCGCGAAGATCTCGCCGGCAGTTACGCTCCCGACGTCACGCCTGCTGATTGATTTGAAATTCTTGTTGTGTTTATCAAATCAAATGATCCCCGATAATGGTACCATTTGATTGATCTTATTTTCCGTTGTCGGTTTATAGAAACTTGTAAGAAATCACAACCAAAAATATTTTGACCGCAATCAATAACGGTGTCGTGTAGATTTCGTTAGCAAGTGCGGATCGTCCACAGGGATTGTGCGATTCGTTTGTATTTTTATTTGTTTGAATTGAAAAGTTAATTGAAAAGAGAAGAAAACATGATTCAAGATTTATCAAATGTTTCAAGTGTCATTATTTTAATCAAGAATCAAGAAAATGATAAACATCAAGAATCGAGTTTCTTTGAATTCCAATCACTTAAGGGTTTTAAGATTTGAAGTAAAATGCTCGTAGGAATCGATTAGATTGTAGGTGCGATGAAGATTCAAGAATACGATTTCTTATCCATTGGCGAATTGATACTAACTCGATGTCGATTGATCGAGGTTTAAGGATCTTGCGAAGAATTAGGGTTCTTCGTCCTATCCTTTGTCCATTCGATGAATCACATTCACTAGATAGCTTCTTGAAGATACAATGATCGATTCTTGAATTTATAGATCGTGCGAAAAGAATCAAAAACCCATTTCACATCAATCTAGATCATCGATCATTCTATTTTCAAGAATTTACAATTGCTATAAGACTTAAGAAAATGTTTAAAGATTCGTCAACACCATCATTCTACAATCATCTCGATTCATTCACGAGCGGAGTTTATTCACACATCTCACAAAGAATACATTCAAGAATTGAAAAGAAATCATGATGCTAGAATTGAAATGTAAACAAGTTTAAAGAATCTTCACCTTTATTACATCAACAAGAAGTTACAACTCTCAAGAATTACAAGAGGAAGGAACATCGCTCATTGAATCTTGCATCGCTCGGCTTCTTGAGTCTTGGATCGCTTCGACCTCGTGCTCCGATGAATTCCGGCTTTGCTTCTAAAGGGTTGTAGAAGACTTGCTTGGCTTGAACTCCATGAATCTTGAAGTGGGTATTTGTGGATTGGATTAGGGTTAGGGTTTGGAGGTGGTTGTTGTTGGGTAGAAGAAGAACTAGGGTTTCTACTAAACAACAATGAATGAATCAATGAATGGATCAATTGAATGAATACTCTTTTACAAGTGAGCCTAGGGTCCTATTTATAGATTTCCCAAACCCTAGGCCTTGAGTTTGAAATAGAAGTTCCCTCCAAAAGTTTGTTGAAAGACTTCTAGAAGTAGTTAGTTAGGCTTAGCTTAGGGTCTAAGCTAGGGTTTAGGGAGAAGTTTCTAGAATACAAGGCTAGTTTAGTGTAGATCCAAGGGTTTGCTGATCTGGCAGAAGGTTCTGGGGTCTTCTGGAATTTCACATGTCTTTCTGAAGTGTGGGCCCTGAGAGAAGCATTGCGCACCAAAAATTTAGGGCTGATGTGGCATAACTGCCGCGGTTCCGCGGCAATGTCTGGCTTAGGCCGCGGAACCGCGGCCATTTAGCTGAGTTGTGGCTTCATCTCTCTTGTGTTGGCTTCTTATGTCTTCAGGTGTCTTTTGTGATATATTGAATTCCTGCATGCCCTCTAGATCAATACCAGATTCCAAATCCTTGAGTTGGCGTATCTTTTTAGCAGTGTTGATTTGAGCAAGCTTCTGATTTTCCTGCACGGACTTCGAAACACAGGTTGCGATATATAGAAATGATTCCATGCTATGAAATGCAGTCAATTTCCCTAGAAATGCCGGTTTTAAGGTCCAGTTTTGCTAATATGTGCAATATGAATACCGAACACCTCTCCATGAATGCAAAAGATAGGGAAATTGCCGTGTTAAAAATGCAGTATTTTCGACTGATCAAATTCCCCCAAACTTATTTTCGGTCGTCTCGAGCGAATGATTTTATTAAAAAGAGAAGGAGAAAATAAAGAAAGAGAAAAACTAACTAGCACACTTTCGTAGGTAACACGATTGCACTGAGTACGTGCAACAAGCCTATAAACCTCTAGGTGTCCCTAGTAGGTGGAGTGTTGTCTCCTGAGGGTTTTCAGCGGATTGCACCCACAAAATCCAATAATAAAAGGAAGATCATGAAACTTACATTTAAAGAAAAGAACTGTAAAAGAAAGACTTTGAAAATTAGGGTTTCCAACTAAGCTAGTTTTTCGGTTGTCATGAGCCCTATCTTAATAGTCATGAAAAGATGTCAGAAATCACGTCCTCCCTCAATAAAACATCGTCTTTTTTTTCATTCCTATCTTTCTTCCAAAACATCGATCACATCACCCTGCGTGTGTGTAAAAGGCATCCTTACATCCGGAGAATTCAATTCAAGCTATCATACTCTTGCCCAACAGCCTCAGTACTTTTTAATTAATGAATATTTAGATGAGATTGCTCACACACTTTCATGCGACCGTTTATACTTCTTGAGGTACTAACCGACCGATTACTCCTGTGCTTGCTTACTTGGTGTATTTTCCTCGTCTTGCACCACCTCAGGCATAGCAGTGACTCCCAGACCAGTTGGCCTTAGGGCACTAGGTGAAAAGGCACCCTCGCTATATTTTTTTTACTGCCCTTGGTGATAACAAAACCAGTGTTCATTTTTCTCACCATTTTATTTTTTTCTTCATTTTTTTTTATTTCCTTCATACATCGGCTTTAAAACAAGAGCATTTCAAGGTATCCTCTACTATCCCAGGCTTCAAGACGTGTGTAAGTGCAAATAGCAGGGTGTCAACGTTCAAAATGTTTGGCTTCCAGAATAGAAACTATTTTTCAGACTTATTTTTATCCTCAGATTAGTGACATTCTTCATCTTACTAACCCTTGGGACAACGGCTCATAACTACTTATTACTAGTTCGTATAAGAAAACTTCTAATTTTCTTAGTTTTCTTAAATTTTTCTAATCTCATGGATGTAATTGTTCATTATCTAAACTTTTATTATCTTATTTATGTACAAAAAAGTTTAAATATTAAAATATTTTTATATTTGAAAAATTTTAAATTTTTTGTGGGTTTTGAAAATTTTTAAATTTTTATAGATTTTTAAAAGAAATGTTTTGTGCTTATGCAGATGATATGCAAATGATGCAAAAATAAGCACAAACCTCCCCCAAACTTGATTTCAACAGTGTCCTCACTGTTGCTAATCGCTATACCTACAAAAACTGTAAGCCTGGGGGGAATTATTAGTGGGGGCAAAATATATAAGTGAAGAACTTCCCCCAAACATATTCTTTTCACTCACCTCCATCCAAAAGATGATGCAGTGATATACAGGATATGAAGGTGAGACGGAGGAATTTTAATCCAAATAAAATGGCTCCTGTAAGAACAGGAGCTCCTCCGTGGGGTCAGTGGAAAAATACGGCTTTAGTCTATGTCCATTTACTTTGAAAAATGTGTCGTTTTTAACATTTTCTACTTCTACTGCCCCGTGCGGATATACAGACCGCACAACAAAAGGTCCCTTCCACCGAGATCGAAGCTTACCCGCGTGAAGGTGTAATCGTGAATCATAAAGAAGGACTTGTTGACCAGGTGAAAATGTTTTCCTCAAAATGTTTTTATCATGAAAAACCTTAGTTCTATTCTTTACAATTACAGCGTTATCATAAGCTTCATCGCGGAGTTCGCTTAGCTCATTTAGTTGCAGCTTCCGAATGTTGCAGGCTTGGTTTAGGTCAAAATTTATTTCCTTAATAGCCCACAATGCTTTATGCTCAATCTCGACGGGTAAGTGACATGCCTTCCCAAACACTATCCTATATGGAGACATCCCTAGGTCGGTTTTATATGCAGTTCTGAATGCCCAAAGAGCATCCGTCAGTTTGGTCGACCAGTCTTTTCTATTCTTAGCAACAGTCTTCTCCAGGATAAGTTTGATCTGTCTGTTTGAGATCTCAGCCTGCCCGCTCGTTTGGGGATGATAGGGTGTAGAAAGTCGGTGGTTGATTGCGTATTTCCGCATCAGAGTCTCGAAGGACCTGTTGCAGAAATGTGCCCTATTATCACTAATGATAGCGCGTGGGTGTCCAAATCGCGAAAAGATATTCTCTTTCAAGAACTTAATGACAACTTTCCTGTCATTAGTGCGACATGGAATGGCTTCAACCCACTTTGAGACATAATCAACCGCCAGCAGTATGTACAAATTCCCAAAGGAGTTGGGAAAGGAACCCATAAAATCAATGCCCTAAACATCGAATATTTCAACAACCAGAATGGGTTGCTGAGGCATTTCATTTCTCCGGGAAATTCTACCCGTGTACTGACATTGTGTACAGGTTTTGCAATGGTCAAATGTGTCCTTGAACAAGGTAGGCCAATAAAATCCACATTGCAAAACCTTTTCCGCCGTCTTTTTAGGACCGAAGTGACCCCCACAGGCCTGATCATGACAAAAAGAAAGAACATACTTGAACTCTTCATTCGGGACACACCGGCGAATGATCTGATCAGGACAATATTTAAACAAATATGGATCATCCTAGTAAAAGTGTTTTACTTGGGATAGAAAACAGTATTTGTCCTGTTTTGACCAATCGCTGGGTATAAGTCCCGTGACAAGATAGTTCACAATATCCCTGAACCAAGCTTCATTGGATACGCTCAAGAGTTGTTCGTCAAGAAACGAATCATTGATCGGCAGGGTCACAGGGGAAGATAAGATTCATGAAAGATGGTCAGCTACTACGTTTTCACATCCTTTCTTATCTTTGATAACAAGATCAAATTCTTGTAACAGTAGGATCCAACGTATTAGTCGACCTTTTGCATCTTTCTTCGCCAGAAGATGTTTTAAGGCAGAATGGTCAGTGTACACAACTATAGGAGAGCCAATTAAGTAAGGCCTGAATTTTTCTAATGCAAATACAACCGCCAAAAGTTCCTTTTCGGTGGTTGTATAATTGATTTGAGCATCATTCAGGGTCTTACTTGCATAGTAGATCACGTGTGGCATCTTTTCAATGTGCTATCCTAAGACTGCACCTACTGCAAAGTCGGATGCGTCACACATTAGCTCAAAGGGGTAGTCCCAATTTGGAGACGATAGAACGGGGGCTGAAGTGAGTGAGTGTTTAAGTGAGTCGAAAGCTGCCTCACGGTCCGAGTCAAAGTGGAAGGTCGTATCCTTGGCCAGGAGAAGAGTTAAAGGTCTAGCAATTTTGCTAAAGTCCTTAATGAATCTCCTATAAAAGCCCGCATGGCCAAAGAAAGATCGAATATCTTTGACGCTTTTGGGATGAGGGAGGTTTTGAATGACATCTATCTTAACTCTGTTAACCTCAATGCCTTTCTGTGAAATAACATGTCCAAGTACAATTCCTTTTTGGACCATGAAATGGCATTTTTCCCAATTCAAAGTTAAGTTCTTCTCTTTGCAACGAGTAAGAACTGCGTCAAGATTCGATAGGCAATCAGAAAAAGAGTCTCCAAAAATCGAGAAATTGTCCATAAAGATCTCCAGAAAATTCTCTACCATATCAGAGAATATCCCCATCATACACCGCTGAAAGGTAGCGGGAGCATTGCATAACCCAAAGGGCATACGACTGTAAGCAAAGGTACCAAAAGGACAAGTAAAAGTGGTTTTATCTTGATCCTTTTTGGCAATGGGGACCTGATTATAGCCTGAGTGTCCGTCCATAAAGAAATAATACTCTCGTCCCGCTAAGCGTTCCAGCATTTGATCAATGAATGGTAGAGGAAAATGGTCTTTCCTCGTGGCAGCATTGAGTTTTCTATAATCAATACATACACGCCACCCAGTTTGGGTGCGTGTCTGAATCAACTCATTTGCCTCATTGGTAATAACAGTGATGCCGGATTTCTTAGGAACGACATGTATAGGACTCACCCATTGGCTATCGGAGATGGGGTATATAATACCATTATCTAGGCATTTGACGATCTCTTTCATCACCGCTTCCTTCATGACGGGATTTAACCGTCTATGTAGTTCTCGGGTTGGTCTGGCATCATCCATCACATGTATATGATGTTCAACAATCAAAGGACTAATCCCTTTGATGTCCGCCATAGTCCAACCGAACGCCTCTTTATTAGATCTCAATACCGATAAAAGTGCATTCTCTTGCTCTGATGCTAGAGAAGCGGATATGATAATCGGTAACGACTCATTCTCACCTAAATAAGCATATTTAAGATGAGAAGGTAAAATTTTTAGATCTAATTCAGGCGGAGAAATGATAGAAGGAGGGATCATCGAGTGATTTTTGGAATTACAAAGAAGCTCAGAGCCTGTGAAAGATACAAACTCGGGTAGAGAAAAGTCAGGAGTGCAGGACTCAAGTGTAGGAAAAGTGTCCTCACTAAGATCATGTGTGAGATCAAACAGAGATGTGGTAATGTCGTCGAGATCAGTAAAGCATAGTTCCTCAGCTCCGCAACTATCGGGAGCGATCTCATGGACAGAGCACACATCTAGAATATGAGCAGAGGGTTCTGATGGCTGACTTCCAACTTTATAGATGTTTAGTTCAATGGTCATATTTCCAAATGATAAGTTCATTGAACCATTTCTACAGTTTATAACAGCATAGGAAGTGGCAAGGAAAGGACGACCCAGAATCACCGGAATTTGGCCCCGGGGGTTTGCTACAGGCTGTGTATCGAGTACAATGAAGTCTACAGGGAAAACAAATTCCCCGACCTTTATCAACACATCCTCTAGTTCACCCCTTGGTTTGGTGATTGAACGGTCTGCCATTTGGAGAGTGCAGTGAGCAGGTTTCAACTCTCCAATCCCTAATTGCTCATATACAGAATATGGAAGTAGGTTAACACTTGCGCCAAGGTCTAAAAGAGCACGATTTATGTTTTTACCCCCAATAGAAATCGATACTGTAGGACATCTTGGGTCCTTACGTTTCTTTGGTAGCTGGGGAATAAAAGCAGTGCTAATATTATTAGACATAAAGACCTTCTTCGGCACTTAAGTCTTCCTCTTCCTAGTGCATAAGTCCTTAAGAATTTTCGCAAAAGCGGGGACTTGTTGAATCGCATCTAGGAGAGGGATGTTGATGTTAACCTGTTTGAACATTTCCATAATTTTCTCCATATGAGAACTCGATTTGTTAGCCCTTAACCGATTCGGGTAAGGAGTTTTGGCAATAAGTGTCGGGTCCATCATAGGAGAAGGAAGAGGGGGTAGACAGGATCCCAAAAGAGGTATAGGGATCGTCTGTGGAGAACTAGAAGGGCTATACTGAGGTGTCGAGCCTAGTGGGAAATGGAGAATAGGCTCGTGAGAAGGTGGTGTGGTAGAAGAACAAGGATCAGAAGTAGAAGTATGTGTGTGAGGAAAGGTCTCAGCCGGGGTGTTGATTTGATTTTCAATATCATCAATTCCTTCCCCAACATGATTGATCAGCACTCTTCCCGATCTCAACGTTGTGACGACATTTACATTGTAATGCCCAGGATTCTGTAGGGGTTGAGAGGGAAGTTTCCCTTTTTCTCTCACACTCATTTCGGTTTTAAGTCGTGCGATTTCAGCTTCCATCGATCTGATACTCTCATCTTGGGACGCTGAGTTTTTCTTTATCTCACTGACGGAAGATCTAACCTCAACCGAAACCTCTATGAAATTTGATAAAAGTGATTTCATGGTTTGAGTGAATTGAGAGAATTCGTCAGAACAGGACAGCTGCATAGGATTAGACTGTGCAGGAGTGTTGACCTGGTTGTGGAAATTTTGTGACTGGTAGGGGTGCTGAGTGATTTGAAGTGGTTGCTGTTGTGGTGGAAGAGCCCTTTGAAAATAATTTTGGCTTGGAACCATGTTTTGAGATTGTTGTTGGTTCCAAGCAAAATTCGGGTGATTCCTTCAACCCTGATTGTACGTGGAAGAATATGGATCGTTTCGAGGTCTTTGAAATGCGGCATTTGAATGCTCGTGACCTTGAAACGCAGAGTTTAATGGACATTCTTCCGTTAAATGAGACGGATCAGAACAGCACCCACAAACAGTTTTGGAGAGCGACACTGGGTTTAGGGAGGCTGCTGCAAATTTGTGTTCCATAGCATCGAGCTTCTTTTGCATTGCTGCCATCTCAGCTCGAACACCTATGGACACATCTATTTGGTGTACGCCACCCCTATTCAATGGTTGGGTTCCACTTTCCCACTGTAGTGATTTTTCAGCGAACTCTTCTAAAAACTTCCACGCTTCCCCATCATCCTTAGTCATAAAAGTACCTTGACACATGTTTTCAAGGCTCTGTTTAGTGTTTGGGTTAATGCCCTCATAGATGATTCGGCAAAGATCCCATCTCGAGATGCCGTGATGAAGACATTGAACCAATAGATCCTTGAAACGTTCAAAGCATTTAGAGAATGGTTCAGTAGGGAGCTGGGCAAATTGATTCAGTTCGCTACGGATTCGAGCTGTCTTTTGTATTGGGTAAAATTTCTTAAGGAATGCAGCGACGAATTCTTCCCAATTCGTAATAGAGTGTGCGGTAGTGTTATATAGCCACTTCTCGGCTATATCGCACAAAGTAAATGGAAGAAGTCGTAGACGCATAGCATCCACTGAAAGTTGTGACGTACCCATCATTGCGCATACGTTTTCAAATTTGGTAATGAAAACGTAGGCGTCCTCAGTCTCGAGTCCGTGGAATTTGGGTAAAAGATTGATGTATTGGGGTTTAATTTCAAAATTATCCCCATTGGCTGGTGGTATGGATAAGCAGGTCGAAAGAGGACCTCGCAGTGGATAGCACCTCTCCTGGAGAGAGATGCGGGGTGGATTCTGTACACCAACGGACGGCGGCAGATTAGGGTTAAAGAAGTTTGATGGAGGTGGATCCATCGAAATGGGTGTGGTTGTGGGTAAAGAAGAAGTAAATGGAGAAATATCGACTTCGGAGTCGATAAAGGGTACGCGGACTAAACGGGCACTAGAATCCTGTGTCCAGCCTGTTAGTGTATATGCCCTAGAGGCCATTACTGTATCATACTAGTTTGTATATTACTTAATGGAAGCTTGGGATATTCACCTTGTATATATACAATCTTGCTCAAAATAGTAGTATGCTACTTGGTTTGTTTCTACTTCAATGTGTACATGTGTTTATTTTAGTATATCGCCTATACACATTAGTGGAGCCCTTAGGATCTTTGCTTGATTACCAGCGTTGTGATGGCCGTCACACCAGTGGGGGCTGGGTAATCTATAAGCACATCCTTATGCAGGTCCCTAGTCGCAGGACTATCGAGACAGGGCATCGATACTCCGGAGTAGACTAGCGCATGCGCTTCTCATCCCAGTATGGGAGATGGTCTGTCCCACAGCCATCAGTGCGTTGTACTGGAGATAGTATGCGGGTGCTCGTTAGGTTACGAGTACAATGGACAGGACTCGTCAGGAACTGACCGGTTGGTATTATACCTATCGTCAGTTATCAGTTCCCAGGTGACATGAGTACAGCTTAGTCCGCTGACTTGACACTGTCACTTCGCCTCGAGTGTGTTCCAACTGTACTTTGATTACTACCCTACCATGGCTCAAAGGAGTCATGCAAACAGGTAGTAGTTGGGTGCAGTCCCGAAGCACTTGGAGGCAGTGACGGTTAGACAGGATTCGTCTCTCCCGGTATTGGGGGTTGACATCGCGCTGTGTCTAGGAGAGCCATTACACGAGTAGTCCCTGGCCAGGGCAAGCGGGATATACTGGTAGGCTTCCAGTGTTATCTCAGGGTGTATTGGGCTTCACTCCGACACGACTTGTACCGCTATTAGGGGACTGACGTTTACCGCCCCCTAGGCCCGCCATGCGATGTATCAGACGAACAGACCGGACTGTACGGAGATTGTCACATTCAGGCTCAGTAGGAGTTCAGATGGGTTTCACCTCGTCAGTCTTCTTGTCGGCATCTACCTGGGGACCGTTACGCACAGCTAGTACCGCTTGCGGTCTGTGGTTAAACCCACTGCCAGCGTAGTATCGAGTCTTTAGAGTCCCACACAGAAAGCTATTCGCCTTTAGGCAAAAGAGTAGAGGTCGCATGGTTTTGCGACAGGTCGCATGGTTTTGCGACAGGGTTCAGTCACATCCGTGCACATGTGCACGTTTAGTGTCCGGACAGTTTACACTAGCGGGCTTTGGTTTAAGCCAGATCCTAGTGTACGTATTGGGATTGGTTTTATCCAGTTTGCATTCGTGTTCCTCGGAATGCGGATGTGGGTGTGTATGCACAATTGACGGAGAGACAGAGGCAGAGGATTCTCATTAGGGTTGTTGACCATTGACCGTTGACTGTTGACTTTTTGTTCAACCCTAATGAGAATATGATATGTAATTAACAATTATATTAATTAAGTATTATGGTGACATGGTTGTTGAGGGGTTGACTTTGTTGACTTTGTTGACTTGTTGACTTGTTGACTTTGTTGACCGGTTGACTAGGCTTGACTAGTTGACCATCATGATAACAATAGCTATCATTTCATGGCAAAGACTTTTGCTTGCTTGCTCTCTTGTGCAAAATGAGTGCATGAAATGATATGGCTATTGTTGCTTAAACCATCACATAATACTTGATTGCTATGATGTGTTATGATGGTTTTGGATTATGAGAGCAAAATGAGAAAAGTCTTCTCTCATTCTTTCATGCTCATTCTCTCTCTTGTTCTTGAGCTCTCATCTTCCTCCTCTTGCTCTCCCTCTCTTGAGTCTATGGTTCACTTGTCTCATGAGTTGAGAACCAAGAACCATAGATAAAATCCCAAACAAACTCTTCTCTACTCACTCTAGTTCACAAAGTTTAGCAAACCGAGTGAACTAGTTTCTTCAAAGTTCGAAGAAGGAGCCAAAGGTAGAAACTTTCAGGTGGATCTATCTTCGGCGCAAGGAGACGACGGGGAGAAGCCGATTCGGACAACCATCGAGGCTTGAAGACGAAGGAGTTCGAGATAAGAAAGGTATAAACCCCCTAACTGAGTAGTTAACAACTCCTAGTTAGGTTGTTAGTTAGATGTTTAACAAAGATCCGGTTTTGAGTCCATGTTACCACCTCTAGAAAATTGTTTTTCACCAAATTCCGCATGCCCGAAAGTACCGGGAGAGGTAGCATGGACTTATAGTGGTATCAGAGCCTAGTTAAACTCTATCTAACATGTTAGCAAAGTAACTAGAAGATCGATCAAAGAAAAAGTCGCAAAACGAACCCGAGTTGTCAAGTTTCTGCCGATTTTTATTCTGTTCAAAAGTTGATAATTTTCATCTTAAAAATCGGCTCAGGCTTTTGTTTGAATAACCACCAAATTTGGTCCCACGAACCGTTCAAAGAGCAGCGGAAACGCGGCGGGAGCACGCTCCCGCCGCGGTTCCGCGGCCGAGTTGACTCGGCCGAGGTCCAAATTTGGTGCAGAGTATTTCTGGGGTTATTTTGGGATTTTTGGAATATGTATTTTCTGCCCAGATTTTCGAGAACGAAAATTTTGTGTTTGGGGCCTGAAAATCCGTATTTTTGATCGAACTTCTAAAAGACTTAAGCTGACGGGTTTTTCTGTGATGTGATATTTGTATTGAACGTCTGCTAATCGCTATATGTCGATTAGTGGGGGTTAAACAAATCTGTGATCTGTAATGTTATTGGAATGTGTATATGAATTCATTGGATTGTCGCGGGTGAATAGCCGGGGGTTGTGAGACGAGAGTTTTCTTTTCTTTCAATTCATGTAAATTTGTAAATTGATGTAATAATTATTTGTATGGCCGCACAACCGGGTCGGGGTTGTAGCCGTCATTGTATAATTTCTTTTTACTGTTTTTGCTCCTAGGATAGACCCATGGAGGGGGTGCACAAACTACCGGGTATGCCGAAGTGCCGAGTGGCCTACTCACGGAGTTGAGGGAGGTTGCTTCGCTTCGGGTACTTGGCGGGTAGTTTGCCGCATCCGTAGGGGTCTTGGGTGGGGTATTGGCTATTCACCGCGACCGTGTAATCTGCTTTTCGTTACAGGCTCGTACGAATTGTAGGTTCCTAGTATATCCAATGTGTTCATCTGTGATCTGAAATGGCTATCATTGCAATATATCTATATATGATATTATTTAGGCGTTGCTTATGTTTTATAGCCGCGCTAGCCCAGCCCCCGCTCTGTCGTTAGTTAAGTAACCTAACGGGTAATGACGGGGCAACGTGGCGAATGCGAATGGCATAAGCGTACGTCATATTTTGGTTGTTTTCTGCAATGGTAGAATTAAATGATGGGACGCATTAAAAGAACTAATGCAAGAATATCACGCATTAAAAGAACTAATGCAAGAAAAATAAACCAAGTAAAAGTCGTTGGAACACTTTCGAAAAACCACTCGATTCTTTTCAAAACTAACTTTTAAATGCGGAGCTTGAGCCACTCTTTTTAAAAGCTATCTCGTTCCATCGATTATATCAAGTTCACTACGTTCACGGTTTAGCAAAAACCATTCGTAGCCCTCTGTCGTTTCACATGGATGGTCAATAGTATTCAAGCTATGTTTGTTGGCCAAAGTCAAGGCATAATGATTGGTAGCTATTGGGTATTCATGTGCAGCATAGATAGATGCGTTAGTTTGGAACAGTCGTACTGCCTTGTTGGCCAAAGTCAAGGATAGGTGCGGGTGGATTCAAATTTACCTGGAGAACGACGGGTAGAACTTGACAAGTGACTTATGATTTGTTGGCCAAAGTCAAGGTCATAAGAGCATGGGGCAAAAATCCACATCGGGAGTTTCAAAAGAACTGAAACTTGCTAGTGTTGCATACCATTTGAGTGTGATGATTCTGGTAGGATTCCTTCAGTTTCGTCACGCGATGATATTTGGATCCCGATCCTACTGTGAGTATATGCTACTCCTCGGGAAATTTCTCACTTAACGATCAATGCTATAAACCAAGTAGGTGTCTAGAAAGGTGTTAGCGGGGCTACGCCCCCAGGGAAAAGAGGTTATTTAATTAAGAAACTTCGCGAAAGCGTTGGAAAACCTCCCTCGAAGTACCGACACTGGCCTGGCTGAACAGTTAAGCAAGTATTGTACGGTGAGATTGATCCTGACTAATTCTTCCTTTTTGGTTTGAGGAGGGATTCGAGAAACAGTGGGAGCCATCCTGTTTAGACAAACTAAAAACCATTCTAAACTTGCAAGAGCATCATGCTGAGTGTTTCTTCTCTCTCCTAATTGCAGCGACCAATCGACATGACTGGACTTAAGTTACTTCTAGATAAAAACATACTGACAGGGCCAAACTACAAAGATTGGCTCAGGAATGTCAAGATGGCAATCACTTACGACAAACTGGGGTATCTTCTTATCACCAAAGCTCCCCCTGTCCCAGGTCCCAAAACCAGCGTCGCGGATAAGGAAATCCGTAAGAACTGGGAATTAGACTGCGCGAAGGCTAAGTGCCTCGTACTTGCCTCTATGGACAATGAACATCAGAGGAGGCACGAGAATATAGACCTGGAATCCATATTTCTTCATACAAAAGAATTGTATGGAGAGCAATCTCGTATCGCAAGATACGAAGTGTCGAAGAAGTTATTTTCGGCAAGATTGGCCGTCGGATCATCGGTAGCAGAACACGTGCTTAAGATGATTGGCTACATAGAAGAGCTCACGGACCTTGGGACCACGTTGGAGAATGAGCTCTATACGGACTTGATTCTCCAGTCCCTTCCTTCCACTTACACCCAGTTTATACTGAACTTCAACTTACAAGAAAAGGAAGTTGAACTTTCAGAACTCCTCAACATGCTGAGGAGGGCAGAGGGCACCCTACAGAAAGGTAGGGAAACATCCACTTTGTTTGTAGGAGGATCTTCTTCTTCTAGGTCCAAGGCGAAAGCCAAGGGAAAGAAGAAGAAAGCCCCCGCCAAACCAAGGGACGGTGTTAGTAAAGTGGATACGAAGGGAAAGACAAAAGCAACAAAGAAAGTGGGAAAGATTGTGGATAAGGAAGAATGCTTCTATTGTCATAAGAAGGGACACTGGAAAAATGATTGCAGGGCTTGGAAGGCCAGAACACAGGACCTGAAGCAGGTTGCGGCTTCAGCTTCAGGTGTGTATGTTATTGAAAACTGTCTTTCAATAAACTCTACTTCCTGGGTATTGGATACCGGATCAGGATCTCATATCTGTAATTCTTTGCAGGCGTTGAGAAACCGTAGGGTTTTGAAGGCAGGTGACATGACCCTCAAAGTTGCAAACGGAGCTAGCATGGATGCTAAGGCCATGGGGGACTATCACCTGGGGTTGTCAGATGGACACGTTTTGGTTTTGCGTAATTGCTATTTTGTACCTAACGCAACTTGTAATATCATTTCTGTATTTTTGACTTCTAAAGAAGGTTATGAATTTGCGTTTGTAAGTAATGTTGTAAACATTCACCTTAATCAAGTTCTGATTGGGTCAGGTACATTAAGCAATGGTATATACGTATTAAACCAACCACAGATTTTCAATGTCCAGAATACACACAAAATAAAGTCTCCGGAAATAAATCAGACTTTCTTGTGGCATTGTAGACTGGGTCACATCAATGAGAGAAGGTTGACGAAGTTACATACAGAAGGATATTTGAATGCGTTCGAATATCAATCATATGCCACTTGTCAATCCTGTCTCAAAGGAAAGACGACAAAGACTCCGTTCACTGGACACGGAGTAAGAGCGAGCGAGCTCTTGGGACTCGTACACAGCGACGTGTGCGGTCCAATGTCTACACATGTGCGAAGCGGTTATTCTTCATTACTTTTACGGATGACTTTTCAAGGTATGGTTATGTCTTCTTAATGAAACATAAGTCCGAAGCCTTTGGACAATTCCAGGAATATAAGAATGAAGTAGAAAAACAAACCGGCAAAAGTATCAAGATCCTAAGATCGGATCGAGGTGGTGAATACTTAAGTGCCGAGTTCCTGGACTATTTAAAAGAGAATGGAATTCTCTCTCAGCTTACTCTTCCATACACTCCGCAACATAACGGTGTATCGGAGAGACGGAACCGAACCCTATTGGATATGGTACGGTCCATGATGAGTAACGCTGAGTTACCGCGATCATTCTGGGGGTATGCGCTAGAATCAGCTGCATACCTTTTGAACCGAGTTCCCAATAAGACTGTGCCTACTACACCATATGAGATGTGGTGTGGGAAGAGACCCTATCTTAATCACATTAAGACATGGGGAAGTCCAGCTTTTGTCAAAAAGCAGCATGCGGACAAGCTCGAGGCACGCTCAGTACAGTGCAAGTTCGTGGGATATCCAAAGAACTCCAAGGGATATTTCTTCTACTGTGAAGAGGAACAAAAGGTTTTTGTTTCTCGTCATGCCTACTTCTTGGAAACTGAGTTTTTGGAAAACCAGATAAGTGGGAGCACAGTAGAACTGGAAGAAATTCCAGAACCACGAGCCATTACTGAAAGCTTAGTGGAACCAGAGAGTTCAAAAGAACAAGACATTCCTACGCCGCTCCGCAGGACTAGTAGGCAGTCTCATCCGCCCGAAAGATACTACGGTTTTCTCATAGACGGGGATAGAGAGGATTGCATCATAGATTATGATGAGCCTACTAGCTTCCAACAGGCCGTTCAGAGCGTTGACTCGGTAAAATGGCTGGATGCAATGCGGACCGAAATGGAGTCCATGTACACCAACAAAGTATGGACGTTGGATATTGCTCCATACGGGGTAAAACCCGTAGGATGCAAGTGGATCTTCAAAAGGAAGATTGGTGTAGATGGACAGGTTGAGACCTATAAAGCTAGACTTGTTGCAAAGGGTTTCCGTCAAAGACCTGGCTTGGACTATGACGAAACCTTTTCTCCAGTGGCTATGCTGAAATCCATTCGGATCCTTCTTGCCATTGCTGCCTTCCACGACTATGAGATCTGGCAAATGGACGTAAAGACCGCTTTTCTAAATGGAAATTTAGAGGAGTGTGTCTATATGGACCAACCAGAGGGTTTCATTCAGAGTGGGAGCAGCGGAAAGGTGTGCAAGTTGCTTAAGTCCATCTATGGACTAAAGCAGGCATCGCGGAGTTAGAACATCTATTTTGATGAGACGGTCAAGGAATTTGGCTTTATCAAAAATCCAGATGAACCATGCATCTATAGTAGATTTGTAGCGAGAACTGTAGCATTCCTTGTTTTATACATGGATGGCATTCTCTTAATTGGAAATGACATTCCTATGCTACAATTTGTCAAGGGGTTCTTGTCACACAGGTTCTCCATGAAAGACCTGGGTGATGCCTCATACATCCTGGGGATCCGGATCCATCGTGATAGATCCAAGAGGATATTAGGACTTTCACAGTCCAGGTACATCGACACCATACTGAAAAGATTCAGTATGGAAGATTCCAAGCGCGGTAACCTACCGGCTTGTCACGGGATCACCCTATCTAAAGAGATGTCTCCCAAGACTGATTTGGAGAGGGATCGCATGTCTATTATACCCTACGCTTCTGCGGTAGGCTCTATAATGTATGCGATGTTGTGTACCAGACCGGATGTAGCTTATGCACTGAGTGTGGTAAGCCGGTATCAGTGAAACCCTGGGGAGAAACACTGGATAGCGGTAAAGAACATTCTCAAGTACCTGAGAAGGACTAAGGAGATGTTCTTGGTGTATGGCGGAAAAGACCTCCAGATCGAGGCCTTTGCTGACTCCAGCTTCCAGAGTGACAAGGATGATTCCAAGTCCATGTCGGGTTTTGTCTTTACCCTCAATGGAGGGGCGGTGTGTTGGAAGAGTTCCAAACAGGAAACCGTTGCAGACTCGACGATAGAAGCGGAATGCATCGCAGCATCTGATGCCGCAAAAGAAGCTATCTGGATAAGGAAGTTCTTAAAAGAACTTCAGGTGGTTCCGTCCATTGTTGATCCAATACCTCTGTATTGCGACAACAACGGGGCTATAGCTTTAGCGAAGGAACCCAGGTCCCATCAGAGATCCAGACACATCTTAAGGCGGTATCACCTGATCAGGGAGATCGTGGATCGCCAGGAGATCGAGGTTCGGAGGGTTGCTTCAGAAGATAACACTGCAGATCCATTCACCAAGGCCCTGCTCCGGACTCAGTTCGAGCGGCTGATCGAGATGATAGGTCTTCGATACGCCAGTACATGGCCTCAGTGCAAGTGGGAGATTGTTAGTGTATATGCCCTAGAGGCCATTACTGTATCATACTAGTTTGTATATTACTTAATGGAAGCTTGGGATATTCACCTTGTATATATACAATCTTTCTCAAAATAGTAGTATGCTACTTGGTTTGTTTCTACTTCAATGTGTACATGTGTTTATTTTAGTATATCGCCTATACACATTAGTGGAGCCCTTAGGATCTTTGCTTGATTACCAGCGTTGTGATGGCCGTCACACTAGTGGGGGCTGGGTAATCTATAAGCACATCCTTATGCAGGTCCCTAGTCGCAGGACTATCGAGACAGGGCATCGATACTCCGGAGTAGACTAGCGCATGCGCTTCTCATCCCAGTGTGGGAGATGGTCTGTCCCACAGCCATCAGTGCGTCGTACTGGAGATAGTATGCGGGTGCTCGTTAGGTTACGAGTACACTGGACAGGACTCGTCGGGAACTGACCGGTTGGTATTATACCTATCGTCAGTTATCAGTTCCCAGGTGACATGAGTACAGCTTAGTCCGCTGACTTGACACTGTCACTTCGCCTCGAGTGTGTTCCAACTGTACTTTGATTACTACCCTACCACGGCTCAAAGGAGTCGTGCAAACAGGTAGTAGTTGGGTGCAGTCTCGAAGCACTTGGAGGCAGTGACGGTTAGACACGATTCATCTCTCCCGGTATTGGGGGTTGACATCGCGCTGTGTCTAGGAGAGCCATTACACGAGTAGTCCCTGGCCAGGGCAAGCGGGATATACTGGTAGGCTTCCAATGTTATCTCGGGGTGTATTGGGCTTCACTCCGACACGACTTGTACCGCTATTAGGGGACTGACGTTTACCGCCCCCTAAGCCCGCCATGCGATGTATCATACGAACAGACCGGACTGTACGGATATTGTCACATTCTGGCTTAGTAGGAGTTCAGATGGGTTTCACCTCATCAGTCTTCTTGTCGGCATCTACCTGGGGACCGTTACGCACAGCTAGTGCCACTTGCGGTCTGTGGTTAAACCCACTGCCAGCGTAGTGTCGAGTCTTTAGAGTCCCACACAGAAAGCTATTCGCCTTTAGGCAAAAGAGTAGAGGCCGCATGGTTTTGCGACTGGTCGCATGGTTTTGCGACAGGGTTCAGTCACATCCGTGCACTTGTGCACGTTTAGTTTCCGGACAGTTTACACTAGCGGGCTTTGGTTTAAGCCAGATCCTAGTGTACGTATTGGGATTGGTTTTATCCAGTTTGCATTCGTGTTCCTCGGAACGCGGATGCGGGTGTGTATGCACAGTTGATGGAGAGACAGAGGCAGAGGATTCTCATTAGGGTTGTTGACCATTGACCGTTGACTGTTGACTTTTTGTTCAACCCAAATGAGAATATGATATGTAATTAACAATTATATTAATTAAGTATTATGGTGACATGTGTTGGAGATAGTGCCCTTAGAGTCAATTATTGGATCACAGGCACGTGATTGTAATGATTGAGGGAGGACCTATCCCGGTAGAACAGTCTTACTCGAGATGATAGTATGCTATCTGGTTTACCTTTATCATCGTGTACTGCTTCAGGTGACCTTACAGGTCGCTATTACACGCTGATAGAGCCCCTAGGATTCTTGCTTGACTGCCAGCAGTATGATGGCGATCATATACGTGGGAGCTGGGGTCTATAAGCACATCCTTAAATGGTCCCTAGTCGTGGGAGTTTTCGAGACAGGGCATCGACACTCCATTAGTAGACTAGTGTATACAGTCGAGACCCTGACGAGGGGCGGTGGCCGGTCTCACAAGCCACTGGTGTCAGTTGGTTCACCTAAGATGTATACAGGTGCTCATTGGGTTATGAGTACACCGGACAGGACTCGCCGGGAACCTGCTAGTTGGGATTATACCATACGTCAGATAGCAGTTCCCAGGTGACATGTGTACAGGTTAGTTCATCGACCTGAGATCGTCATTTGTCTCGTGTGAGTTCCCACTGTGCTTTGATTACTACCCTACCACGGCTCAAAGGAGTCGTGCAAACAGGTTTTACTTGGGTACAGTCCCGAGCCACATGGAGGCAGTGAGCGGATCTGCAGGGGTTCGTCTCTCCCGGTACTGGGGGTGAGGTCGCGCTGTGTCTAGGAGAGCCATTACGCAAAGCCCTCGGCCGAGGCAGGAGATTTACTGGTAGGTATTCCAGTAGTATCTCAGGGCGTTCTGGGCTACACTCCGACATGACTTATACCGCCTTTAGGGGTCTGACTTTTACCAGCCCCCTAGGCCCGCCATGCGATGCTCATAGACGAACGGACCGGACTGTATGGATATTCTCACTGACAGGCTCAGTAGGGTGTCAGGATGAGTTCGATCATCGACGTCCCTTTTGGTCAATAGCTGGTGGCCCGTCACGTAATGGCTAATACCTCTGACGTGCTAGTGGTTAAATCCACAGCCATAGTATTGACGAGTCTTTAGAGTCCACCACACTTCCAGTTACTCAAGCTTTCGGGCGAAACGCTGTAGAGGCCGTATGGAGATATGGCAGGGTCCGATCAGATACGTGCGGTATTGCACGGATCAGGATCGGACGGTTAGTACTAGTGGCCGTATAGTTATATGGCAGGGTTCGATCAGGTACGTGCGGTATTGCACGGATCAGGATCGAACGGATTTCACTAGTCGGCTTTGGTTTAAGCCGGTTCTAGTTTAGTACAGTGTAGATTTTGTCTCATTGCATTTGTATCCGGTCGGCATACAAATGCGGGTGTGTATGCACAGTATCGGGGTTTTCCTGTAATTTATTACGGGACCAGTTTTCTGGAGTTGCCAGTTTGCTTTCTGTTCCGACCGGTTTTCCTTTGTTCTTTCCCGGCCGGACTTTTTCCGATGGAGGGGGTTATTTGCAAGTTTGCAAATAACATTTGTGGAGGGATTTTCTTGCATATGTTTTCATTATGATATGACCATCATCATCACTTGCTTTTTCATGATGGTTTTTGCATTAATGGGATTTGAATGGGTATGGGTTGATTAAGGTGTTGATGTGAGCTTTGCTTTTGATATGGTCACCATTCTCTTTATCCTACACTCACCTCCCTTATGTCTTGATTCCCTCCACCATTCTCATTTGAGAAAGGCCGGCCACTATGGTGGAAAATGAGAGAAATTTTCCATTTTGATGTAGCACACATTTCATCATCTCATTCATCTAGTTTTGGAAAAATGAAAGCACCATTTTTCCATAACCTTATTCCTCCATCAAGGCAACTACAAACCCCAAATGAGACAAGCATCATCTACACTACATTCTACAGCAAATCTTGGGCATGTCGACTTGCCGGCTTCAAGCCCGAGTTGCCTCGGTATTGAGGCGGGAGCCCGTAAAAGACGCAGGCGATGTGGTGCCCTTCCGGCGAGGAGGCGACGATATGGAGACAAGACCTTCCGCGGGAGATCGGGACGATGACGAGAAGACCGGAAGACTCGGATCACTCGGTATATCTCTTACCCTTTCTCTTGATAGCTAGTATCGGTTAATGGTTACGATCCGGGTGTATTGTCCGCGGTAGCGCCAGTTTCCAAGTAAGGAAAAATTTTGATTCCGCATTTTGGCCTCGGATAGACGGCCGGGGGCGCTGCCGTGGCGCAACATGGTATCAGAGACACGCCATTAACCCTGCCTAGCTTTTTCTGATGCGTTTTACTTATCCGATCGACCAAAATTCCAAAATCCGCGTTTTTGCATGCATCAGTTTTCTGTCATTTTTTTCCGGGCTCTAAAAATTTTTCAGGTTGTAGAAAATTGATGTACATGAAATTCTAAGACTACTGGGAAAATTCGACACAGTCAGTCGATGACTGAAGCGCGGAACCGAGGCCAAACCCCCCCTTGGGCCGCGGTTCCGCCGCGCATTGGTCTCTTCACTGTATCATATTTTTCCAGTGGGCTTCTGGGATAATTTTTGGGGTTTTGGATTATTAATATTGGGCCCAGATTTTCTGTGAGTGCTACAGTATTGCTTGGGGCCCACTTGTTAATTTTTGATTGATCGGATATTCTAAACACATTATTTCACAGTATTTACATTATATCTGCGACCGTGAATATCACTTGATCGGTAAATCCGGTCTAACTGCTATAGCCCGGTTAGACGGATTTGCGAACGTGATTTTCACATTGATGTTCTGTGTTTTTGCTGTGATGTTGCGGATCGGTCGTGGGGGATAGCCTGGATGCAATGCTAGTACTGTGCTGTTGTATTATGTACATTTGTTATTGCGGGGCGAGCGTCCGACATGTGGACTGCCGTCACTGCCTGTTTGTATTATTCTTTTGGGGCACGACCTGGTTGCGGTGGATGTACCCGGTGTTTGTATATTTTACTTTCTGTACTAGGGTTACCCCGCGGAGGGGTGCACGGATAGCCGGGTTCTAGAGGGCAACGGGCCCGCATCTCAGGGCATTGAGACGGAGGGGGCTTCAGTCTGGAATTGGCGGGCTATTCACCGCACTCATAGGGGGTACAGGTTGACCCAGGAGGGGTGCCCAAGTTACCGGATTCCGTGAAGTGCTGGGTGGTCCATTCACGGTGCTGAAGGGGGCTGCCTCGCTTCAGGTTTTGGCGGGTGACTTGCCGCGCCCGTAGGGGTCTAGGATTTCATTGCACAGGCTATCCACACGACCAGGGAAACGTCGGGTTTCAGCAGCGGCTCTGTGAAACCCGGGGCTTCCAGATATCTGTATTGTTCTGTGATGCTGTACATTTCTGTGATGTTGCATTTTATTCACGCCTTCAGCGAAATACTATATATTGGTATATATATTAGTAGATGTTGTATATGTTTTTCATCCGCGCTAGTCCAGTCTCCGCTCTGCCGTTAGTTAGCTAACCTAACGGGTGATGACGGGACCCAGTGGCGAATGCGGATGGCATATACGTACGTCAGTATATTTTCGTTCTTTGTGGTGTGATCAATTGATGGGACTGCGTTGATTCGGATCAATGCAAGATAAACAAACCTATTCTGATGTTGTTGGAACATTTTTCAAAAAGCTGTTATTGCAAGGACGTTCACTTTTGTTTTGCATCGTGGTATTCATTTGGAATATCCTGCTCCTCAGTCGACGAGGCAAGGGCCGAGATCCCTTCACCGGGAGTGACCCCTTGGACAGAAGTTTGCATCAGGGCATTAACTTCACTATAGCCGATTACTTTTGCTTTGCATCGTGGTATTCAGTTGGAATATCCTGCACCTTATTCTACGGGGAAAGAGCCGAGATCCCTTCGCCGGGAGTGACCTCTTTAGTAAAGGTTTTCGTCACTATATTTTTATAAAAAGTTATCCAGTTCCTTCAACGATATCAAGTTCATTAAGTTAAAGGTTTTTCGCCAAAAACCAGTCGTAGCCCTCCGTCATTTCAGATCAGTATTGCTTAGTATTCGCGCTGCGTTTGTCGTTGCTATTCGCCGAGGCGTAGTGTGCGGTAGCTTTGTTGTGCTATTCTGTCGCATGGATATGTGGATTGGTTAGGACAGTCGTACGACTTTGTTGATTATTCGTCAAGGGTCGTGCGGGTGGGTTTAACGCAATCAAGATAATGACGGGCTGAACTTGACTAGGACCTTTTGATTTGTTGATTATTCGTCAAGGTCACTTGGGTCCTAGGGGTAAAAATCACATCGGGAGTTTCAAAAGAACTGAAACTTGCCAGACATGCGCATACCTTCTGGAGTGTGGTGACTTGAGTGGATTCCGTCAAGTTATCATGCGATGATAGTTGGATCCCGATTCCCACTGATGAGTTGGTTTACTCCTCGGGTGATCCTGACTAATTCTTGTTTCAGGTTTGGAGGAGAATTTGACGGTACAGTGGGAGGTTTCCAGATTAGATAAAGTGATAGCCATTCTGATCTAGGTTAGAGTGCACGCTGAGTGTTTCTTTTCTCTCTCTCTGGCAGCGACCATTGACCCGACCCTGGACTATGACTCAGTGACCAAGTTGACCGAACCTTCTTAACACCGGCTTTTAGATTGTCAGAGTTGCAAACCTCATTGCCACTCCTACTTTTACCCTTTTCTCCAGGACACCCCGTATTACTACGAACGTCCACTTCCATTGGACAAAACCATCGTATGGTTAGATACGAACTCGAAGGAATTTATTCGAGGATGGTTTCCGGTTCTGGAGAAAACGAATAGGATTATTCAGTTGTCTTTTCTTTTCACCTTCTCTCATTGCGAGTACTCCTTGGTTTAGGAGATAGTACACCTATTACGCAAATTGGATAGTCTTCTTCCAAACCTTAGACAGGTGCCGAACGGTGGGGAAAGAAGAAAACCAATTAGAATAACGATGGTGTGCAGAAGGTATTAAGTTAAGACAAAGAAAGGGATTAGTAAGAGGGAAAAGTAAATTGCGACTACTATTCACGACCAAACCAAGTACTTATTCGCCAATCCTAAATCACCTTTGTATTTCTCCAGGACACTCCGTGTCACTACGAAGATCCACAGTTTATTGGATACTCCATCGTATGGTTATATACGAACTCGAAAGGAACTTGTTCCAGTTCGGGGATGGATTCTGGTTCAGGAGAAATAGGAATAAGGTTATTTCGGTTGTCTTTTATCTTCACCTTCTCTCGCATTGCGAGTGCTCCTAGGATTAGGACAGTACACCCATTATGCTTATTGGATAGTCTTCTTCCAAACCATAGGCTGGTGCCGAACGGTAGGGAAGGAAGAAAACCATTTGGCCTAAAGGGGTGTGCAGAAGGTAATGACTAAAGACATATAAAGGGATTTGGAGAGATGGCAAAGAATTATACGGTTATAGTTGTGAATCTGGATAATGGTAGAGGCATTACTAGGAATACCAGGATACCCCATCGAAACATTTCAATGTTTTAGTTCAACTGTGTAATGTTAAAAGAAAACTGATTTCCCGATTAGACACTTGCTCCAGGGTATGTATTTACCAGGTTTGATTCTCACATCTGTATGGTTTTACAGATGATGAGTGGGAGTGAGTTATTGGGAATAGGCTGATCATCCTTATTATATCGGGATTCGTTGTAATCGGTGATATTTGAGGAGATCACCTGGGCTGTTTGCCGGTCGGCAAATATTTGGTTTTGAATATCCGCTGTTGTGCACCAATTTCAAATTGTTATATCTGTACGTCTATTTTCATAGAGTGAGATATACCTTTTGATATTATGTCGATGACATTTACCTATATCAGTGGATGGTTAGGTAAGGAGTATCAAACAGCGGTGTAATTCTTCTTAACCATAAGTACAGTTTTCAACCTACGACGCACAGTGTAAGAGTTGTTAGACTCAGCGGACTTATACAGAGTATTGTATGTTGTCCAGTGTCCATTAGGACAGAAGGGTTTGTCCTCATACTATATTCTGTTTACTTTTAACTTCTCTAGTTCTTAGACATGTGTTTCGTAGAAACACAGGGTCTAAGTTTTGAGGAGTTATAGGTATTTGAATAGAGTAGAGTACCAGGTGTAGCAAGTATCGGGATTCTTCAAAGTGATCGAAGATGTAGATACTTGTGTATGGTATTCAGTTGATAGTAATGATAAAGAGAAATTGCTTCTCTTTCAGGTTACTCATAATTGGAAGCATTCCTAAGTTGAGTAACGCCGATCGGCCTCCTTCCATTTAGTTGACATGCACTGGAGATAGCTGCATGATTTGAATCTGGTTCATTTAAATCAGTGCCTCTGGTTCTATATTGGATATAGAACAGTTCATATCTTAACGATGCTAAGGTACGGGGAGTTGTCCGGCTTATGATTAAAACCAGACACTGGACAACTCAAGGCACGTTTCTGTGATGGCTGTTTGTGGGTTGACCCAGGCTATGACGAGGGTTGATTTTCTACCATCTGGAAGATCAATAGAGATATTGTTCTAAACTCGCCACAGTTTTATTAAAAATGGATTTTTTCAAAAACAGTAGTGGGAATATGGTAGAACTGGAAGTGATTCCAGAACCGCAAACGATTACTGAAGATTTGATAAGGAACCTAAAGATTCAATCTGATTTGACATTCCATTGGCCACTCCGCAAATAAGGTGGGTAACTTCAGGCACCCGAGAGGTACTCCGGTAGCCCCAAGGACGGTGACAGGGAAGTTCTTGTTTACCCACACTTGCCATTGTTGTTGTTCCAGGCTGCGAGAACCGGCAGGAGGATGAGTATAGCGTCGTTCTAAACTAGCTTTAGAAGTGCACGTCTATATGACTCTGGCAGAGGGTTGTCGTAGTCAGTGGGAGCAGCGGAAGCATTGGTGGACTTCAGGCTTATGTCTATTTATAGACTAAAGCAGATATAGCGGAGATAGATCATCTATTTCTGATGTGACAGTCATAGGTTTGACGTCATCAGAATAGGGGATGGATCTGTTAAGAAGGTAGTAGGGTGTGATGTCCTGGTTTTGGATGACATACACAAAGTAGGAAGTGATATTCCTATACTACGATCGGTTATACTTTGGTCGTCACACAGTGGTTTCTCCACAAGGGACTTGGACATTATATCAGACATACTGGTTACTAGATCTATGGTTTTAGATCTAGATTTGGGTGGTTTCCCAATCAGGGTACTTTGACAGCATTCTAAGAGTATTTAGAATGGACGACTCCTGGCATGGTAGTGTACCTGCAGGTAATGGAGTCACCCTCTCTAAAGGTGTCTTATAGACTAAAGTAGAGAGGGATGTGCATGATTGGCATATCACTTGCTTAGGCAATTGAGTCAATCATGAGATGTCAAGTACCACACCAGATGTTGTTCTTGCACTAGATGCAATAAGTTGATATTGATCCAATCCTGGAGGAACAGTCGGAAGCAGTTTTAGAACATAAGTGAATGTTCTAGGGATATGATAACAGCCTCATTTAGGAGACAATTATCATTCCAGGCTTCCAAGGTGACATGGACGACAAGGAGGTTGTCAGAGTTATAGTTTTCCCTCTGACGAGGGGCAGTATTTTAGACAGGTGATCCAAGGCAATACTGAGGGAGGCATGGCGCAGGATACTGATTAAGTTCAGTTGACGATACAGTCTAAGAAGTTTGGATTTGGAGTTCATTTATGAGCTAGGTCCCATCAGACATCCAGACATTCCAAGACAGGTATTGCTCATTTCGGGAGATGGTTTTCTCCGCGAATTTGAGATATAGAGAGACATAGAAAGAAACATCTAGGCGGATCCACTCACTGAGGCTTTTCCTCGAACGCAAAAGTTTCGCAAACAGGCTTTGTGCGACTGACTAGTAGAGGAGTTGGGTGTTCGGTATCACACGGGCTGTGAGTATGCGACATCGCAATAATTAGCCTTGAGTGCAAGTGGGAGATTGTTGGAGATAGTGCCCTCAGAGTCAATTATTGGATCACAGGCACGTGATTGTAATGATTGAGGGAGGACCTATCCCGGTAGAACAGTCTTACTCGAGACGATAGTATGCTATCTGGTTTACCTTTATCATCGTGTACTGCTTCAGGTGACCTTACAGGTCGCTATTACACGCTGATAGAGCCCCTAGGATTCTTGCTTGACTGCCAGCAGTATGATGGCGATCATATACGTGGGAGCTGGGGTCTATAAGCACATCCTTAAATGGTCCCTAGTCGTGGGAGTTTTCGAGACAGGGCATCGACACTCCATTAGTAGACTAGTGTATACAGTCGAGACCCCGACGAGGGGCGGTGGCCGGTCTCACAAGCCACTGGTGTCAGTTGGTTCACCTAAGATGTATACAGGTGCTCATTGGGTTATGAGTACACCGGACAGGACTCACCGGGAACCTGCTAGTTGGGATTATACCATACGTCAGATAGCAGTTCCCAGGTGACATGTGTACAGGTTAGTTCATCGACCTGAGATCGTCATTTGTCTCGTGTGAGTTCCCACTGTGCTTTGATTACTACCCTACCACGGCTCAAAGGAGTCGTGCAAACAGGTTTTAGTTGGGTACAGTCCCGAGCCACATGGAGGCAGTGAGCGGATCTGCAGGGGTTCGTCTCTTCCGGTATTGGGGGTGAGGTCGCGCTGTGTCTAGGAGAGCCATTACGCAAAGCCCTCGGCCGAGGCAGGAGATTTACTGGTAGGTATTCCAGTAGTATCTCAGGGCGTTCTGGGCTACACTCCGACACGACTTGTACCGCCTTTGGGGGTCTGACTTTTACCAGCCCCCTAGGCCCGCCATGCGATGCTCATAGACGAACGGACCGGACTGTATGGATATTCTCACTGACAGGCTCAGTAGGGTGTCAGGATGAGTTCGCTCATCGACGTCCCTTTTGGTCAATAGCTGGTGGCCCGTCACGTAATGGCTAATACCTCTGACGTGCTAGTGGTTAAATCCACAGCCATAGTATTGACGAGTCTTTAGAGTCCACCACACTTCCAGTTACTCAAGCTTTCGGGCGAAACGCTGTAGAGGCCGTATGGAGATATGGCAGGGTCCGATCAGATACGTGCGGTATTGCATGAATCAGGATCGGACGGTTAGTACTAGTGGCCGTATAGTTATATGGCAGGGTTCGATCAGGTACGTGCGGTATTGCACGGATCAGGATCGAACGGATTTCACTAGTCGGCTTTGGTTTAAGCCGGTTCTAGTTTAGTACAGTGTAGATTTTGTCTCATTACATTTGTATCCGGTCGGCATACAGATGCGGGTGTGTATGCACAGTATCGGGGTTTTCCTGTAATTTATTACGGGACCAGTTTTCTGGAGTTGCCAGTTTGCTTTCCGTTCCGGCCGGTTTTCCTTTGTTCTTTCCCGGCCGGACTTTTTCCTATGGAGGGGGTTATTTGCAAGTTTGCAAATAACATTTATGGAGGGATTTTCTTGCATATGTTTTCATTATGATATGACCATCATCATCACTTGCTTTTTCATGATGGTTTTTGCATTAATGGGATTTGAATGGGTATGGGTTGATTAAGGTGTTGATGTGAGCTTTGCTTTTGATATGGTTACCATTCTCTTTATCCTACACTCACCTCCCTTATGTCTTGATTCCCTCCACCATTCTCATTTGAGAAAGGCCGGCCACTATGGTGGAAAATGAGAGAAGTTTTCCATTTTGATGTAGCACACATTTCATCATCTCATTCATCTAGTTTTGGAAAAATGAAAGCACCATTTTTCCATAACCTTATTCCTCCATCAAGGCAACTACAAACCCCAAATGAGACAAGCATCATCTACACTACATTCTACAGCAAATCTTGGGCATGTCGACTTGCCGACTTCATGCCCGAGTTGCCTCGGTATTGAGGCGGGAGCCCGTAAAAGACGCAGGCGATGTGGTGCCCTTCCGGCGAGGAGGCGACGATATGGAGACAAGACCTTCCGCGGGAGATCGGGACGATGACGAGAAGACCGGAAGACTCGGATCACTCGGTATATCTCTTACCCTTTCTCTTGATAGCTCGTATCGGTTAATGGTTACGATCTGGGTGTATTGTCCGCGGTAGCACCAGTTTCCAAGTAAGGAAAAATTTTGATTCCGCATTTTGGCCTCGGATAGACGGCCGGGGCGCTGCCGTGGCGCAACAACATGGTTGTTGAGGGGTTGACTTTGTTGACTTGTTGACTTTGTTGACCGGTTGACTAGGCTTGACTAGTTAACCATCATGATAACAATAGCTATCATTTCATGGCAAAGACTTTTGCTTGCTTGCTCTTTTATGCAAAATGAGTGCATGAAATGATATGGCTATTGTTGCTTAAACCATCACATAATACTTGATTGCTATGATGTGTTATGATGGTTTTGGATTATGAGAGCAAAATGAGAAAAGTCTTCTCTCATTCTTTCATGCTCATTCTCTCTCTTGTTCTTGAGCTCTCATCTTCCTCCTCTTGCTCTCCCTCTCTTGAGTCTATGGTTCACTTGTCTCATGAGTTGAGAACCAAGAACCATAGATAAAATCCCAAACAAACTCTTCTCTACTCACTCTAGTTCACAAGGTTTAGCAAACCGAGTGAACTAGTTTCTTCAAAGTTCGAAGAAGGAGCCAAAGGTAGAAGCTTTCAGGTGGATCTATCTTCGGCGCAAGGAGACGACGGGGAGAAGCCGATTCGGACAACCATCGAGGCTTGAAGACGACGGAGTTCGAGATAAGAAAGGTATAAACCCCCTAACCGAGTAGTTAACAACTCCTAGTTAGGTTATTAGTTAGATGTTTAACAAAGATCCGGTTTTGAGTCCATGTTACCACCTCTAGAAAATTGTTTTTCACCAAATTCCGCATGCCCGAAAGTACCGGGAGAGGTAGCATGGACTTACACAGCCTATCTTGCACTAAAAAGGGTTAGTACAAGTGGCAGCGTTGACTTATAATTAAGGGTATGAATGAATGCAGTGTTTGCTTTGAAAAAGGGACGGATTTTTGAAAAAATGATGCGACACAACAAATGCAACACACAAAACCATAATTCTAGGGGTCGCCTAGGTCAGATCTCTAGACCGCTCCTAACTGCCAGAAGACAGGACGCCGGATGAATCCTCCACTGCCTCTTTGTCTCTCCTGTGGCCAGGTAAGTGCCAGGTAAGTGGAAGGTTCTCCACTACGTAAGTAGTGGGCCTAATTAAGTAACCACTAGCCTTCGACACACTTGCCTAGGCACCACAAGAGAAACGCGGATAAGCAATGAATTACCCACGGCCTTCTTCTGTCCTAAGTGAGCGCGACAGTCCTTAGAGTCATCTCTAGATATTTTTTTAGTTAATGTGGGTCAATGCGGATGCAAGTTTTGCGATTTTCGGGGCCTAGGAAGGGTAATGAACTCCCCACCTAATTTGGATTTGGTCTTTGCCCCTTAATTTCCGTATTAGTAATGCAAACAACCAAGAAACAAAAACACGCACAAATTTAATTTGCTTTTTAGCGGTGCTGCGATTTTTTTGCAAAGAAGCCTGCAGAAATTTATTAGTTGGAGCTAAAAAGAAGAGAGAGGAGAAGGTAAGAAGTTACCTGAAACAAAATTTTCACAGAGAAGCCCCAAGAATACCGCGGTTCCGCCGCAATTGGTGCTTTTTGCCGCCCTTCCGCGGTCGAACGATGTGATCTCTACACAAAAATTCAGTAGCAGCTTTCTGTTGATTTCTCCAGCTCTCTGGAAATCCCCAAAAATTATTTCACTTTCACAGTAAACTCCAGATCTCCTTGCAATAAACCACAACAAATCGTTTAGGGTTTGTGCGAATTTCGATCTCAAGAAATGTAATGGAATAAATCTTTCAATTCAAACTTCAATATAAAACGAATTAGCGCGCGATCCCCGGCAACGTCGCCATTTGATTGAATGAAATTCTTGTTGTGTAGTATCGAATCAAATGATCCCCGATAATGTTACCATTTGATTGATCTTATTTTCCGTTGTCGGTTTATAGAAACTTGTAAGAAATCACAACCAAAAATATTTTGACCGCAATCAATAACGGTGTCGTGTAGATTTCGTTAGCAAGTGCGGATCGTCCACAGGGATTGTGCGATTCGTTTGTATTTTTATTTGTTTGAATTGAAAATTTAATTGAAAAGAGAAGAAAACATGATTCAAGATTTATCAAATGTTTCAAGTGTCACTATTCTAATCAAGAATCAAGAAAATGATAAACATCAAGAATCGAGTTTCTTTGAATTCCAATCACTTAAGGGTTTCAAGATTTGAAGTAAAATGCTTGTAGGAATCGATTAGATTGTAGATGTCATGAAGATTCAAGGATATGATTTCTTATCCATTGGCGAATTGATACTAACTCGATGTCGATTGATCGAGGTTTAAGGATCTTGCGAAGAATTAGGGTTCTTCGTCTTATCCTTTGTCCTTTCGATGAATCACATTCGCTAGATAGCTTCTTGAAGATACAATGATCGATTCTTGAATTTCTAGATCGTGCGAAAAGAATCAAGAACCCATTTCACATCAATCTAGATCATCGATCATTCTATTTTCAAGAATTTACAATTGCTATAAGACTTAAGAAAATGTTTAAAGATTCGTCAACACCATCATTCTACAATCATCTCGATTCCTTCAAGAGCGGAGTTTATTCACACATTATCACAAAGAATACATTCAAGAATTGAAAAGAAATCATGATGCTAGAATTGAAATGTAAACAATCTTCACCTTTATTACATCAACAAGAAGTTACAACTCTCAAGAATTACAAGAGGAAGGAACATCGCTCGTTGAATCTTGCATCGCTCGGCTTCTTGAGTCTTGGATTGCTTCGACCTCGTGCTCCGATGAAGTCCGGCTTTGCTTCTAAAGGGTTGTAGAAGACTAGCTTGGCTTGAACTCCATGAATCTTGAAGTGGGTATTTTTGGATTGGATTAGGGTTAGGGTTTGGAGGTGGTTGTTGTTGGGTAGAAGAAGAACTAGGGTTTCTACTAAACAACAATGAATGAATCAATGAATGGATCAATTGAATGAATACTCTTTTACAAGTGAGCCTAGGGTCCTATTTATAGATTTCCCAAACCCTAGGCCTTGAGTTTGAAATAGAAGTTCCCTCCAAAAGTTTGTTGAAAGACTTCTAGAAGTAGTTAGTTAGGCTTAGCTTAGGGTTTAAGCTAGGGTTTAGGGAAAAGTTTTTAGAATACAAGGCTAGTTTAGTGTAGATCCAAGGGTTTACTGATCTGGCAGAAGGTTCTGGGGTCTTCTGGAATTTCACATGTCTTTCTGAAGTGTGGGCCCTGAGAGAAGCATTGAGCACCAAAAATTTAGGGCTGATGTGACATAACTGCCGCGGTTCCGCGGCAATGTCTGGCTTAGGCCGCGGAACCGCGGCCATTTAGCTGAGTTGTGGCTTCATCTCTCTTGTGTTGGCTTCTTATGTCTTCAGGTGTCTTTTGTGATATATTGAATTCCTGAATGCCCTCTAGATCAATACCAGATTCCAAATCCTTGAGTTGGCGTATCTTTTTAGCAGTGTAGATTTGAGCAAGCTTCTGATTTTCCTGCACGGACTTCGAAACACGGGTTGCGATATATAGAAATGATGCCATGCTATGAAATGCAGTCAATTTCCCTAGAAATGCCGGTTTTAAGGTCTAACACGTGTAATCTGATATTTTGCGACAGTTTTGCTAATATGTGCTATATGAATGCCGAACACTTCTATATGAATGCAAATGATAGGGAAATTGCCGGTTAAAAGATGCAATATTTTTCGACTAATCACCTGCGTGAAGAGAGTATCGCCCATTAATGGAGATCGCGATGGCGTGGAACGTGGAATGATGCTGGCGGAGAATCTGCGCATGGCGAGATTCGCGGAGCGGCGGTTACGCCTGCGAGTGGTGGAGCCGGTTGGAGAACTGAGGAAGACGGCCTCGGCAGGGGAGCTCGGGACAAGCGAGAAAAGGACGAGGAGTCTTGGTCTTGCGGAGGCTCGATACGAGTTGAGTGGCCGAGGAGGCCGATTTCAAAGGGGGCTCTGAGGAGAGCCGGCAAGGGCTTGCTGGTCGGATACATGGGTGGCCGGGTCGATCCCTGTGGGCCCTTTCTTCTGAGTTCTTGGACACGTCATCTGCCACGTGTCGTGATTCTGGAGATCCCCAACATTAGGCATCATCATTAGCCCCGTACCCCTATCCCGACCAGCTAGCAGGTCGGATCAGGAGTAGACTGTCGGGCCGCTTGGGGTGAGCTCCCTCCCAAGGTTTCGTCGGGATGCGTCCCCGGGCTGTCAGCTGTCTTTTCTGTTAGTGAATCAGGGTGAGATCTCTGCATTCAAGGAAGGTGCGCCGGTTCGCGCATTCTGCCACTGAAGCGACAGTCCACGTGTCAAGAGCCGGTTGGCCGACGCGACGTATGTGGTCCTGCTGCATCTGATGGGATGCGGCCCAATGCGGGAACGACACGTAGAGCGACCGGAGCCGCTGGACACGAGGAGGCGTTTTGGCGGGAGATGACGGGCGCCGTTGGATGAGGTCGCTTGCAGTGATAAATAGGGGTGGGACCCTCTCCAGAGTCCCTACTGTTCCCTGATTAAAAATCAGGATGAGCTTCAGAAGAGGCATCACGTGCTCACACATCACATGTTGGCACATGATGGTTAAGCAGCGGCCAGAAAACAGAGCGCAGAAGAAGAGAAGCCCACTCAAGGGGTCACGTGCTTACAGGTGACAAGGGGTCACGTGCTGACACGTGACCAACGGTCACGTGGCCACACGTGACCGACTTTAAGAGCCTCATTCTTTAACAGAATTAAATTCTGAGGATAGATCCTTCAAATCTTTCCAAAATGGAGAAGGATTATTTGAAACCGTTGGATTAAAAATCCGAGGGTGATTAAATATCACCAATGTATAGAAAAATCTTGGACATGGAAAGATTTCCCCCTAAATCTAACCGAAATAACAAAGAGATATCTTTGGATTTAAAATCCAATGGTGAATAAAATTCACTCAATAATCTAAAGGCCCAGATTAATGATGAAGATAAATCAAATATCTCAATAAACAAATGAAATCTTTCAATGAAAGATTCACTAAAACAGATTGATTCTTTTCCTTCTCCTATAAATAGGAGCCAAGAAAAGAAGAGGGGGGACTTTTGGACTTTGGACCTTTTTCTTTTGATACACAGAGAGAGAGAGATATAGAGTCTTTGATTCTCTGCAAAAGGAAAACCTTAGGTAAGAAAAGAAAAGGGAGGCTTCAGAAAGGAATTTAATTCTCAAAAGAGTTTAACTCTTATATAAAAACAAAAGAACTTAGTTCTTTCTCTGGTGGAGGATCTGTAAAGTGCACATCTCCCCATGAATTGAGAATTTAATTCTCATTGGGTTGAGACCCTGTCATGCAGATCTAAAACACAGAAGAGGAACTGAGTTTTGAGAATTTAATTCTCACCGAATTATAGGAATTTAATTCCTTTGAGATAAAATTAGGGTTTAACCCTATGTTATAGGAATTTTATTCCTTCAAAATGGACAGAACCAGGGTTGAACCCTAATTGAGAACTAAATTCTCTCAAACTCACAGGAATTTAATTCCCTTAAAAAAAAAAGAATTAGGGTTTCACCCTATACCAGAATTTAATTCTTTACAGAAAAGAATTTAGGGTTTAACCCTATTCAGGAATATAATTCTTCAGAAGAAAACAGGAATGTGATTCCTTTAAAGTTTATTGCTAGGGTTTGACCCTATGAAGAATTTAATTCTTAAAAGATGAACAGATCTTTAAAACATGCAAAGAGTCAGAGTCACGTGCTACCACGTGACCCCTGCAAAGATCCATAGAAAAGAACTTTGAGGCAATGCCTCACGTGCCCCACGTGACCCCTAAAGCACACAGAGAAAAGGCAGAAGAAACAGAAAAGAGCTCTAGGCCGCTCTCACGTGCTACCACGTGACCCCTTGGTTGAAGCTTTAACAGACAAACACCCAAATTCCCATCACGTGACAGCACATGATACTTCAAAGTATTCAATACTTTTGACTGAATAAAACAAGAGGAATCAGGGCGCCCTCACGTGTCCACACGTGACCCCTCTCTCCTTAGTTTTTTAACACTAATCTGGAGATTTTGTCCCCAATGTTTAACACTGATTTTCTTAGTGTTTAACACTAATTGGAAAACTCTATTTGCAGTGTTTTACACTGATTTGTTTAGTGTTTAACACTAATTTGAAAACTCTGTTTCCAGTGTTTAACACTGATTTGCTTCAGTGTTTAACACTAATTTGAAATCTCCGTTTGAAGTGTTTAACACTGATTTGCCTTAGTGTTTAACACTAATTTGAAAGCCCTATTGCTAGTGTTCAACATTGGTTATCTTTTAGTGTTTAACACTAACTTGTTAATCTTATTCCCAGTGTTCAACATTGTTGGTCTCTAGTGTATAACACTAGCTTCAGCCTAATTGGCTAAGTTTCCAGAGGCAAAGCCTCTCCTTCAATAGACCAACAGAGGGTCAATATTAAACATGATTGGACTTAGCCTAAGAAGGCCATAAGTCCTCAATTCAAACTTAACTGGGCCAATGGGTTCATAATATAATTAATTGGTCTTGGTTCCGAATTGGGCCAAAGATCATTTAATCTACCTTGGTTTAAGGGTACATCTCTTCACTCCTTTGATTTTTGGCGTTGTAATTCCTCAACGTCTTCAAAGAGGTGACGGGTCCCGATGACCACACATTGATATGGACTGTGGGGTCCTTAAACTCACATACTATGAGGTCTTTAACCTTGACCGTAATGTCTTAAAACTAACGCCAGACTGTGGGGTCCTTAAACCCTCGGACTATGACGTCCTTAAACTTGACCGTAATGTCTTACGGACTGTGGGGTCCTTAAACCCTCGGACTATGATGTCCTTAACCTTGACCGTGACGTCTTAAAACTAACAACGGACTATGACGTCCTTAACCTTAACCGCGATGTCTTAAAACTAATATCGGACTGTGGAGTCCTTAAATCCACGGACTACGACGTCCTTAACCTTGACCGCAATGTCTTAAAACTAACACTGGACCGCAATGTCCTTAAACTACCTATTGACCGCAATGTCACTAAACTAAACAACAGGGCTCCCCTAATCGCTTTCTTGTCGGATCTAAACGATCCCGTTAAGTCGATCTTAGTCTAAAACTAGACTAACGTATCCTTAACAAATGTTTAAGTCGATCTTAGTCTTAAAAGAGAATAACGTATCCTTAAACCTAAACCCCCAAACCCAGATCTAAAATAATACGGATTTGGACTAGTCCACGCCCTACGGGCGACGACATAACTCAGTCTCCGTATACAATCCACGGGTAACTAAACACAAAGTAAACACACACGACACGAAGTGATCATCTGGAGAAGGAGAAAGTTGTTACCGCAATGCGGTAGCGTAATTAACTGCAGGGGCTTGCGCCTGCAGGGAAGAGCGTCCCCACAATCAAAAACCCCTCAAGCGAGGGGGAATCTGACGAAATCTGCTACATCGGACGCATCCGTTTAAACCTTCGATACATGGTGCCATAAATCAACTTGGCATCTTCGGAGAGGTAAACGGATAGCACCAATTAGCATCTGCCCCGAATTTCAGGCAAGACGTCGGTCTTGGCCGTCTTTCGGAGGGGAACAGATTCTGGCACGTCCGGTGGGACCTTTTCCTCTTTCCACTCCACACTTCGTGTATCGTGATTCGCGAACCAATCACGGTTCGCTAATGGTTGACCTTGGGTTTCGAGGTATTAAGATTTGGCGTTTCGTTTGCTGCAGAAATCAAGCATCAATGGCCTCCAACTGCTCGAGCTGCTCAAAATGCAAGTGCAACCAACGCTCCGCCTCACCGGGAGGTGTAGCCTATGGGCCTCAAGCTGCCTCCATCCTTGCTATGCCGGTGGAACAAGTGACCCAGGCCACCACCGGTCTATTTTTTGGGACCATGCTCCCACCTGCAAGCTTCACCATACCAATGCCCGCACCGGAAGCAAACAAGAAGTCGGTTTTCGATCGGCTCACTACTACAACGGCCCCTTTCAACGGGTCGTCCAATATCAAACCGGCAGCCTCTGTCTTTGCCAGGCTGAGCCAGAACCCTGATGAGCCCGCCAAGAAGCCCATGATCCCTGAAATAGCTGTCCCGAGGAAGACAGCCACCCCTGCTCCAGAAGTCGTCAAGGCGGCTTCTCCTGTTAAAGAGTCAGTCTTTTTAAGGCTGACTATTCCGGCTCCTGCTCCTGCTCGAGGATCTGTCTTTGACAGATTGAACATCGCTACTCAAAGGACAACATCAGTCTTTAAGAGGCTGACACCAGCGGCACCTCATTCGGACAGGGGGCAAGAAGAAGCTGTCTCTATCGCCGAGCCAGTCCCGACGGCTCGTCATGCTCGACGTCGCCACTGGCGCCGAGTAAGGAAGGCCGGGGGCAACTCCCTCTCAGGGCTAACTCCACCCGCTCCAATGGTGGAAGTTAATGCTGCTGTTCCTACTGGGAACAGCTTTGAACCACTTAGAAGGGTACGCAAGAACTCTCCAACTGCTACGCTAAAAAGATCTCCTCCACCTGTGGAGAGGGTTACAGAAGCGAAGCCGGAGCAGCCTCCTCAACGGCTGTCCTCCAAGATTTACAAGGTCTGGCAGAGGGTTCAAGATTCCGTAATCGACCAAGATCACTCTCGCCGGCAGAAGAAGATGAAAGTTCAAGAAGGAAGGAACCATCCTGTCAAACAACAAAGGACGATAACCACTTGGATGCCTGCTGCAACGGCTCCCTCCACGTTGACTACTCAAAAGAGAGGAAGGCCGGAGAAGGCCCCCACACCTCTAGCTAATGTCAAAGACAGTAAGCCTAAACGCCCAAAGTCTGGGGGCATGATGGTACACACTATCTACATGGCGTCTGGTAAAAAGGACAGCCGTACATCTACGGGTCATAGACCGCTTACACGGTCAGTGACCAAAGCTCAGGAGCAGCAGCAAAAGCTCCAAGAAATGATGACCGCGATGGCCGCACTCACTGGGCCGAAAGAAAGCTCCGAAGCGTCCTCGGATCAACGTCAGGAGCAAGAAACTGACGCTGAATTCCTTCGCAGGATACTTGAGAAGAAGGACAAAGAGGCTGCGGAACAAGCAGCTAATATACAACGAATGGCCCTTCTGTTTCAGGATATGGTGGGTATGATGATCCAACAAGATCCTCCTGCTGAAGATCCTCCGATCGTCCTTGGAGATGACAGGGGAGAAACATCAAATCCTCCACCGGCTCTGTCAACAGCCAAGGAGGAGACAATCTCCAAAGCAGACCTAGACGAATATATAGCTCAGCAGATACGGGTTCACCAGGCGACTGAGGCAGCTGGCCAAGTCGTCAAAACGGGGCGACCATATCCGAGCTGGTATGATCAGATCAAATACCCGCCGGGCTATACAGTACCGAAATTTCATGTCTATAAGGGGACAGGCAATCCCCATCAACATGTGGCCCAGTTCAGGGCGCTTTGTGGCAACACTGGCGGCGACGATAAGCTTTTGCTTCGCCAGTTCGTAGGTAGCTTGTCAGAAACGGCGTTCGAATGGTACTCTGAGCTCCCGAACGACTCCGTCAAAATATTTGCGGAGATGGAGCTGCTATTTACGCAGCGATTCACGAGCGCCAGCGAACGCACTCCGATAACGGCATTGATTAATGCCAGGGTGAAACCAGGTGAGACGTGGGTCCAGTACGCTATACGCTGGCGAAACATGTGGTCAAAATGCGAATAACGCATCGAGGAAGCGCCCGCGGTGGGCATGTTCGTGGGTACCCTAGATCCTCATGCAACTATCTCACAGTTCATGATGTTCTTTAAGCTTGATCGACAAGCTGGCCCAGATGGACCAGATGGGTCACAGACCGTCTCACCCGAAGCCAGAACCGCGAAATGACAAGGGTAAAGGGAAGGCGACCTTCGTTGCGAACACTCAGCACCAACCCAGTGCTCCAAAGCTGGCGGATCAACTGGAAGAAAGACGGTGGTATTATAATGAGAAAATGAAGCGCCCCTACTCATTCCCGCGGGATAAGACGAAGAGGCTATTCGAGCTGGCTATACGCAACAGGCTTATCAACTTGCCAAATCCAAGGCGACCGCCGCAACCCAGTAAGATGAATAACCCCAACTACTGCCCTTACCATCAAACGGTAAGCCATCCGATTGAGGATTGCTTCGTCTTCAAAGGATGGATTGAAGATCAATACCTACAGGGCAAATTTGTGCTGTCCGAGAAGTGAAAGGTGAACCCGCCACAAGCTCACACTCCTAAGAAGATGGACACACCGGGGGCAACTTGTTCCTTCATTGAAGAAGCTCCATGGGAAATCGTGCTTTCAATAAAAACCAAAAGGATGCTGAGTGATCTTCATACATGCCCGGCGGTCGAATGGAAGAACCCGCTGGAACCCCAGATCATCGAAGGGATGCTGAAGCCGCGCCCAACTCCAAAGATCGGTGGTGACGACCCGAGCACTCACGACCAGCCGTCGAAATCTTCAAAGAAAAAGAAGAAGAAATCTAAGAAGCCCGTGAAGCCTGGCAACAAGCGTATGGACTTGCAGAAACAGATTGACGCGCTAGAGGAGTATAATCAGAAGGCGCGAACTCCCATCACACTCCAGGAGTTCCTCAACCACTTCTTTCAGGAGGAAGATGAGGGGGAGAGTTCGTCGGATGAATCCGAGGGATACGTGGTGAGTTGTAATGTGATCTCCCACTCGTTTACCGATGATGAAAAAACTCCTGGCACTAAGAAACTGGGGGCAGATCCTGAACCGGAGCTTGTGTGGCCGACAGATGAAATGATCGACGCCTTTCTAGACGAAATTCGTTTGAAAAGTAAAGCCGACCAGGAGTGTGAGATAGCCGCATCAGAAGGAGCCAAACGCAGGCGACTAAATGAAAGAGTCGAAGCACTCCCGCCAGATCGAAAGACACCCGACGCGGATAAAAACATATTCAAGACGAGGAAAAGGTTTGCCAAAGCCATGTCAATGGGAATGAAGCTACCGCCCTCGGAGGAAAACACGCTCAATGGGGCGGAGAGGCACCCTAATTACTGCTCATATCATCGGAAGATTTCACACCCCACTGAGGAGTGCGACGCTTTTAAGACATGGTTGCAGGGATATGTTGCTCACCGGCAACATTTTAAGCGCATGAAACGCAGAGCTCGTCGGGAACAGGGAAGTACAACCGACAGGCACAAAAGAACTACCGGCAACTGCTACACGGTCAATGCCGGGGGATCGCAAGTGCTCAGATTCGGAAGCGATTCTGACGAGGAAATGGCTCTGGGCCCTCTCTTTAAAGAATCCGTCTTAGGGAAAGAGGAAGAACCGGAAGCCTGCGAAAACATTCAGCTGCGCAATCGCACGCTTCCCGAAAAGAATCTCGGACTCGCAACTAGAAAAGATAAGGGAAAGGAAAAGGTCGCTGAGGATATCGCCTTAGATGACCAAGTTATGAAAGAGCTGACTGCCAAGAACCCTCCTAAGAAAAGTAAGGTGGACTACAACATCCTAGCACACCTGAGAAAGCTACCCTCGCAGCTCAGCATTCTTGACACCCTCTTATTATCACAAGAAGCGAGAGATTCATTAATCAAGGCGCTACAAGAGCCCGAACAATTCCAAGCCTTCCTCGCCGAAGAAAGGATGAAGGATGAACTGGATGAAGTGCACACGGCCGATATCACTTTCGGTGATGAAGACCTTCTCCTTGGGACGTGCGACCACAACCGTCCCCTATACGTCTCTGGATATTGCCACGATATAAAGATAGGCAAAATCTTGGTTGACAATGGGTCTTCCGTTAATCTCCTCAACGTGCGGGTGTTAAAGGAAATCTGCATGAGCGTTCAGCACCTCGCTCGGGACAAAATTACCATCTCCGGTTTCGACTCTCAATCATCACGAACTCTTGGATCTGTGATACTGACGCTACGCTTCGGACTGCTCGTCACGGATATTAAGTTTCATGTCATTGACGCCAAGAACTGCTACAACGCCTTGCTCGGTCGTCCTTGGTTACACGAGTACAACATCATCCCTTCTACACAACATCAGTGTATGAAGTATTTCAAGGATGGTCTCGGGTATACAGTAACAGGTGAGCTAAACCCATTCTCCGTGAATGAAGTTCGCAAATACGAAGATGCAAAGTACTTTTTGCCAGATTTCGAGGATACAGAGAGGTGTCGCAAACCGGAGAACAAAGCCGCCGCCGCCATTCCTGTTTCGGGGAGTGATACCGAAGAAGAAGAAGAGATAGTTTACGCTGGGCCATCTCGACGCAGCAACCCGGGACCGTCCGCCCCCATATTGATCTTTGGAAGCGATTCGGAAGATGAGGTTAATGCTGTGTTCTCCAGTCGACCGTCGATACAAGAATTCCCTGGTGATGATCAGAGTTTGCAAATCACCATGATTCCGCGGGAGCACTACAACGACCTTGATGCACTTGAAGCTTACAATGTGCAGGACCTGCAGACGTTTTACGTCCCTCCCAAGCGAAAGGGTGAAAAGGCCATCCTGTTCTACCGGTCCACAGAAACGAGAGGAGAGAAAGAAATCTGGCACGGCGCGGATTCTACACTTGACAGGCTCCAACCCATCCGTTTGCCCAGATATTACACAAACGGACTAAAAAAACTATTGAAGCGCCAAGGGGTACCTTTAAAACAGACTATTCGACAAGCTCGGTTCTATAACAGGATTTGGGATATCCCTGGGACTCAGCGCAAGTTGCCCAACGAGAAAATGGAGACGCTTGGGCTTGGATATGTGAGATCTGGAAAATGGGAACGAGTCCACGGTAGCTACGCCATATATAACTTCGATAAAGAAGAGGACGCCCTATCAGGAAATGCCAACCCTTCATCAAAACTAGATCCCGCAATCGAAGTGCCGAGTCCGTCGTTTGAAGAACGAATGGACAAGCTTATCAGTAAAGCGGGTCAAAAAGCTCGAGACGACCATAATCGCGAGATGGCCATCTACGAGAAAGCCAGGACGCAACGCCTTCTTCAGCAGGCTGCAAAACACGAAAATTCTCCTCCCTGTCAACCTGCTGTGCAAAAGGCCCGACTCAGAGGCAGAAGTAAGTCAAAAAGCGGGAAAGGAGGTCGACAACGACAACGCAGGATCAAAGAGTCATGTGATCGGGTATTGCGCGGTCCGGATTTATCCCTTATGAAGAAGATGAGTCGAGCGTATTCTTTCTCTCAAGACAAGACGAAGAAGATACTCGATCTCGCTTTAAAACATCGAATGATCACACTTCTGGAGTCTAAACACCCTGAGCAAGCTAACGAGGTCTCTCATCCGGGCTATTGTTCTTATCACCGAGCCATAGGACACCCTATCGAAGACTGTTTCACTTTTAAGAACTGGGTCAAAGATCGGTATCAACTCGGCAAGTTTGCTCTGTCTGACAGCTGGAGGGTAACGCCGCCACAGAAGCATGAGCCCAAAGCCACGAGAGCAGAACCAGATCCACATCGATCTTGGAAGCGAGTGCGTACTTGTCATATGATAACAATATCAAAAGGAGAGCCCGAGAATATGGATGACCTACCTTGGTGTTTCGAAAACAATGACGATGAGGTAATCTCAAAATTTCCACCAGCGCCGAAAGAGCTGGAAGATGGAATACATACTACTGCAGATAACCTCAAGAAAATTGAGTTGGGAACGGCAAACGACCCGCGACCGATATTCGTCAGCGAGCTGCTATCTGAAGAAAGGGTGGCTGCATTAAAAGACGTGCTTATGCAGTATAGAGATTGCTTCGCATGGAACTATTCTGAAATGCCAGGATTAGATCCAGAAATTGCTGTACATAAATTGGCGATATCACCAGACATAAAGCCGGTCAAACAGGCGCCAAGAAGAATGCGGCTTGAGCTTGAGATGAGTATCAACGCCGAGGTTAAGAAGCTAATTGACTCTGGCTTCATCCAAGAAGTTCAATATCCTGACTGGATCGCCAACATCGTCCCGGTAATGAAGAAAAATGGGACAGTGCGCATATGTGTGGACTTCCGGGATCTCAATAAAGCTTGCCCGAAGGACGATTTCCCAGTGCCGGTCACCGAGCTGATGATAGATAATATGTCCACTCACGAAGTTTTCTCCTTCATGGACGGCTCATCAGGATACAATCAGATAAAGATGCACCCCGAAGACCAGAAGCACACCGCTTTCCGGACTCCTCTGGGTATATTCTGCTACAAAGCCATGCCCTTCGGTTTAAAGAATGCCGGTGCCACCTATCAGAGGGCCATGACGAAGATCTTCGATGACCTCATACATGAAATCGTCGAATGCTATATCGACGACCTCATGGTTAAGAGCATGTCATTCGAAGAGCATTTAGAGCATCTGAAGACCGTATTTCAACGCCTTCGACAATACAACTTGAAGATGAACCCTTTCAAATGCGCGTTCGGGGTGTTCTCAGGCAAATTCCTAGGATTCATTGTTCGGCACCGGGGTATCGAGATAGATCCATCGAAGATCAAGGCGATCATGGAAATGCCACCGCCAAGGACCCTCAAACAGTTGCGGTCTCTCCAAGGGAAGCTCGCGTACATCCGGCGATTTATAGCCAATCTCTCCGGCAAGTGCCGCCCTTACAGTCACCTGATGAAGAAGGGAACCCCGTTCGTCTAGGATCACAAATGCCAAGGCGCACAGGACGAGATCAAGCAATACCTGCAGAACCCGCCGGTGTTAGCTTCTCCGGTCAAGGAAAAGCTTCTTATTCTTTATACAACAGCCCTCGAAGGTTCCTTAGGCGCATTATGGGCACAAGAGAACGACCAAGGTAAAGAGAGAGCGCTCTACTATTTAAGTCGAGTTCTTCTGGGGGCAGAAAGCAACTATTCCCCCATTGAGAAGCATTGCCTGGCATTAATCTTTGCGATAACAAAACTCCGGCACTATGCATTGGCGCATGAAGTCCGTCTTATATCAAAGGTGGACCCCCTCAAATATCTGATGTCAAAAGCCATATTGACAGGAAGACTCGCAAAATGGGCCCTGCCCTTGATGGAGTTTTCAATAACCTATCAGCCTCTTTAGGCAGTGAAAGACCAAGTCATCGCCGACTTCTTCGTTGAGCATCCAATACCTGCCGACTCTCCTTTGAAATGCGAGTTGCCAGAAGAACATGCGTTTGACGCGATCGACGGTGGTGATACCCGATGGGAGCTTTATTTCGATGGAGCGTCTTCCATGAAGAAGCGCAAACAAAACACACCTATAATCAAATCGGGGGTAGGTCTCATCTTCGTAACTCCACAGGGGGGATAATGCGCTTTGCATTCTCTTTGACAGAGGCGAGGACGAACAACGAAGCCGAATACGAAGCTTTGATAGCAGGTCTCGAGATCGCCATCAACATGAGAATTGAGAACCTCCTCATATACGGAGATTCCCAGCTGGTCGTCAGTCAAGTAAATGGCGACTACCAAACATGCAAACCGGAGTTGGTGAAGTATAGCGAGAGAGTACGGCAACTACTAACTCAAATCCCCTCCTACACCTTGGAAAGCATACCGCGTGCCGAAAATAGCAAGGCGGATGCTTTAGCCAAGCTCGCTAAAGAACTGGCTGATGAAAACGTCGATGACGTCAGAATCGTGGTGCAAAGCCGTCGGGTACTCGCACCGGCAGAAATATCTCCGGAATCATCCAAGGAAAAGGAAGGAATTGAGCAAACGGCCCTGCAAATAAATGGCCAAGAGAAGGCTGAAGATTGGAGAGATGTCTTCATAGACTACTTCAAATCCCGTCGAACGCCTGAAGATGCGTCCTGAAGACATCAGCTTGTGAAACGAGCTCTGTCCTTCGCCTTCGTTAATAATACTCTGTACAAGAGGTTATTTGACTCTCTGTGGTTGAGATGCCTGGGACCTGACGAAGCAAAAAGAGTCGTGCATGAAGTTCACAACGGACTCTGCGGTTCTCACCAAGCAGGCCCGAAAATGAAGCTGAAGATCAAACGAATGGGTTATTATTGGCCCACAATGATCCAAGACTGCCTCGAGTATGCGAAGCAACGCCACTCGTGCCAGATCCATGGGGACTTTATCCACCAGCACCCAAATCCTCTACATCCAATGGTGGCTAGCTGGCCGTTCGAAATGTTGAGGACTGACATAGTCGGCCCTATCGAACCAGCATCGTCCAGGGGACATCTTTTCATCCTAGCGACCACTGATTACTTCTCCAAATGGGTAGAAGCAGTACCGTTGAGGGAAGTGAAGACGGAGAATATCCTCCATCTCTTCAAGACACACGTCATTTATTGGTTTGGAACGCCGAGACGGATCATCTCCGATACCGGGCCAGCCTACAGAAGCCACAAGATTAGTCGCTTCGCGCAGTAACACAACATAGACCGGAGATATTCCTCAGTTTATAATCCCCGAGCTAACGGTCTAGCTGAGGCTTTCAACAAAACCTTGACAAAGATCGTGAAGAAGACGGTGTCCCGTAACAAGAAAGACTGGCACGAGAGACTGCAAGAAGCTCTTTGGGCGTATCGAACTACGTTCAAAACGGCCACAAACACAACGCCGTACGCATTGGTATTCGGTACAGAAGCAGTACTCCCCCTCGAGATAGAGTTACCCTCTCTACGAGTGGCAGTCCACTACGAGCTGACGGACGAAGAAAATGCCCACCTTCGGCTTGAGGAGCTTGATGCCCTTGATGAAACCCGGCTCATAGCGCAACCAAATCTGGAGGCTTACAAAGCAAAGATGACACGCTCATACGAAAGATTGACCAGGCCGAGGACATTCCGCCAAGGCGAACTCGTGCTAGTGGTCAAAAGGCCTATTATCCCCAATCGCGCCAAGCGGGGAAAATTTGAGCCGAACTATGAAGGCCCGTACATCATAGACAAGGTCTACCAGGGTGGAGCCAATTTACTCATGGATATGCACGGTGAAAGGCCTTTCAGGCCAATAAATGGTCGCTTCCTGAAGAAATACTACGCCTGACGGGTTAAGGCCTAGGTAAATGATAGATGACGACGACTATGTCCGCTCGCTATCTTCCTAAGCCCGAACTCTAAAAGTAGTAACCGGCCTTTTTCGCCACGGACCGAAATGTCCTTAAACTAATAACGGACCGAAACATCCTTAAACTAACAATGGACCACTATGTCCTAAAACTAGCTGTTGATCGAGATGTCGATAAACTACGGTAGATTGCAACATCTCAAAGCCGATAAAAAATAAAAAATAAAATAAAATAAAATAAAAATAAAAACGGTATGCCCATAAGCGAAATGGGCACGGATGAAAACCCGAAAAGGCTCCGTGAGTAAAAACAGCAGGGCCAGCGGCGAGTGTTTGTGAAAACCCGAAAGGGCGCAACCTCGTTAAAGGACACTTGCAGGGTCCTCACGACCTTGTAAGGAGAAACCACCCGCATGAGATCCTTACGACTCACAAGGGAGCAACACACTTAGGAATTCTCACGATTCCTAAGGAGAAATTACACTTGCGAGATCCTCACGACTCGTAAGGAGAACTCTCTTATGGGACCCTCATGGCTCATAAGATTTGAAAGTCTTAAGTTACAGAGACCTGAACCTTTTCTTAAGTAAACCCCCCCCAACCTGCGATGTTGCCCTACAAGTGGCTCAATTCTGACCCTTGTATACAATCCATGGGCGCGAATAAGCATTTCCCTAACAAAGTCTCACCAGCGACTAGGATATGCTCACACGGTAAACAACCCTTGTGAGTCCTCTCGACTTATAAGGAGAAAACCCTTTTGTAAGATCCTTACGACTTACGGGGGAACATTCACTTAGGAATCCCCACGATTCCCAAGGAGAAAACACACCTACAAGATCCTCACGACTTGTAGGGAGAAATACCTTTGTGAGACCCTTACGGCTTATGAAGTCAAAAGCCTTAGTCGATAGGACCCTTAACCCTGTTTACTAAGCCACCTTTGTTCAACATCGACAGAGGCAAATGATGATTCGCTCCTGGCAATATCCCAGTTGTAGCGGTGCTGATGCCAAAATCGGTGTCTAAATCCAAGCTTGCAGCGAAAAGCCAGCAAGCCACACATGCATGCGAAATAGCCGAAATGATGGGGCAACTTGCAATAAAAAGCAGCAAGTAAAAATGTATGCCTGAGAAATAGCCGAAATGATTGGGCAACTCGCAATAAAAAGCAGCGAGTGAAAAAATAAAATAAATAGCCGAAATGATTGGGCACCGCGAAAAATAGCCGAAATGATGGGGCAATCGCGACCTTCGCGATATAAAAGCTGAAATGATAGAGCATCGCGGGAAAAGAAATGAAATAAAAATGAAATTTATGCCCTACAGGTGATGTTACATCTATCCCTGTATACAATCCAGGGGCGCAAACAAAGAGGGGGTCATACTCCTCTCCCAGGTTTCATCATAAAAAGAAGCAAAATCTCGACGGGCCGCATGTGATCTAGAGATCGTATCAACACTCGTATTGTAACAACGGACACAACTTCAAGCGAAGCGGAACAGCGGCAACTCCTAGTTCCATGGCTCGGCGATATACAGATCACCAAGAGTCAAACCCTCATTCCGTAAAATGCGGATACAATCAGCAAAATTCCTGGTCATGTGGAACGCGGATAACGTCATTCTTTGACCCCGCGGAAAACGCCCAGAGCGGAGCCTGGTCCTCGCAGAACACGGCAGTGAACCCGTGGGAAGCATCCAGAGAAAAATTCCTGGTCACGTGGAACGCGGATAACATCACTCTTTGACCCGTGTGAAGCATTTAGAGCGGAGCCTAGTCCTCGCCGAACACGGCAGTGAACCCGTGTGAAGCATCTAGCGCAAAATTCCTGGTCACGTGGAACGCGGATAACGTCACTCTTTGACCCCGTAGAAAACGTCCAGAGCGGAGCCTGGTCCTCGCCAAACGCGGCAGTGAACCGTGTGAAGCATCCAGAGCAAAATTCCTGGTCACGTGGAACGCGGATAACGTCACTCTTTGACCCCATGGAAAACGTCCAGAGCGGATCCTGGTCCTCGCAGAGCATGGCAGTGAACCCATGTGAAGCATCCAGAGCGGAGCCTAGTCCTCGCCGAACACGGCAGTGAACCTGTGTGAAGCATCTAGCACAAAATTCCTAGTCACGTGGAAAGCGGATAACGTCACTCTTTGACCCCGTGGAAAACGTCCAGAGCGGAGCCTGGTCCTCGCTGAACACGGCAGTGAACCCGTGGGAAGCATCCAGAGCAAAATTCCTGGTCATGTGGAACGCGGATAACGTCACTCTTTGACCCCGTGGAAAACGTCCAGAGCGGTTCCTGGTCCTCGCAAAGCACGGCAGTGAACCCGTGTGAAGCATCCAGAGCAGAGCCTAGTCCTCGCCAAACGCGGCAGTGAACCCGTGTGAAGCATCTAGTGCAAAATTCCTGGTCACGTGGAATGCGGATAACGTCACTCTCTGACCCCGCGGAAAACGTCCAGAGCGGAGCCTGGTCCTCGCAGAGCACGGCGGTGAACCCGTGTGAAGCATCCAAAGCAAACATTGGACTGTGGAGTCCTTAAAATCCATGGACTATGATGTCCTTAACCTCGACCGTAATGTCTTAAAACTAACGATTAACCATGATGATTCTAGACTGATTTTACCTTGGTTAAAGGGTACATCTCTTCACTCCTTTGATATTTGGCGTTGTAATTCCTCAACGTCTTCAAAGAGGTGAGGGGTCCCAGTAACCACACGTTTCGTGGACTGTGGAGTCCTTAAATCCACAGACTATGAGGTCCTTAACCTTGACCGTGATGTCTTAAAACTAACATCGGACTGTGGAGTCCTTAAATCCACGGACTATGAAGTCTTTAACCTTGATCGTGATGTCTTAAAACTAACATAGGACTGTGGAGTCCTTAAATCCACGGACTATGAGGTCCTCAACCTTGGCCGTGATGTCTTAAAACTAACATCGGACTGTGGAGTCCTTAAATCCACGGACTATGAGGTCCTTAACCTTGACCGTGATGTCTTAAAACTAACATCGGACTGTGGAGTTCTTAAATCCACGGACTATGAAGTCCTTAACCTTGACCGTGATGTCTTAAAACTAACATCGGACTGTGGAGTCCTTAAATCCACGGACTATGAGGTCCTTAACCTTGACCGTGATATCTTAAAACTAATATCGGACTGTGGAGTCTTTAAATCCACGGACTATGACGTCTTTAACCTTGACCGTGATGTCTTAAAACTAACGTTGGACTGTGGAGTCTTTAAACCCATGGACTATGATGTCCTTAACCTTGACCACGATGTCTTTAAACTACGGTACCTTGGCAACCCCTGACCCCGTGAAATACGGATAAGGGCGACCGCACCCAGCACTTGCGGGTCCTCACGACCTGCAAGGAAGAAAACTCTCTTATGAGATCCTTACGACTCTCAAGCGAAAACCCGCTTAAGAATCTTCACGATTCTTAAGAAGAACTTACACCTACAGGATCCTCTCGACCTGTAGGGAGAAAAACTCTTTATGAGACCCTCGCGGCTCATAAAGCTCAAAAGTCTTAGGAGGCGGATCTTAACCCTGAATCCTAAGCCATCGCTGCCCTGCAAGGAGACCTAGATAAATTGTCCGTAGAACACATTCAATAAAAAGAGACACACCATTGAGAAGAGAAAAATATGTTTTTATTCATAAACCAAAATGAATACAAAGTACAATTCATGAAAGAACAAAGGGAGATACTCTCATTCAGGTGTGTGTACAAAAAGAAAGGAAAAGATACAAGTTTTTCAAGCCGGCGGGCGATTTAGCAATTTTGCTAGCTCATCCTGCTTTTGCTGGGCCATAGCTTCATGATTCAGGATCCCCAGAAGACGAGCCTCCGCCTGAGCCTGCTAGGCCTGATACGAGGCGAGCCGGCCTTCGAGCTCTTTCTCAGTGACCTTGTGAGCCTCGACCCTTTCCCGATTAAACACGGCAGCTTTATCGAGGGCCACCACCTCTCTGATAGACTCTTGAGGTACTTTCCAGAGTTCATACGCTTTGTTGGCTTTGACTGTAAGATTGGCCTGGAGCTCGTACGGCGCCTTAGAGGCCAGCTCCCTCTCCGGGAATTTGCGGCCGAGCCTCTTCTTGCATGATACCACATTCACCGCTCACCGCTCGATCAAGCCCCGTAAGCTCACCTTCGCAGCCACAGCCTCTGGAGTAGGACATGTACGCTCAAGACTGTATAAACAAACCTCCATTCGACGGCAATAGTCGATCTGAAACATGCACACATCACCTGATATGCAAAAAAAAGGGAAAATTTCCGATATGGACCCTACCAAGCATGCATTTGTGACTATATGACATTCAAAAAGAACTGATACCTGAAGCTCTGATGTGCATGCAACATAATGATAGTACTCGCAATTAAAGAAAGTTCTCATGGGAGGAATATGAAGCTCATTTACGCAGGCAAAACACACGCACGAGGGCACAACAAGCATGAAAATTCGATGTAAAGCATGCAACAACTGAAAAAAAAGGGGTACACTAATTTGAATATACTATGCTAGCGGAAAAAGGTCACCAAACAAAGGATCAGTGGCACAAGGGTTAACAAAACAAAGAGCAAAATTCTCCATCTCTCTTTCTGCCTTCTCCAACACATCGAAACGACGGTTCTCGCGAGGAGTCGCTCCCCACCGATTGGCGCCAAGTTCGTCTGCAAAAGCAGACATAATAGCCCGCCGGGCTCTTATCTGGCCCAAAAGATGAACCGAGCAATCTTTCAAAGCCTGAATAATCAGGCATGCTTCGTGAAAACACTTGAGCTTGTCTTCAGCCGCGTCAAGTATCACCAGGGTCATCTCCGCTGGGTGAGGAAGGATGTCAGAAAGCACGGCACCAAGAATCATCTGAAGCCAAAGGGACCCCATAGGGAGGACCCCATGGGGGGGACCCCCTACGGATCAAGAGATCATTTATCGCCGAATCACATTCGTCGTTGGTAAGAAGGGGATCCACCAGTCGTGCAGCAAAGCGAGGAATCATCTCCTCGATAGGTACTTTCCATGGCTGTCGACGAGCATGGGGGCGGTTGTAGGACATGGCACTCAGTTGTTTTATCAGGATAAATCACATTAAAGTGAGAATAAATTTCTCTGTGAAGAGAAAAAGAAGGCCATGGCCTCAGGTTATAAAGAGGGGCATTAAATGCCGCGCACGGGGAATATTGCATGATGGGACTATTTCCGAGGCCTAAAAAGGGAAAGCATTGGAAATCAAGGAGATGGGACTATTTCCAAGGCTCCTTTTTAGCACTAAATGCTGTGCACAAAAAAAATATGGCATGAAAAATTAAACTGCCCCATCAAGAGGGCCCCATGTGTGGAGTACGTGAGCACCACGCTTGATGTGTACTGAAAAGTGAAATAGTGCCTTACACGCTAAACACATCAGCAGCAACAATAGCAAAAATGACAAAATCCCACAAAAAAAGGGGCATGCAAACATAGAAGGGCATGATAAAACATATCATTCATACTTTAAAAAGTTCATACAAAATAAAAAAAGGGGGAAAACGATTACAACGGAAGGACCTCAGACGCGGGGCACGGATTGAGAAATTCAAACTTGGCTTTGTCCAAGATCCTCCAAGCATTTCGAACCATCCGAGCATGTTTTCTCTCGCGGTCACAAGCGTCGGGGTCCTCACGAATGTCTTCTACCCTCTGATAGGCAGCAAATATGGCCGACTGCTGAAAAGCCTGGCGTCTCACCTCCTCTTCGAGATTAGGCTCATCAGATACACCGAATGCACTTTATCCTCGGCGGCATCTAATGCCCTGAGCGGTACGCCGGTGCAAAAGAGAGGGAGTGCCTCCCAGATCGCCAGCACGATGAGTTTCAAAAGAGGAGCGACGAGGGAGTAACTGACCGTTGTACTCGTCGAAGCGGCTCATGACCTCAGCACACTGAGCATTGGTGAACTCCTGGTTCTGGCTGCGGCCCAGTGCGCGAATATTTCCGTAAGAAATGATTTCGTCAAGATCATACAAATGGGCATCCATAATACCTGAAATAACGATCATGAAGATTCATTACAAACTTCTTCTTGATTGTGAAGAAGACGACTCAAGGCAAGAAAACCATAAGAAGCCTCCGTGGGAAGAACTTAGTTCTTCGTAGGAATTAAATTCCTTTTGAAAAGGGAAATTAAATTCCCAGAAAATTTTGTTCCAGAGCCAGAGCTCCTTGGGATGGAATTAAATTCCATGGAAAACAACCGACATTATCATCTCCCTTAAAGATTAGAAAAGCCCTAAGAGATCTACAGTTTGAGGATTAGATAGTTTTCTGTTCTTGTGGAAGAACTTAAAAAAAAATGGGTTCATGTTAAAAGGGTGAAACCTTTGATGTGGATTTAAAATCTAGAGAATATTATGTATGAAATTTCTTCGTTCGCTCAAGATGATTACCTGATGAAAAGAAATCGGTCAACAGAGTTAAACTCTGGAAAATTTTTTGAACAAAGAACTAAGCTCTGGAAAGGAGAATTAAATTATCAGAATGAAAAGTATGCAAGGAGGAAGATGAGCAAAGTGGAAGCACTTCTGAAAAGACATGGGAATTTATAGGATGGGATTGAAAGTGCTTCATCTACCCTACTCTCAAAACAGATCCGACGGTCACAAAAGTGACAGCGTTGCACTCACGTGCAGACACGTGAGAACAACGCTGTGGAGGCATTTGTTCCCTGATTAAAAATCAGGAAGAGCTTCAGAAGAGGCATCACGTGCTCATATGTGACCAGTAGTCACGTGTTGGCACGTGAGGGTTAAGCAGCGGCCAAAAAACAGAGCGCATAAGAAGAGAAGCCCACTCAAGGGGTCTCATACTTACACGTGACAAGGGGTCACGTGCTCACACGTGACCAACGGTCACGTGGCCACACGTGACCAGCTTTAATAGCCTCATTCTTTAACAGAATTAAATTCTGAGGATAGATCTTTCAAATCTTTCCAAAATGGACAAGAATTATTTGAAACCGTTGGATTAAAAATCTGAGGGTGATTAAATATCACCAATGTATGGAAAAATCTTGGACATGGAAAGATTTCCCCCTAAATCTAACCGAAATAACAAAGAGACATCTTTGAATTTAAAATCTAATGGTGAATAAAATTCACCCAATAATCTAAAGGCCCAGATTAATGATGAAGATAAATTAAATCTCTCAATAAACAAATGAAATCTTTCAATGAAAGATTCACTAAAACAGATTGATTCTTTTCCTTCTTCTATAAATAGGAGCCAAGAAAAGAAGAGGGGGAACTTTTGGACTTTGGACCTTTTTCTTTTGATACACAGAGAGAGAGAGAGATATATAGAGCCTTTGATTCTCTGCAAAAGGAAAACCTTAGGTAAGAAAAGAAAAGGGAGGCTTCAGAAGGGAATTTAATTCTCAAAAGAGTTTAACTCTTATATAAAAAGAAAAAAACTTAGTTCTTTCTCTGGTGGAGGATCTGCAAAGTGCACATCTCCCCATGAATTGAGAATTTAATTCTCATTGGGTTGAGATCCTGCCATGCAGATCTAAAACACAGAAGAGGAACTGAGTTTTGAGAATTTAATTCTCACAGAATTATAGGAATTTAATTCCTTTGAGATAAAATTAGGGTTTAACCCTTTGTTATAGGAATTTAATTCCTTCAAAATGGACAGAACCAGGGTTGAACCCTAATTGAGAACTAAATTCTCTCAAACTCACAGGAATTTAAATCCCTTAAAGAAAAAAAAAGAATTAGGGTTTCACCCTATACCAGAATTTAATTCTTTACAGAAAAGAAATTAGGGTTTAACCCTATTCAAGAATATAATTCTTCAGAAGAAAACAGGAATGTGATTCCTTTAAAGTTTATTGCTAGGGTTTGACCCTATGAAGAATTTAATTCTTAAAAGATTAACAGATCTTTAAAACATGCAAAGAGTCAGAGTCACGTGCTACCACATGACCCCTGCAAAGATCCATAGAAAAGAACTTTGAGGCAATGCCTCACGTGACCCCACGTGACCCCTAAAGCACACAGCAAAAAGGCAGAAGAAACAGAAAAGAGCTCTAGGGCGCTCTCACGTGCTACCACGTGACCCTTTGGTTGAAGCTTTAACAGACAAACACCCAAATTCCCATCACATGACAGCACGTGATACTTCAAAGTATTCAATACTTTTGACTGAATAAAACAAGAGGAATCAAGGCGCCCTCATGTGTCCACATGTGACCCCTCTCTCCTTAGTTTTTTAACACTAATCTGGAGATTTTGTCCCCAATGGTTAACACTGATTTTCTTAGTGTTTAACACTAATTGGAAAACTCTATTTGCAGTGTTTAACACTGATTTGCTTAGTGTTTAACACTAATTTGAAAACTCTGTTTCCAGTGTTTAACACTGATTTACTTTAGTGTTTAACACTAATTTGAAATCTCCGTTTGCAGTGTTTAACACTGATTTGCCTTAGTGTTTAACACTAATTTGAAAGCCCTATTGCTAGTGTTCAACATTGGTTATCTTTTAGTGTTTAACACTAACTTGTTAATCTTATTCCCGGTGTTCAACATTATTGGTCTCTAGTGTATAACACTAGCTTCAGCCCAATTGGCTAAGTTTCCAGAGGCAAAGCCTCTCCTTCAATAGACCAACAGAGGGTCAATATTAAACATGATTGGACTTAGCCCAAGAAGATCATAAGTCCTTAATTCAAACTTAACTGGGCCAATAGGTTCATAATATAATAAATTGGTCTTGGTTCCGAATTGGGCCAAAGATCATTTAATCTACCTTGGTTTAAGGGTACATCTCTTCACTCCTTTGACTTTTGGCGTTGTAATTCCTCAACGTCTTCAAAGAGGCGATGGGTCCCGATGACCACACATTGATATAGACTCTGGGGTCCTTAAACTCATGGACTATGAGGTCTTTAACCTTGACCGTAATGTCTTAAAACTATCGCCAGACTGTGGGGTCATTAAACCCTCGGACTATGACTTCCTTAACCTTGATCGTAATGTCTTAAAACTAACGCCGGACTGTGGGGTCCTTAAACCCTCGGACTATGACGCCCTTAACCTTGACCGTGACGTATTAAAACTAACAACGGACTATAACGTCCTTAACCTTGACCGCGATGTCTTAAAACTAACATCGGACTATGGAGTCCTTAAATCCACGGACTACGACGTCCTTAACCTTGACCGCAATGTCTTAAAACTAACACTGGCCTGCAATGTCCTTAAACTACCTATTGACCGCAATGTCACTAAACTAAACAACAGGGCTCCCCCAATCGCTCTCTTGTCGGATCTAAACGATCCCGTTAAGTTGATCTTAGTCTAAAACTAGACTAACGTATCCTTAACAAACGTTTAAGTCGATCTTAGTCTCAAACGAGACTAACATATCCTACGGGCGATGACATAACTCAGTCTCCGTATACAATCCACGGGCAACCAAACACAAAGTAAACACACACGACACGAAGTGATCATCTGGAGAATGAGAAAGTTGTTACCGCAATGCGGTAGCGTAATTAACTGCAGGGGCTTGCGCCTGCAAGGAAGAGCGTCCCCACAATCAAAAACCCCTCAAGCGAGGGGAAATCTGACGAAGTCTGCTACATCGGACGCATCCGTTTAAACCTTCGATATATGGTGCCATAAATCAACTTGGTATCTTCGGAGAGGTAAACGGATAGCACCAATTAGCATCTGCCCCGAATTTCAGGTAAGACGTCAGTCTTGGCCGTCTTTCGGAGGGGAACACCTACCCTTTCAAATTTCCTTCTTCCTAAGCCTCGGCTGCTTGGTGCTCTTCTCCTTCCGGATACATGGTTCGTTCCCACTCTTTGGGTCGCTCGTTCCAGAGGGAGGCCAGCGGTGCGGCCGTGCCTCTGGCTGGCTCATGCCTTGCGTCGAGCGTTTCCCCGGCAACGGCGCCACCGATCGCTTTGTCGACAGCGTTTGGTGATGGTTTTGGCGGAAGCCAGAGACGTCCACCGTCATTCGAGCCCCAGACGGGAGACGGAGGGGAGGGTGAGGATGGGGCCCCCTTTAAAAGAAAAGGACAGTTTCTTGCGCGTCGTCGTAGAGGGTTCTTAAGGGGATTTCCGTGCAAGAGGGCGGCGCCGTCTTCATAGTCCTATCTGGGCTTTCCATTGCTGCCGTCCTGCTCGCCGGGATGGAAGATTCGGCCGGGGGAAAGCTTCTGCATGGCACCTTGAGGGCCCAACTGGAGGCCATGGCCCAAGGGGCGGTCCAGGTACGAACTTCTCTTCGCGTAGTTTCTTTGGTATTCCTTTCTTCGGTTCAAGAGCCTCCAAGTTTCTCATCCGCTTCTCGTCAGGTCCTTCAACATTACGCCCTTGCTACTCGTATGGAGGCCGAGGGTGCGTTCCACGAACTGAGGCCAGTAGAAGCGTTTCCTTCGGAGGTCGAGGTCTTGCGGCGTGACCTGCGTCTGGAGAGGGCAAAGGCCGACATCCTGCCAGCCCGTGCGGAGGCTGCGGAACTTGCCAATTCGGCGACTCGGGGCGTCCATCATCGCCTGAGTGCATCCTTCCGGGTCGCCGAGAGGAAGCTGGCAGATCTGACCGAACGCTTCACGGCCATGGAGAAGGAGAGGGACGCCAGCAGGGTGATGCTAAGGTGGCGCTCCTGGAGGCCCAGACCACCGAGGTTCGGGCTAGGAAAGTTGTGGCCAATTATAAGGTGTCAGAGCAGTTTTACACCGAGCTTAGGGAGTATTCGGCCGTTGCGTGGAATAAGGCTCTGGACGCCGTGAAGGAGCAGCTTCCCGAGTTCGCCGATGGCGAGCTCCGAGCTCGGGTCCCGCTTCCGGTGGCGAGGTCTCCGGCAGACAATGGCGAGGGGAGCGAGGCATGCCCATGGTGGCGAAACCTCCGGTGGTGAAGCCCCCGGCAGGCCGTGATGCCAGCGATGAGGGGACCGAAGCACATGGGGGGTTTGCGACTTAGGACTTTTTTGATATTTCCTCGTCCCTCTTAGTAAGCCTCCGGGCAGTTTGTAAGGCTGGGGAGTCCAGAATACCCTTAGTAAAAACTTTGCCTTTGGTAATAAAAAAAATTTGTCTCATCGGTTTGCATTTTATCTTCTGTGTGTGAAGAATGTTTGCAAAATATCTCTGCTTGCACTGTTGGGTCAGCTATCTGTCTAGCGATTGTTCGTCAAGTTGATTTTGATCACTTGTCAAGTACTGCCGAGGAGGCATCTCCATGGCCCTGAAGTCGATGGGGGATCGCTTAGACTCGGATAGACTTGTTGCCCCTTTTTGGGGCCTCGGATCCTCTGTGTTGGTGGGGGCTGTAAGAAGCCCACTAAGGATGACCGGGCAGTGAAGCTGCGCGGTCGCCTCCTGGCGAGGGCTTTGATCTCTGGCGTCGAGGGCAGGCAACTACCAGCCTGGGATGACCGAGCAGGGTAGCTGCTCGGTTGCCTCTTACGAGGACTTTTATCCCCGTCGGTTGTGGTAAGAAGCTACCATTGTTGGTTATAGTGCCCTCAAAGTCAATTATTGGATCGCAGGCACGTGATTGCAATGATTGAAGATGACCTATACCGGTAGCAAAGTCTTACTCGTGATGATAGTATGCTATCTGGTTTGCCTTTATCAGTCGTGTACAGGTTCAGGCGACTGATCACTACTACACGTTGGTAGAGCCCTTAGGATCTTGGTTGACTACCAACAGTATGATGGCGATCATATACATGAGAGTTGGGTAGTCCATAAGCATACCCTTAAAAGTGGTCCCTAGTCGTGGGAGTTTCGAGACAGGGCATCGATACTCCGGAGTAGACTAGTGTATACAGTCGAGACCCCGATGAAGGGCGGTGGCCAGTCTCACAAGCCACTGGTGTCAGTTGGATCACCTAAAATGTATACAGGTGCTCACTGGGTTATGAGTACACCGGACAGGACTCGCCGGGAACCTGCTAGTTGGTATTATACCTAGCGTCAGATAGCAGTTCCCTGGTGACATGTGTACAAGTTAGTTCATCGACCTGATGTCGTCATTTGTATCGTGTGAGTTCCCACTGTGCTTAGATTACTACCCTACCACGGCTCAAAGGAGTCGTGCAAATAGGTTTTAGTTGGGTACAGTCCCGAGCCACATAGAGGCAAGTGAGCGGATCGGCAGGGGATTCGTCTCTCCCGGTATTGGGGGTGAGATCGCGCTGTGTCTAAGAGAGCCATTACACAAAGCCCTCGACCGAGGCAGGAGATTTACTGGTAGGTACTCCAGTAGTATCTCAAGGTTTTACACCCGCGCTAGCCCTGCCTCGCTCTGGCGTTAGTTACCTAACCTAACAGTGCAGACGGGACATCGAGGCGAATGCGGATAGCATAAGCGTACGTTATATTTATCTGTGATGGTTAGGTGGACTTAAATGATGGGATATTCATTAATAAGATTAATGAAAGAAAATAAACCTAATTGATGTTGTGGAATCGAATTTCAAAATAAAACAGGTAGCTACAGTTCTTGCTTTGCATCGCAGTGTTCATTATAGAACATCCTGCACCTTATTCGATGAGGAAAGGACCGAGATCCCTTCACCGGGAGTGACTCCTTTAGCAATAACTGGCAGATACTACAACCCTCGGTTTGTCATTTGATCGCTTCTATAGTTTCCGCTTTGCACAGTGATATATATGATATATCCCGCACCTCATTCGACGAGGAAAGGGCCGACGATTCCTTCACCGGGAGTGACCCCTTTAGCAAAACTAGAAAAGCCTCAAAAACATTCCATTTAAAAACCATTTGATTCCGCAACGAGATCAAGTTCAAAGCATTAAAGGTTTTCACAAAAACCAGCAGCAACCCTCCGTCATTTTAGGAAGTAGAGTACTTAGTATTCGTGCTGTGTTTGTTGACCATAGTCAAGGCACAGTGTACGGTAGCTAAGTGATGTCTTCCTACACCGCATATGATGCGATTAGTTAGGACAGTCGCGTGACTTTGTTGACCTTTGTTAAGGGTCATGTGGGTGGGTCTGATTAATCACGAAATGACGGGTAGAACTTGACTAGTACTTATGATTTGTTGACTATAGTTAAGGTCATAGGTGCTAGGGGTAAAAACCTTTATCGGGAGTTTCAAGTGTTGAAACTTGCAATGAGATTGCATACCTTCTATGTGATAGTTGGATCCCGATACCCACTGCGAGTAATTGTTACTCCTGGGAGAGTTTTGCACTTTGCAATTAGCCGATCAAGTAGGTGTCTAGAAAGGTGTCAACGGGGTTACGCCTCTGGGAAAACGAGGTTTACAGTAATTAGGTCTGTGCGAAAGCACGGGGAACCTCCCTCAAAGTACCGACACTGGCCTGGCTGAAAGATTGGCGAACTTGTAGAGTGTAATTAATCCCGGCTAGTCTTTCCTTTTAGAGTTTGAAGGAAGATTTGATAAAAACAGTGGGAGCCATCCTGATTAGATAAAATATATAACCAATCTAATCTTGCAAGAGCGCACGCAGAGTGTTTTCTTCTCTCTCTCTCCTGGTAGCGACCATATCACGCCTTAATCAAGATAATAATACGGATGTATTGACCGAACCCGCTTGTTATACTGAGCTGGGGAACGTTGGTCCCGCTCCAACTTATAATTGTTATAAGACAGAGCAGAAAATTAGGGAATACCAGAATTCCTATGCCGCCCAAACGAAGAAAGTGCATATGATGCATCTCCTTCGGGTGTGTTCATTATAAAGAACTGTTTCTCAGTATCCTCTGCATCCTGGGTATATGATACCGGATCAGGATCCCAGATATGTAATCTGTTACATAGGGCTACAAAAGGGTAGAAAAACTGAGAACGGGTGATAAGTTTCATGAGACAGAAAACGGGGCAAGTGTTGCAGCCAAGTCTGTTGGTCACTGTCACCCTGTATTACGAATACATTGATTCTGAACAAATGCTATTAGATACCGAACCTGATATACAAAATCATATCAGTCTCTTTATTAGTAAAGAAAGGATATAATTTTGTATTGATGGATAATGTTTTGAACATTTCCTATATCAAAAGTTGATCGGTTCAGGCACGCTATCTAAAAGCATTAACGTTCTAAATCAAACTAGAGTTCCTAGTACTACTGAACACACACAAGAAGAAGAGTCCAGAAATGAACGAATTCTTCTTGAGGCATTGTAGACTAGGTCATATCAATGCGACCCGACTGGCTGAAGTTACATTTAGATGTATATTTAAATCAGTTTGAATTTACATCTTGTGAAACTTGACAGTCATGTCACAAAGATAATATGACCATAGCTCTGTTTATTGGAAACAGAGAAAGAGTTAATGAACTCTTGGGACTGATGCATGATGATGTATGTAAGGTCTCCTGTTTACACATGCCAGGACTGGTTCTTTATACTTCATTATATTCTCTGATAATCTCTCAAGATTCAGTCATATGTTCCTGTTGAAACATAAGTCCGAACCTTTTGAGGTATTCACAGAATATAAGTTAGAAGTAGAGAACCAAAATACGGGTATAAGTATTATGTCCTATGATGAGATCGGGGAGGAGAATACTTGTGCATAGAATTCCTGGACTATTCTAAAGGAGAATGAGATTCTCTCTCAGCATTACTCCTCCGTATACACCATAGCACGATGGTATATCGGGGCGGGGCAATCACACCCTATATGATAAGGCGTGCTCTATGATGTGTACTACTGAGTTACCTGTTTCCTTTTGGGGTTATGCACTTGAGAAGTTGCATACCTATTGAATTAGGTTTGAATCAAATCAGTGCCTACCACTCCATATGAGATATGGTATGGGAAGAACCCATCTCTTAAGTAAGTTAAGATTTGGGATTGTCCGGCCTATGTCAAAAGCAAAATCCGGACAAGATCAAGGCAAGGTCAGTTCTGTAGAACTGGAAAGGTTCCAGCTATACGAAACTACAGCTGAAGATTTGACAGAACCAAAGGATTCTATAGTCCCCGACGAACCTCAGCCTCTCCGCCGATCTGGTAAGGTTCCTCGCCTGCCTGAGAGATACCTCGGTTTCTTGATGACAGTGGGAGCGAGGATTGCATCATGGGATGATGACCCAACTAGATTCGAGCAGGCCATCAAGAGTAGGGACTCTGTAAGAATGGCTGGATGCTTAGTGGTCTGAGATGGAATCCATATACACCAACAAAGTATGGACTTTGGTTGCTATATCTGAAGGGTTAAATCCCCATCAGGAGCAAGTATATCTTGAGAAGATTACTTGGTGTAGATGGAAAAGTTGAGACTTTCAAAGCTAGACTTGTTAAAGGTTTTCGTCATCGACCAGGCGTGGATAATGATGAAACCTTTTTCCAGTAGCTATGCTTAAGTCTATCCAGATCCTACTTACCACGGCTATATACCATGACTACGATATCTGGCGGTTGGGTGCCATGACTGCTTCTTTTAAATACTGATTTAGAAGAGAACGTCTATAAGAACACAGCCAGAGGTCTTCGTAAAACGGTGGGAGCAGCGGAAACGTGTGCAAGTTGCTTTACATAATGAAGCAGGCATCGCGGAGTTGGAACGTCTGTTTTGATGTGATAGTCAAAGTGTTTGACTTCATCAAAATGGTAGAAGAACCTTGTATATACAAAAGGGTAGTAGAGAGTAAGGTGGTCATCTTCGTATTGTACGTAGACAACATACTCTTGATAGGAAAAGAGTTTCCTATACTACGATCGGTCAATCTCCTATTATCACTAGGATTCTCCAAATAGGATCAAAGTGATACCTCCTAAATCCTGAGTTTTCATCTATGAGATAGATCTAATTGGATGTTAGGATTCTCACTATATATAGTGAGATTGTATCAATCGATCCTGGGGAGAATCACTGGAAGTGTTCCAGGGTGATAAAGACGACTGAATGTCAGTCACAGGCACTGTCTTTACCCTCAGTAAAGGGACGGTATGTTGGAAGAATTCCAAGCTCGATACCGTGGCAAACTAGACGATAAAGGCTGGTAATATCGCTATTAATGATACTACCAAAGAGGCAGTTTGGGTGTATATTGGTTCATAAGATGAACTAGGTTCCTTCCATTGTATGATAATGGAATTGAGGCTTTGGCCCAGGAACCCTGGTCCCATCAGTGACCCAAACATATTCTGAGGCAGCATCACCTGATCATGGAGATAGTTGATCTCCAGGGTGATCGAGGTTAGGAGAGTAGACTCAGAGGACAACACGGCGGATCCACTCACGAAGGCCTTTTTCCCAAAGAGAGACTTTTAGGGGATGGTTGAGTATGTGATACTGCAACCACTGCTACAGATGGCCCTAGTGCAAGTGGGAGATTGTTAGTTATATGTATGCCCTAGAGGCCATTACTGTACATTGGATGTATATTGTAGTGGATGCTGGGACATATATGGGAAGGACTTTCTCGCTCGACATGATAGTACGCTATCTGGTTGCTCTTTATCTTAACATGTATAATTTCTGTCTCTCTGTTACATGTTGATAAAGCCCTTAGGATGTGTACTCGACTTCCAGGACTGTGATGCAGATCGTACTAGTGGAGCCTGGATAGTCCATGAGTACATCCTTCAAATGTTCCTAGTCGAGGGAATATCGAGATGGGGCATCGATATTCCAGAGTAGACTAGCGCATATCTTCTCGACTCATGCGATGGGCGATGGATGATCCCATATCCATTGGTGTTTGACATCGAAGATGGTATGCGGGTGCTCAGTGGAGACTGGGTACACTGAACGGACTCGCCGAGAACTCCCAGATGGTATTATACCTCACGTCAGATGGCAGTTCTCTGGTGACACTGGTACAGCTTAGTCTGTTGACCCGAGATCGTCATAGAGTCTTGTGTGTCTCCTACTGTGCTTTGATTTCCACCCTACCACGGCTCTACTGAGTCGTGCAAACAGGTGGTTTTTGGGTACAGTCCCGATTCACATGGAGGCAATGAGCGATAGGAGGGGATTCGTCTCTCCCGGTATTGGGGGTTGATGTTGTGCTATGCTCGACCGGCCATAACAGGAAATCCCTGGCCAGGGTTGCAGTGATATACTGGTAAGAGTTATCAGTAGTTTCACGAATGTTATGGACCTTACGTCGGCATGACTTATCGAGCTATTGGGGTCTGACGTTTACCACCCCTAGGCGAGATATGCGACATATCAGACGAACAGACCGGACTGTACATTAAGTGTTACTGGTTGGATTCACAGGAGTGTGAGCGGGCTTGCTCGTCGATCTTCTGATCGCTCAATACCCGGGTGGCCGTTACGTTTAGCAGACCGCTTGCGGCTTGTGGATGCTTGATATGATCATCATCTGCTGCCGGCGTATTGACGAGTCTTTAGAGTCCTACACAGAGGTTTCCTAGCTCAAGTGAAACGAAATAGGAGCGCATATGAGATATGTGCGGGACCGAGAATAATTCGAGTATGTGATACCGTATTCCATTCTCGCGATCAATGTATCGATTGGTTATATGCGATATAACCTAGTTATCGAATCAAGGATTGATTCGATAAGCCGATACGTTGGATACTAGCCGGTTATATGCGATATGACCGGATCATTGAATCAAGTGTTGATTTAATGATTTAATGTATAATTATATATTTGATATATTACTTTGCATTAACTAGTATTGGTTCACTTTAAATGGATTTACTCACAAGTATTGCACATTGTATATGTGATATATTTTTGTGCACATCATTGTATCATGTTTGATGATACATTCTTTCTTGGTTTTGTGTAAAGTATTGAACCATGGTTAGTTAGTGGTTAGGGTATCTTTTCATTTGATTATTCATTTATCTTTTTATTTATTTCATTTAGAAAAGATAAAGAGAAAGATAAATGGTGGACTTATTTTGTTTTTAGTTGAAACTTCTTGAAACCTTGACTAAGTCCACCATTCTTGTCTCTTCTCTAACCCTAACCACTCATCTAACCTAAGTTAAGTCTCTACTCTAAACCATGGTTGAAGATATGATAAGTATTGTATTTTCTTTTCTATTTTTAATTTAACTTATCATATCTTCTTCTTCTTCTTCATCTTCTTCTTCCATGGAGAAAGCTTGCTACTCCAATGGCAAATGATGAAAGCTAGTGAGAAATCCAAAACTAAAGTCTACCCACTTCCTATTTCTTCATCCTCTACCTCTTGCCAAGTAGTATAGGGTGTTTCCTTCACAAGTTTTCCCGACTTGGTGAAGTTTGAGCTTGTTCTAGCGATGCCTCGACGTAGATCATCTTCGGCATCGAACCGACGATCAAGCCCGGCCATTCTTAGATGATGCCAATGCTAGAGTCGTGAGTTCGATTTGGACGGTGGAGGGAGATCATCGCGGAGCATACGAAGTGGTGGACCGGATCTACAAAGGTTGTAGCTCCTTTCCTTTTAGATAAAGTTGTTTATTTGCATCGTTTCGCCTAAATATCTAGTTAACGATCCGTTCTAGGCTTTCTCGGCACCGTAATTTTTAGAAATTAGCGTGTTTGATTACTTGTGAGACCTCACTAGTGTGCCTAGGATCCCTACAAAAAATACGCCAGCTCAATGACTGGAGATCTGGAAATAAAATGAAGGGTATTACAAAATTCAGCACATCAGAGAATAATTCCAAAGACAGAACAAATCACCACAGAAAAGCTCAAGCCCTAGCTCTCCTATTGGGCCACGGATCCGCGGCAGGAGGCAGCTTGCGCCGCGGATCCGCGGCCGTTGTGCCACGTCATCGCTTCAATTTCAGTGCAGTGTTCCTCTCTCAAGTCCTACAACTCATTACAGCCACTGAATTTCCAGAACATTCCAGAACTTTCTGCCAGATCAGCAAAGGGCTACTTGGTTAAGCTAATTACACTTTCAAGCTTCCTAAGCAAGCTTCACCTAAACTACATTAAGAGCCTAGAACCTTCTCCTTAACCTCCTAGCTTAAGCTAGAAGCTAAGCCCTAACTAACTAGTTCTAGAGACTTCTGTTAGTGTATATGCCCTAGAGGCCATTACTGTATCATACTAGTTTGTATATTACTTAATGGATGCTTGGGATATTCACCTTGTATATACAATCTTGCTCAAAATAGTAGTATGCTACTTGGTTTGTTTCTACTTCAATGTGTACATGTGTTTATTTTTGTATATCGCCTATACACATTAGTAGAGCCCTTAGGATCTTTGCTTGATTACCAGCGATGTGATGGCCGTCACACTAGTGGGGCTGGGTAATCTATAAGCACATCCTTATGCAGGTCCCTGGTCACAGGACTATCGAGACAGGGCATCGATACTCCGGAGTAGACCAGCGCATGCGCTTCTCATCCCAGTGTGGGAGACGGTCTGTCCCACAGCCGTCAGTACGTCGTACTTGAGATAGTATGTGGGTGCTCGTTAGGTTACGGGTACACTGGACAGGACTCGTCGGGAACTGACTAGTTGGTATTATACCTATCGTCAGTTATCAGTTCCCAGGTGACATGAGTACAGCTTAGTCCGCTGACTTGACACTGTCACTCCGCCTCGAGTGTGTTCCCACTGTACTTTGATCACTACCCTACCACGGCTCAAAGGAGTCGTGCAAACAGGTAGTGGTTGGGTGCAGTCCCGAAGCACTTGGAGGCAGTGACGGTTAGACAGGATTCGTCTCTCCCGGTATTGGGGGTTGACATCGCGCTGTGTCTAGGAGAGCCATTACACGAGTAGTCCCTGGCCAGGGCAAACGAGATATACTGGTAGGTTTCCAGTGTTATCTCAGGGTGTTTTGGGCTTCGCTCCGGCACGACTTGTACCGCTATTGGGGGACTGACGTTTACCGCCCCCTAGGCCCGCCATGCGATGTATCAGACGAACAGACCGGACTGTACGGAGAATGTCACACTCAGGCTCAGTAGGAGTTCAGATGGGTTTCGCCTCGTCGGTCTTCTTGTCGGCATTACCTGGGGACCGTTATGCACAGCTAGTGCCGCTTGCGGTCTGTGGTTAAACCCACTGCCAGCGTAGTGTCGAGTCTTTAGAGTCCCACACAGAAAGTTTTTCGCCTTTAGGCAAAAGAGTAGAGGTCGCATGGTATTGCGACAGGTCGCATGGTTTTGCGACAGGGTTCGGTCACATCCGTGCACTTGTGCACGTACAGTGTCCGGACAGTTTACACTAGCGGGCTTTGATTTAAGCCAGATCCTAGTGTACCTTATGGGATTGGATTTATCCAGTTTGCATTCGTGTTCCTCGGAACGCGGATGCGGGTGTGTATGCACAGTTGACAGGGAGGCAGAGGCAGCGGATTCTCATTAGGGTTGTTGACAGTTGACCGTTGACTTTTTGACTTTTTGCTCAACCCTAATGAGAATATGATATGCTATTAACTATTATATTAATTAAGTATTATGGTGACTTGGTTGTTGACTTTTGTTGACCTTGTTGACTTGTTGACTTTTGTTGACTTGTTGACTTTGTTGACCGGTTGACTAGGCTTGACTAGTTGACCATCATGATAACCATGGTTATCATTTCATGCCAAAGACTTTTACTTGCTTGTTCATTTGAGTAAAATGAGTGCATGACATGATAAGGTTATGGTTGCTTCAACCATCACATAAGACTTTTGTTAATATGATGAGTTATCATTGCTTTGGATTATGAGAGGGTGAGAGACAAAATACTTGCTCATTCTTTCTTGCTCATTCTCTCTCTTGTTCTTGAGCTCTCCTCTTGCTCTCACCCTCAACCTCTTGCTCCCTCTCTTGATCTATGGTTCTCTCGTCTCATGAGTTGAGAATCAAGAACCATAGATAAAATCCCATTCTATTTCCTCTCTACTCATTCTAGTTCACTAGGTTTAGCAAACCAAGTGAACTAGTTTCTTCAAAGAACGAAGAAGGAGCTAAAGGTTGGAGCTTTCAGGTGGATCTATCTTCGGCGTACGGAGACGACGAGAAGAAGCCATCGGACCACCATCGGAGCTTTGAAGAAGAAGGAGTTCAAGACAAGTTTAGGTATAACCATCTCTATCCGAGTAGCTAACTCTCTTTAGCTAAGTATGCTAGTTTTAGTTTAGTCAAAGATCCCGACTTTGCTTAGTCCATGTTGCCCCTTGCGCTAATAATTTGATTTTTATACCGTTTCCGCCTCCCCGTAAGAACCGGGGGTCGCAACGTGGACTTACAGTGGTATCAGAGCCTAACTAAACTTAAACTAGCTTGGTAGTAAAGTGTAACGAAGTTCGGAACCGGAAAAAATCCAAAAACCTAACTTTTACAAAACCTGAGTTTCTGTTGAAATTTTTTCTCGTCAAATTGAAAAACTTTATACTCCTAAATTCGGCTCAGGGTTTTGTGTGAACACCCAAGAAAAACGTTGCCCTAATTCGTTCAATCCGCCGTGCTTCCGCCGCACGAGGTAGGCATGTGCCGCGGAAGCGCCGCAGTTTGTCGTCTTCTCTGCATCGCTTTTCGTGCAGTGTGTGTCTGTGTTGGTTTTGGGATTTTTGAAATATATTATATGTGCCCAGATTTTCCAGAAAAGAAATTTCCTTTTGGGGTCCTATAATTCCGTATTTTTTCCGAACTTCACTGCACTTTGACTATGATGGTTATATCTGTGATGTTTGCATGTATTGAACTTCGGCTAATCGCTATAAGTCGATTGGTCGGGGTTATACATGATCTGTAATGTGCTGAAATGTGTATATAAATATGTTGGATTGTCGCGGGTGAATAGCCGGGGGTTGTGAGACGAGAGTTTTCTTTTCTTGCAATTCATGTAAATTTGTAAATTGATGTAATAATTATTTGTATGGCCGCACAACCGGGTCGGGGTTGTAGCCGTCATTGTATAATTTCTTTTTACTGTTTTTGCTCCTAGGATAGACCCATGGAGGGGGTGCACAAACTACCGGGTATGCCGAAGTGTCGAGTGGCCTACTCATGGAGATGAGGGAGGTTGCTACGCTTCGGGTACTTGGCGGGTAGTTTGCAGCACCCGTAGGGGTCTTGGGTGGGGTTTTGGCTATTCACCGCGACCGTGTTATCTGTTTTTGTTACAGGCTCGTACAAATTACAGATTGCTAGTATATCCAATGTATTTATCTGTGATCTGAAATGTTTATCATTGCAGTATATCTATATATGATATTATTTAGGCGTTGCTTATGTTTTACAGACGCGCTAGCCCAGCCCCCGCTCTGTCGTTACTTAAGTAACCTAACGGGTAATGACGGGGCCCCGTGGCGAATGCGAATGGCATAAGCGTACGTCATATTTTGGTTGTTTTCTGCAATGGTAGGATTAAATGATGGGACGCATTAAAAGAACTAATGCAAGAATATCACGCATTAAAAGAACTAATGCAAGATAATAAACCAAGTTAAAGTCGTTGGAACACTTTCGAAAAACCACTCGGTTCTTTTCAAAAACAACTTTTAAATGCGGAGCTTGAGCCACTCTTTTTTTAAAAAAGCTATCTCGTTCCATCGACCAAATCAAGTTCACTACGTTCACGGTTTTGCCAAAACCATTCGTAGCCCTCCGTCGTTTCGTATGAATATTCAATAGTATTCAAGCTGTGTTTGTTGACCTTCGTCAAGGCATAGTGATTGGTAGCTATTGGGTATTCATATGTAGCATAGATAGATGCGTTAGTTTGGGACATTCGCATTACCTTGTTGACCTTCGTCAAGGGTATATACGGGTGGATTCAAATTAACCTGGATAATGACGGGCAGAACTTGACATGTGACTTATGATTTGTTGACCTTCGTCAAGGTCATAAGAGCATGGGGCAAAAATCCACATCGGGAGTTTCATAAGTACTGAAACTTGCTAGATTTGCATACCATTTGGAGTGTGATGATTCTGGTAGGATTCCTTCAGTTTCGTCACGCGATGATATTTGGATCCCGATCCTACTGTGAGTATATGCTACTCCTCGGGAAATTTCTCACTTAACGATCAATGCTATAAACCTAGTAGGTGCCTAGAAAGGTGTTAGCGGGGCTACGCCCCCAGGGAAAAGAGGTTCTCTAATTAAGGAACTTCGCGAAAGCGTTGGAAAACCTCCCTCGAAGTACCGACACCGGCCTGGCTGAACGGTTAAGCAAGTATTGTACGGTGGGATTGATCCTGACTAATTCTTCCTTTATGGTTTGAGGAGGGATTCGAGAAACAGTGGGAGCCATCCTGTTTAGAAAAACTAAAAACCACTCTAAACTTGCAAGAGCATCATGCTGAGTGTTTCTTCTTCTCTCTCCTAATTGCAGCGACCAATCAACATGACTGGACTTAAGTTACTCCTAGATAAAAACAAACTGACAGGGCCAAACTACAAAGATTGGCTCAGGAATGTCAAGATAGCAATCACTTATGACAAGCTGGGGTATCTTCTTACCACCAAAGCTCCCCCTGTCCCTGGTCCAACTTCCAGTGTCGCGGATAAGGAAATCCGCAAGACTTGGGAGATTGATAGCGCGAAGGCCAAGTGCCTCCTGCTTGCCTCGATGGACAACGAACATCAGAGGAGGCATGAGAATATGGACATGGAGTCCATATTGCTCCATACAAAAGAACTGTATGGAGAGCAATCACGTATCGCAAGATACGAAGCGTCGAAAAAGTTATTTTCGACAAGAATGGCCGTCGGATCATCAGTAGCCGAGCACGTGCTGAAGATGATCGGCTACATTGAGGAGCTCGCTGACCTAGGGATCACATTAGAGAGTGAGCTATATACGGATATAGTTCTCCAGTCCCTTCCTTCCACTTACGCCCAGTTCATACTGAACTTCAACCTACAAGAAAAAGAGGTTGAACTTTCAGAGCTCCTCAACATGCTGAGGAGCGCAGAGGCCACCCTACAGAAAGGTAGGGAAACATCCACTTTGTTTGTAGGAGGATCATCTTCTTCTAGGTCCAAGGCGAAAGCCAAGGGAAAGAAGAAGAAGGCCCCCGCCAAACCAAGGGGCGGTGTTAGTAAAGTGGATACGAAGGGAAAAGCAAAAGCAACAAAGATAGCGGGGAAGCTTGTGGATAAGGAAGAATGCTTCTATTGTCATAAGAAAGGACACTGGAAGAATGATTGCAGGGCTTGGAAGGCCAGAACACAGGAATTGAAGCAGGTTGCAGCTTCAGCTTCAGGTGTGTATGTTATTGAAAACTGTCTTTCAATAAACTCTACTTCCTGGGTATTGGATACCGGATCAGGATCTCATATCTGTAATTCTTTGCAGGCGTTGAGAAACCGTAGGGTTTTGAAGGCAGGTGACATGACCCTCAGAGTTGCGAACGGAGCTAGCATGGATGCTAAAGCCGTGGGGGACTATCACCTGGGAATGTCAGATGGACATGTTTTGGTTTTGCGTAATTGCCTTTTTGTACCCAACGCAACTTGTAATATCATTTCTGTATCTTTAGTTTCTAAAGAAGGTTATGAATTTGCGTTTGTAAGTAATGTTGTAAACATTCACCTTAATCAAGTTTTGATTGGGTCAGGTACATTGAGTAATGGTATATACGTGTTAAACCAACCACAGATTTTCAACATCCAGAATACACACAAAAGAAAGTCTCCGGAAATAAATCAGACTTTCTTATGGCATTGTAGATTGGGTCACATCAATGAGAGAAGGTTGACTAAGTTACATACAGAAGGATATTTGAATGCGTTCGAATATCAATCGTATGCCACTTGTCAATCTTGTCTCAAAGGAAAGATGACAAAGACTCCGTTTACTGGACAAGGAGTAAGAGCGAGCGAGCTCTTGGGACTCGTACACAGTGACGTGTGCGGTCCAATGTCTACACATGCCCGAAGCGGACATTCTTACTTCATTACTTTTACGGATGACTTCTCAAGGTACGGTTATGTCTTCTTAATGAAACATAAGTCCGAGGCCTTTGGAAAATTCCAGGAGTATAAGAATGAAGTAGAGAAACAGACCGGCAAAAGTATTAAGATTCTAAGATCGGATCGAGGTGGAGAATACTTAAGTGCCGAATTCCTGAATTACTTAAAAGCGAATGGTATTCTCTCTCAGCTTACTCCTCCATACACTCCGCAACATAACGGTGTATCGGAGAGACGGAACCGAACCCTATTGGATATGGTTCGGTCCATGATGAGTAACGCTGAGTTACCGCGATCATTCTGGGGATATGCACTAGAAGCAGCTGCGTATCTCTTGAACAAGTCTCCCACCAAGACTGTGCCTACCACCCCATATGAGATGTGGACTGGGAAGAAACCCTGTCTAAAGTATCTTAAGGTATGGGGATGTCCAGCTTTTGTAAAAAAGCAGCATGCGGACAAACTTGAGGCACGTTCAGTACAGTGTAAGTTTGTAGGATACCCAAGGAACTCCAGGGGGTATCTTTTCTATTCCGCTGAGGAGCAAAAGGTCTTTGTTTCTCAGCATGCCCGCTTCTTGGAAATTGAGTTTTTAGAAACCCAGATAAGTGGGAACACAATAGAACTGGAAGAAATTCCAGAACCACAGACTGTTACTGAAAGCTTAGTGGAACCAGAGGGTTCAACAGAACAGGACATTCCTACGCCGCTCCGCAGGAGTAGTAGGCAGACTCATCCGCCCGAGAGATACTACGGTTTTCTCATAGACGGGGATAGAGAGGATTGCATCATAGATTATGATGAGCCTACTAGCTTCCAGCAGGCCGTTCAGAGCGTTGACTCAGTGAAATGGCTGGATGCAATGCGGACCGAAATGGAGTCCATGTACACCAACAAGGTATGGACGTTGGACATTGCTCCAGACGGGGTAAAACCCGTAGGATGCAAGTGGATCTTCAAAAGGAAGATTGGTGTAGATGGACAGGTTGAGACCTATAAAGCTAGGCTGGTAGCAAAGGGTTTTCGTCAAAGACCTGGCTTGGACTACGACGAAACCTTTTCTCCAGTAGCCATGCTGAAATCCATTCGGATCCTTCTTGCCATTGCTGCCTTCCACGATTATGAGATCTGGCAAATGGACGTAAAGACAGCTTTTCTAAATGGAAATTTAGAGGAGTGTGTCTATATGGACCAGCCAGAGGGTTTCATTCAGAGTGGGAGCAGCGGAAAGGTGTGCAAGTTGCTTAAGTCCATCTATGGACTAAAGCAGGCATCGCGGAGTTGGAACATCTGCTTTGATGAGACGGTCAAAGAATTTGGCTTTATCAAAAATCCAGATGAACCATGCATCTATAGTAGATTTGTAGCGAGAACTGTAGTATTCCTCGTTTTATACGTGGATGACATTCTCTTAATAGGAAATGACATTCCTATGCTACAATCTGTCAAGGGGTTCTTGTCACACAGGTTCTCCATGAAAGACCTGGGTGATGCCTCATACATTCTGGGTATCCGGATCTACCGTGACAGATCCAAGAGGATATTAGGACTTTCACAGTCCAGGTACATCGACACCATACTGAAGAGGTTCAGTATGGAAGATTCCAAGCGTGGTAACCTACCGGCTTGTCACGGGATCACCCTCTCTAAAGAGATGTCTCCCAAGACTGATTTGGAGAGGGATCGCATGTCTATTATACCCTACGCTTCTGCGGTAGGCTCTATAATGTATGCGATGTTGTGTACCAGACCGGATGTAGCTTATGCACTGAGTGTGGTAAGCCGGTATCAGTCTAACCCTGGGGAGAAACACTGGATAGCGGTAAAGAACATTCTCAAGTACCTGAGAAGGACTAAGGAGATGTTCTTGGTGTATGGCGGAAAAGACCTCCAGATCGAGGCCTTTGCTGACTCCAGCTTCCAGAGTGACAAGGATGATTCCAAGTCCATGTCGGGTTTTGTCTTTACCCTCAATGGAGGGGCGGTGTGTTGGAAGAGTTCCAAACAGGAAACCGTTGCAGACTCGACGATGGAAGCGGAATACATCGCTGCATCTGATGCCGCAAAAGAAGCTGTCTGGATGAGGAAGTTCTTGAAAGAACTTCAGGTGGTTCCGTCCATTGTTGATCCAATACCTCTGTATTGCGACAACAACGGGGCTATAGCTTTAGCGAAGGAACCCAGGTCCCATCAGAGATCCAGGCACATCTTGAGGCGGTATCACCTGATCAGGGAGATCGTAGATCGCCAGGAGATCGAGGTTCGGAGAGTCGCTTCAGAAGATAATACTGCTGATCCATTCACCAAGGCCCTGCCCCAGACTCAGTTCGAGCGGCTGATCGAGATGATAGGTCTTCGATACGCCAGTACATGGCCTTAGTGCAAATGGGAGATTGTTAGTGTATATGCCCTAGAGGCCATTACTGTATCATACTAGTTTGTATATTACTTAATGGATGCTTGGGATATTCACCTTGTATATACAATCTTGCTCAAAATAGTAGTATGCTACTTGGTTTGTTTCTACTTCAATGTGTACATGTGTTTATTTTTGTATATCGCCTATACACATTAGTAGAGCCCTTAGGATCTTTGCTTGATTACCAGCGATGTGATGGCCGTCACACTAGTGGGGCTGGGTAATCTATAAGCACATCCTTATGCAGGTCCCTGGTCGCAGGACTATCGAGACAGGGCATCGATACTCCGGAGTAGACCAGCGCATGCGCTTCTCATCCCAGTGTGGGAGACGGTCTGTCCCACAGCCGTCAGTACGTCGTACTTGAGATAGTATGTGGGTGCTCGTTAGGTTACGGGTACACTGGACAGGACTCGTCGGGAACTGACTAGTTGGTATTATACCTATCGTCAGTTATCAGTTCCCAGGTGACATGAGTACAGCTTAGTCCGCTGACTTGACACTGTCACTCCGCCTCGAGTGTGTTCGCACTGTACTTTGATCACTACCCTACCACGGCTCAAAGGAGTCGTGCAAACAGGTAGTGGTTGGGTGCAGTCCCGAAGCACTTGGAGGCAGTGACGGTTAGACAGGATTCGTCTCTCCCGGTATTGGGGGTTGACATCGCGCTGTGTCTAGGAGAGCCATTACACGAGTAGTCCCTGGCCAGGGCAAACGAGATATACTGGTAGGTTTCCAGTGTTATCTCAGGGTGTTTTGGGCTTCGCTCCGGCACGACTTGTACCGCTATTGGGGGACTGACGTTTACCGCCCCCTAGGCCCACCATGCGATGTATCAGACGAACAGACCGGACTGTACGGAGAATGTCACACTCAGCCTCAGTAGGAGTTCAGATGGGTTTCGCCTCGTCGGTCTTCTTGTCGGCATTACCTGGGGACCGTTACGCACAGCTAGTGCCGCTTGCGGTCTGTGGTTAAACCCACTGCCAGCGTAGTGTCGAGTCTTTAGAGTCCCACACAGAAAGCTTTTCGCCTTTAGGCAAAAGAGTAGAGGTCGCATGGTATTGCGACAGGTCGCATGGTTTTGCGACAGGGTTCGGTCACATCCGTGCACTTGTGCACGTACAGTGTCCGGACAGTTTACACTAGCGGGCTTTGGTTTAAGCCAGATCCTAGTGTACCTTATGGGATTGGATTTATCCAGTTTGCATTCGTGTTCCTCGGAACGCGGATGCGGGTGTGTATGCACAGTTGACAGGGAGGCAGAGGCAGCGGATTCTCATTAGGGTTGTTGACAGTTGACCGTTGACTTTTTGACTTTTTGCTCAACCCTAATGAGAATATGATATGCTATTAACTATTATATTAATTAAGTATTATGGTGACTTGGTTGTTGACTTTTGTTGACCTTGTTGACTTGTTGACTTTTGTTGACTTGTTGACTTTGTTGACTGGTTGACTAGGCTTGACTAGTTGACCATCATGATAACCATGGTTATCATTTCATGCCAAAGACTTTTACTTGCTTGTTCATTTGAGTAAAATGAGTGCATGACATGATAAGGTTATGGTTGCTTCAACCATCACATAAGACTTTTGTTAATATGATGAGTTATCATTGCTTTGGATTATGAGAGGGTGAGAGACAAAATACTTGCTCATTCTTTCTTGCTCATTCTCTCTCTTGTTCTTGAGCTCTCCTCTTGCTCTCACCCTCAACCTCTTGCTCCCTCTCTTGATCTATGGTTCTCTTGTCTCATGAGTTGAGAATCAAGAACCATAGATAAAATCCCATTCTATTTCCTCTCTACTCATTCTAGTTCACTAGGTTTAGCAAACCAAGTGAACTAGTTTCTTCAAAGAACGAAGAAGGAGCTAAAGGTTGGAGCTTTCAGGTGGATCTATCTTCGGCGTACGGAGACGACGAGAAGAAGCCATCGGACCACCATCGGAGCTTTGAAGACGAAGGAGTTCAAGACAAGTTTAGGTATAACCATCTCTATCCGAGTAGCTAACTCTCTTTAGCTAAGTATGCTAGTTTTAGTTTAGTCAAAGATCCCGACTTTGCTTAGTCCATGTTGCCCCTTGCGCTAATAATTTGATTTTTATACCGTTTCCGCCTCCCCGTAAGAACCGGGGGTCGCAACGTGGACTTACAACTTCTACCTAACTAACTAGCTTACAAGGGAAGCTAACCTAATCCAAGCTTGTTAAGGAGCTAATCACTCCTAAGCCTATAAAAGGGACCCTAGGCCTCACTTAAAAGTTGTTGATTGTTGTTGAAACTCTATCACTCTATCAACCCAACACTTGCCGCCTCCAAACCCTAACCCTAATCCAATCAAGAAACCCAAAAGTTCAAGATCTTTGAGTTCAAGCAAAGCAAGCCTTCAACCATCCTTTAGAAGCAAAGCCGGTCTTCATCGGAGCATGAGATCCAAGCCGATCCGTGACTCAAGGAGCCGATGCAATGCTAGATTCGACAATCTTGTTCCTTCTCAAAATCTTGTTGTCTTGGGCATGTGTAACAAATTGTGAATAAATAAAGGTGACGATTCTTTTAACTTGCTTATCTTTCAATTCAAGCATTATGATTCAACTTCGATTCTTGAATATATTCTTTGTGATGATGCGTGAATAAAACTCCGCTCGTGGAGGAGTCGAGACGATCGGTAGAATGATGATGTTGACGAATCTTTAAACATTTTCTTAAGTCCTATAACGATTGTAAATTCTTGAAAATTGAATGATCGATGATCTAGATTAATGCGAAATGCGTTCTTGACTATTTTTGCACGGATCTAGAGATCAACTATCGATTATTCGATTTCCTAGAAGCTATCTAGTGAATGTGATTCATCGAAAGGACAAAGGATAGGATGAGGAAACCCTAATTCTTCGCAAGATCCTTAATCCTCGATAAATTGACATCGATTTAGCATCAATTCGCTAATGAATAAGAAAAGGTAATTGCTAGTCTCGTCACATCTATGATCTAATCGACTCCTACAAGCTACATTTCAATTCTTGAACTTTAATCGATTGGAATTCTATCAATTCTTGTTTCTTGATTCTTTTTTAATGTTTTCTTGATTTTTGATGAGATTAGATGATTCTTAAAAATTCATTGATATAAATCTTGAATCGTTTTCTTTTCTTTTCTATTAAATTTTCAATTCAAAACAAAATGAATACGAACGAATCGCACAATCCCTGTGGACGATCCGCACTTACTAACGCGCTACATTTCGACACCGTATTGATTGCGGTCAAAATATTTTTGGTTGTGATTTCTTTACAATTTCATACTACACAATCGGAAATCGTTATCAATCAAATGGCGTCGTTGCCGGGGATCGTGTGCTAATTCGTTCTTTATTGAAATTTGAATTGAAAGATTTATTCCATTACAATTTTTAGATCAAAATTCGCGCAAAATCTAACGTGTTTTGTTGTGATTTGATTACGAGGAATTCTGGAAGCTGTGGAGCAATTGAAAATTTTTTCAGAAATTTCCAGAGGAGTAAGGGGCTGAACAGAAGCTCTCTGGAAAAATTTGTTGAAGTGAACAGTAGCTCCGACCGCGGAAGCGCGGTGTAAGGCACTTATTGCGGCGGTTCCGCAGCTTGGTGAAGGGTTCTCTGTACAATTTTTTTCTCTGGTGATCTCTTACTTTCTTATCTCCTCCTCTGTCTGCTCCAATTAAAAATTTTCTGCAGGCTTCTTTGCAAAAATAGCAGCGCCGCAAAAAGCAAAATAAATTGCGCGTGTTTTTTTGGTTTATGGTTGTTTGCATATTAATACGGATATTAAGGGGCACGGCCAAATCCAGATTAGGTGGGGAGTTCATTACCCTTCCTAAGCCCCAAAAATCACAAACTTGCATCCGCATTTACCCTCATTAACTAAAAAAATCTAGAGATGACTCTAAGGACCGTCGCGCTCACTTAGGACAAGAGAAGGCCGTGGCTAATTCATTGCTCATCCGCGTTTCTTTGTGGTGTCTAAGGCAAGTGTGTCGAAGGCTAGTGGTTATTAATTAGGCCCACTACTTACGTAGTGGAGTACCTTCCCACTTACCTGGCACTTACCTGGCCACAGTGAGACAAAGAGGCAGTGGAGGATTGATCCTGCGATTTGTCTTTTGGCAGTTAGGAGCGGTCTAGAGCCTTGACCTAGGCGACCATAGAATTAGGGTATTGCTTGTTGCATTTGTTGTGCTCGCATCATTTTTTTCAAAAAAATCCGTCCATGTTTCAAAGCAAACACCGCATTCATCATTTCCCCTAATTATAAGTCACGCTGCCACTTGTACTAACCCTTTTTAGTGCAAGATAGGCTGGACACGGGATTCTAGTGCCCGTTTAGTCCGCGTTCCCCCGATCGACTCCGAAGTTGGTATTTCTACATTTACCTCTCTTTTACCTACCACCACACCTACATCGATGGATCCTTCTCCATCGAACTTCTTTACCACTACTCTGCCGCCGTCCGTTGGTGCGCAGAATCCACCCCGCATCTCTCTCCAGGAGAGGTGCTATCTTATGCGAGGTCCTCTTTCGACCTGCTTATCCACACCACCAGCCAACGGGGATAATTTTGAGATTAAACCCCAGTACATCAATCTTCTACCCAAATTCCACGGTCTCGAGTCTGAGGACGCATATGTGTTTATCACGAAATTTGAAAATTTATGCGCAATGATGGGTACGTCACAACTTTCAGTGGATGCTATGCGTCTACGTCTTTTTCCATTTACCTTATGCGATATAACGAGAAGTGGCTGTATAACACTACCGCACATTCCATTACGAATTGGGAAGAATTCGTTGCGGCATTCCTTAAGAAATTCTACCCTATGCAAAAGACAGCTCGAATCCGTAGCGAACTAAATCAATTCACCCAGCTTCCGACTGAACCATTCTCGAAATGCTTTGAACGTTTCAAGGATCTTTTGGTTCAATGTCCACACCACGGCATCCCGAGATGGGATCTTTGCCGAATCATATATGAGGGCATTAACCCTACCACTAAACAAAACCTTGAAAACATGTGTCAATGCACCTTTATGACCAAGGATGATGGGGAAGCTTGGAAATTTTTAGAAGAGTTCGCTGAAAAATCCTTACAGTAGGAGAGTGGAACCCAGTCATCGTCTAGGAGTGGAATACACCAAATTGATGTGTCCATAGGTGTTCGAGCTGAGATGGAAGCAATGAAAAAGAAGCTCGAAGCTATGGAACACAAATTTTTAGCAGCCTCCCTAAACCCAATGTCGCTCCCCAAAACTGTATGTGGGTGCTGTTCTGATCCTTCTCACTTAACGGAAGAATGTCCATTAAACTCTCCGTTTCAAGGCCACGAGCATACCAATGCCGCATTTCAAAGACCTAGAAACGATCCATATTCTTCCACGTACAATTAGGGTTGGAGGAATCACCCGAACTTTGCTTGGAACCAATCCCAATCTCAAAACACGGTTCCAAACCCGAATCATTTCCAAAGGGCCCTTCCTCCACAACAGCAACCGCTTCAACTCACTCAGCACCCCTACCAGTCACAAAATTTCCAAAACCAGGTCAACACTCCAGCACCATCTAATCCTATGACCTGCTCTGACGAGTTCTCTCAATTCACTCAAACCATGAAATCACTCTTGTCAAATTTCATAGAGGTGTCGACTGAGGTTAGATCTTCCGTCAGTGAGATAAAGAAAAACTCAGCGTCCCAAGCTGAGAGTATCAGAACGATGGAAGCAGAAATTGCACGACTTAAAGCCGAAATGAGTGCGAGAGAAAAAGGGAAACTTTCGTCTCAACCCCTACCGAATCCTGGGCATTACAATATAAATGCCGTCACAACGTTGAGATCAGGAAGAGTGCTGAATAACCATGTTGGGGAAGAAGTTGATGATATTGAAAATCCTATCAACACCCCGGCTGAGACCTTTCCTCACACACACACTTCTACTTCTGATCCTTGTTCTTCTACCCCACCGCCTTCTCACGAGCCTGTTCTCCATTTCCCTCTAGGCTCGACATCTCAGCAACCTTCTTCTAGTTCTCCACAGACGATCCCCACTCCTCTTTTGGGATCACGTCTACCCCCACTTCCTTCTCCTATGATGGACCCAGCGCTTATTGCTAAAGCTCCTTACCCGAATCGGTTAAGGGGTAACAAATCGAGTCCACATATGGAGAAAATTATGGAAATGTTCAAACAGGTTAACATCAACATCCCTCTCCTAGATGCGATTCAACAAGTCCCCGCTTATGCGAAAATTCTTAAAGACTTGTGCACTAGGAAGAAGAAGACTCAAGTGCCAAAGAAGGTCTTCATGTCTAATAATATTAGCACTGCTTTTATCCCACAGCTACCAAAGAAACGTAAGGACCCAGGATGTCCTACGATATCGATTTCTATTGGGGGTAAAAACATAAACCGTGCTCTTTTAGACCTTGGCGCAAGTGTTAACCTACTTCCATATTCTGTCTATGAGCAGCTAGGGATTGGAGAGTTGAAACCAGCTCACTGCACTCTCCAAATGGCGGACCGTTCAATCACTAAACCTAGAGGTGAACTAGAGGATGTGTTGATAAAAGTCGGGGAATTTGTATTCCCTGTAGACTTCATTGTACTCGATACACAACCTGTAGCAAACCCCCGGAGCCAAATTCCGGTGATTTTGGGTCGACCATTCCTTGCCACTTCCAATGCTGTCATTAACTGTAGAAATGGTTCAATGAACTTATCATTTGGAAATATGACCATTGAACTGAACATCTACAAAATTGGAAGTCAGCCATCAGAACCCTCTGCTCATATCCTTGATGTGTGCTCTGTCCACGAGATTGCTCCCGAAAGTTGCGGAGTTGAGGAACTTTGATTTAAATATCTCGACGACACTACCACATCACTGTGTTGGGGTAAAAATTTACACCCCGGTTGACCAAGTCAAAATCAAAGTCAACCCCAAGCCAAGTGGGCCCAAGCCCAGATCCAGTGGGCCCATGCCCGGGTCGAGCCCGAACATGAAGCGGCCGGCCTCCCCCCATGCCACGATAAAAAAAAATTTAATAAATAATTTTGTTGCATTTCTTTTATTTTATTTTATGGATAAATGTAAGAAAAATAGGCATAAAGCCAAATTTTTGCAAAGCCCATGGCTTATGTGCAAAAAGAAATGGCACATGAGCCATGGGATAGGCAAAATGCCATTTTGTTAAGCCCAAGGGGCTATGTTTAAAGTGTGTAGCCTATAAAGGCAAGGATAATGAAATATCCCAACAACTTTTTCTCTCTCTCAAAATTTTCTTCAGATCTAAGATCTTTTCTCCTTCTTCAAGGTTCCAAAACATTCCTTTTTCTCTTGAATTAAACCAAGAGTTTTACTCTTCTTTTTATAAAACAAATTAGTTTTTCACCACAAAACCCATAAAGGGGAACTCAGATCTTCCATTAGATCTCAAGAAGAAGAGATTTTTAGAAATCCCATATCTCTTGATCTTCAAGATCCAGCTAACAGAGGAGGAGGAAAAAGAACATCGTTCACTAAACCAAAAAAAAAATACACACTCAGGAGTCCAACTCCTCTCTGTTTTCTCTTCTGAGAAATTTTTTTTAGGCTAAAAGCCTCATTTTCTCGCCAGCGCTCAAGCGCAGAGCGCCCGCGTACCGACACGTGGCGCACTTGCGCTCCAGCGCAAGCGCTCGAGCGCAAGTCGCCCTCGTGCCGACATGTGGCGCTCTTGCGCTCCAGCGTAAGCGCTCGAGCGCAAGTCGCCCCCGTGCCGACACGTGGCGCGCTTGCGCTCAAGCGCAAGTGCTCGAGGGCAAGTCTCCCCCGTGCCGACACGTGGCGCGCTTGCGCTCCAGCGCCCAGCGCTCAAGCGCAGAGCGCCCACGTACCGACACGTGGCACTCTAGCGCCTGAGCGCACAGCACCTAGGCGCACAGCGCCCAAGGTGCTGTCCCCACTCATCCTTTGGATGTCTTTCCCCCTTTTTATATATACACATGTATATCTGTACATATGTATACATATTTACATACACACATACTCCACGACACTGTCCCTGTTAGAAAAAAATTTCTAACGGGGCGCTGCCCCGCACCCCGCAAGGGGGCTGCTAGCCCTCTTGACCCCCAGCCCGCTATCCGGGTAGCGGGACCCCCGTAAAAACTCTGCATGGCTCCCGATATATCCAAAACCCCCTTTCGAAACAAAACACGCATACACTGCACATTGAGTTCGCATGACCAGTTTAACCCGTTAATCGGAGGTTCCCTCGCCCCAATGGCGAGGGGTAATTAACGGCAGCTTAGTCCGCGGCTGCCGGAGATTCGGATCCCCACAATCATTAAACCCCAGCCTACCCTAGGCAGGGGGAATCTGTAGTATGCCTGAGAAGCGTGCGTGTATTCCCATCTCAATGGGGTGACGAAAAACACCCTACAGATTCTGGCACGCCCGGTGGGACAAATCTCTCCTTCCATATTTCGGGTTAAACGTTCATGCGAATTCAATCAATATACATATCGATTGCCTATACTGAAATGATGTTCTTTTTTTTTCCGTGCAGCAATCAACCTTCGACGACAATGTCTCCCCAGACGAATCCAGCTTCCAACGTGACCCCGATTCCGTACATGGTCAAGATCAATGCTCGTGTGGTTCTCCCTGCAAGCCTCAGTCGACAGTGGGAGGAACCGCCCCGCCAGTTTGGCTCCATCGTCATCTACCCTGCCAGAAGCGCTCATCTGGCGGAAGTCCCGGCGAAACAGGTGGCCAAGCCGGTCTCAAGAGGTAAGAGGCCGAATGTCGTGATCGCCAAGGCACCACAACCGAAACCTAAGATGGTGTCTGAACGACTCCCTGGCGCTCTAGCTGGGGGCAAGAACTTCGGTACAAAGGGCAACATCAAATGTTGCGGACGAGCTCAGGCGATGACTCCAACAAATGCACAATCGTGCGTATCTCCAAGGCCCTCCATCGACCGGTCTGCGGCGTCTTCCCAAAGAGCCAAAGTCTGCCAGATGCTTAGAACAGAAAAGTTAAGGCAGAAGCGGCTCAGGTATCGAGCCAACAAAAGGGCCAAGGCTTCGGCTAAATGGAATCGTGTGAAGTTCTAAGTGCAAGGTTGTCCCGCGACGACGGCTGAGTCGGACGTAAGTATCAACAATTCCTTCGAGCCTCTGAAGTGGGTTCAGAAAAATGTCATGACCGCCAGAATCAAGAAGACAGCGGTCTGAACAGTGCCACAAAGAGGCGTGTCCCAGCCCCAACAGAAAAGGTATGACACTGTCTCTTCAAGAGTCTATCAAGCACTCTGTGCCGCACGAAAGCAGTGGGGTAAACCTAGAAAAGATGCTCCAGCACCATTCAAGAACCAGGTTAGGCCAGCCGCCTTTAATCGACTACCAGCTACCGAAACAAGGGGGTCAAGACAGCAATCCATGAAATCAGCTGCCAATGATAGAAAGACGGCTGGATATATCATCCATACGGTCTATATGGCGGGTGGGCGCCCCAGCGACAACCTTTGCAGCAAAAGCAAGGATGGGGCCACCACATTCCAAGCCCAATCTAGCCTGAATGTAGTTGCCGCTGCCCAAGAACAGCCGCCCCCGCTTGATGAAGAAAACCCTCTCGATGAGGATGATAGGCAGAAAGACCCCTCGGTCCATGCAGAGTCAAGCTCAGACAGCGAGGAAGAGCCGACTTTCCGCCCCAGGACTGCGGAGCAAGAGCTTCGAAAACAGCTCAGGAGCAAAGATAAAGAGATGGCCAAGCTCTATTCGAAGATTGATGACTTAACGAATGTGGTGATGCAGCTTACGGCTCAAATTGCTCGAGCGCCTCCCAATCAAGCGCAAGCCGCTACTAATCAGCCGGGTGATGACAATCCGAGGCAACCAATGCCTGTTCCTTCGGGTCCAAGACTGGTCGAACCACATGAAAGCCGGCCACACTCCGCTTCTGGGGACGCCTTGGCCCCAGATAGCACTATCCCGCTAACACAGGATCGGATAATGGATTTGGTCACCAACAAGGTTAAAACATTGGTGGCCGAAGCTGAAGCTCAGAAAGAAATCGGCAGTAGTGGGCGGCCATACCCTGCACAGTACGATCTGATTGAGTTCCCAAGCGGCTACGTCATTCCTAAGTTCGGAAGATTTGATGGAACGGGGAATGCAAATCAGCACGTTGCCCACTTCAAAGCATCGTGCGGAAATACAGGGGGCAATGACGCGCTCCTTCTTCGTCAGTTTGTCAACAACCTGACCGGCGTCGCCTTCGACTGGTATGCGAGTATACCGGACGGGTCCGTCATTACCTTTGCCCAAATGGAGTCCCTGTTTCGGCAAAGGTTCATGAGTGTCAGTGATAAAATCTCCATTGCCGACCTTGTGAGGACCAAGCCGGGGAAGAATGAAAGCAACACCGACTTTATCGCTCGATGGCGTAATCTCACAGTCAAGTGCGAACCGCCGCTGGAGCAGGACCAGTCCGTCAGCCTTCTCATTGGGAACCTCAGCAATTGGATGGTCCCATTTTTGTGTACGGCAGGCCTCAAGACATTTCAGGAGCTAACCAAGAAAGTCCAAATGCTGGAACGCTCGAAGCAAGAGTCCCCGCCGGATTCTCAGAGAGACAAAACATGGAAAAGCAAGCGGGACGACAACCGTAGAAGTGGGAGTTCCAGCAGTACCAATGTCTTCAATGCGTCCGACGGTGAAGAAAAGCGAAGGGCGGGCGAATCCAAAACCAACCGGTCTCGAAAGCCATTGCTGGGAGGAGATGGGCCTTCCCTAGAGGAGAAAAAGAACAAGGTTTACTCTTTCAGAAGGGACAAGGTCCGCAAGATATTTAAAGATGCCTTGAACAACGGCCTACAATTGCCGGAGTCGAAAAGACCCCAAGAAGCAAAAATGACCGACAATCCTCTGTATTTCCCGTACCACCGAGTAGTGAGCCATGCGATGAGGATTGCTATATCTTCAAAGACTGGGTCGAGAAGCAGTACAAGGCTGGAGAGATCGAGCTGTCCAAAAGCGTGTTGGTGAACAATCAAGTTGCAACCGCCAACTTTATACAGACAGAAGTTGAAACCTTCTGGGAGCAGACAGCTGAACCTGCTGCCCTGACAAACGAAACTGACTCATCGCGGCCTCCGTGGAGTACGCACATATCTAATAAGACGAAGAAGATGCTAAAGCTACTTCAGAAAGAGCCCAGGATGGAATGGGAAGGACAGAAGAAGCCTACCAGTCCAGCTGCCAATGTGGCTCCATCAGGCTCAAGATCCAAGAAGCTCAAGAAGAAGAAAAGTGCAGCTCGGCGTGAAAAAGAGTCTGCAGGGAAATCGACCATTCAAAAATATATCGATTCCCTCGAAGAATATGAACAAAAGGAAAGAACATTGATTCAATTGAAGGAGTTCTTCCCTGTACAAGCGGCTGAAATTCTGGAGGAGTTAGAAGAAGACTCCAATGAAGAGATCCCAGTAGTGACCTGCTACGCCATCCATCTTGGCAGCGACTCCGAGGATGAGCTCTGTTTTCCCGAAGAGGATGAGGAGCTCACCACAAAGGCCAATCAAATCCAGCTCAGAAGTGGCAGGGCTCTACCGCAAAATCAGGGCAACGCCCCAAAGGGGAAGGAAAAACAAGTCGCTAATGAAGAAGATGGCAGAGAACTGGCTGATGAAAACATAGGTCCTTCCTCGGTGGACTATAATGTCTTGGCACATCTCCGGAAGCTTCCGTCTCTCCTGAGCATCTACGACGCCTTGGTCTTATCTAAGGAGCTTAGAGATGTTCTCATTCACGCTCTACAAAACCCCGAGCGGTATCAGGCTCACTTTACGGAAATTAATATGAAAGAAGCCCAGCACGCTTTGCATGCCGCCGCAGTCACATTTAAGGATGAAGACTTGCTACTGGGAACGGCTGAGCATAATCGGCCGCTTTACGTGACCGGGTACAGCGACGGAGATCGAATTAATCGCATATTGATTGATCCGGGGTCCTCAGTGAACATCATGAACATGTGAACTCTGAAGAGTTTGTCAATGGACGTCCGACACCTGTCAAGGGAAAGGATTGTCATTCAAGGCTTCAACCAAAATTGCCAGCAAGTTCTGGGGTCTATAGCTTTGCCAATCAAATTCGGGGATCTGCAAACTGAAGCTAAGATATACGTGATCGACGCCGACACGTCTTACAAGATTCTCTTGGGGCGGCCGTGGCTCCACGGTTATGGCATCATTCCGTCAACTCTCCATCAATACATGAAGTATACTAAAAATGGCGAAGAAAGACGCATTGACGGAGACATCCAACCGTTCGGTGTGCATGAAGTCCGATATGAAGATTCTCGGTACTTTATGAACCACCAAAATGCTAAGCCACAACTGACTGAGGATAGACCAGCCCCAAGGCTCAAAAGCAAATCTACGCCGGCTGTCACTTTCAAAAGCAAAAATACCCAAGTGCGCCCACATTTCGGTAGCGACACTGATGATTCTGACGCTGGAAGCCCGTCCTTCCATAAAACTCGCCCTCGTTTCGGCAGCGACACGGATGAATCCGTCACCGAAGCCCCATCTAGGAGTAAAGTCCGCCCTCATCTTGGCAGCGACACTGAAGAGTCAGAGGAGGAGGACCTGTCGTGCAACAGCGGTGCAGATTGGATCCCCATGCAACAAGCGAAACTACGATAGACCTTCGAAGTTGCAGAAGGGTCCCTAGCCGTTACAAGGGTACTAGAGCAAATATGCAAAGAGCTCGATGCATTATCAATCTCCACCGTGGACCAGCTGAAAACTTTCTACGTTCCCGGGGGGAAAAGTGGACAGAAGGGCATCTTGTTTTATGGGTCAAACCCCGTTGCGCACCCGGACGATTTGTCGGTCGCGTGCCTTCCATATGAGAGAGGCATAAGAGCCGTCCTCAATCCCAGATACTATGCGCCCGAGATACGGGAACACTTTAAGAAGTGCGGATGCCGGTTATATCAAACGGAGTCCGAAGCAAAGTTTTACGAAGGGCTATGGCATCCGCCCCAGGTCCGAGCACTCATCGATGGACGAATTCCAAATAGACGGGGCATAGGCTACATTCAACCTGATTCCAAAGCGTGGTACATGATCCATGTTGGTGAGGCCAGCGAAAGATCAAATGATGACGACGAGATAGCCGAGCCAGAAGAAGCTCCTCAAGAGCTCGAAGATGGCGGACAAGCAACCTTTGACGAGCTAACCGAGATTGACTTAGGAACGCCCGATAATCCAAGGCCGACCTACATCAGCTCGCTCTTGTCAGAGGAAATGAAAGCGCAGATAATTGCCCTGCTGCATGAGTTCGTCGACTGCTTCGCGTAGACATACAAAGAAATGCCTGGCCTTTCCCCTGAAGTGGTCGTACATAAGTTGGCTATATCTCCTGATGCTAAGCCAGTCAAACAAGCTCCTCGAAGAATGAGAAAGGAACTAGAAGAAAAAGTCATCGAGGAAACCAAGAAGCTCATCGATGCCGGCTTCATCAGGGAAGAGAAATATGCGGACTGGATCGCATGCATAGTCCCAGTGAAGAAGAAAAATGGGCAGATCCGAGTTTGTGTCGACTTCAGGGATCTCAACAAGACATGTCCTAAAGACGACTTCCCGCTACCGGTCATGGAAATGATGGTCGATGACACCTCAAATTACGAACTGTTCACCTTTATGGATGGCTCGTCTGGATATAATCAGATCAAGATGTCGCCTGAGGATGAGAAACACACAGCATTTCGAACCCCGATCGGAATATATTGCTACAAGGTAATGCCATTCGGACTAAAGAACGCAGGTGCTACATATCAAAGGGCAATGACCAATATCTTCGATGACCTAATTCATAAAGTCGTCGAATGTTATGTTGATGATCTGGTAGTTAAGACTGAAACCAAGGCCGATCATATCCAGGATCTTAGGACCGTTCTCACCAGACTGATGGAATTTGACCTGAAGATGAATCCTCTGAAATGCGCTTTTGGCGTGTCATCGGGAAAATTCCTGGGCTTCATAGTTCGACATCGAGGGATCGAAGTTGACCCATCAAAGATAAAGGCCATCATGGAGATGCCCCCTCCGAAAAGTCTGACGCAGCTAAGATCTTTTCAAGGCAAGCTTGCTTATATAAGGAGGTTTATCTCAAATTTATCGGGGAAATGTAGGCCCTTCTCAAAGCTCATGAAGAAAGGAGCTCCTTTTATCTGGGATGCCGAATGTCAAGCAGCGTTCGAAAGCATCAAACAATACTTGTTGCACCCTCCAGTACTGCCCGCTCCCATTCCAAATAAACCGTTGATTCTCTATACTGCCGCGCTAGATGAGTCACTCGGTGCGCTCCTTGCCCAGAATAACGAGGAGGGAAAAGAAAATGCCCTCTACTATCTCAGTCGAACTTTAGTCGGGGCGGAACACAACTATTCCCCAATCGAAAAGCAATGCCTGGCTCTGATATTTGCTGTGAAGAAGCTGAGGCACTATCTGCTCGCTCATCGGGTTATGCTGATCTCCAAGGTCGACCCGCTCAAACACTTGATGACCAAAGCAAGCCTAGCCGGCAGAATGGCAAGATGGGCTATCATGTTACTTGAGTTTGACATAGTTTATACTCCTCAGAAAGCAGTGAAAGGGCAAGCTCTTGCAGACTTCCTCGCCGCTCATCCTATACCAGAAGGGTCGCCGCTAAATTGTGAGTTACCCGACGAACAAGTGCTGCACCTCGAGGGAGATGAGCCATGTTGGGAGCTCTACTTCGATGGGGCATCATCGATAAGGACCTCCAGTAAATCAAGCGTCCCGGAGATAAAAGCAGGGATAGGATTGGTGTTCATCACACCATCAATGGGAACCCTACGGCGTTCTTTCGCTCTCACCGAGCCTCGGACAAACAATGAAGCTGAGTATGAAGCTTTGATAGCTGGTTTGGAGCTCGCCATAGAAATGGAAATCCGTCGGCTACGAGTTTACGGTGACTCCCAGCTCGTCGTCAACCAAGTAAGCGGTGATTATAAAATATTCAAACCCGAGTTAGCTCGGTACAGAGGACGAGTGGTGGAACTCATGAAACGGTTCACTCACATTGAACTAATGAGAGTCCCTAGAGCGTTGAATGGAAAAGCTGACGTACTCGCTCGCTTAGCCAAGGAGCTGGCTGATCCTGACATGGACGAAATTCTATCACAGTCAGGAGCCGACAAATTCTACCCCCAGTCTCTCTACGAGAAGAGGAAAGAGCGGAACAGAAGAGCAGTCCTGCCGAAGAAGCTTCGATCATCCAAGATGAGCCCGATTGGAGAGAACCCTTCATAAAGTACCTCCGATACGATAGGCTGCCCGAAGAAAAATCTGCGAGGATTCAGCTGAAGAAGAGAGCTCTCCGATACGTGTTTGTAAATGATACGTTATACCGCAGGTCATATGACCAACTCTGGCTCAGGTGCCTGTCATCGGCCGAAGCCCAAAAAGTCATGAAAGAAGTTCACTCAGGCGTTTGCGGTGCTCACCAATCTGGCCCCAAGATGCGACTGCAGATTAAACGGCTTGGGTATTACTGGCCCACCATGATACGGGATTGCGGAGAGCATGCAAAGAAATGTTATATCTGCCAAATTCACGGTGATTTTATTCACAAGCATCCCAATCCATTGCATCCTACGGTGGCGTCGTGGCCCTTCGAAGTCTGTGGCACCGACATTGTTGGCCCAATTGATCCTCCGTCATCCAAAGGCCATCGGTTCATACTGGCCGCGACAGACTACTTCTCCAGATGGGCTGAAGCTGTCCCGCTAAAAGAAGTCAAGACAAAAGATATTCTGACATTCTTCCAGCATAATATTCTATACCGCTTCGGTACACCAAGAAGAATCATTTCTGACAACGGGCCTTCTTTCAAGAGCTTCAATGTCTCAAGGTTCGCTACTCAGCACAAGATAGACTGGAGATATTCCTCCATCTATAATCCAAGAGCCAACGGGCTAGCCGAAGCCTTCAATAAGACTCTATGCAAGCTCCTGAGGAAAAATGCTTCAGCCAACAAGAGAGACTGGAATCTCAAACTTCACGAGGCGTTGTGGGCATATCGTACCACGCACCGTACTCCAACTCAGTCCACTCCATACTCATTGCTCTTCGGAGTGGAGGCGGTCCTCCCCCTCGAAGTCGAAGTTCCAAGCTTAAGAATGGCCGTTCAGCACGAGTTGACGAAGGAGGAAAACGTACTCCTTCGACTTGAAGAGCTCGATGCCCTCGAAGAAAAGAGGCTCGCGGTGCAGCAAAATCTGGAGCTATACCGAGCCCAAATGTCACGGGCCTATGACAAGATAACCCGTCTCCGTGCTTTCAAGAAAGGTGAATTGGTGTTGGTCCTCAAAAGACCGATCATCCCCAATCGACATGCCAAGGGAAACTTCGAGCCAAACTGGGAAGGACCATACGTCATTGAGAAAGTGTTCGACGGAGGATCCTACCAACTGATAAGTGCCGAGGGAGAAAGGCCCATGCCACCCATCAATGGCCGATATCTCAAGAAATACTACACGTGAATGCTCCAAGTCGCAGGCGAATTGAGCACATTAGCCCTACGGTCTGGATCATACATCCTGCAAAACCGTATACAATCCACGGGCATAAATGGCCCCTATCTCCCCCAAATCCTGCCGGTGAGACTACTTTTAAAGTCCCACCAGCGGCAAAAAAAAAAAAAGAAGAGAAAAAAAAATAATAATAAAAGAAATAAAAATAATAATAAACGGTATGTCCACAAGCAAAACGGGCACGGATGAAAACCCGAAAGGGCTCCGTGAGTAAAAACAGCAGGACTACCGGCGAGTCTGTGAAAACCCGAAAGGGCGCAAACTCGTGAAAGGAGATGAAATACACTCGCAAAGTCCTCTCGACCTTGTGAGGAGAAAACCCTGCGTGAGATCCTTACGACTCACAAAAGAGCAACACACTTAGGAATCCTCACGATTCCTAAAGAGAAAATACACCTGCATGATCCTTACGACTCGCAGAGAGAAAATGCTTTTATGGGACCCTCACGGCCCATAAAAATTGAAAAGCCTTAGGTGATAGGGACCCAAACCTGTCTCCTAAGCCATCGTTCCCCAATGGGCAACGGCAAATGATGAGTCGCTCCTGGCATTTCGCTTCAGTGTTAGCGGTGCTGATGCCGACCAAAAACCCAAATCCCAAGTCCTCCCAAGGCAAATGATGAGTTGCTCCTGGCATTATTCCAGTGCAGCAATGCTGATGCCAAACAAGATCCAAATTCCAAGTCCCCAACCCCAAAGTGGCGAATGATGAGTCGCTCCTGGTACCATATTCCAGTGTAGCGATGCAGATGCCAACCAATTTCCAAATCCCATACCCCAACGGCGAATGATGAGTCGCTCCTGGTACCACATTCCAGTCCAGCGATGCAGACGCCAACAAAGCCCTAAAATTTTTCCGGCCCTACGGTCTGGATCATACATCCTGCAAAACCGTATACAATCCACGGGCGTAAAACAATCCCAACCTCTCCCAAGTCCTACCGGTGAGACCACATTCAAATTTCCAAAAAAAAAAAATCCCAAATCCTCCTAGGGAAAATGATGAGTTGCTCCTGGTATTATTCCAGTGCAGCAATGCAGATGCCAAAAAAAACAACTAAACCAATCCCCAAATCCTCTCAAAGACAGATGATGATTCGCTCCTGGTACTATATCCCAGTGTAGCGGTGCTGATATCAACCCAAATCACATCAAATCAGCAAAACGACCAACGACCTCCCTGGCAGAATCAAATTCCACCTCGGAATTTAGTCAACTTCATCCCTGACACCGCAAGAAGTGGAGCAAGTCAAATCCAGCACCGACCGTCCAAGTCGCAAAAAGGGCAGAACCGACCGTCCAAGTCGCAAAAAGGGCAGAACCGACTGTCCACGTCGATAAATGGGCAGTACCGACCGTCCAAGTCGCAAAAAGGGCAGAACCGACCGTCCAAGTCGCAAAAAGGGCAGAACCGACCGTCCACGTCGATAAAAGGGCAGTACCGACCGTCCAAGTAGCAAAAAGGGCGGAACCGACCGTCCAAGTCGCAAAAAGGGCAGAACCGACCGTCCACGTCGCTAAAAGGGCAGTACCGACCGTCCAAGTCGCAAAAAGGGCAGAACCGACCGTCCAAGTCGCAAAAAGGGCAGAACCGACCGTCCACGTCGCTAAAAGGGCAGTACCGACCGTCCAAGTCGCAAAAAGGGCAGAACCGACCGTCCAAGTCGCAAAAAGGGCAGAACCGACCGTCCACGTCGCTAAAAGGGCAGTACCGACCGTCCAAGTCGCAAAAAGGGCAGAACCGACCGTCCACGTCGCTAAAATGGCAGCACCGACCGTCCACGTCGCTAAAATGGCAGCATCGACCGTCCAAGTCGCAAAAAGGGAGGCACCGACCGTCCAAGTCGCAAAAAGGACAGCATTGATCGTCCATGTCGTAAAAAGGGCAGCGCAGGATTCCCACAAAGCGGGAACCAGGTTACTCCGGGCCAGGGAAACGACTATCACGGACACTCCATCTCGGAGACATGTCAAGCAACGACCGTCCATGTCGTAAAAAGGGGCAGTGCCAGCTCCCCAAAAAGCAGGAACCAAATCAGGTCGCCTCCAAGTAAAAGAAGATCCATCAATTTCATGCACACGACCGACATATGTGGTGTGCATTTATTGATGGGGGGCAATTTGTTGGGGTAAAAATTTACACCCCTGTTGACCAAGTCAAAATCAAAGTCAACCCCAAGCCAAGTGGGCCCAAGCCCAGATCCAGTGGGCCCATGCCCGGGTCGAGCCCGAACATGAAGCGGCCGGCCTCCCCCCATGCCAAGATAAAAAAATTTGTAATAAATAATTTTGTTGCATTTCTTTTATTTTATTTTATGGATAAATGTAAGAAAAATAGGCATAAATCCAAATTTTTGCAAAGCCCATGGCTTATGTGCAAAAAGAAATGGCACATGAGCCATGGGATAGGCAAAATGCCATTTTGTGAAGCCTAAGGGGCTATGTGTAAAGTGTGTAGCCTATAAAGGCAAGGATAATGAAATATCCCAACAACTTTTTCTCTCTCTCAAAATTTTCTTCAGATCTAAGATCTTTTCTCCTTCTTCAAGGTTCCAAAACATTCCTTTTTCTCTTGAATTAAACCAAGAGTTTTACTCTTCTTTTTATAAAACAAATTAGTTTTTCACCACAAAACCCATAAAGGGGAACTCAGATCTTCCATTAGATCTCAAGAAGAAGAGATTTTTAGAAATCCCATAGCTCTTGATCTTCAAGATCCAGCTAACAGAGGAGGAGGAAGAAGAACATCGTTCACTAAACCAAAAAAAAAAAACACACTCAGGAGTCCAACTCCTCTCTGTTTTCTCTTCTGAGAAATTTTTTTTAGGCTAAAAGCCTCTTTTTCTCGCCGGCGCTCAAGCGCAGAGCGCCCGTGTGCCGACACGTGGCGCGCTTGCGCTCCAGCGCAAGCGCTCGAGCGCAAGTCGCCCCCGTGCCGACACGTGGCGCGCTTGCGCTCCAGCGCAAGCGCTCAAGCGCAAGTCGCCCCCGTGCCGACACGTGGCGCGCTTGCGCTCAAGCGCAAGTGCTCGAGCGCAAGTCTCCCCCGTGCCGACACGTGGCGCGCTTGCGCTCCAGCGCCCAGCACTCCAGCGCAGAGCGCCCACGTACCGACACGTGGCACTCTAGCGCCTGAGCGCACAGCACCTAGGCGTACAGCGCCCAAGGTGCTGTCCCCACGCATCCTTTGGATGTCTTTCCCCCTTTTTATATATACACATGTATATCTGTACATATGTATACATATTTACATACACACATACTCCACGACACTGTCCCTGTTAGAAAAAAATTTCTAACGGGGCGCTGCCCCGCACCCCGCAAGGGGGCTGCTAGCCCCCTTGACCCCCAGCCCGCTATCCGGGTAGCGGGACCCCCGTAAAAACTCTGCGTGGCTCCCGATATATCCAAAAACCCCTTTCGAAACAAAACACACGTACACTGCACATTGAGTTCGCATGACCAGTTTAACCCGTTAATTGGAGGTTCCCTCGCCCCAAAGGCGAGGGGTAATTAACGGCAGCTTAGTCCGCGGCTGCCGGAGATTCGGATCCCCACAATCATTAAACCCCGGCCTACCCTAGGCAGGGGGAATCTGTAGTATGCCTGAGAAGCGTGCGCGTATTCCCATCTCAATGGGGTGACGAAAAACACCCTACACACTGTTTGATCTTACACATGATCTTAGTGAGGACACCTATTCCACGCTTGAGTTCGACACTCCTGACTCATCACCATCCGAGTCTGTATCTTTCACAGGCTATAAGCTTCTTTGTGACTCCGAAAATCACTCGATGATCCCACTTTCTATTATTTCTCCGCCAGCATTAGATCTCAAACTTTTACCTTCTCATCTTAAATATGCATATTTAGGTGAGAATGAGTTTTTACCGGTTATCATATCCGCTTCTCTAGCATCAGAGCAAGAGAATGCACTTTTGTCGGTATTGAGATCTAATAGGGAGGCGTTTGGTTGGACCATGGCGGACATCAAAGGGATTAGTCCCTTGATTGTAGAACATCATATACACTTGATGGATGATGCCAGACCAACCCGAGAACCACAGAGACGGTTGAACCCCGTCATGAAGGAAGCGGTGATGAAAGAGATCGTCAAATGCCTTGATAATGGTATCATATACCCAATCTCCGATAGCCAATGGGTGAGTCCAATACATGTCGTCCCTAAGAAATCTGGCATTACTGTTATTACCAATGAGGCAAATGAGTTGATTCAGACACGCGCCCAAACTGGGTGGCGTGTATGTATTGATTACAGAAAACTCAATGCCGCCACGAGGAAAGACCACTTTCCTCTACCTTTCATTGATCAGATGCTGGAACGCTTAGCTGGACGTGAGTATTATTGCTTTATGGACGGATACTCTGGCTATAATCAGGTCCCCATAGCCAAAAAGGACCAAGATAAAACCACTTTTACTTGTCCTTTTGGTACCTTTGCTTATAGATGCATGCCCTTTGGGTTATGCAATGCTCCCACTACCTTTCTGCGGTGTATGATGGGGATATTCTCTGACATGGTCGAGAATTTTTTGGAGATTTTCATGGACGATTTCTCGATTTTCGGAGACTCTTTTTCTGACTGCCTATCGAATCTTGACGCAGTTCTTACTCGTTGCAAAGAGAAGGACTTAACCTTGAATTGGGAAAAATGCCATTTCATGGTCCAAGAGGGAATTGTGCTTGGACATGTTATTTCACGAAAAGGCATTGAGGTTGACAGAGCTAAGATAGATGTCATTCAAAACCTTCCTCATCCCAAAAGCGTTAAGGACATTCGATCATTTCTTGGCCATGCGGGCTTTTATAGGAGATTCATTAAGGATTTTAGCAAAATTGCTAGACCTTTAACTCTTCTCTTGGCCAAGGATATGACCTTCCACTTTGACTCGGATTGTGAGGCAGCATTCGACTCACTTAAACACTCCCTCACTACAGCCCCCGTTCTATCATCTCCAGAATGGGACTACCCCTTTAAGCTTATGTGTGATGCATCAGATTTTGCAGTTGGTGCAGTCTTAGGACAGCACATTGAAAAGATGCCACACGTGATCTATTACGCAAGTAAGACCCTGAATGATGCTCAAATTAACTATACAACGACCGAAAAAGAACTTTTGGCGGTTGTATTTGCATTAGAAAAATTCAGGCCTTACTTGATTGGCTCACAAATAGTTGTGTACACTGACCACTCCGCCTTGAAACATCTTTTGGCGAAGAAAGATGCAAAAGGTGTTAGTTATATGTATGCCCTAGAGGCCATTACTATACATGTGATGTATATTGTAGTGGATGCTTGGACATATATAGGGAGGACTTTTTTGCTCGACATGATAGTATGCTATATGGTTACTCTTTACCTTAACGTGTATACTGATTGTCTCTCTGTCACATGTTGGTAAAGCCCTTAGGATGTGCACTTGACTACCTGGACTATGATGCGGATCATACTAGTGGGGACATGGTAGTCCATAAGTACATCCTTCAAGGTCCCTAGTCGTGGGTGTATCGAGACGGGGCATCAATATACCAGAGTAGACTAGCGTATACCTTCTCGACCCATATAGATGGGCGATGGATGATCCCATATCCATTGGTGTTTGACATCAGAGATGATATACGGCTGCTCAGTGGAGACTGAGTACACTGGACGGACTCGCCGAGAACTCCTAGATGGTATTATACCTTACATCAGATGGCAGTTCTCTTGTGACATTGGTACAGGTTAGTCTGTAAACCCGAGATCGTCATAGAGTCTTGTGTGATTCCCACTGTGCTTTGATTTCCACTTTACCACGTCCAAGAGGGCGTGCAAAACGGTGGTTTTTGGGTACAGTCCTGAGTCACATGGAGGCAATGAGCGATAGGAAGGGTTTCGTCTCTCCCGGTATTGGGGGTTGATATTGCGCTATGCTCGATTGGCCATAACAGGGAAGTCCCTGGCCAGGGCTGGTTTAGAGATTTACTGGTAAGTGTTACCAGTAGTTTCTCAACCCGTTATGAGCCTCATATCGGCATGAATTATCGGCTATTGGGGTCTGACGTTTACCACCCCTAGACTTGATATGCGACATATCAGACGAGGAGACCGGACTGTACGGCAGTGTCACTGTCAGGCTATTACAGGAGTTGGAGCGGGCTTGCTTGCTGATCTTCTGATTGCTCAATACCCGGGTAACCGTTACGTCCAGCAAGTACCGCTGACGGCTTGTGGGTGCTTGACATGATCATCACCTACTGCCGGCGTATTGACGAGTCTTTAGAGTCCTACATAGAGGTTGTGCTGGCTCAGGCAAAATGAAATAGGAGCGCATATGTGATATGTGCGGGACCGAGAATAATGCGAGTATGTGATACCATATTCTATTCTCGCGAAGTTTGTGTCGATCGGCTATATGCGATATAACCAAGTTATCGAATCAAGGGTTGATTCGATAAGTCGATACATTGGATGTTAGTCGGTTATATGTGATATAACCGGATTATTAAGTTTAGTGTTGATTTAATAATTTAGTGTATAATTGTATATGTGATATACTAATTTACATTAACTAACATTGGTTCACTTAAGCATTTATTTTTCTCACTTGTGCATAAGTTAATATATATGTGATATATATTTATTAGTGTACAAATTGTATCATGGTTGTTGATACACATGTCATGGGTGTATGAGACATACACCATTATATATATATTGGTATGGTTTTTAATATTCAAAGTAAATACAAAATTAGTGAATATTTGTTAAATGCATGAAGCTTGTAGAAGCTTGTGAGTGCTTTGACAAATTCAACCCTTTTTGTTTTGCTTTGGATATTATTTAACATAACCAATATATTTAGCCATGGTTATGTCTCTACATGAGTTAAGTATATGATACTCACTCACCATGGTTAGCTCATTCTCTCTCTTGAAAAGTTTCATTCTCATTTGAGCTCATCTTCTTCCTCCTTGATTTTCTTTCTAGGGTTTGAAAAAGAGAGAGATACAAAGTGAGAAAAGAAATTCTAAAGTGTACCTATTTCCTATCTCACCATCCTCTACTAGACTAGCACTTTAGTTTAGGTTGTTTGCTTCACTAATTCTTTGGTTAGTGAAGTAGAAGCTTGAGTTCGTATTCCCTCGACGTAGATCATCTTCGGCCTCGAAGACTACAAGCAATTCCGTTGCCTCTTCTCATGGAGCCGTCCAAGAGTCCGGATGTTTGATGATTGCAGCGAAGGGACTACTACAAGGAGCTTAAGAAGTGAAGGACCGATCTACAAAGGTTGTATTTCGCATACCCTTAGTCGTAAAGTTGTTTACTTGCTATTTTATTAACCTAATCTCTAGTATACGATCTTGCTTAGGGTTGTTCGGCACATAAAAATTTAATTTTGGTATGGTCGATGCCTTATAGATCCTTGTTAGTGTGCCTAGTAACCCTACAGTGGTATCAGAGCCTAGCTAGAGCATTAGGCGATGTGTTTACGAAGTTAAAACCCCGAATGAACCCCGATATGTCAAAGTTAACCCCCTCTCTGGAAACTTTTTCAAAACTGGGATTTTTCTGAATTAAAAATACCTAAAAAATTTAGCAGGATTTTCTAAGAATTACCATGAAAAACAAGCCCCTAAGTCCTCCACGTGGCCGTGGAACCGCGGCAATAAGCCACTTTTAGCGGCAGTTCCGCGGCAATAAAAGGGTATTAGGGACGGTTCTTTGTGCAGTAACATCTTTAGCTATTCCTGTATTTTTCTGGGTATGTTTAAAACTGACTCAAGTGTTGAGTGTTTTGGGGTTTATTTTGTAATCGTTGTTTCGATCGGAAAATTTAATTTCGTTGTGTTTTCCGGATATTTAGAAAGTATTAAAAAGTTCGAACGGATATCAATAACTCACTTTTTCCCGACCCGGGAAATTTCCAAGTGTTGGATTTTTCCGTTTGTTTAAGAACGCCTAGATCATGCAAGTTACGCGATGGACCCTCTAGAAGACAACAAACCTTAACTCGATTATGTGACCATCTTGAACTGCCTTTTGAACCTTAGGGTTTGGGGCAGTACGGCGTGCCACATGTGAGGCGTTGGCTTGACCCTTCTACTGCTGGACCATTGGTACTGTGGCATGTGATGAATGTTTTTAAACTCCCCTCAAGTGTTGAGAACTATTTGGGAAAACTTGGGTGTTTGATCATTCGATCGGAAAGTTTAAAATTGTCTATTTATCTGGAATGTGATACAATATTTGAAATCCACAAGTAGTTATGAGATAACTAATTTTAATGTTATAAACATAGCAGTTTAGTCTCAAATGATCGGTTGCCACGGAATTTTGATGCGATCAAAAGTCCGTCACAATCACGTAGCGTACGCGGATACTCGCCGGGTAAACTTAATAGACAGCCATGCTCCATAGCCCCGACCAAGTGACTGTAGGAGAACCCCGTCGCCGAAAGCATCCGTTCGGGTGCTCGCGGCAACGGAGTTCCACCTTAGTGCACTTCGTCGACGGCATCCGGGGGTGCGGCCGTCTACTAAAGTTTGCGACGAGCATTCGATCACCTATCGGGAATCTTGTTGAATTGCCCGACTTGATATTGAAAAGTGTTTTCGATATGGAGACTAAAATGCGGGGTTTATAACTGTTAGGCATGCGATGTCTAAGGAGGTTGCGGATTCCAACTGTTGTAGTTTTACACTTTCTTTTCTGCGACCGTAAGTGTAATATGTGATATCGCCGGTTTCGTTGCTATATGTCAAAGACAATTGGGATGCGTATATTTACTTACGTTGATGACATGTGATGTTATGTGTTGCTGGATATGTTATATTGTATCGTCGCGTTTTGAATAGCTGGGGGTTTTATGTGAGATGAGAGTTTTCTATTTTCATTCATGTAAAATTAAATGTATGTAATATTCTTTTATTGGGGCACTTTCGGGATGAGGTTGATGTCACCATTTGTATATTATTTACTTTTCCGCAATAGGATAGACCCAAAGAGGAGAGCACAAGATACCGGGTTCTAGGGTCCAGTGGGAGACCAACTCGAGGAGTCGAGTCCGGGTCTCCTAACTCTAGAATTGGAAGGGTTGCTTGCCGCTCTCGCAGGGGTCTATGGGTGTGGGTTTGGCTATTCATCGTGACTGTGGAATCCGTGTTTTATAGAGGCTCAAAATAAAACACGGATGTCCTAGTATATCCAATGTTTCATATGTTTCTTCTGCTGCGATATCTGTGATGTGATTATTTGATGTTCTGTGATAAATACTGTATATAGTATATATGATATATTATATAGACGTTACTTATGTTTTACACCCGCGCTAGTCCTGCCCTGCTCTGCCGTTAGTTACCTAACCTAACGGTGCACGAGGGGACATCGAGGCGAATGCGGATGGCATAAGTGTACGTCGTATTTATCTGTGATGTTTAGGTGACTTAAATGATAGGACTTCATTAATGTGATTAATGAAAGAAAAAGAAACCTAAAACATGTTGTGGAATCGAATTTTCAAAAACAAGTGGCTACAGTTCTTGCTTTGCATCGCGTTGTTCCTTGTAGAACATCCTGCACCTTATTCGATAAGGAAAGGGTCGAGATCCCTTCACCGGGAATGACCCCTTTAGCAATAACTGGCAGATGCTACAACACTCGGTTTGTCTTTTGATTGCTTTTGGAGTTTTGCTTTGCATAGTGATATATATGATATGTCCTACACCTTATTCCATAAGGAAAGAGCCGAGATCCCTTCACCGGGAGTGACCTCTTTAGCGAAACTAGTAAAAGCCTAAAAAACACTCCATTTTAAAATCACTCGATTCTACAACGATATCAAGTTCATTATGCAATAGGTTTTCAGAAAAACCTGTCGTAGCCCTCCGTCATTTCAGATAAGTCCTACTTAGTATTCGTGCTACGTTTGTTGGCCTGCGTCAAGGCGTAGTGTGCGGTAGCTAACTAGTATTTATCTGTTTATGCATATGATGCAGATTGGATTAGGGTAGTCGTGCGACTTTGTTGGCCTGCGTCAAGGGTCGTGCGGGTGGGTTTAATTCAATCAAGAAATGACGGGTTGAACTTGACTAGCGCACTATGGTTGTTGGCCTGCGTCAAGGTCATGGGACGCCAGGGGCAAAATATTATCGGGAATTTCAAGTGTTGAAATTTGCAATGAGATTGCATACCTTCTATGAGATAGTTGGATCCCGATACCCACTGCAAGTAATTGTTACTCCTGGGAGAGTTTTACACATTACAATTAGCCGATCAAGTAGGTGTCTAGAAAGGTGTCAACGGGGTTACGCCTCTGGGAAAACGAGGTTTACTTTAATTAGGTCCGTGCGAAAGCATGGGGAACCTCCCTCAAAGTACCGACACTGGCCTGGCTGAAAGATTGGCGAAGTTGTAGAGTGTAATTAATCCCGGCTAGTCTTTCCTTTTAAAGTTTGAAGGAAGATTTGATAAAAACAGTAGGAACCATCCTGATTAGATAAAATAATAACCAATCTGATCTTGCAAGAGCGCACGCAGAGTGTTTTCTTCTCTCTCTCTCCAGGTAGCGACCATATCACGCCTTAATCAAGATAATAAAACGGATGTATTGACCGAACCCGCTTGTTATACTGCGCTGGGGAACGTTGGTCCCTCTCCAACTTATAATTGTTATAAGACAGAGCAGGAAATAGGGGATTACCAGAATTCCCGTGCCGCCCAAACGAAGAAAGTGCATACTGATGCATCATCTTCGGGTGTGTTCATTACAGAGAACTGTTTCTCAGTATCCTTTACGTCCTGGATATGAGATACCGAATCAGGATCCCGCATATGTAATCTGTTACATGGGCTACAGATAGGTAGAGAACTGAGAACGGGTGATATATTTCATGAGACAGAAAACGGTGCAAGTGTTGCAGCCAAGACTGTTGGTCACTATCACCCTGTATTACCAGAATACATTGATTCTGAATGAATGTTATTAGATACCGAACCTGATATACAACATCATATCAGTTTCTTTATTAGTAAAGAAAGGATGTAATTTTGTATTGTTGGATAATGTTTTAAACATTTCCTATATCAAGAGTTGATCGGTTCAGGTACGTTATCTAAAAGCATTGACGTTCTAAATCAAACTACAGTTCTTAGTATACAGAACACACACAAGAGGAAGAGTTCAGATATGAACGAATCCTTCTTGAGGTATTGTAGACTAGGTCATATCAATGCGACCCAACTAGCTGAAGTTACATATAGATGCATATTTAAATTAGTTTGAATTTACATCTTATGAAACTTGTCGGTCATGTCATAAAGATAAGATGACCACAGCTCTGTTTATTGGAAACAGAGAAAGAGTTATTGAACTCTTCGGATGATACATACTGATGTATGAAGGTCCCCTGTCTATACATACCAAGACCGGTCCTTTGTACTTCATTACATTCTCTGATAATCTCTCAAGATTCAGACATATGTTCCTGTTGAAACACAAGTCCGAACCTTTTGAGATATTCACAGAATATAAGTTAGAAGTAGAGAACCAAAACAGGTATAAGTATTATGTCCTTTGATGCGATCAAGGAGGAGAATACTTGAGCACGGAATTCCTGGATTATTCTAAAGGAGAATGAGATTCTCTCTCAGCATTACTCCTCCAAATACACCACAGCACGTCGGTGTATCGGGGCGGAGCAATCACACCCTATATGATAAGGTGTGCTCTATGATGAGTACTACTGAGTTTCCTGTTTTCTTTTGGGAGTTATGCACTTATGAAGTTGCACACCTATTGAATAGGGTTCCGATCAAATCAGTTGCCTACCACGTCATATGAGATATGGAAAGGAAAGAGCCCATATCTTAAGTTTGTTAAGATTTGGGGTTGTCCGGCCTATGTCTAAAAAGCAAAATCCGGACAAGCTCAAGGCAAGGTCAGCTCTGTAAAACTGGAAGTAGTTCCAGCTATACAAACTGCAGCTGATGATTTGGTATAACCAAAGGATTCAGTAGTTTCCAACGAACCTCAGCCTCTCCGCCGATCTAGTAGGGTTCCTCACCCACCTGAGAGATACTTCGGTTTCTCTATGACAGTGGGAGCGAAGATTACATCATGAGATGATGACCCAACTAGTTTCGAGCAGGCCATCAGGAGTGGGACTCTAGAAGAATGGCTGGATGCTTAGTGATCTGAGATGGAATCCTTATACACCAACAAAGTACGAACTTTGGTTGCTTTATCTGAAGGGTTAAATCCCCATCAGGAGCAAGTATATCTTGAGAAGATTACTTAGTGTACAAGGAAAAGTTGAGACTTTCAAAGCTAGACTTATTAAAGGTTTGCATCATTGACCAGGTATGGATTATGTTGAAACCTTTTCTAAGTACCTATGCTTAAGTCCATCCAGATCCTACTTGCCACGGCTACATACCATGACTACGATATCTGGCGGTTGGGTGTCATGACTGCTTTTCTAAATGATGTTTTAGAAAAGAGAGTCTATAAGTACACAGTCAGAGGGCTTCATAGACAGTGGGAGCAGCGGAAACGTGTGCAAGATATTTTATGTGATAAAGCAGGCATCGCGGAGTTGGAACGTCTGTTTTGATGTATTAGTCAAAGAGTTTGACTTCATCAAAATGGTAGATGGACCTTGTATATACAAAAAGGTAGTAGGGAGTATGTGGTGATCCTCGTAGAGTACGTGGATGACTTACTCTTGATAGGGAAGGAGTTTCCTATGCTACGCTCGATCAATCTCCGCTTATCACAATAATTCTCCATATAGGATCAAAGTGATACCTACTAAATCCTAGGTTTTTGGATCTATGTGATAGATCTAATTGGATGTTAGGATACTCACTAGTTGTAGTGAGATGGTATCAATTGATCCTGGGGAGAATCACTGGAAAGGTTCCAGGGTGATAAGGACGACTGAATGTCAGTCACAGGCCTTGTCTTTACCCTCAGTAGAGGGACGGTATGTTGGAAGAGTTCCAAGATAGATACCGTGGCATACTAAACGATAAAGACTAGATACATCGCTACCAAAGATGCTACCAAAGAGGCAGTCTGTGTGTATATTAGTTCATGAGATGAACTTTGTTCCTACCATTGTGAGACAATGGAGTTGTGGCTTATGCCTAGGAACGCCCGTCCTATCAGTGATCCAGACATATTCTAAGGCAGTGTCACCTGATCATGGAGATGGTTGATCCCAGGGGATCGAGGTCAGGAGAGTAGACTCAAAGGACAACACGGCGGATCCACTCACAAAGGCTTTTTCCCAGAGAGAGACTATTATGGGATGGTTGAGTATGAGATACTACAACCACTGTTATCAGATGGCCCTGGTGCAAGTGGGAGATTGTTAGTTATATGTATGCCCTAGAGGCCATTACTATACATGTGATGTATATTGTAGTGGATGCTTGGACATATATAGGGAGGACTTTCTTGCTCGACATGATAGTATGCTATCTGGTTACTCTTTACCTTAACGTGTATACTGATTGTCTCTCTGTCACATGTTGGTAAAGCCCTTAGGATGTGTCCTTGATTACCTGGACTATGATGCGGATCATACTAGTAGGGACATGGTAGTCCATAAGTACATCCTTCAAGGTCCCTAGTCGTGGGTGTATCGAGACGGGGCATCGATATACCAAAGTAGACTAGCGTATACCTTCTCGACCCATATAGATGGGCGATGGATGATCCCATATCCATTGGTGTTTGACATCAGAGATGATATACGGGTGCTCAGTGGAGACTGAGTACACTGGACGGACTCGCCGAGAACTCCCAGATGGTATTATACCTTACGTCAGATGGCAGTTCTCTTGTGACACTGGTACAGGTTAGTCTGTAGACCCGAGATCGTCATAGAGTCTTGTGTGATTCCCACTGTGCTTTGGTTTCCACCTTACCATGTCCAAGAAGGCGTGCAAAACGGTGGTTTTTGGGTACAGTCCCGAGTCACATGGAGTCAATGAGCGATAGGAGGGGTTTCGTCTCTCCTGGTATTGGGGATTGATGTTGCGCTATGCTCGATTGGCCGTAACAGGGAAGTCCCTGGCCAGGGCTGGTTTAGAGATTTACTGGTAAGTGTTACCAGTAGTTTCTCGACCCGTTATGAGCCTCATATCGGCATGACTTATCGGCTATTAGGGTCTGACGTTTACCACCCCTAGACTTGATATGCGACATATCAGACGAGGAGACCGGACTGTACGGTAGTGTCACTGTCAGGCTATTACAGGAGTTGGAGCGGGCTTGCTTGCTGATCTTCTGATCGCTCAATACACGGGTAGCCGTTACGTCCAGCTAGTACCGCTGACGGCTTGTGGGTGCTTGATATGATCATCACCTACTGCCGGCGTATTGACGAGTCTTTAGAGTCCTACATAGAGGTTGTGCTGGCTCAGGCAAAATGAAATAGGAGCGCATATGTGATATGTGCGGGACCGAGAATAATGCGAGTATGTGATACCATATTCTATTCTCGCGAATTTTGTGTCGATCGGTTATATACGATATAAACAAGTTATCGAATCAAGGGTTGATTCGATAAGTCGATACATTGGATGTTAGTCGGTTATATGTGATATAACCGGATTATTAAGTCAAGTATTGATTTAATAATTTAGTGTATAATTGTATATGTGATATACTAATTTATATTAACTAACATTGGTTCACTTAAGCATTTATTTTTCTCACTTGTGCACAAGTTAATATATATGTGATATATATTTATTAGTGTACAAATTGTATCATGGTTGTTGATACATATGTCATGGGTGTATGAGACATACACCATTATATATATATTGGTATGGTTTTTAATATTCAAAGTAAATACAAAATTAGTGAATATTTGTTAAATGCATGAAGCTTGTAGAAGCTTGTGAGTGCTTTGACAAATTCAACCCTTTTTGTTTTGCTTTGGATATTATTTAACCTAACCAATATATTTAGCCATTGTTATGTCTCTACATGAGTTAAGTATATGATACTCACTCACCATGGTTAGCTCATTCTCTCTCTTGAAAAGTTTCATTCTCATTTGAGCTCATCTTCTTCCTCCTTGATTTTCTTTCTAGGGTTTGAAAAAGAGAGAGATACAAAGTGAGAAAAGAAATTCTAAAGTGTACCCATTTCCTATCTCACCATCCTTTACTAGACTAGCACTTTAGTTTAGGGTGTTTGCTTCACTAATTCTTTGGTTAGTGAAGTAGAAGCTTGAGTTCGTATTACCTCGACGTAGATCATCTTCGGCCTCGAAGACTACAAGCAATTCCATTGCCTCTTCTCATGGAGCCGTCCAAGAGTTTGGATGTTCGATGATTGCAGCGAAGGGACTACTACAAGGAGCTTAAGAAGTGAAGGACCGATCTACAAAGGTTGTATTTCGCATACCCTTAGTTGTAAAGTTGTTTACTTGCTATTTTATTCGCCTAATCTCTAGTATACGATATTTCTTAGGGTTGTTTGGCACATAAAAATTTAATTTTGGCATGGTCGATACCTTGTAGATCCTTGTTAGTGTGCCTAGTAACCCTACAAAAGGTAGGCTAATACGTTGGATCCTTTTATTATAAGAATTTGATCTTGTTATTAAAGATAAGAAAGGATGTGAAAACGTTGTAGCCGACCATCTTTCACGCATCTCTTCTTCCCCTGTGACCCTGCTGATCAATGATTCGTTTCTGGACGAACAACTCTTGAACATATCCGAGGAACCTTGGTTCAGGGATATTGTGAACTATCTTGCCACGGGACTTATACCCAGCGATTGGTCAAAACAGGACAAATATCATTTTCTATCCTAGGTAAAACACTTTTACTGGGATGAACCCTATCTGTTTAAGTATTGTCCTGATCAGATCATTCGCCGGTGTATCCCGAATGAGGAGTTCAAGAGTGTTCTATCTTTTTGTCATGATCAGGCCTGTGGGGGTCACTTCGGGCCTAGAAAGACGGCGGAGAAGGTTTTGCAATACGGTTTTTATTGGCCGACCTTATTCAAGGACGCATTTGATTATTGTAAAACCTGTACACAGTGTCAACACATGGGTAGGATTTCCCGGAGAAATGAAATGCCGCAGCAACCCATCTTAGTGGTTGAAATTTTCGATGTTTGGGGCATTGACATTATGGGTCCATTTCCCAACTCCTTTGGGAATTTGTACATACTGCTTGCGGTTGATTACGTCTCAAAGTGGGTTGAAGCCATTCCATGTCGCACTAATGACAAAAAGATTGTCATTAAGTTCTTAAAAGAAAACATCTTTTCGCGATTTGGACACCTACGCGCTATCATTAGCGATAATGGGACACATTTCTGCAACAGGTCTTTTGAGACTCTGATGCGGAAATACGCAATCAACCACAGACTTTCTACACCCTATCATCCCCAAACGAGCGGGAAGGCTGAGATTTCGTGTTAGTGTATATGCCCTAGAGGCCATTACTGTATCATACTAGTTTGTATATTACTTAATGGATGCTTGGGATATTCACCTTGTATATACAATCTTGCTCAAAATAGTAGTATGCTACTTGGTTTGTTTCTACTTCAATGTGTACATGTGTTTATTTTTGTATATCGCCTATACACATTAGTAGAGCCCTTAGGATCTTTGCTTGATTACCAGCGATGTGATGGCTGTCACACTAGTGGGGCTGGGTAATCTATAAGCACATCCTTATGCAGGTCCCTGGTCGCAGGACTATCGAGACAGGGCATCGATACTCCGGAGTAGACCAGCGCATGCGCTTCTCATCCCAGTGTGGGAGACGGTCTGTCCCACAGCCATCAGTACGTCGTACTTCAGATAATATGCGGGTGCTCGTTAGGTTACGGGTACACTGGACAGGACTCGTCGGGAACTGACTAGTTGGTATTATACCTATCGTCAGTTATCAGTTCCCAGGTGACATGAGTACAGCTTAGTCCGCTGACTTGACACTGTCACTTCGCCTCGGGTGTGTTCCCACTGTACTTTGATCACTACCCTACCACGGCTCAAAGGAGTCGTGCAAACAGGTGGTGGTTGGGTGCAGTCCCGAAGCACTTGGAGGCAGTGACGGTTAGACAGGATTCGTCTCTCCCGGTATTGGGGGTTGACATCGCGCTGTGTCTAGGAGAGCCATTACACGAGTAGTCCCTGGCCAGGGCAAACGAGATATACTGGTAGGTTTCCAGTGTTATCTCAGGGTGTATTGGGCTTCACTCCGGCACGACTTGTACCGCTATTGGGGGACTGACGTTTACCGCCCCCTAGGCCCGCCATACGATGTATCAGACGAACAGACCGGACTGTACGGAGAATGTCACACTCAGGCTCAGTAGGAGTTCAGATGGGTTTCGCCTCGTCGGTCTTCTTGTCGGCACTACCTGGGGACCGTTACGCACAGCTAGTGCCGCTTGCGGTCTGTGGTTAAACCCACTGCCAGCGTAGTGTCGAGTCTTTAGAGTCCCACACAGAAAGCTTTTCGCCTTTAGGCAAAAGAGTAGAGGTCGCATGGTATTGCGACAGGTCGCATGGTTTTGCGACAGGGTTCGGTCACATCCGTGCACTTGTGCACGTACAGTGTCCGGACAGTTTACACTAGCGGGCTTTGGTTTAAGCCAGATCCTAGTGTACCTTATGGGATTGGATTTATCCAGTTTGCATTCGTGTTCCTCGGAACGCGGATGCGGGTGTGTATGCACAGTTGACAGGGAGGCAGAGGCAGCGGATTCTCATTAGGGTTGTTGACAGTTGACCGTTGACTTTTTGACTTTATGCTCAACCCTAATGAGAATATGATATGTGATTAAATATTATATTAATTAAGTATTATGGTGATATGGTTGTTGACTTGTTGACTTTTGTTGACTTGTTGACTTTGGTGACTTGTTGACTTTTGTTGACTTGTTGACCGGTTGACTAGGCTTGACTAGTTGACCATCATGATAACCATGGTTATCATTTCATGCCAAAGACTTTTACTTGCTTGCTCATTTGAGTAAAATGAGTACATGACATGATAAGCTTATGGTTGCTTCAAACCATCACATAAGACTTTTTTGATATGATGAGTTATGATCACTTTGGATTATGAGAGGGTGAAAGTCAAAAGAGTTGCTCATTCTTTCTTGCTCATTCTCTCTCTTGTTCTTGAGCTCTCCTCTTGCTCTCACCCTCAACCTCTTGCTCCCTCTCTTGATCTATGGTTCTCTTGTCTCATGAGTTGAGAATCAAGAACCATAGATAAAATCCCATTCTATTTCCTCTCTACTCATTCTAGTTCACTAGGTTTAGCAAACCAAGTGAACTAGTTTCTTCAAAGAACGAAGAAGGAGCTAAAGGTTGGAGCTTTCAAGTGGATCTATCTTCGGCGTACGGAGACAACGAGAAGGAGCCATCGAACCACCATCGGAGCTTGAAGAGAAGGAGTTCAAGTTTAGGTATAACCATCTTCATCCGAGTAGCTAAATATCTTTAGCTTAGTATGCTAGTTTTAGTTTAGGTAAAGATCCCGACCTAGCTTAGTCCATGTTGCCTCTTGCGTTAAAATTTTGATTTTATACCGTTTCCGCCTCCCCGTAAGAACCGGGGGTCGCAACGTGGACTTACAGTGGTATCAGAGCCTAACTAAACTTAAACTAGCTTGGTAGTGAAGTGTAACGAAGTTCGGAACCGGAAAAATCCAAAAACCAAACTTTTACAAAAACTGAGTTTCTGTTGAAATTTTTTTGGCTCAAAATGAAAAACTTTACACTTGTAAATTCGGCTCAGGGTTTTGTGTGAACACCCAAGAAAAACGATACAGTAATTCGTCCAAACCGCCGCCCTTCCGCCGCGCGAGCTAGGCATCCGCCGCGGAAGCGCCGCGCTTTGTCGTCTTCTGTGCATCGTTTTTCGTGCAGTGTGTGTCTGTGTTGGTTTTGGGATTTTTGAAATATATTATATGTGCCCAGATTTTCCAGAAAAGAAATTTCCTTTTGGGGTCCTATAATTCCGTATTTTTCCGAACTTCACTGCACTTTGACTATGATGGTTATATCTGTGATGTTTGCATGTATTGAACGTCGGCTAATCGCTATAAGTCGATTAGTCGGGGTTATACATGATCTGTAATGTGCTGGAATGTGTATATAAATATGTTGGATTGTCGCGGGTGAATAGCCGGGGGTTGTGAGACGAGAGTTTTCTTTTCTTGCAATTCATGTAAATTTGTAAATTGATGTAATAATTATTTGTATGGCCGCACAACCGGGTCGGGGTTGTAGCCGTCATTGTATAATTTCTTTTTACTGTTTTTGCTCCTAGGATAGACCCATGGAGGGGTGCACAAACTACCGGGTATGCCGAAGTGTCGAGTGGCCTACTCATGGAGATGAGGGAGGTTGCTACGCTTCGGGTACTTGGCGGGTAGTTTGCCGCACCCGTAGGGGTCTTGGGTGGGGTTTTGGCTATTCACCGCGACCGTGTAATCTGTTTTTGTTACAGGCTCGTACAAATTACAGATTCCTAGTATATCCAATGTATTTATCTGTGATCTGAAATGTTTATCATTGCAGTATATCTATATATGATATTATTTAGGCGTTGCTTATGTTTTACAGACGCGCTAGCCCAGCCCCCGCTCTGTCGTTAGTTAAGTAACCTAACGGGTAATGACGGGGCCCCGTGGCGAATGCGAATGGCATAAGCGTACGTCATATTTTGGTTGTTTTCTGCAATGATAGGATTAAATGATGGGACGCATTAAAAGAACTAATGCAAGAATATCACGCATTAAAAGAACTAATGCAAGATAATAAACCAAGTTAAAGTCGTTGGAACACTTTCGAAAAACCACTCGGTTCTTTTCAAAAACAACTTTTAAATGCGGAGCTTGAGCCACTCCTTTTAAAAGCTATCTCGTTCCATCGACCATATCAAGTTCACTACGTTCACGGTTTTGCCAAAACCATCCGTAGCCCTCCGTCGTTTCACATGAATAGTCAATAGTATTCAAGCTGTGTATGTTGGCCAAAGTCAAGGCACAGTGATTGGTAGCTATTGGGTGTTCATGTGTAGCATAGATAGATGCGTTGGTTTGGGACAGTCGTACTGCCATTTTGGCCAAAGTCAAGGGTAGGTACGGATGGATCCAAATTAACCTGGATAATGACGGGTAGAACTTGACATGTGACTTATGATATTTTGGCCAAAGTCAAGGTCATAAGAGCATGGGGCAAAAATCCACATCGGGAGTTTCATAAGTACTGAAACTTGCTAGATTTGCATACCATTTAGAGTGTGATGATTCTGGTAGGATTCCTTCAGTTTCGTCATGCAATGATATTTGGATCCCGATCCTACTGTGAGTATATGCTACTCCTCGGGAAATTTCTCACTTAACGATCAATGCTATAAACCTAGTAGGTGCCTAGAAAGGTGTTAGCGGGGCTACGCCCCCAGGGAAAAGAGGTTCTCTAATTAAGGAACTTCGCGAAAGCGTTGGAAAACCTCCCTCGAAGTACCGACACCGGCCTGGCTGAACGGTTAAGCAAGTATTGTACGGTGGGATTGATCCTGACTAATTCTTCCTTTATGGTTTGAGGAGGGATTCGAGAAACAGTGGGAGCCATCCTGTTTAGACAAACTAAAAACCACTCTAAACTTGCAAGAGCATCATGCTGAGTGTTTCTTCTTCTCTCTCCTAATTGCAGCGACCAATCAACATGACTGGACTTAAGTTACTTCTAGATAAAAACAAACTGACAGGGCCAAACTACAAAGATTGGCTCAGGAATGTCACGATAGCAATCACTTATGACAAGCTGGGGTATCTTCTTACCACCAAAGCTCCCCCTGTCCCTGGTCCAACTTCCAGTGTCGCGGATAAGGAAATCCGCAAGACTTGGGAGATTGATAGCGCGAAGGCCAAGTGCCTCCTGCTTGCCTCGATGGACAACGAACATCAGAGGAGGCATGAGAATATGGACATGGAGTCCATATTGCTCCATACAAAAGAACTGTATGGAGAGCAATCACGTATCGCAAGATACGAAGCGTCGAAAAAGTTGTTTTCGACAAGAATGGCCGTCGGATCATCAGTAGCCGAGCACGTGCTAAAGATGATCGGCTACATTGAGGAGCTCGCTGACCTAGGGATCACATTGGAGAGTGAGCTATATACGGATATAGTTCTCCAGTCCCTTCCTTCCACTTACGCCCAGTTTATACTGAACTTCAACCTACAAGAAAAAGAGGTTGAACTATCAGAGCTCCTCAACATGCTGAGGAGCGCAGAGGGCACCCTACAAAAAGGTAGGGAAACATCCACTTTGTTTGTAGGAGGATCATCTTCTTCTAGGTCCAAGGCGAAAGCCAAGGGAAAGAAGAAGAAGGCCCCCACCAAACCAAGGGGCGGTGTTAGTAAAGTGGACACGAAGGGAAAAGGTAAAGCAACAAAGATAGCGGGGAAGCTTGTGGATAAGGAAGAATGCTTCTATTGTCATAAGAAAGGACACTGGAAGAATGATTGCAGGGCCTGGAAGGCCAGAACACAGGAATTGAAGCAAGTTGCAGCTTCAGCTTCAGGTGTGTATGTTATTGAAAACTGTCTTTCAATAAACTCTACTTCCTGGGTATTGGATACCGGATCAGGATCTCATATCTGTAATTCTTTGCAGGCGTTGAGAAACCGTAGGGTTTTGAAGGCAGGTGACATGACCCTCAGAGTTGCGAACGGAGCTAGCATGGATGCTAAAGCCGTGGGGGACTATCACCTGGGAATGTCAGATGGACATGTTTTGGTTTTGCGTAATTGCTTTTTTGTACCCAACGCAACTTGTAATATCATTTCTGTATCTTTAGTTTCTAAAGAAGGTTATGAATTTGCGTTTGTAAGTAATGTTGTAAACATTCACCTTAATCAAGTTCTGATTGGGTCAGGTACATTGAGTAATGGTATATACGTGTTAAACCAACCACAGATTTTTAATGTCCAGAATACACACAAAAGAAAGTCTCCAGAAATAAATCAGACTTTCTTATGGCATTGTAGATTGGGTCACATCAATGAGAGAAGGTTGACTAAGTTGCATACAGAAGGATATTTGAATGCGTTCGAATATCAATCATATGCCACTTGTCAATCTTGTCTCAAAGGAAAGATGACAAAGACTCCATTTACTGGACATGGAGTAAGAGCGAGCGAGCTCTTGGGACTCGTACACAGTGACGTGTGCGGTCCAATGTCTACACATGCCCGAAGCGGACATTCTTACTTCATTACTTTTACGGATGACTTCTCAAGGTACGGTTATGTCTTCTTAATGAAACATAAGTCCGAGGCCTTTGGAAAATTCCAGGAGTATAAGAATGAAGTAGAGAAACAGACCGGCAAAAGTATTAAGATTCTAAGATCGGATCGAGGTGGAGAATACTTAAGTGCCGAGTTCCTGGACTATTTAAAAGAGAACGGAATTCTCTCTCAGCTTACTCCTCCATACACCCCGCAACATAACGGTGTATCGGAGAGACGGAACCGCACCCTATTGGATATGGTGCGGTCCATGATGAGTAACGCTGAGTTACCGCGATCATTCTGGGGGTATGCGCTAGAATCAGCCGCATACCTTTTGAACCGAGTTCCCACTAAGACTGTGCCTACCACGCCATTTGAGATATGGTGTGGGAAGAGACCCCATCTTAATCACATTAAGATATGGGGAAGTCCAGCTTTTGTCAAAGAGCAACATGCGGACAAGCTCGAGGCACGCTCAGTACTGTGCAAGTTTGTGGGATATCCAAAGAATTCCAAGGGATATTTCTTCTACTGTGAAGAGGAACAAAAAGTTCTTGTTTCTCGACATGCCCACTTTCTAGAACACCAGTTCATAGAAAAAGAAATAAGTGGGAGCGCAGTAGAACTGGAAGAAATTCCAGAACCACAGACTATTACTGAAAGGTTAGTGGAACCAGAGGGTTCAACAGAACAGGACATTCCTACGCCGCTCCGCAGGAGTAGTAGGCAGTCTCATCCGCCCGAGAGATACTACGGTTTTCTCATAGACGGGGATAGAGAGGATTGCATCATAGATTATGATGAGCCTACTAGCTTCCAGCAGGCCGTTCAGAGCGTTGACTCAGTGAAATGGCTGGATGCAATGCGGACCGAAATGGAGTCCATGTACACCAACAAGGTATGGACGTTGGACATTGCTCCAGACGGGGTAAAACCCGTAGGATGCAAGTGGATCTTCAAAAGGAAGATTGGTGTAGATGGACAGGTTGAGACCTATAAAGCTAGGCTGGTAGCAAAGGGTTTTCGTCAAAGACCTGGCTTGGACTACGACGAAACCTTTTCTCCAGTAGCCATGCTGAAATCCATTCGGATCCTTCTTGCCATTGCTGCCTTCCACGATTATGAGATCTGGCAAATGGACGTAAAAACAGCTTTTCTAAATGGAAATTTAGAGGAGTGTGTCTATATGGACCAGCCAGAGGGTTTCATTCAGAGTGGGAGCAGCGGAAAGGTGTGCAAGTTGCTTAAGTCCATCTATGGACTAAAGCAGGCATCGCGGAGTTGGAACATCTGCTTTGATGAGACGGTCAAAGAATTTGGCTTTATCAAAAATCCAGATGAACCATGCATCTATAGTAGATTTGTAGCGAGAACTGTAGTATTCCTCGTTTTATACGTGGATGACATTCTCTTAATAGGAAATGACATTCCTATGCTACAATCTGTCAAGGGGTTCTTGTCACACAGGTTCTCCATGAAAGACCTGGGTGATGCCTCATACATTCTGGGTATCCGGATCTACCGTGACAGATCCAAGAGGATATTAGGACTTTCGCAGTCCAGGTACATCGACACCATACTGAAGAGGTTCAGTATGGAAGATTCCAAGCGCGGTAACCTACCGGCTTGTCACGGGATCACCCTCTCTAAAGAGATGTCTCCCAAGACTGATTTGGAGAGGGATCGCATGTCTATTATACCCTACGCTTCTGCGGTAGGCTCTATAATGTATGCGATGTTGTGTACCAGACTAGATGTAGCTTATGCACTGAGTGTGGTAAGCCGGTATCAGTCTAACCCTGGGGAGAAACACTGGATAGCGGTAAAGAACATTCTCAAGTACCTGAGAAGGACTAAGGAGATGTTCTTGGTGTATGGCGGAAAAGACCTCCAGATCGAGGCCTTTGCTGACTCCAGCTTCCATAGTGACAAGGATGATTCCAAGTCCATGTCGGGTTTTGTCTTTACCCTCAATGGAGGGGCGGTGTGTTGGAAGAGTTCCAAACAGGAAACCGTTGCAGACTCGACGATGGAAGCGGAATACATCGCTGCATCTGATGCTGCAAAAGAAGCTGTCTGGATGAGGAAGTTCTTGAAAGAACTTCAGGTGGTTCCGTCCATTGTTGATCCAATACCTCTGTATTGCGACAACAACGGGGCTATAGCATTAGCGAAGGAACCCAGGTCCCATCAGAGATCCAGGCACATCTTGAGGCGGTATCACCTGATCAGGGAGATCGTGGATCGCCAGGAGATCGAGGTTCGGAGAGTCGCTTCAGAAGACAACACTGCAGATCCATTCACCAAGGCCTTGCCCCAGACTCAGTTCGAGCGGCTGATCGAGATGATAGGTCTTCGATACGCCAGTACATGGCCTTAGTGCAAGTGGGAGATTGTTAGTGTATATGCCCTAGAGGCCATTACTGTATCATACTAGTTTGTATATTACTTAATGGATGCTTGGGATATTCACCTTGTATATACAATCTTGCTCAAAATAGTAGTATGCTACTTGGTTTGTTTCTACTTCAATATGTACATGTGTTTATTTTTGTATATCGCCTATACACATTAGTAGAGCCCTTAGGATCTTTGCTTGATTACCAGCGATGTGATGGCCGTCACACTGGTGGGGCTGGGTAATCTATAAGCACATCCTTATGCAGGTCCCTGGTCGCAGGACTATCGAGACAGGGCATCGATACTCCGGAGTAGACCAGCGCATGCGCTTCTCATCCCAGTATGGGAGACGGTCTGTCCCACAGCCATCAGTACGTCGTACTTGAGATAGTATGCGGGTGCTCGATAGGTTACGGGTACACTGGACAGAACTCGTCGGGAACTGACTAGTTGGTATTATACCTATCGTCAATTATCAGTTCCCAGGTGACATGAGTACAGCTTAGTCCGCTGACTTGACACTGTCACTTCGCCTCGGGTGTGTTCCCACTGTACTTTGATCACTACCCTACCACGGCTCAAAGGAGTCGTGCAAACAGGTGGTGGTTGGGTGCAGTCCCGAAGCACTTGGAGGCAGTGACGGTTAGACAGGATTCGTCTCTCCCGGTATTGGGGGTTGACATCGCGCTGTGTCTAGGAGAGCCATTACACGAGTAGTCCCTGGCCAGGGCAAACGAGATATACTGGTAGGTTTCCAGTGTTATCTCAGGGTGTATTGGGCTTCACTCCGGCACGACTTGTACCGCTATTGGGGGACTGACGTTTACCGCCCCCTAGGCCCGCCATGCGATGTATCAGACGAACAGACCGGACTGTACGGAGAATGTCACACTCAGGCTCAGTAGGAGTTCAGATGGGTTTCGCTTCGTCGGTCTTCTTGTCGGCACTACCTGGGGACCGTTACGCACAGCTAGTGCCGCTTGCGGTCTGTGGTTAAACCCACTGCCAGCGTAGTGTCGAGTCTTTAGAGTCCCACACAGAAAGCTTTTCGCCTTTAGGCAAAAGAGTAGAGGTCGCATGGTATTGCGACAGGTCGCATGGTTTTGCGACAGGGTTCGGTCACATCCGTGCACTTGTGCACGTACAGTGTCCGGACAGTTTACACTAGCGGGCTTTGGTTTAAGCCAGATCCTAGTGTACCTTATGGGATTGGATTTATCCAGTTTGAATTCGTGTTCCTCGGAACGCGGATGCGGGTGTGTATGCACAGTTGACAGGGAGGCAGAGGCAGCGGATTCTCATTAGGGTTGTTGACAGTTGACCGTTGACTTTTTGACTTTATGCTCAACCCTAATGAGAATATGATATGTGATTAACTATTATATTAATTAAGTATTATGGTGATATGGTTGTTGACTTGTTGACTTTTGTTGACTTGTTGACTTTGGTGACTTGTTGACTTTTGTTGACTTGTTGACCGGTTGACTAGGCTTGACTAGTTGACCATCATGATAACCATGGTTATCATTTCATGCCAAAGACTTTTACTTGCTTGCTCATTTGAGTAAAATGAGTGCATGACATGATAAGCTTATGGTTGCTTCAAACCATCACATAAGACTTTTTTGATATGATGAGTTATGATCACTTTGGATTATGAGAGGGTGAAAGTCAAAAGAGTTGCTCATTCTTTCTTGCTCATTCTCTCTCTTGTTCTTGAGCTCTCCTCTTGCTCTCACCCTCAACCTCTTGCTCCCTCTCTTGATCTATGGTTCTCTTGTCTCATGAGTTGAGAATCAAGAACCATAGATAAAATCCCATTCTATTTCCTCTCTACTCATTCTAGTTCACTAGGTTTAGCAAACCAAGTGAACTAGTTTCTTCAAAGAACGAAGAAGGTGCTAAAGTTTGGAGCTTTCAAGTGGATCTATCTTCGGCGTACGGAGACAACGAGAAGGAGCCATCGAACCACCATCGGAGCTTGAAGAGAAGGAGTTCAAGTTTAGGTATAACCATCTTCATCCGAGTAGCTAAATATCTTTAGCTTAGTATGCTAGTTTTAGTTTAGGTAAAGATCCCGACCTAGCTTAGTCCATGTTGCCTCTTGCGTTAAAATTTTGATTTTATACCGTTTCCGCCTCCCCGTAAGAACCGGGGGTCGCAACGTGGACTTACATTTCGAATAGACAGATCAAACAAATCCTGGAGAAAACTGTTGCGAAGAATAGAAAAGATTGGTCGACCAAACTGACGGATGCTCTTTGGGCATTCAGAACTGCATATAAAACCGATCTAGGGATGTCTCCATATAGGTTAGTGTTTGGGAAGGCATGTCACTTGCCAGTCGAGATTGAGTATAAAGCATTGTGGGCTATTAAGGAAATCAACTTTGACTTAAACCAAGCCTGCAACTTTCGAAAGCTGCAATTAAATGAGCTAAGCGAACTCCGCGATGAAGCTTATGATAACGCTGTAATTGTAAAGAATAGGACTAAGGTTTTTCACGATAAAAACATTTTGAGGAAAACATTTACACCTGGTCAGCATGTCCTTCTTTATGATTCACGACTACACCTTCACGCGGGTAAGCTTCGATCTCGGTGGAAGGGACCTTTTATTGTGCAGTCTGTATACCCGCACGGGGCAGCAGAAGTAGAAAATGTTAAAAACGGCACATTTTTCAAAGTGAATGGACATAGATTAAAGCCGTATTTTTCCACTGACCCCACGGAGGAGCTCCTGTTCTTACAGGAGCCATTTTATTTGGATTAAAATTCCTTCGTCTCACCTCCATGTCCTGTATATTACTGCATAATCTTTTGAATGGAGGATGAGTGAAAAGAATAAGTTTGGGGGAGGATCTTCACTTATATATTTTACCCCCACTAATAAATTCCTCCCAGACTTACAGGTTTTGTAGATATAGCGGTTGGCAACAGTGAGGACACTGTTGAAAACAAGTTTGGGGGAGGTTTGTGCTTATTTTTGCATCATTTGCATATCATTTGCATAAGCACAAAACATTTCTTTAAAAACCTATAAAAATTTAAAAAAATTTCAAAACCCATAAAAATTTAAAAAAATTTCAAAAAGATAAAAATATTTTTGTACATAAATAAGATAATAAAAGTTTAGATAGTGAAAAATTACATCCAAAAGATTGGAAAAATTTAAGGAAACCAAGAAAAATAGAAGTTTTCTTATACGAACTAGTAATAAGTAGTTATGAGCCGTTGTCCCAAGGGTTAGTAAGATGAAGGAAGTCACTAATCTGAGGATAAAAATAAGTCTGAAAAATAGTTCCTATTCTGGAAGCCAAATATTTTGAACGTTGATACCCTGCTATTTGCACTTACACACGTCTTGAAGCCCGGGATAGTAGAGGATACCTTGAAATGCTCTTGTCTAAAAGCCAAAGTATGAAGGAAATAAATAAAAGAAAAAAAATGATGAATAAAATATAAAAATGGTGAAAAAAAATGGACACTGGTTTTGTTATCGCCAAGGCAGCAATAAAAAAATATAGCGAAGGGTGCCTCTTCACCTAGTGCCCTAAGGGCAACTGGTCTGGGAGTCACTGCTAAGCCTTAGGTGGTGCAAGACGAGAAAAATACACCAAATAAGAAAGCACATGAGTAATCGGTCGGTTAGTACCTCAAGAAGTATTAACAGTCGCATGAAAGTGTGTGAGCAATCTCATCTAAATATTCATTAATTAAAAAGTACTGAGGCTGATGGGCAAGAGTATGATAGCTTGAATTGAATTCTCCGGGTGTAGGGATGTCCTTTACACACACGAAGGGTTATATGATCGATGTTTGGACGAAAGATAGGAATGAAGAATAAGACGATGTTGTATTGAGGGAGGACGTGATTTCTAACATCTTTTCATGACTATTAAGATAGGGCTCATGACAACCGAAAAGCTAGCATTGTTGGAAACCCTAATTTTCAAGGCTTTTCTTTTACAATTGTTTTCTTTAAATGTAATATTCACGATCTTCCTTTTATTATTGGATTTTGTGGGTGCAATCCGCTGAAAGCCCTCAGGAGACAACACTCCTCCTACTAGGGACACCTAGAGGTTTAAAGGCTTGTTGCACGTACTCAGTGCAATCGTGTTACCTACGAAAGTGTGCTAGTTAGTTTTTCTCTTTCTTTATTTTCTCCTTCTCTTTTTAATAAAATCATTCGCTCGAGACGACCGAAAATAAGTTTGGGGGAATTTGATTAGTCAAAAATACTGCATTTTTAACACGGCAATTTCCCTATCTTTTGCATTCATGGAGAGGTGTTCGGTATTCATATTGCACATATTAGCAAAACACCTGTAAAATACTGGATTACCTGTACTGTATACTAAAACCGGTATTTTTAGGGAAATTGACTGTGTATCATGGCATTGCATCATTCTTGTGTAGCGCAACATGTGTTTCGAAGTCTGTGCAGGAAATTCCAGAAGAATGGCCAAATTTGTAAAACAGTGCTGTTAAAAATATGCCAACTCAATGACTGGAGATCTGGAAATAAAATGAAGGGTATTACAAAATTCAGCACATCAGAGAATAATTCCAAAGACAGAACAAATCACCACAGAAAAGCTCAAGCCCTAGCTCTCCTATTGGGCCGCGGATCCGCGGCAGGAGCCAGCTTGAGCCGCGGATCCGCGGCCGTTGTGCCACGTCATCGCTTCAATTTTAGTGCAGTGTTCCTCTCTCAAGTCCTACAACTCATTACAGCCACTGAATTTCCAGAACATTCCAGAACTTTCTGCCAGATCAGCAAAGGGCTACTTGGTTAAGCTAATTACACTTTCAAGCTTCCTAAGCAAGCTTCACCTAAACTACATTAAGAGCCTAAAATCTTCTCCCTAACCTCCTAGCTTAAGCTAGAAGCTAAGCCCTAACTAACTAGTTCTAGAGACTTCTACCTAACTAACTAGCTTACAAGGGAAGCTAACCTAATCCAAGCTTCTTAAGGAAGCTAATCACTCCTAAGCCTATAAAAGGGACCCTAGGCCTCACTTAAAAGTTGTTGATTGTTGTTGAAACTCTATCACTCTATCAACCCAACACTTGCAACCTCCAAACCCTAACCCTAATCCAATCAAGAAACCAAAAGTTCAAGATCTTTGAGTTCAAGCAAAGCAAGCCTTCAACCATCCTTTAGAAGCGAAGCCGGTCTTCATCGGAGCATGAGATCCAAGCCGATCCGCGACTCAAGGAGCCGATGCAATGCTAGATTCGACAATCTTATTCCTTCTCAAATTCTTGTAGTCTTGAGCAATGTGTAACAAATTGTGGAATAAATAAAGTTCGACAATCTTATTCCTTCTCAAATTCTTGTAGTCTTGAGCAATGTGTAACAAATTGTGGAATAAATAAAGGTGACGATTCTTTTAACTTGCTTATCTTTCAATTCAAGCATTATGATTCAACTTCGATTCTTGAATATATTCTTTATGATGATGCGTCAATAAAACTCCGCTCGTGGAGGAGTCGAGACGATCGGTAGAATGATGTAACGAATCTTTAAACATTTTCTTAAGTCCTATAACGATTGTAAATTCTTGAAAATTGAATGGTAGATGATCGAGATCAATGCGAAATGCGTTCTTGACTATTTTTGCACAGATCTAGAGATCAATGATCGATCATTCGATTTCCTAGAAGCTATCTACTGAATGTGATTCATCGAAAGGACAAAGGATAGGATGAGGAAACCCTAATTCTTCGCAAGATCCTTAATCCTCGATAAATCGACATCGATTTAGCATTAATTCGCTAATGGATAAGAAAAGGTAATTGCTAGTCTTCGTCATATCTATGATCTAATCGACTCCTACGAGCTACATTTCAATTCTTGAAACTTTAATCGATTGGAATTCTATCAATTCTTGTTTCTTGATTCTTTTTTAATGTTTTCTTGATTTTTGATGAGATTAGATGATTCTTAAAATTCATTGATATAAATCTTGAATCGTTTTCTTTTCTTTTCTATTAAATTTTCAATTCAAAACAAAACGAATACGAACGAATCGCACAATCCCTGTGGACGATCCGCACTTACTAACGCGCTACATTTCGACACCGTTATTGATTGCGGTCAAAATATTTTTGGTTGTGATTTCTTTACAATTTTCATACTACACAATCGGAAATCGTTATCAATCACCAGCCCCCTAGGCCCGATATGCGATACTTATAGACGAACTGACCGGACTGTACGTATATTGTCACTGATAGGCTCAGTAGGGTTCCAGGATGAGTTCGCTCATCGGCTTCCCTTGAGGTCGGTACATGGGCAGCCGTTACGCACAGCTAGTGCCGCTGACGTGCTTGTGGTTAATCCCACTGCCAGGGTACTGATGAGTCTTTAGAGTCCCCCACAGATTGTTTCCCAAGTTCGGGCGAAACGTTGTAGAGGCCGTATGGTTTTATGGCAGGGTTCGAAATTGCACGTGCACTTGTGCACGTGTCATATTTCGGACAGATAATACTAGTGGGCTTTGGTTTAAGCCGGTTCCAAGTATTATATTGAGTCGGAATATTTTAGTCTCTCGTATTCGTATTCGGTCGGAATACAGATACAGGTATGTATATACAGATGAGGGGTATTCTCGTAATCCGTTGCGAGAATATTTTAGAAGATGCATTTCTTTTTGGATTAATCATTTTGGTTTAAATGATTATTGGATTTTGGAAAGGGTGACTCATTATGGATGACACATTAATTCTAGAATGTTCACTAATGACTCATGTAATGAGTCATCTAGTGAGTCATTAAGAATTAATGAGTTTTGTTTTGTGGATAGATATTTTGAGGAGATATTTTTATAAGATATTTTGTTTTGGGTTTTAAAAGAGATAACCTCATATATCTATTCACATGAGAAGAAAATAAGAGAGAAGTTTTATTATGCTTGGTTTTCTTTTGCTCTCTTGATTTTCTTGAGTTCACCATTTCCAATCCTTAGCATCTTCTTTAACCTCCACCATAACCCTCTCATGTGATGAGAACCCTAGGGTGTTTGAGACAAAGTATTCTACTCATTATCTACTTCATCTTGGTCATCTCTTTTAGCAGACTTGATGACCGAGTTGCCTCGGTATAGAGGCGGGAGCCCGTTTAATGATCCGTTGACGTGGTGCCACCTCGATGAGGAGATAGGAGATCGGAGTTGCCGCGAGGAGAGTGGAATGATGGCTAAAGACCGAAGAACTCGGATCGATCGGTATATCCTTTCTACCTCTTTACAGTTTGTTAGTTTAGCGTTAATGGCAAGATCCGAGTTATAGTATGCGATAACGGCAGTTATAAAAGTTTTTGTTCCGCGTTTGGCATCAAAATGACGGCCGAGGCGCTACCGTAGACTTACATGGTATCAGAGCCATGCCATTAACCTTTACTAATTTGTTCTAACGCGTTTAAAATATCGATCGAACGAAATTTCTAAAACCGCACTTTTCAGGCTAAAGTTTCTGTCGATTTTTATTTATGGTCTAAAATTCATTTTAAGCATCTCAGAAAATCGAGCAGGCTTTTTTAAGAATACTGTAGAAATTCGGTCAACTGTTGCCTCCTTAGCGCCGCGGAACCGCCGCACAAGCCATGTATTAGCCGCGGTTCCGCCGCCGTTTTGGAGCAACAGTGCACCATTTTTCTACAGTAGTGTCTTTCATGGGAATTATGGTTTCTGGAATATTTTGTTTGGGCCCAGATTTTGTTTGAGTATTGCAGTTGTACATGGGGCCCACTTCGGGAATTTTTCTCGATCGGAATTTTAAACTTGTTAGTTTACAGTACTTACATTATATCTCCGACCGTGAATGTCATTCGAGCGGTAAATTGTGTCTAATTGCTATAGCTCTTTTAGACGGGTTTGCGAACGTGACATTCGCGTTGATGTTCTGTGTTGTGCTGTGATGTTGCGGATTTGTCGTGGTGGATAGCTGTGTGCAATGGTAGTGCAGTTTGGATTTATTTATACATTTGATTTTGCGGGGCGAGCGTCCAACATGTGGACTGCCGTCACTGCCTGTTTGTATAATATTCTTTTGGGGCACGATCGGGCTGAGGTCGATGTACCCGTTGTACATATTTTTCATTTCTGTACTAGGTTTACCCTACAACGGAGTGCACGGATAGCCGGGTTCTGGGGGGCAACGGGTCCGCATCTCATGGTTTTGAGAGGCAGAGGGGCCTCACTCTAGAATTGGCAGACTATTCGCCGCACTCGTACGGGGTACAGGTTGACCCAAGGAGGGGTGCTCATGTTACCGGATTCCATGAAGTGCAGGGTGGTCCATTCATTTTGTTGTAGGGGGCTGCCTCGCTTCAGGTTTTGGCGGGTAACTTGCCGCACCCGTAGGGGTCTAGGTTTTCATTGCACAGGCTATCCACATGACCAGGGGAATGTCGGGTTTCAGCAGCGGCTCTGTGAAACCCGGGGATCCCAGATTATCTGTATTCTTCTGTGATGCTTATTACTTTTCTGTAATGTTGCATTTATCATGCCTGGAGCGATTATTGTATATTGGTATATATACTAGTAGATGTTGTATATGTTTTACACCCGCGCTAGTCCAGTCCCCACTCTGTCGTTAGTTAAGTAACCTAACGGGTGATGACGGGACCCAGTGGCGAATGCGGATGGCATATACGTACATTTTATTTTCGTTCTTTTCTGGTGCGATTAATTGATGGGACTGATTTGATTCTGATCAATGCAAAGGAAAACAAACCTGTTTGGACGTTGTTGGAACAGTTTTAAAAGTGTTATTACAAGGACGTTTTCTTTTGTTTTGCATAGTGGTATTCGGTTGGAATATCCTGCACCTCATTCGACGAGGCAAGGGCCGAGATCCCTTCACCGGGAGTGACCCCTTGGGCAGAAATTTGCGTCAAGGTAATAACTTCACTATAGTCGATTACATGTTGCTTTGCATCGTGATTAGTCGAAAATATTGCATTTTTAACACGTCAATTTCCCTACCATTTGCACTCATCTAGAGGTGTTCGGTATTAATATAGCACATATTAGCAAAACAGCCGTAAAATACCAAATTACTTGTGTTATATATTAAAACTGACATTTCTGAGGGAAATAGAGTGTTTATCATTGCATCGCATAATCTTTGTGTAGCGCAACACTTGTCTCGAGAATCTGTGCAGGAAATTCCAGGAGAAGAGCCGAAATTGTCAAAAGTGCTGTTAAAAATACGCCAAGTCCAAGACTTGAGATCTGGCAGTGATCAAGGAAGAATTATGAAATTCCACACATCAGAAATGTTCCAAAAAGCCAACAACAAGCAGCACAGAAATTTCCATTCACAGAGGGCTCTAAAGCGCCGCGGATCCGCGGCTATAGGCCCATTCCCGCCGCGGATCCGCGGCACAATGATGACATCATCACTCCAGATTTTCTCCACGTGGCTCCTGTAACGGCCTTAGCTTCCAGAAGAGTCCAGAATAACATGTGGCTTCATCCAGAAGGCTCTGCATAACAAACTCACTCTAGAATATTCCTTACAACAACCTTCTTCTAGAAGGCTCTCTCCAACAACCTTCTTCTAGAAAACTCCTTATAACAACCTTCTTCTAGAAGCCTCCTTGTAACAACCTCATTCTAGAATATTCCCTCCAACAAACTTCTTCTAGAAGATTCTTTCTAACAACCTCATTTTGGAGGGAAAATTCAAATGAGGTGGTTCATTTTGGAGGGAAAAGTTGTTCATTTTGAAGGGAAAAGTGGTTCATTTTGGAGGGAAATTTGAAATTTGAATTCTGGATCTAAGGTTGAGATGCTTAAAAAAGGAAACCTGGATCTAGGGTTTTGGGTTGTTCTCCAATTCCCCAACACAAGTTGAGTGACACAACTTGTAACCCTAACCCTAATCGAATCAAATCCAAGCCAAAAATTAAGAACACCGAGTACAAATCAAGCGAGAAATCAACATCCTTTTGGAGCGAAGCCGATCTTCATCCGAGCAAGTGATCCAAGACGATCCGCGACTCACGGAGACGATGCGACGCTAAATTCGACGATCTCGTTCTCTCCTCAATTTCTTGTAATGTTTGAGCGAAGTGTAACGATTGTTGAATAATAAAGGTGAAAATTCTTTAATCTTGCTTTCTTTACATTCTTACATCATGATTCGATCTCAATTCTTGATTGTGTTTCTTGTTATGATATTTGAGTAAAACTCCGCTCGTGAAGGAGTCAAGAGAATCAATAGATGATGATGTTACAAATCTTGAAACGATTCTTAAGTCCTACGAGTTTTGTAAACCTTAGTAAATTGAAGAATCGACGACCTAGTTTCGAGCTATGCTTTCTTGATTGTGTTCGCTCTTAATTAGGGATCCACGATCGATTCTTAAATTTACTAGAAGCTAGAATGTGAATGAAATCAACAAAAGCACAAGGGATAGATGATGAAACCCTAGTTTCCGCAAGAAATCCCTAATTCTCATTGATCATCATCGATCTGGTATCAATTCATCGATGGATAAGAATACGTAATCAATAGATTTCATCACGTCTATAGATTCGATCGATTCCTACGAGCCTCACTTCGATTCTTGATTATTGGATTGGAAATCATCAATTCTTAATTCTTGATTTTAATGTTTTCTTGTTAATTAGATTTAGATATAGATGATTCTTGAATTCATTTTATAAATCTTGAATTGAATTGTTTTTTTTCTTTTCTTTAATTTTCAGTTCACCTAATTCAAATTACGAACGGATTACACTTTCCCTGTGGACGATCCGCACTCGCTAACGCGCTACAATCGACACCGTTATTTATTGCGGTCAAAATATTTTTGTTTGTGATTTCTATACATTTTCTACCGACACGAACCGAGATATTATTCAATCAAATGGCGCCGTTGCCGGGGACTGTGCGCTAATTCGTTCGTTTTTGAAATTTGAGTTGAAAAGTTTATTCCATTATAATTTTGAGATCAAAATTCGCGCAAACACTAAACGATTCGTTGTGATTTGTTGCAAGGAAATCTGGAGTCTGCTGAGCAATTGGAAAAATATTTGGAATATTCCAGAGAGCTGAGGGAGTGAACAGAAGCTCTCTGTAAAATTTGTGTGCAGTGAACTGTTCAAACCGCGGTGGATCCGCGGTTTAAGGCGACAGTTGCGGCGGTTCCGCGGCTTGGTGGCTGCTTCACTGTACCAATTTCACTCAGGTCCTTTCTTACTTTCTTATCTCCTTCCTCAATCTGCTCCATTAACAATTTGTTGCAGGTTTCTTTGCAAAAATTCGCAGCGCCGCAAAAAGCAATAAGAATTGTGCGTGTTTTTTATTTTTGGTTGTTTGCATATTAATACGGAATTTAAGGGGCACGGCCAAATCCAGATAAGGTGGGGAGTTCATTACCCTTCTTAAGCCCTAAAAATCACAAACTTGCATCCGCATTACCCTCATTAACTAAAAGAAATCTAGAGATGACTCTTAGAACCGTCGCGCTCACTTAGGACAAAAGAAGGCCGTGGGTAATTCATTGCTTATCCGCGTTTCTTTTGTGGTGTCTAAGGCAAGTGTGTCTAAGGCAAGTGGTTACTTAATTAGGCTTACTACTTACGTAATGGAGAACCTCCCACTTACCTGGCACTTACCTGGCCACAGGAGAGACAAAGAGGCAGTGGAGGATTGATCCTGCGACTTGTCTTTTGGCAGTTAGGAGCGGTCTAGAGCCTTGACCTAGGTGACCACTAGACTTAGGGTTGCTTATTACATTTGTTGTGATTTGCATCATTTTTTTTCAAAAATCCATATATTTTTTCAAAACAAACACCACTTTATCATTTCCCCTAATTATATCAACACTGCCACTTGTACTAAACCCTTTTAGTGCAAGATAGGCTGGACACGGGATTCTAGTGCCCGTTTAGTCCGCGTTCCCCCGATCGACCCCAAAGCCGGTATTTCTACATTTACTTCTTCTTTACCCACCAACACACCATTTCGATAGACGCTTCTCCATCGAACTTCTTTACCACTACTCTGCTACCGTTTGCAGGTGCGCAGAATCCACCCCGCATCTCTCTCCAAGAGAGGTGCTATCCTATACGAGGTCCTCTTTCGACCTGTCTCTCATTCAACCAGCCAACGGGGACAATTTTGAGATTAAACCCCAATACATCAACCTTCTACCCAAATATCATGGTCTCGAGTCTGAAGACGCATATGTCTTTATCACCAAATTTGAAAATGTATGCGCAATGATGGGTACTTCATAGCTTTCTGTGGATGCTATGCGTCTTCGTCTTCTCCCATTTACCTTGTGCGATATAGCCGAGAAGTGGCTTTATAACACAACCGCACATTCCATTTCAAATTGGGAAGAATTCGTAAAAGCATTCCAAAAGAAATTCTACCCCTATCATAAAACAGCTCGAGTCCGTAGCGAAATCAATCAATTCACCCAGCTTCCAAATGAAACATTCTCAAAATGTCTTGAACGCTTTAAGGATCTGTTAGTTCAATGTCCACATCACGGAATCCCCAGATGGGATCTGTGCCGAATTATATATGAGGGCATTAATCCTAACACAAAACAGACCCTTGAATCCATGTATCAAGGCAACTTCATGACCAAAGATGATGGGGAAGCCTGGAAATTCCTAGAAGATTTCGTTGAAAAATCTTTACAGTGGGAGGGTGTGAGTCAATCCTCTAGGGGTGGCAATAACCAATCGGAAGTTTACATAGGAGTTAGAGCTGACATTTCAACTATGCAAAAGAAATCGAGACTATGGAAAACAAATTTTTAGCTGCCACCCTAAATTAAATGTCACTCTCCAAAACGGTATGTGGATGCTATTCTGATCCTTCTCATTTGACGGAAGAATGTCCACTAAATTCTCCATTTCAAGATCATGAGCATATCAATTATGCTTTCCAACAACGACCTAGGAACGATCCATTTTCTTCCACATATAATCAGGGTTGGAGGAATCACCCTAATTTTGCTTGGAACCAACAACAAAATCAAAACACAGTTCCAACCCAAAACAATTTCCAAAGGGTCCCTCCACCACAACAGCAACCACTTCAATTGAGTCAGCACCCCATTCAAGCACAAAACTTCTAAAATCCGGTCAACAAACCTGCACCGAATAATCCTTTGCAGTTGACCGGTACTGATGAATCCTCTTCATTCATGAACTTGCTTTGGACAATAAAGTCTTCCATCGAGAAAATCGAGAAAAACTATGTGTCCCAAAGCGAGACTATTAAATCGATGGAAGAATTGCACGATTAAAAGCTGAAATGAGTGCAAGAGAGAAAGGGAAACTTCCAGCTCAACCTTTGCCCAATCCTGGCTATTCACATCATGTGGATGCAATCACCACGTTAAGATCTGGAAGAGTGCTTGACAATCACGTTGGGGAAGAGATTGATGACCCTGAAAAATCTATCAATGATACCCCGACTGAGACCTTTCCTTCCACTTCTACTTCTAATTCTAACCCCAGTTCTTCTACCCCACCACCTTCTTCCGAGCCTATTCTCCACTTCCCTCAAGGCTCGACACCTCTGTTAGCGTATATGCCCTAGGGGCCATTATTGTATCATACTAGTTTGTATATTACTTAATGGAAGCTTGGGATATTCACATGTATATAACAGTCTTGCTAAACATGGTAGTATGCTACTTGATTTTTCTATCTTAATATGTGAGTATACGTATTGATAGAGCTCTTAGGATCTTGCTTGACTACCAGCGTTGTGATGGCAGTCACAATAGTGGGGGCTGGGTAGTCTACAAGCACATCCTTATTCAGGTCCCTAGTCGTTGGATTATCGAGACAGGGCATCGATACTCCGGAGTAGACTAGTGTGTACGCTTCTCATCCCAGTTGGGAAGATGGTCTGTCCCACAGCCGTCAGTACGTCGTACTGGAGATAGTATGCAGGTGCTCGTTAGGTTACGGGTACACCGGACAAGACTCACAGGGAACTATTGGTTGGTTTTATACCAGTCGTCAGTGAACAGTTTCCAGGTGACATGAGTACAACATAGTCCGCAGACTTGACACTGCTACTTCGTCTCGAGTGTGTCCCACTGTTCTTAGATTGCTACCCTACCACGGCTCAAAGGAGTCGTGCAAACAGGTAGCAGTTGGGTGCAGTCCCGAGCACTTGGAGGCAGTGGCGGTTAGACAGGATTCGTCTCTCCCGGTATTGGGGGTTGATATCGCGCTGTGTCAGAGAGCCATTACGCAAAGTCCATGGCCAGGGCAAGCGAGATTTGCTGGTAGGTTCCAGTAGTTTCTCTGGGTGTAATGGGCTTCGCTCCGACATGACTTATACCGCTATTAGGGGACTGACGCTTGCCGCCCCCCTAGGCCCGATATGCGATAGTCTTAGACGAACGGACCGGACTGTACGGAGATTGTCACATCAGACTCGGTATGAGTTCGGATGGGTTTCCTCATCGGCCTTCTTATTGACATCTACCTGGGGACCGTTACGTACAGCTAAACCCACTGCCAGCGTAGTAGTCGAGTCTCTAGAGTCCCACACAGAGAGTTTCCCTACTCCAGGCGAAACGATATAGAGGTCGTATGGTTTTACGACAAGGGTTCGGACGCATACGTGTGTTTACGCACGTACGACTTTCGGACGGTTTTTACTAGTCGGATTTGGTTTAAGCCAGTTACTAGTATCCGGTTATTGGATTTATACAGTCTAAAGTTTTTCCGTGTTTTCACGGATAAGAGGGGCGTTCTCGTAATTGCGCGAGAAGCTTCTAGAAGATGGTGACTAAGGGGGTTAAGGTGGCATATACATTAAATGAGATTAGTGAGTCATATGGATGATTCATCCATGTCATTAATGCATCATAAATGCTTAATGACTCATGGAGATGAATCACCATTAGATATTTATCAAGCATGGTTGTAAATCATTTTCTTTTCTTTTCTTGAAAAACAATAATGCTTGATATATATTATGATAGCTCATTTTCTCATTTCATATTATTCTTCTCACCTTCTCTCTCCTCAAGCTTCCTCTCTTCAAACCCTAATCCTCCCCTCTCATGTGTTGAGTACAAGGATTAGTTAGACTACTTAATCCATAACCCTCACTCTATATCATCTAGGTACTTTGATTAGCACTTAAAGAAACCTAGTTGCCTCAAGTTTAGAGGCAAAGCTTGGAGTAAAGCTCTCGTGGTGGATCGTCTACTACTTGGAGAAGGCCGAGGAGGAGGTGGAGTTCGTAAAGACGAAGGATATGGTTCTTAAGGTATAATCACTTTACATAGTAGTTTAGAACTTCTATGTTTGATGTTAGTTATCGTTTAGCTTCGATTCATGCGGTTAGTCGATGTTTAAGCGAAGAACAAGATCGTTTTTCATATTTCCGCCTCCCCGCAAGTCGTGAGGTGTTGCACATCGACTTACAGTGGTATCAGAGCCTCGCTAAACAATAATTAACTCATTAGCAAAGTCGCAAGAATTTCGAACGCAAAAAGAACCGGAAACATCGTCACATTATCACAGTTTCTGTCGAAATTAAAACAGGCCCTAAAAATTTTTCAGGGACCTGCAGAATAATAAGGAGGAAATTATAGGGGTACTCAAGAAATTTGGTCGCGTAACTCGGCTAACTTGCCGCGGAACCGCGGCGGATCCATGCGATCCGCTGCGGATCCGCGGCCGAGTTAGGGCCGTGTCGGCCCAAATTTCTTCAGTGACCTTCTGGTGTTAACAGTGATATTTCTGGATGTTTATTTTTCTGCTCAAGTCTCAGGTGCACAGAGAAGTATTGGAGTAGAATCTAATGTGTTTGCACGATCAAAATTTTACGATGTTTGCTAATATGATTATATCTGTGATTGTATAATGTGTTCGTAAACCTCCCCTAACTGCTAGTATGTCGGTTGGCAGGGGGTTGCACATTTCTGTAATGGATTTTATCTGTTTGTGGATGTGAACTGTATTAGACTGTTGTGATGATTAGCCGGGGTTTTGCGATGGGTTATTATTTAATTCATTTGATGTAAATGTAATTTGTTGTAATATTATTTTTGCAGGGCAAATCCAGGTTGCGGTTGTAGCCACCGTTGTATTATTTCATTTTACTGTTTTTGCTCATAGGATAGACCCAAGGTGGGGTGCACAAACTACCGGGTACTTTGAAGTGTTTAGTGGCTTACTCACTTTGTTGAGGGAGACCGCTTCACTTCGGGTATTTGGCGGGTAGTTTGCCGTACCCGTAGGGGTCTAGGGTGGGGTAATGGCTATTCATCACAACTGTGTAATCCGTCTTTTGTTGCAAGCTCTAAACAAACGCGGATTGCTTGCAAATCCAATAAAGTTCATATGAGATCTGGAATGCCTATTATTGCGTCTGACGAATGTACAATATCTATTTAGACGTCACTTATGTTTTACACCCGCGCTAGCCCAGCCCCCGCTCTGTCGTTAGTTAAGTAACCTAACGGGTGATGACGGGACCCAGAGGCGAATGCGGATGGCATAAGAGGACGTTGTATTTTCGTTGTTTTCTGCAATGATAGGTTAATGATGGGACGCATTATTTATAATGCAAAGAAAATAAACCAAAAGTTTAATCGTTGGAACAATTTAAAAGAAACCACTCGGTTATTTTTAAACAGATGATATTTTTTTAATTGCGGAGCTTTAACCACTCCTTTTAAAAGCTATCAGGTTCCTTCGGTTATATCAAGTTCACTACGTACACGGTTTCGCCAAAACCATTCGTAGCCCTCCGTCATTTCATCTGGGTATTCAGTAGTATTCAAGCTATGTATTTTGACCTAACGCCAAGGCATAGTGTTTGGTAGCTACTGGGTATTCATTTGTTGCATAGATAGATGAGTTAGTTTGGGACAGTCGTATTATCATTTTGGCCGAACGTCAAGGATATATACGGATGGGTTCAAATTGACAAGATAATGATGGGAAGAACTTGACATGTGACTTACGACATTTTGACCTAACGCCAAGGTCATAAGAGCATGGGGCAAAAAAAAATTCATATCGGGAATTTCTAAAGAAACTGAAATTTGTAAAGAGATGCATACCATTTGGAGTTTGATGAATGTTGGTAGGATTCCTTCAACATTATCATACGATGATATTTGGATCCCGATCCTACTGTGAGTATATGCTACTCATCAGGATATTCGTCACTTAACGATCAATGCTATAAACCAAGTAGGTGTCAAGAAAGGTGTCAGCGGGGTTACGCCCCCAGAGAAAAGAGGTTATTTAATTAAGGAACTTCGCGAAAGCGTTGGAAAACCTCCCTCGAAGTATCGACACTAGCCTGGCTGAACGGTTAAGCAAGTATTGTACGGTGAGAATAGTCCTGGCTAATTCTTCTTTTATGGTTTGGGGAAGGATTCGAGAAACAGTGAGAGCCATCCAGTTTAGATAAACTAAAAACCACTCTAAACTTGCAAGAGCATCATGCTAAAGAGTTTTCTTCTCTCTCTCCTATTTGCAGCGACCCTGAAAATGACTGGACTTAAGTTACTTTTAGAGAAAAATATACTGACAGGGCCAAACTATAAAGATTGGCTGCGGAATGTCAAAATGGCTTTGACCTATGACAAATTGGGGTACGTCCTCACCGCTACGGCACCTGCTGTCCCTGGTCCCAAATCCAGTAATGCGGATAAGGAAATCCGCAAAACCTGGGATTTCGATTGCGTGAAAGACAAGTGCATCGTGCTTGCCTTAATGAACAATGAACATCAGAGGAGGCACGAGGATATGGAACTAGATGCCATATTTCTTCATACAAAGGAACTTTATGGAGAGCAATCTCGTATAGCAAGATACGAGACCTCTAAGAACTTTTTTCGAGCGAGGTTGGCTGTCGGGTCATCGGTAGGAGAACATGTCCTAAAGATGATCGGCTATATAGAAGAGCTCGCAGACCTTGGGATGACTTTGGATAATGAGCTCTATACAGACCTTATTCTCCAGACCCTTCCTCCCACCTACGCCCAGTTTATCCTGAACTTCAACATTCAAAGAAAAGAAGTTGAACTTCCGGAACTCCTGAACATGTTAAGGAGTGCAGAGGGCACCTTACAGAAGGCAAGGGAAACACCCGCTATGTTTGTTAGCGGTGCTTCTTCTTCCAGGTCCAAGGCTAAGGCCACAGGAAGGAAAAAGAAGGCCGCCCCCTGACCTAGAGGAGGTGTAAGTAAGGTGGGAGGGAAGGGAAAGAAAAAGTTTGCGGTACCGGTAGTGGGCCAGGATGAGTGCTTCCATTGTCACAGGAAAGGGCACTGGAAGAAGGATTGCAAGGCGTGGAACGCCAAGAACCAGGAACCGAAGCAAGCTGTGGCTTCGACTTCAGGTTTGTTTGTAATTGAGAATTGTCTGTCAATCAACTCTACTTCCTGGGTATTGGATACCGGATCAGGATCTCATTTATGCAATTCATTGCAGGCATTGAGAAACCGTAGAGTGCTGAAGGAAGGTGATATGATTCTCAAGGTTGCTAACGGAGCTAGCGTGGGAGCTGTGTCCGTCGAGGATTATCACCTGGGATTGACGAGTGGACATATTTTGGTTTTACATAACTGTTTTTATGTACCTAGTTTAACGTGTAATATCATATCAGTTTCTTTGTTATCAAATAAAGGTTATGATTTCACGTTTGTAAGCGATGTTGTTAACATCCACCTTAATCATGGTTTGATTGGGTCCGGTACACTAAATAACGGTATATATGTCTTAAACCAACTCCAGATTTTCAATGTCCAGAACACACTAAAAAGAAAGTTTCCAGAATTAAATAAGGCTTTCTTGTGGCATTGTAGACTAGGTTACATCAATGAGACAAGGTTAACTAAGTTACATAGAGAAGGATATTTGGACTCGTTCGAATATCAAACTTATGCCACTTGTGAAGCATGTCTCAAAGGAAAGATGATAAAGACTCCATTCACTGGACAGGGAGTAAGAGCGAGCGAGCTCTTAGAACTCGTACACAGCGATGTATGCGGTCCAATGTCTACACATGCAAGAGATGGTTTTTCCTATTTCATTACTTTTACGGATGATTATTCAAGGTACGGATTCATTTAACTGATGAAACATAAATCCGAGGCTTTTGAAAAATTCCAGGAGTATAAAAATGAAGTAGAAAACCAAGCCGGCAAAAGTATTAAGACACTAAGATCTGATCGAGGTGGTGAATACTTAAGTGCCGAGTTCCTAGGTTACCTAAAAGAGAAAGGAATTCTCTCTCAACTTACTCCTCCATACACTCCACAGCATAATGGTGTATCGGAGAGACGGAATCGAACCCTATTGGATATGGTACGATCCATGATGAGTAATGCTGAGTTACCGCGATATTTCTAGGGTTATGCGCTAGAGCCAGCGGCATATCTTTTGAACATGGTTCCTACCAAGACTGTGCCTACCACGCCATATCAGATGTGGAGTGGGAAGAAACCCCATCTTCAGTATATAAAGATTTGGGGATGTCCAGCTTTTGTTAAAAAGCAGCATGTGGACAAGCTCGAGGCACGATCAGTAAAGTGTAAGTTTGTGGGATATCCAAAGAACTCCAGGGGATATCTATTCTATTACGCAGAGGAACAAAAGGTATTTGTTTCTCGTAATGCCCATTTTCTAGAACATCAGTTTTTAGAAAAGGAATCAAGTGGGAGCGAAATAGAACTGGAAGAAATTCCAGAACCACAAACTAATACTGAAAGTTTGGTAGAACAAGTAGTTCAAGAAGAACAGGACATTCCCGCACCCCTCCGCCGAAGTAGTAGGCCGTCTCATCCGCCTGAGAGATACTACGGTTTTCTCATAGATGGAGATAGAGAGGATTGCATCATAGATGATGATGAACCTACTAGCTTCCAGCAGGCCATCCAGAGCGGCGACTTGGTACGATGGTTAGATGCAATGCGGACCGAAATGGAGTCCATGCACACCAACAAAGTATGGACTTTGGACTTTGCTCCAGATGGGGTAAAACTAATAGGATGCAAATGGATCTTCAAGAAAAAAATTGGTGTAGATGGACAGGTGGAAACCTATAAGGCTAGACTTGTTGCAAAGGGTTTTCGTCAAAGACCTGGTTTGGACTATGACGAAAATTTTTCTCCAGTGGCTATGCTCAAATCCATTCGGGTCCTTCTTGCTATTGCTGCCTTCCAAGATTATGAAATCTGACAGATGGACGTAAAGACGGATTTTCTGAATGGTAATTTAGAAGAGTGCGTCTATATGGATCAGCCAGAGGGTTTCAATCAGAGTGGGAGCAGCGGGAAAGTATGCAAGTTGCTTAAGTCCATTTATGGACTAAAACAGGCATCGCGGAGTTGGAACATCTGTTTTGATGAGACAGTCAAAGAATATGACTTTATCAAAAATCCAGATGAACCATGTATATATAGTAAAGTTGTAGCCAGAAGTGTCGTATTCCTCGTCTTGTACGTGGATGACATTCTATTGATAGGAAATGACATTCCTATGCTACAATCTGTCAAAGGATTCTTGTCACACAGGTTCTCCATGAAAGACCTGGGTGATGCCTCTTACATTCTGGGGATCCGGATCTATCGTGATAGATCCAAGAGGATGTTAGGACTTTCGCAGTCCAGGTATATCGACACTGTACTGAAAAGATTCAGTATGGAATATTCCAAGCGCGGTAATCTACCGGCTTGTCACGGAATCACCCTATCCAAAGAGATGTCTCCCAAGACTGATTTGGAAAGGGAACGCATGTATATTATACCCTACGCTTCTGCGGTAGGCTCTATAATGTATGCGATGTTGTGCACCAGACCAGATGTAGCTTGCGCACTGAGCGTGGTAAGCCGGTATCTGTCAGACCCAGGGGAGAAGCACTGGATAGCAGTAAAAAACATTCTCAAGTACCTGAGAAGGACTAAGGAGATGTTCTTGGTTTACGGTGGAAAAGACCTCAGGTTGGAGGCCTTTGCTGATTCCGGCTTCCAGAGTGATAAGGACGATTCCAAGTCCATGTCGGGTTATGTCTTTACCCTCAATGGAGGGGCGGTGTGCTGGAAGAGTTCCAAGCAGGACACCGTTGCTGACTCGACGATGGAAGCGGAGTATATTGCTGCTTGCGATGCCGCAAAAGAAGCAGTCTGGATGAAGAAGTTCCTAACAGAACTTCAGGTGGTTCCTACCATTGTTGATCCAATACCTCTGTATTGCGACAACAAACGAGCTATAGCTTTAGCGAAGGAACCAAGGTCCCATCAAAAGTCCAGACACATCTTAAGGCGGTATCACCTGATCAGGGAGATCATTGATCGTCGGGAGATCGAGGTTCGGAGAGTTGCTTCTGAAGAGAACATTGCTGATCCATTCACGAAGGCCCTACCTCAGATTCAGTTCGAGAGGCTACTCGAGATCATCGGTCTTCGATATGCCAGAACATGGCCCTAGTGCAAGTGGGAGATTGTTAGTGTATATGCCCTAGGGGCCATTATTGTATCATACTAGTTTGTATATTACTTAATGGAAGCTTGGGATATTCACATGTATATAACAGTCTTGCTAAACATGGTAGTATGCTACTTGGTTTTTCTATCTTAATATGTGAGTATACGTATTGATAGAGCTCTTAGGATCTTGCTTCACTACCAGCGTTGTGATGGCAGTCACACTAGTGGGGGCTGGGTAGTCTACAAGCACATCCTTATTCAGGTCCCTAGTCGTTGGATTATCGAGACAGGGCATCGATACTCCGGAGTAGACTAGTGTGTATGCTTCTCAGCCCAGTTGGGGAGATGGTCTGTCCCACAGCCGTCAGTACGTCGTACTGGAGATAGTATGCAGGTGCTCGTTAGGTTACGGGTATACCCGACAGGACTCACAGGGAACTGTTGGTTGGTTTTATACCACTCGTAAGTGAACAGTTCCCAGATGACATGAGTACAGCATAGTCCGCAGACTTGACACTGCTACTTCGCCTCGAGTGTGTCCCACTGTTCTTAGATTGCTACCCTACCACGGCTCAAAGGAGTCGTGCAAACAGGTAGCAGTTGGGTGCAGTCCTGAGCACTTGGAGGCAGTGGCGGTTAGACAGGATTCATCTCTCCCGGTATTGGGGGTTGATATCGCGCTGTGTCAGAGAGCCATTACGCAAAGTCCCTGGCCAGGGCAAGCGAGATTTGCTAGTAGGTTCCAGTAGTTTTTCAGGGTGTAATGGGTTTCGCTCCGACACGACTTATACCGCTATTAGGGGACTGACGCTTGCCGCCCCCCTAGGCCCGATATGCGATAGTCTTAGACGAACGGACCGGACTGTATGGAGATTGTCACATCAGACTCAGTAGGAGTTCGGATGGGTTTCCTCATCGGCCTTCTTATCGACATCTACCTGGGGACCGTTACGTGCAGCTAGTGCCGCTTGCGGTCTGTGGTTAAACCCACTGCCAGCGTTGTAGTCGAGTCTCTAGAGTCCCGCACAAAGAGTTTCCCTACTCCAGGCGAAACGATATAGAGGTCGTATGGTTTTACGACAAGGGTTCGGACGCATACGTGTGTTTACGCACGTACGACTTTCGGACAGTTTTTACTAGTCGGCTTTGGTTTAAGCCAGTTACTAGTATCCGGTTATTGGATTTATGCAGTCTAAAGTTTTTCCGTGTTTTCACGGATAGGAAGGGCGTTCTCGTAATTGCGCGAGAAGCTTCTAGAAGATGGTGACTAAGGGGGTTAAGGTGGCATATACATTAAATGAGATTAGTGAGTCATATGGATGATTCATCCATGTCATTAATGCATCATAAATGCTTAATGACTCATGGAGATGAATCACCATTAGATATTTATCAAGCATGGTTGTAAATCATTTTCTTTTCTTTTCTTGAAAAACATTAATGCTTGATATATATTATGATAGCTCATTTTCTCATTTCATATTATTCTTCTCACCTTCTCTCTCCTCAAGCTTCCTCTCTTCAAACCCTAATCCTCCCCTCTCATGTGTTGAGTACAAGGATTAGTTAGACTACTTAATCCATAACCCTCACTCTATATCATCTAGGTACTTTGATTAGCACTTAAAGAAACCTAGTTGCCTCAAGTTTAGAGGAAAAGCTTGGAGTAAAGCTCTCGTGGTGGATCGTCTACTACTTGGAGAAGGCCGCGGAGGAGGTGGAGTTCGTAAAGACGAAGGATACGGTTCTTAAGGTATAATCACTTCACATAGCAGTTTAGAACTTCTATGTTTGATGTTAGTTATCGTTTAGCTTCGATTCATGCGGTTAGTCGATGTTTAAGCAAAGAACAAGATCGTTTTCATATTTCCGCCTCCCCGCAAGTCGTAGGGTGTTGCACATCGACTTACAACCTCAGCCCATCTCTTCTAGTCCACCGAAAACGATCCCCACTCCTATTCTTAGATCGTTTCCACCCACACGATCTTTTCCAGTGTTGGACCCCGACCTTATTGCTCAAGCTCCTTATCCAAATCGGTTAAGGGGGAATACACTGAGTCCATAAATGGAGAAGATCACTGAAATGTTTAAACAGGTTAACATCAACATCTCTCTTCTAGATGCTATCCAACAAGTCCCCGCATATGCGAAAGTTCTTAAAGACTTGTGCACTAGAAAGAGGAGGACTCAAGTGCCCAAGAAAATATTCATGGCAAAAACAGTAGACACAGCCTTTCCCCAACAATTATCGAGAAAACGTAAGGATCCTGGCTATCCTACTATTTTCATTTCTATTGGGGAGAAACACATCAACCGTGCTCTACTCGACCTTGGTGCAAGTGTTAACCTGCTTCCATACTCGGTTTATGAGCAGTTAGGTATCGGAGTGTTAAAGCCCTCAAGCATAACTCTCCAGATGGCTGACCGATCAATCACTAAACCTAGGGGAGAACTGGAAGATGTGTTAATAAAAATTGGGGAATTTGTATTCCCTGTGGACTTTATTGTAATTGATACCAGCCTTTAGCGAACCCACGGAATCAAATTCCGGTGATTCTTGGTCGCCCCTTTTTGGCCACTTCTAATGCTATCATCAACTGTCGTAACGATTCTATGACCCTATCTTTCGGGAATAGGTCAATTGAGCTGAACATTTACAAGTTGGGAAGTGTACCCTCCGAACCTATTGCTCAGGTCTGTTCTGTTTAATTAATGGATGTCGACAGCAGCGAATTTGACGATCCTCATGATACTGATCTTGACTCTTTTCATATGTTGTTGTTTGACCCAACTATGTATCATACACATACGGACTCTTCCACCGAGTTGTCCGGGTCAACAACTAAAACTGATTATGAACTGTTTTTGGAGTCTGAAGATCACCCCGCACTTTGTGATAACATTATTCTTCGGGGTATTGATGAGACTTTAGAGGAAATTTTCGCTAAAGAACTCGCATTTTTGAAAAGCACGGGTGTTGAGAAGAATCATCTCCCAATCAATGAAATTAAACCTCCACCCCTTCTTTTGAACTGTAAAAAGGATGTGAGTAATCCATCACATTCACTGCATCGTCTTTCCAAAATGAGACGCAAACACATTCTATTCCACCACTTACCTTTTCCCTACTTCTTCTTCAACCAACCTATGCACTGTATTGATAAAATCTTTGAATGGTTGGTGTTGACCTTCGGTTTTTGCAAAGCTTGGTATCGACCAATGATTCTTGACCCCCTCTTGTGATTTTCAAAGATTAACATTTCTTAACTCAAGTTTGGGGGGTATAATCTGGCTCTTGAAAAGAAAATTTTTACTCAAAATTGAGAGCCAAAAATAGGTTTGGGGGAGGATCTTCACTTAAATATTTTGCCCCCATTAATAAATTTCCTCCCAGGCTTACAGGTTTTTTGAGATTTAGCAGAAGGCAACAATGAGGACAATGTTGAAAACAACTTTGGGGGAGGTTTGTGCTTATTTTCGCATCATTTGCATATCACTTCGCATAAGCACAAAACATTTTGAAAAACCTATAAAAATTTAAAAAATTTCAAAATATAAAAAAAAATTGTACATAAATAAGATAATAAAAGATTAGATAGTGAAAAATTACATCCAAAAGATTAGAAAAATTTAAGAAAACCAAGAAAATTAGAAGTTTTCTTATACGAACCAGTAATAAGTAGTTATGAGCCGTTGTCCTAAGGGTTAGTAAGATGAAGGAAGTCACTAATCTGAGGATAAAAATAAGTCTGAAAAATAGTTCCTATTCTGTAAGCCAAACATTTTGAACGTTGACATCCTGCTATTCGCACTTACACACGTCTTGAAACTCGGGATAGTAGAGGATACCTTGAAATGCTCTTGTCTAAAAGCCGATGTATGCAGGAAATAAAAAAATGAAGAAAATATAAAAGGGTGAGAAAAATGAACACTGGTTTTGTTATCGCCAAGGCAGCAATAAAAAAATATAGCGAGGGTGCTTCATCACCTAGTGCCTTAGACCAACTGGTCTGGGAGTCACTGCTAAGCCTTAGGTGGTGCAAGACGAGGAAAACCACCAAATAAGCAAGCACATGAGTAATCGGTCGGTTAGTACCTCAAGAAGTATTAACAGCCGCATGAAAGTGTGTGAGCAAATTCATCTAAATATTCATTAATTAAAAAGTACTGAGGCAGATGGACAAGAGTATGATAGCTTGAATTGAATTCTCCGAGTGTAGGCATGTTCTTTACACACACGTAGGGTTATATGATCGATGTTTGGAAGAGAGATAGGAATGAAGAATAAAGACGATGTTTTATTGAGGGATGATGTGATTTCTAACATCTTTTCATGACTATTAAGATAGGGCTCATGACAACCGAAAAGCTAGCATAGTTGGAAACCCTAATTTTCAAAATCTTTCTTTTACAATTCTTATCTTTAAATGTAACTTTCACGGTCTTCCTTTTATTATTGGATTTTGTGGGTGCAATCCGCTGAAAACCCTCAGGAGACAACACTCCTCCTACTAGGGACACTTAGAGGTTTAAAAGCTTGTTGCACGTGCTCAGTGCAATCGTGTTGCCTACGAAAGTGTGCTAGTTAGTTTTTCTTTTTCTTTATTTTCTCCTTTTCTTTTTAATAAAACAGATCGCTCGGGACGGCCGAAAATAAGTTTGGAGGAATTTGATCAGTTGAAAATATTGCATTTTTAACACGTCAATTTCCTTACCATTTGCACTCATCTAGAGGTGTTCGGTATTAATATAGCACATATTAGCAAAACAGCCGTAAAATACCAAATTACTTGTGTTATGTATTAAAATCGACATTTCTGAGGGAAATTGAGTGTTTATCATTGCATCGCATAATCTTTGTGTAGCGTAACACTTGTCTCGAGAATCTGTGCAGGAAATTCCAGGAGAAGAGCCGAAATTGTCAAAAGTGCTGTTAAAAATACGCCAAGTCCAAGACTTGAGATCTGGCAGTGATCAAGGAAGAATTATGAAATTCCAGACATCAGAAATGTTCCAAAAAGCCAACAACAAACAGCACAGAAATTTCCATTCACAGAGGGCTCTAAAGCGCCGCGGATCCGCGGCCATAGACCCATTCCCGCCGCGGATCCGCGGCACAATGATGACATCATCACTCCAGATTTTCTCCACGTGGCTCCTGTAACGGCCTCAGCTTCCAGAAGACTCCAGAATAACACGTGGCTTCATCCAGAAGGTTCTGCATAACAAACTCACTCTAGAATATTCCTTGCAACAACCTTCTTCTAGAAGGCTCTCTCCAACAACCTTCTTCTAGAAGCCTCCTATTAACAACCTTCTTCTAGAAGCCTCCTCGTAATAACCTCATTCTAGAATAATCCCTCCAACAAACTTCTTCTAGAAAATTCTTTCTAACAACCTCATTTTGGAGGGAAAATTCAAATGAGATAGTTCATTTTGGAGGGAAAATTCAAATGAGGTGGTTCATTTTGGAGGGAAAAGTTGTTCAATTTGGAGGGAAAAGTTGTTCATTTTGAAGGGAAAAGTGGTTCATTTTGGAGGGAAATTTGAAATTTGAATTCTGGATCTAAGGTTGAGATGCTTATAAAAGGAAACCTAGATTTAGGGTTTTGGGTTGTTCTCCAATTCCCCAACACAAGTTGAGTGACACAACTTGTAACCCTAACCCTAATCCAATCAAATCCAAGCCAAAAATCAAGAACACCGAGTACAAATCAAGCGAGAAATCAACATCCTTTTGGAGCGAAGCCGATCTTCATCCGAGCAAGTGATCCAAGACGATCCGCGACTTACGGAGACGATGCGACGCTAAATTCGACAATCTCGTTCTCTCCTCAATTTCTTGTAGTGTTTGAGCGAAGTGTAACGAATTGTTGAATAATAAAGGTGAAAATTCTTTAATCTTGCTTTCTTTACATTCTTGCATCATGATTCGATCTTAATTCTTGATTGTGTTTCTTGTTATGATGTTTGAGTAAAATTCCACTCGTGAAGGAGTCGAGAGAATCAATAGATGATGATGTTACAAATCTTGAACCGATTCTTAAGTCCTACGAGTTTTGTAAACCTTAGTAAATTGAAGAATCGACGACCTAGTTTCGAGCGATGCTTTCTTGATTGTGTTCGCTCTTAACTAGGGATCCACGATCGATTCTTGAATTTACTAGAGGCTAGAATATGAATGAAATCAACGAAAGGACAAGGGATAGATGATGAAACCCTAGTTTCCGCAAGAAATCCCTAATTCTCGTTGATCATCATCGATCTAGTATCAATTCATCGATGGATAAGAATACGTAATCAATAGATTTCATCACGTCTATAGATTCGATCGATTCCTACGAGCCTCACTTCGATTCTTGATTATTGGATTGGAAATCATCAATTCTTAATTCTTGATTTTAATGTTTTCTTGTTAATTAGATTTAGATATAGATGATTCTTGAATTCATTTTATAAATCTTGAATTGAATTGTTTTTTTTTCTTTTCTTTAATTTTCAATTCACCTAATTCAAATTACGAACGGATTACACTTTCCCTGTGGACGATCCGCACTCGCTAACGCGCTACAATCGACACCGTTATTGATTGCGGTCAAAATATTTTTGGTTGTGATTTCTATACATTTTCTACCGACACGAACCGAGAATTCATTCAATCACATCATGGTATTCAGTTGGGGTATCCTGCACCTCATTCCACGAGGAAAGAGCCGAGATCCCTTCACCGGGAGTGACCTCTTTAGCAAAGGTTTTCGCCACTATATATTTGTAAAAAGCTATCGGGTTCTTTCAACGAAATCAAGTTCATTAAGTTAAAGGTTTTTCGCCAAAAACCAGCCGTAGCCTTCCGCCATTTCAGTCGGGTAGAACGTAATATTCATGCTATGTTTGTTGGCCTTCATCAAGGCATAGTGGATGGTAGCTGCTTGTTACCTTTCTGTTGCATAGATAGATGAGTTGGTTTGGGACAGTCGTATGACCTTGTTGGCCTTCGTCAAGGGTATGTACGGGTGGGTTCAAATTGACAAGATAATGACGGGTAGAACTTGACATGTGAATTATGATTTGTTGGCCTTCGTCAAGGTCATAAGAACATGGGGCAAAAATCATATCGGGAGTTTCTAAAGAAACTGAAACTTGCCAGGCATGCGCATACCTTCTGGAGTGTGATAACATTAGTGGATTCCTTCACGTTATCATGCGATAAGAGTTGGATCCCGATTCCCACTGCTGAGTTGGTTTACTCTTCGGGTGATCCCGATTGATTCTTCTTTTAGGTTTGGAGGAGAATTTGACAGTACAGTGGGAGGTTTCCTGATTAGATAAAGTGATAACCATTCTGATCTAGGTTTAAGTGCATGCAGAGTGTTTCTTTTCTCTCTCTCTTTGGCAGCGACCTTTGCCCGACCCTAGACTATGACTCGGTGACCAAGTTGACCGATCCTTCTTAAAATACTGGCTTTTGGATTGTCTAAGTTACATAAGTCATTGCCGCTCCTTCTTTTACCCTTCGCATTTCTCAGAATACCTCGTATCACTACGAACATCCACTTCCATTAGATAGATCCATCGTATGGTTATATATGAACTCGAAGGGACTTCTTCGAGGATGGATCCAGGTTCAAGCGAAATTGAATTGGTTTATTCAGTTGTCTTTTATCATCACCTTCTCTCAGGTTGCGAGAGCTCCTTGGTTTAGGAGAGTACACCTATTACGCTTATTGAATAATCTTCTTCCAAACCATAGGCAGGTGCCGAAAGGTAGGGAATGAAGAAAACCAATTAGCCTAAGTAGGGTGTACAGAATGTAATAAATAAAGACAAAATAAAGGGATTAGAAAGAGGGCAAAGTAAATTGCGACTGTTATCATTCATGACCAAACCGCGTACTTCATCGCCACTCCTACTTCACCTTTGCTTTTTCCCCAGTTCGGGAGAAATAGAATAAGGTATTATTCAGTTGTCTTTTATCATCACCTTCTCTCAGATTGCGAGTACTCCTTGGTTTAGGAGGGTACACCTATTACGCTTATTGGATAGTCTTCTTCCAAACCATAGGCTGGTGCCGAACGATAGGGAAGGAAGAAAACTATTTAGCCTAACGATGGTATACGGAAGGTAACAACTAAAGACAAAATAAAGAGATTTGGAGAGATGGCAAAGAAATATACGGTTACAGTCATGAATTGGATTTTGGAAGAGGCATTACTATGAATACCAGGATACCCCTACGAAACATTTTCATGTTTCAATTTCACTGTGCATTGTAAAGGAAAACTGATTTCCCGATTAGATACTTACTCCAGGGTATGTATTTACCAGGTATGATTCTCACATCTGTATGGTTTTACAGATGATAAGTGGGAGTAAGTTATTGGGAATAAGGTGATCATCCTCATTATATCGGAATTCGTTGTAATTGGTGATATTTGAGGAAATCGCCTGGGTTTTCGCCGGACGGCATGTATTTGGTTTTGAGTATCCATTGTTGTGCACCAATTTCAAAATGACATATCTGTACGTTTATTTTTATAAAGTGAGATATAACTTTTTGAAATTATGTCCATGACATTTACCTATATCAGTTGACGATTGGGTAAGGAGCATTGAACAGCGGAGTAGTTCTTAACCATAAGTACAGTTTTCAACCTACGATGCACAGGGTTTGAGTTATTAGACTCAGGGGACTCATACAGAGTATTGTATATTGTCCAGTGTCTATTAGGACAAAGGGGTTGGTCCCCGTACTATGTTCTGTTTACTTGTGACTTCTCTAGTTTTTAGACAAGTGTTTCGTAGAAATACAAGGTCTAAGTTTTGAGAAGTTGTGGGTATAAGAATAAAGTAGAGAACCAGGTGTCGCAAGTATCGGGATTTTTCAAAGAGATCGAAGATGTAGATACTTGTGATTGGTATTCAGTTGATAGTGATGGTTTTGAGAAACTTATTTCTCTTTCAGGTTACTTATAATTGGATGTATTCCTAAGTTGAGTAATGCTGATTAGCCTTTTTCCATTAAGTTGATATGCACTGGAGACAGCTGCTTGATTTGAATCTGGTTCCAATTAAATTAGTGCCAAAGTTTCTATATTGGATATAGAATGGTTCATATCTTAACGATGTTAAGGTATGGGGAGTTGTCCGGCTTATGCTTAAAACCAGACTCTGGATAACTCAGGGCACGTTTCTGTAATAGCAGTTTGTGGGTTGTCCCAGGCTATGACGAGGGTTGACTTTCAACCATCTGGAAGATCAATGGTGATATTGTTCTTGACTCGCCACAGTTTTAGTAAAATGGATTTTTTCAGAAAACAGTAGTGGGAGTATGGTAGAACTGGAAGTTATTCCAGAACCGAAAACGATTACGGAAAATTTAATAGGACCTATAGATTCAATCAGGTTTGACATTCCATTGGCCACTCCGCAGATATGGTGGGTAACCTCACACCCGAGAGGTACTCCGGCAGCCTCAAGGACGGTGACAGGGAGGTTCTTGTTTACCCAGACTTAACACTACAGTTGTTCCAGGCTATGAGACCTGGCAGGAGGTTAAGTATAGCGTTGTTCTAAACTAGCTTTAGAAGTGCACGTATATATTATTCTGCCAGAGGGTTATTGTAGTCAGTGGGAGCAGCGGAAGCATAGTGGGCAAGTAGCTTATGTCTATTTATAGACTAGAGCAGATATAGAGGAGATAGATCATCTAATTTTGATGTGACAGTCATGGGTTTGACTTCATCAGAATAGGGGATGGATCTGTTAAGAAGGTAATAAGGTGTGATGTCTTGGTATTTGGATGACATACACAGAGTAGGAAGTAAAATTCCTATACTACGATCGGTTGTACTGTGGTCGTCACACAGTTGTTTCTCCACAAAGGATATGGATATAATATCTGACATTCTAGTTTCTAGATCTATGGTTTTAGATCTAGATTTGGGTAGTTTCCTAATGTAGGTACTTTGACAGTATTCTAATAGTATTTTAGAATAAATGACTCCTGGCATGGTGGTGTACCTGCAGGTGATGGAGTCACCCTCTCTAAAGGTGTCTTACAGACTAAAGGGGAGAGTTATGTGCATGATTGGCAAATCACTTGCTTAGGCAATTGAGTCAATCATGAGGTGTCAAGTACCACACCAGATGTTGTTTTTGCACTAGATGCAATAAGTTTATATTAATCCAATCCTGAAGAAACATACGGAAGAAGTTTTAGAACGTAAGTGCATGTTCTACGGATTTGATGACGGCAGCCTCCTTCGGGAGAGGGTTATCATTCCAGGCTTCCAAAGGTGACATGGATGACAGAGTGATTGTCAGAGTTATAGTTTTCCCTCTGACAAAGGGGGCAGTATTATGGACAGGTGGTCCAAGAGGATACTGTGGGAGGCACGGTGCTGGACACTGATTAGGTTCAGTTGTCGATACAGTCTAAGAAGTTTGGATTTGGAGTTCATTTATGAACTAGGTCCCATCAGATATCCAGACATACTCTAAGACAAGTATTACTCAATTCGGGAGATGGCTTTCTCCGCGAACTTGAGATTAAGAGAGACATAGAAAGGAACATCAGGGCGGATCCACTCGCTAAGGCTATTTCTCGAACACAAGAGTTTTACAAACGAGCTTTGTGAAACTGATTAGTAGAGGAGTTGGGTGTTCGGTATCACACGGGCTGTGAGTATGTGACATCGGAATAATTAGCCTTAAGTGCAAGTGGGAGATTGTTGGTTATAGTGCCCTCAAAGTCAATTATTGGATCGCAGGCACGTGATTGCAATAATTGAGGAGGACCTATACCGGTAGCACAGTCTTACTCGTGATGATAGTACGCTATCCGGTTTGCCTTTATCAGTCGTGTACAGGTTCAAGTGACTGATCACTATTACACGTTGGTAGAGCCCTTAGGATCTTGCTTGACTACCAACAGTATGATGGCGATCATATACGTGAGAGTTGGGTAGTCTATAAGCACATCCTTAAAAGTGGTCCCTAGTCGTGGGAGTTTCAAGACAGAGCATCGATACTCCAGAGTAGACTAGTGTATACAGTCGAGACCCCGACGAGGGGTGATGGCCGGTCTCACAAGCCACTGGTGTCAGTTGGATCACCTAAGATGTATACAGGTGCTCAATGGGTTATGAGTATACCGGACAGGACTCGCCGGGAACCTGCTAGTTGGTATTATACCTAGTGTCAGATAGCAGTTCCCTGGTGACATGTGTACAGGTTAGTTCATCGACCTGAGGTCGTCATTTGTCTCGTGTGAGTTCCCACTGTGCTTAGATTACTACCCTACCATGGCTCAAAGGAGTCGTGCAAACAGGTTTTAGTTGGGTACAGTCCCGAGCCATATGGAGGCAAGTGGGCGGATCGGCAGGGGATTCGTCTCTCCCGGTATTGGGGGTGAGATCGCGCTGTGTCTAGGAGAGCCATTACATAAAGCCCTCGGCTGAGGCAGGAGATTTACTGGTAGGTACTCCAGTAGTATCTCAAGGTGTTCTGGGCTACACTCTGACACGACTTATACCGCTATTGGGGGTCTGACGTTACCAACCCCTAGGCCCGATATGCGATACTCATAGACAAACGGACCGGACTGTACGTATATTGTCACTGATAGGCTCAGTAGGGTTCCAGGATGAGTTCGCTCATCGGTTTCCCTTGAGGTCAGTACATGGGCAGCCGTTACGCACAGCTAGTGCCGCTGACGAGCTTGTGGTTAAACCCACTACCAGGGTACTGACGAGTCTTTAGAGTCCCCCACAGATTGTTTCCCAAGTTCGGGCGAAACGTTGTAGAGGCCGTATGGTTTTATGGCAGGGTTCGAAATTGCACGTGCACTTGTGCACGTGTCATATTTCGGACAGATAATACTGGTGGGCTTTGGTTTAAGCCGGATACAAGTATTATATTGAGTCAGAATATTTTAGTCTCTCGTATTCGTATTCGGTCGGAATACGGATACAGGTATGTATATACAGGTGAAGGGTATTCTCGTAATCCCATTGCGAGAATATTTTAGAAGATGCATTTATTTTTGGATTAATCATTTTGGTTTAAATGATTATTGGATTTTGGAAAGGGTAACTCATTATGGATGACACATTAATTCTAGAATGTTCACTAATGACTCATTACATGAGTCATCTAGTGAGTCATTAAGAATTAATGAGCTTTGTTTTGTGGACAGATATTTTGAGGAGATATTTTTATAAGATATTTTGTTTTGGATTTTAAAAGAGATAACCTCATATATCTATTCACATGAGAAGAAAATAAGAGAGAAGTTTTATTATGCTTGGTTTTCTTTTGCTCTCTTGATTTTCTTGAGTTCACCATTTCCAATCTTTAGCATCTTCTTTAACCTCCACCCTAACCCTCTCATGTGATGAGAACCCTAGGGTGTTTGAGACAAAGTATTCTACTCATTCTCTACTTCATCTTGGTCATCTCTTTTAGCAGACTTGATGACCGAGTTGCCTCGGTATAGAGGCGGGAGCCTGTTTAAAGATCCGTTGACGTGGTGCCACCTCGATGAGGAGATAGGAGATCGGAGTTGTCACGAGGAGCGTAGGATGATGGCTAAAGACCGAAGGACTCGGATCGATCGGTATAGCCTTTCTACCTCTTTACAGTTTGTTAGTTTAGCGTTAATGGCAAGATCCGGGTTATAGTATGCGATAGCGCCAGTTATAAAAGTTTTTATTCCGCGTTTGGCGTCAGAATGACGGCCGGGACGCTACCGTAGACTTACAACCATCCGGGGATAGCCAAGCGAGGACTCGACTGCCTCTGGGAGGACTTTGGTCCTTAGTGTTGGAGGGGCTGTAAGAAGCCAACTAAGGATGACCGGGCAATGAAGCTGCGCGGTCGCCTCTTGGCGAGGGCTTTGATTTCTAGCGTCGCGGGTAGGCAACTACCGGCCTGGAATAACCGAGCGGAGCAGCCGCTCGGATGCCTCTTGCGAGGGCTTCGATCCCTGGCGTCGTGGGTAGGGAGCTACCAGCCCGAGAAGACCGAGCAGGGTAGCTGCTCGGTTGCCTCATGTGAGGGCTTTGATCCTTCAGGACGGGGACCGAGCAGGGTTACTGCCCAGTGCCTCTTGGCGAGGACTTTGATCCCTGTCGGTTGTGGTGGGAAGCTACCAGCCGGGGATAGCCAAGCAAGGACTCGACTGCCTCTGGGAGGATTTTGGTCCTTAGCGTGGGAGGGGTTGTAAGAAGCCTACTAAGGACCCTTGGCCGAGCAGGGTTACTGCCCGGTGCCTCTTGTCGAGGGCTTTTGTCTTGAAGGATAGCCGAGTGAGGGATCCTCGGGCTCGACTGCCTCTGGGAGGGCTTTGTGATCCCTATCGGTCGTGGTAGGAAGCTGTAACATTTTGAAAATTTAGAAATAAATAAAATTAATTAATTTAATAATAAAATGATAAATCAAAAAGTTATTAAAAACAAATAAGTTAATTTCATAAGATGTATGTAAAACAATTTAAATTAAAATTTTAGTATGCAACATAAATAAGTTATAAGGGTTTTAGTGATAATTTTAGCTTCATTTTAATAAAATGTGTGTTTTATAATAAACTAAGTTGTGAGGGGTTTTTAAGTAAAGTTTAGGATTTTGTGCAAATGGGAGTTTGTTAAGGGTATAAATTAAAAAAAGGATAGAAAATCATTTAGTTCAGAAATTTTATTTCAAAATTAAAACAATAATTAGAAGATAAGGCTTGGACACCTCTTCCATGCATGCACACACCCACCCACCACCTCCTCCTTGCATGAGAATAGCACTATTTACCCTTTGACACCTCCTTCTACCACCTCACCCTTCCCTCTTCTCATATATATGATATGTTCAGATCAATTACCAAGTTTAAAATCTGAAAAAATTTCTGAAAGAAAAACAAAACTAAAGAAAACAAGAAAGAACAAGAGAAAGAAGAAGAAGGAAACTAGGTTCTAGGTTTTCTCATCATCAAGCTAGGACAAGGGGCTTAGCATCTTGGAGTGGTTATTCCAACAAGTTATTGTGGGTAATATTCTTTATCACAGTAGGAGTTTAAGTTCTGTAGCTACTTAATTTAAAATGAACAAGTTCTATAATATCGTATTTTAGTCAAATATAGGCTCTGTTGAAATCTGCTTTAAATTGGAGAAATGTTTACTCAACTAAACAAGACCTAAATGATGTATGTAGCACCTAGAGCAAACCATAGGAGAACAAACCAGAGGAATCGGATTGTGGCCGGTGACCAATAAGGAAATTCCGGCGACGCCGATTTTGTAGGATGCCAGGTGGTTTTGGATGGTTGGGTGGGTTTCAGTGTATAATTTTGGCCATTTTGGTGTTATTTAAATAAGTTAGTTTCACTGAAGTTTGAATCTAGAAACTAATATCGGAAAAGATATCTAAAAACACAATATACGGCACGGTTAAAACGTATCGCGATTTAAATTCTGTAGCGATGCAGGTTAGCGTTAAAATCCAGTAAGGGTAAGTGTTTAATAGCTCGATATAGTCGTATACAATATAACTAGTACGTGGGAACGGGTGTTTTTCATTTCCGTCATGTCGGAGTAGCCGTTTCCTTATATAAGTTAAATTGTGATGTTAGATTCGAATACGGGATTTTCGAAGGCAGCGAGAGAAGGGAAAGGATTGGCAATTCCTGAGTAGATTCGATATTTTCCGGTGAGTAGACTAAACATCTACCGGGGAATTTTGTAAAGATGGCGTGTTACGCCCGTAGTTTTATTTAACTTAATGCTTTATTTTGTTATGCTAAATTGACAATATGCATTCACAATTCACATATATTAGTTGCTAGTACACTGCACAAGTATCGACGAGTCATGCCACGTGCACATCTTACATGTTACACACACCTCGTCGATACTGCCATGTCACTTTTACACTTAGTAAATTTCTTGTTAAAAATGATTCATATCATATCTCAAATACCAATAACAGTAGTAAATTGCATCATTAATATCATGTTTAGTATTTGAGTATTTTATATTGATATAAGTGGTAGATGTATTACTGAGGATTTATGGTTTTGAGTTTTGGATACTATTACATAAATCCAGTGATTTCATGATTGATGTGTCATGTCCACTATGAGATGTTTTATGATTTGGTTTTATTTCGGACCGAGTGGGGGAGATATACGGTCGCGGATTTTACGTTATCCATACTGAGTGGGGGAGATATACAGTTGGATACATGATGGACCCGGTCGAGACCGAGGGGCAGGATAGCCGCAGTTGAGGCGAGGGAGCCTAGCGAGGTTACTCGATACCGGAGATAGTGGTAAAAATACGGCGTATATCTAGATGATAACGACCGGTATTGTTGATTTCAAGATCATTCGAGGAATGATGCCTGTGAGAAATGGAAGTTTTGTGTCGATGATGGACACGGAGAAATGAATTTTTATTGCAAATAAATGAAGAGATTTCAGTTTTGATTATGAGATTCGTATTATAGATTCATGATTTCCACAGATAATTATACATTATACATGTTCACATTTCAGTTAGTATGATCGTCATATTTACATTATTAACCGTTATATGTTAGTTATATTCACTGAGTTGGCAACTCACCCCCGTTGTGCCACAGTTCCTTGCAGGGGTAGAGTGGACGGTTAGCAGCGGTGCAGATCTACTCTTTCCGCTTTTATCGCATCTTTTGATAGGTGGTTTACATATGTAGTAACCTTCTCTTTTGGGTATTGTATTTTGTATCTAGAAGATCTCCATCAAACCTGTATTTTGACCTAGAGTGAGAGGTGGTTATATGTATATTATTTGACAGTTGAGATCGTTTAGTTCTAAATTGTTATTTTCTTTTCATTATGTCTGGGATTCGTATTGATGTCCTATATACTGAGATTTTATTTTCCGCTGTTGATATTGTTGATCCCAACTAGGGATGCAACCAAACTTAACACTTTATACTTGTTAAATATTTTAACTTCATAAACTGTGATTTTTACTAAAACCTAAATTTCTATATAAAGAATTCCGCAAAAAGGATTTTGATCTTGGTTTTCGGCTTACTTGGACTGTGTGCATATCTTTAGATATGATACAATCTAAGTGCCGGTCATATCCAAACTTTGGGTCATGACAGAAGCTACCAGCCGGGGATAGCCGAGCAGGGTAGCTGCTGAGCTGCCTCTAAGGAGGGCTTTGTGATCCCTGTCGGTCGTGGTAGGAAGCTACCAGCCGGGGATAGCTGAGCAAGGTAGCTGCTGAGTTGCCTCTAAGGAGAACTTTGGATCGTAAAGAAAAGACTTTATTCGCAATGTTTTGACGTTTCTTTATTCGAATGGAAAGGATTTTTGGAAAGCGTTTACATCGTCTTTGTGAAAGGAGGGGTACATACTTGTTGGCCTTGGCCTCATTGGTATAGCTTGAGCTTCTCGGCGTTGCAAGGCCGCGGGAGCTTGCTCCCGTCCGCATCTTGCAGGCGGTAGGCCCCGACGGAGAGCACCTCAGAGACGAGGAAGGGACCGTCCCACCTCGGGGAGAACTTGTGTAGCCTGCCTTGATCAACGAACTCGTTTTGCCGTAGGACAAGATCCCCGGTCTGAAAGGAGCGGTGCTTGACCCAAGCGTTGTAGTATCGGGTCATTTATTGTTGATAAGCGGCAGCTTTGATCTAGGCCGGGTCTCTCTTCTCTAACAAGATGTCCAGGTTGGTCCGTAGCGCCGAGGTATTCGCATCGTTGTCGAAGTGCTCGGCCTAATGACTGGGTAGCCCGATCTCCATTGGGACCATTGCCTCAGTCCCGTAGCAGAGACTGAAGGGGGTTTCCCCGGTAGGGGTCTTCTTTGACGTGCGCAGGGCCCATAAGACTTGAGGCAATTCTTCGACCCAACTGCCTTGTCGCCCTTCTAGGCGGGTTCGAAGACCCCGGAGGACGTCTCGGTTAGCGACTTCGGCCTGCCCATTGCATTGGGGATGCACGACCGCGGCGAACTTCATGAGGATATGATATTCTTTGCAGAAGTCTTTCACTTTCTCGTTCTCGAAGTTCGTCCCGTGGTCGGTGATGATACATCTCGGGATGGCGAACTGGAGATCAGATCGTTTTGCAGGAACTTGATGGTAGTGGTGACGTCCGGTTTCCTAATGGGGACAGCCTCGATCCACTTGGTGAAGTAGTCTACTGCGACGAGGACGTATTTTTGCCCGCCTGTACTGGTAGGGAACCGGCCGATCATGTCCAATCCCCACTGGGCGAACGGCCATGGGGATGTCAGGGCGGTCAGCTCGGTAGCGGGGAGGCGGGAGATGCTGCCATGGAGATGGCAACTCTTGCATCTTCTGACTAGCTTCTGGGCGTCCTCATAAATAGTGGGCCAGTAGTACCCCTGGAGCAACGCCTTTTGGATCAAGGTTCGGGCCCCTTGGTGCGCACCGCCAACCCCTTCATGGATTTCCCGGAGGACGTAGTCGGCTTCGTGTAGGTCAACACATCGGAGCAGGGGCTGAATGAAGGACTTCTTATAAAGGTTTCCATTGCTCCGGATGAAGTGGCGGGCTTTGGCCCGGAGGCGGCGGGCGGCTTCCCGATCCTTTGGGAGCATACTGTCCTTCAGGAATTCCACGAGGGGCTTCCTCCAATCTTGGTCGCCCTCCTGCGTCGCATACACGTGGAGTGTTGTCGCTCCGTCTTCCACGCTGGGCTGAGGTAAGGTTTCGAAGAGGATAGACCGCTTATTGTTGGCCGAGTATGACGAAGCCAGCTTGCTCAGGGCGTCGGCTTGGGCATTCAGTTGCCTGGGTATGTGTTGTTGGAGATAGTGCCCTCAAATTCAATTATTGGATCGCAGGTACGTGATTGCAATGATTGAGGCAGGACCTATACCGATATGACAGTCTTGCTCGAGATGATAGTATGCTATCTGGTTTGTTTTTATCATCATATACATGCTTTAGTTCACTATTGCATGATGATAGAGCCCATAGGATTCTTTCTTGACTACCAGCAGTATGATGGCGATCATATACGTGGGAGCTAGGGTCTGTAAGTACATCTTTAAAGTGTCCCTAGTCGTAGGAGTTTCGAGACAGGGCATCGATACTCCAGAGTAGACTAGTGTATACAGTCGAGACCCTGACGAGGGGCGGTGGCCGGTCTCACAAGCCACTGGTGTCAGTTGGATCACCTAAGCTTATGAGTACACCGGACAGGACTCGCCGGGAATCTGCTAGTTGGTATTATACATATCGTCAGATAGCAATTCCCTGGTGACATGTGTACACGTTAGTTCATCGACCTGAGATCGTCATTTGTCTCGTGTGAGTTCCCACTGTGCTTAGATTACTACCCTACCACGCTCAAAGGAGTTGTGCAAACAGGATTTAGTTGGATACAGTCCCGAGCCACATTGGAGGCAAGTGAGCGGATCGTCGGGGATTCGTCTCTCCCGGTATTGGGGGTTGATGTCGCACAGTGCACGGGTGGCCATCACTAGGAATCCTCGGCCGAGGTAGTGGAGAATTACTGATTTGGATCAAGAGTTTCTCAGGTGGTGATGGGCTTCATGCCGACATGATTTATCGCGTTATTAGGGGTCTGACTTTATCCACCCCCTAGACTCGATATGCGATACTCTTTAGACGAATGGACCGAACTGTATATACATTGCCACTGTCAGGCTCAGTAGGGTTTATAGATGAGTTCGCTCGTCAGCTTCCCTTCTAATCAATACATAGGCAAAACGTTACGTACAGCTTGTACCTCTGATGTGCTAGTGGTTATACCCAGTGCCGATGTGTTGATGAGTCATTAGAGTCCCCCACAGACACTTTCCCAAGTTCGGGCGAAAGGTTATAGAGGCCGTATGGTGATATGGCAAGGTTCGGAAAAAACACGTGCGTTTTCGCACGTGTCGTTTTTCGGGCAAATAATACTGGTAGGCTTTGGTTTAAGCCGGAACCCGGTATTATACTGTGTAGATATAATATCTTTGTCTCAGTTGCATTTATATTCGGTCGTAATATAAATGCGGGTATGTTTATACTGATACGGGGTTATCCTGAAATTCGTTTCAGGATCGCTTTTGGAAGTTGCCAGTTTCCAGTTTTCTATCAGCCGTATTTTGACATTCGGTTAAAATGCGGATTTATCTTTACTTGATATGGTCAGTCGGTGTTCTAGAAGGTTCTAGAGAGGGTGACAAGGCTTGTGAGTCATTAGTGCATTAATGGAGCAATTAATGCTTGATGACTAAGGGATAAGGTTCAATGTATGCATTGATTGCTTTCATACTAGGTGTTAAGGTGATTCATCATTCTTGTGGTCACCCTCCTCTCCTACACTCACCTCCCCCCTCTCCTATAAGTGGCCGGCCTCCCCCCCCCCACTCTTGGCTCATGGTTGTTGATTGATTTCATTTGAGAAAAGATTATAGTTTATGTGTATGGAAATTTCATAACTCCATTTTTCCAGCACCCGATTCAAATAGCAACTTCATTAACCGTTCGTCCATAGCCTTGGACGTAACGAGACAAAGTGTTCTACTCATTCTCTACTTCATCTTGGTCGTCTCTTTTAGCAAACTTGACGATCGAGTTGCCTCGGTTCAGAGGCGGGAGCCCGTTTAAAGATCCGTCGACGTGGTGCCACCTGGACGACAAGACTGGAGATCAAGAGATCGGAGCAGCCGCAACAAGCGTGGGATGATGGTTGAAAACCGAAGGACTCGGATCGTTCGGTATAACTCTTCTACCCACTTTGTAGTTTGTTAGTTTAACTTTAATGGCAGATCCGGGTTACGGTACACGATAGCGCCAGTTGTAAAAAGTTTTTATTCCGCATTTGGCATCTGTTAGACGGCCGGGGCGCTACCGTGGACTTACAGTGGTATCAGAGACTAACCATTAAGCTATACTAACTTGTGCTAACACGTTTAAAACATCGATCGAACGGATTTTCGAAAACTACATTTTTTCTGTACAAAGTTTCTGTCGATTTTAAATCTGGTCTAAAAATTATTTTGAGCATCACAGAAATTCGTGCAGGCTTTTAGTAGAACACTGGTAAAATTTAGACCATTGATCTCACTATTCCACCGCGGATCCGCCGCGATATTGTGAGATCATGTAACCAAATTTCACCAGTTTGTTCTACACAGTGAATTGTAGTTTCTGGAATATTTCTTTTGGGCCCATATTTTCTTACTGTACAGCAGATGTTCGTGGGGCCCACTTTGGGAAATTTTGTCGATCGAAATTTAAACATGTTAGTTTGCAGTACTTATTTTATATCTCCGACCGGGAATGTCATTTGATCGGTAAACCGCGTCTGATTGCTATAGTTCTTTTAGACGGGTTTGCGAACGTGACATTCGCGTTGATGTTCCGTGTTGTGCTGTGATGTTGCGGATATGTCGTGGTGGATAGCAGTGTGCAATGGTAGTGCAGTTTGGATTTATTTGTACATTTGATATTGCGGGACGAGCGTCCGACATGTGGACTGCCGTCACTGCCTGTTTGTATAATATTCTTTTGGGGCACGACCGGGTCGAGGTCGATGTACCCGTTGTACATATTTTTATTTTCTGTACTAGGTTTATCCCGCGAAGGAGTGCACGGATAGCCGGGTTCTGGAGGGCAACGGGTCCGTATCTCATGGCTTTGAGAGGCAAAGGGACCTCACTCTAGAATTGGCAGACTATTCGCCGCACTCGTAGGGGGTACAGGTTGACCCAAGGAGGGGTGCTCAATTTACCGGATTCCGTGAAGTGCCGGGTGTTCCATTCACTATGCTGTGGGGACTACCTCGCTTCAAGTTTTGGCAGGTAACTTGCCGCACCCGTAGGGTCTAGGTTTCATTGCACAGGCTATCCACACGACCAGGGGAACGTCGGGTTTCAGTAGCGGCTCTGTGAAACCCGGGGATCCTAGATTATCTGTATTGTTTTGTGATGCTTATTACTTTTCTGTAATGTTGCATATTATCACACCTGGAGCGATTATTGTATATTGGTATATATACTATTAGATGTTGTATATGTTTTACACCTGCGCTGGTCCAGCCCCCGCTCTGTCGTTAGTTAAGTAACCTAACGGGTGATGACGGGACCCAGTGACGAATGCGGATGGCATATACGTACATTTTATTTTTCGTTCTTTTCTGGTGTGATTGATTGATGGGACTGCATTGATTCTTATCAATGCAAGGATAAAACAAACCTATATTTGATGTTGTTGGAACAAATTTTAAAAGGTGTTATTACAAAGATGTTTACTTTTGTTTTGCATAGTGATATTCAGTTAGAATATCCCGCACCTCATTCGACGAGGCAAGGGCCGAGATCCCTTCACCGGGAGTGACCCCTTGGGCAGAAGTTTACGTCAGGGTAGTAACTTCAATATAGTCGATTACAAGTTGCTATGCATCGCGGTATTCAGTTAGAATATCCTGCACCTCATTCCACGAGGAAAGAGCCGAGATCCCTTCACCGGGAGTGACCTCTTTAGCAAAACGTCTTCGCCACTATATTTTTATAAAAAGCTATCAGTTTCCTTCAACGAGATCAAGTTCATTACGTTAAAGGTTTTTCGCTAAAAACCAGTCGTAGCCCTCCGTCATTTCTTATGGATGGTCAGTAGTATTCAAGCTATGTTTGCTGGTCAAAGTCAAGGCATAGTGTTTGGTAGCTGCTAGGTATTCATCTGTTGCATATATAGATGCATTGGTTTGGGACAGTCGTTCTGCCTTGTTGGCCAAAGTCAAGGGCATGTGCGGGTGAGTTCAAATTGACCTGGATAGTGACGGGTAGAACTTGACATGTGACTTATGATTTGTTGGCCAAAGTCAAGGCCATAAGAGCATGAGGCAAAAATCATATCGGGAGTTTCTAAAGAAACTGAAACTTGCCAAGTATGCGCATACCTTCTGGAGTGTGATAACGTGAGTGGATTCCGTCACGTTATCATGCGATGAGAGTTGGATCCCGATTCCCACTGATGAGTTGGTTTACTCTTCGGGTGATCCCGATTGATTCTTCTTTCAGGTTTGGAGGAGAATTTGACAGTACAGTGGGAGGTTTCCTGATTAGATAAAGTGATAACCATTCTGATCTAGGTTAGAGTGCACGCAGAGTGTTTCTTTTCTCTCTCTCTCTTTGGCAGCGACCTTTGACCGACCCTAGACTATGACCCAGTGACCAAGTTGACCGAACCTTCTTAAAATACTGGCTTTTGGATTGTCCAAGTTACATAAGTCATTGCCGCTCCTTTTTATACCCTTTGCATTTCTCAGAACACCCCGTATCACTACGGATATCCACTTCCATTGGATAGATCCACGTATGGTTATATACGAACTCAAAAAGACTTCTTCGAGGATGGATCCAGGTTCAGGAGAAATAGAATTGGTCTATTCAGTTGTCTTTTATTATCACCTTCTCTCAGGTTGCGAGGGCTCCTTGGTTTAGGAGAGTACACCTATTACGCTTATTGGATAGTCTTATTCCAAACCATAGGCAGGTGCCGAAAGGTAGGGAATGAAGAAAACCAATTAGCCTAAGTAGGGTGTACAGAAGGAAATAACTAAAGATAAAATAAAGGGATTAGAAAGAGGGCAAAGTAAATTGCGACTGTAATCATTCATGACCAAACCACGTACTTCATCGCCACTCCTATATTCACCTTTGCCTTTTCCCCAGTTCGGGAAAAATAGAATAAGGTATTATTCAGTAGTCTTTTATCATCACCTTCTCTCAAGTTGCGAGTACTCCTAGAATTAGGAGAGTACACCTATTATGCTTACTGGATAGTCTTCTTCTAAACCATAGGCTAGTGCCGAACGGTAGGGAAGGAAGAAAACCATTTAGCCTAACGAAAGTGTACAGTGTAAGTCCACGTTGCGACCCCCGGTTCTTACGGGGAGGCGGAAACGGTATAAAAATCAAATTATTAGCGCAAGGGGCAACATGGACTAAGCAAAGTTGGGATCTTTGACTAAACTAAAACTAGCATACTTAGCTAAAGAGAGTTAGCTACTCGGATGGAGATGGTTATACCTAAACTTGAACTCCTTCGTCTCCGAGCTCCGATGGTGGTCCGATGGCTCCTTCTCGTCGTCTCCTTACGCCGAAGATAGATCCACCTGAAAGCTCCAACCTTTAGCTCCTTCTTCGTTCTTTGAAGAAACTAGTTCACTTGGTTTGCTAAACCTAGTGAACTAGAATGAGTAGAGAAGATTTAGAATGGGATTTTATCTATGGTTCTTGATTCTCAACTCATGAGACAAGAGAACCATAGATCAAGAGAGGGAGCAAGAGGTTGAGGGTGAGAGCAAGAGGAGAGCTCAAGAACAAGAGAGAGAATGAGCAAGAAAGAATGAGGCTCTCTTTTGTCTCTCACCCTCTCATAATCCAATGTAATCATAACTCATCATATCAATAAAAGTCTTATGTGATGGTTGAAGCAACCATAACCTTATCATGTCATGCACTCATTTTACTCAAATGAACAAGCAAGTAAAAGTCTTTGGCATGAAATGATAACCATGGTTATCATGATGGTCAACTAGTCAAGCCTAGTCAACCGGTCAACAAAGTCAACAAGTCAACAAAAGTCAACAAGTCAACAAAGTCAACAAAAGTCAACAACCAAGTCACCATAATACTTAATTAATATAATAGTTAATCGCATATCATATTCTCATTAGGGTTGAGCAAAAAGTCAAAAAGTCAACGGTCAACTGTCAACAACCCTAATGAGAATCCGCTGTCTGTGCCTCCCTGTCAACTGTGCATACACACCCGCATCCGCGTTCCGAGGAACACGAATGCAAACTGGATAAATCCAATCCCATAAGATACACTAGGATCTGGCTTAAACCAAAGCCCGCTAGTGTAAACTGTCCGGACACTGTACGTGCACAAGTGCACGGATGTGACCGAACCCTGTCGCAAAACCATGCGACCTGTCGCAATACCATGCGACCTCCACTCTTTTGCCTAAAGGCGAAAAGCTTTCTGTGTGGGACTCTAAAGACTCGACACTACGCTGGCAGTGGGTTTAACCACAGACCGCAAGCGGCACTAGCTGTGCGTAACGGTCCCCAGGTAATGCCGACAAGAAGACCGACGAGGCGAAACCCATCTGAACTCCTACTGAGCCTGAGTGTGACATTCTCCGTACAGTCCGGTCTGTTCGTCTGATACATCGCATGGCGGGCCTAGGGGGCGGTAAACGTCAGTCCCCCAATAGCGGTACAAGTCGTGCCGGAGCGAAGCCCAAAACACCCTGAGATAACACTGGAAACCTACCAGTATATCTCGTTTGCCCTGGCCAGGGACTACTCGTGTAATGGCTCTCCTAGACACAGCGCGATGTCAACCCCCAATACCGGGAGAGACGAATCCTGTCTAACCGTCACTGCCTCCAAGTGCTTCGGGACTGCACCCAACCACTACCTGTTTGCACGACTCCTTTGAGCCGTGGTAGGGTAGTGATCAAAGTACAGTGGGAACACACTCGAGGCGGAGTGACAGTGTCAAGTCAGCGGACTAAGCTGTACTCATGTCACCTGGGAACTGATAACTGACGATAGGTATAATACCAACTAGTCAGTTCCCGACGAGTCCTGTCCAGTGTACCCGTAACCTAACGAGCACCCGCATACTATCTAAAGTACGACGTACTGACGGCTGTGAGGCAGACCGTCTCCCACACTGGGATGAGAAGCGCATGCGCTGGTCTACTCCGGAGTATCGATGCCCTGTCTCGATAGTCCTGCGACCAGGGACCTGCATAAGGATGTGCTTATAGATTACCCAGCCACACTAGTGTGACGGCCATCACATCGCTGGTAATCAAGCAAAGATCCTAAGGGCTCTACTAATGTGTATAGGCGATATACAAAAATAAACACATGTACACATTGAAGTAGAAACAAACCAAGTAGCATACTACTATTTTGAGCAAGATTGTATATACAAGGTGAATATCCCAAGCATCCATTAAGTAATATACAAACTAGTATGATACAGTAATGGCCTCTAGGGCATATACACTAACAATCTCCCACTTGCACTAAGGCCATGTACTGGCGTATCGAAGACCTATCATCTCGATCAGCCGCTCGAACTGAGTCTGTGGCAAGGCCTTGGTGAATGGATCTGCAGTGTTGTCTTCTGAAGCGACTCTCCGAACCTCGATCTCCTGGCGATCCACGATCTCCCTGATCAGGTGATACCGCCTCAAGATGTGCCTGGATTTCTGATGGGACCTTGGTTCCTTCGCTAAAGCTATAGCCCCGTTGTTGTCGCAATACAGAGGTATTGGATCAACAATGGACGGAACCACCTGAAGTTCTTTCAAGAACTTCCTCATCCAGACAGCTTCTTTTGCGGCATCAGATGCAGCGATGTATTCCGCTTCCATCGTCGAGTCTGCAACGGTTTCCTGTTTGGAACTCTTCCAACACACCGCCCCTCCATTGAGGGTAAAGACAAAACCCGACATGGACTTGGAATCATCCTTGTCACTCTGGAAGCTGGAGTCAGCAAAGGCCTCGATCTGGAGGTCTTTTCCGCCATACACCAAGAACATCTCCTTAGTCCTTCTCAGGTACTTGAGAATGTTCTTTACCGCTATCCAGTGTTTCTCCCCAGGGTTAGACTGATACCGGCTTACCACACTCAGTGCATAAGCTACATCCGGTCTGGTACACAACATCGCATACATTATAGAGCCTACCGCAGAAGCGTAGGGTATAATAGACATGCGATCCCTCTCCAAATCAGTCTTGGGAGACATCTCTTTAGAGAGGGTGATCCCGTGACAAGCCGGTAGGTTACCGCGCTTGGAATCTTCCATACTGAACCTCTTCAGTATGGTGTCGATGTACCTGGACTGTGAAAGTCCTAATATCCTCTTGGATCTGTCACGGTAGATCCGGATACCCAGAATGTATGAGGCATCACCCAGGTCTTTCATGGAGAACCTGTGTGACAAGAACCCCTTGACAGATTGTAGCATAGGAATGTCATTTCCTATTAAGAGAATGTCATCCACGTACAAAATGAGGAATACTACAGTTCTCGCTACAAATCTACTATAGATGCATGGTTCATCTGGATTTTTGATAAAGCCAAATTCTTTGACCGTCTCATCAAAGCAGATGTTCCAACTCCGCGATGCCTGCTTTAGCCCATAGATGGACTTAAGCAACTTGCACACCTTTCCGCTGCTCCCACTCTGAATGAAACCCTCTGGTTGGTCCATATAGACACACTCCTCTAAATTTCCATTTAGAAAAGCTGTCTTTACGTCCATTTGCCAGATCTCATAATCGTGGAAGGCAGCAATGGCAAGAAGGATCCGAATGGATTTCAGCATGGCTACTGGAGAAAAGGTTTCGTCGTAGTCCAAGCCAGGTCTTTGACGAAAACCCTTTGCTACCAGCCTAGCTTTATAGGTCTCAACCTGTCCATCTACACCAATCTTCCTTTTGAAGATCCACTTGCATCCTACGGGTTTTACCCCGTCTGGAGCAATGTCCAACGTCCATACCTTGTTGGTGTACATGGACTCCATTTCGGTCCGCATTGCATCCAGCCATTTCACTGAGTCAACGCTCTGAACGGCCTGCTGGAAGCTAGTAGGCTCATCATAATCTATGATGCAATCCTCTCTATCCCCGTCTATGAGAAAACCGTAGTATCTCTCGGACGGATGAGACTGCCTACTACTTCTGCGGAGCGGCGTAGGAATGTCCTGTTCTGTTGAACCCTCTGGTTCCACTAACCTTTCAGTAATAGTCTGTGGTTCTGGAATTTCTTCCAGTTCTACTGCGCTCCCACTAATCTCCTTTTCCAAGAACTGGTGTTCTAGAAAGTGGGCATTACGAGAAACAAGGACTTTTTGTTCCTCTGCGTAGTAGAAAAGATACCCCCTGGTGTTCTTTGGGTATCCCACAAACTTGCACAGTACTGAGCGTGCCTCGAGCTTGTCCGCATGCTGCTTTTTGACAAAAGCCGGACATCCCCAGATCTTCAGATATTGAAGATAGGGTTTCTTCCCACTCCACATTTCATATGGTGTGGTAGGCACAGTCTTAGTTGGAACTCGGTTCAAAAGATATGCGGCTGATTCTAGCGCATATCCCCAGAATGATCGCGGCAATTCAGCATTACTCATCATGGACCGCACCATATCCAATAGGGTGCGGTTCCGTCTCTCCGATACACCGTTATGTTGCGGGGTGTATGGAGGAGTAAGCTGAGAGAGAATTCCGTTCTCTTTTAAATAGTCCAGGAACTCGGCACTTAAGTATTCTCCACCTCGATCCGATCTTAGAATCTTAATACTTTTGCCGGTCTGTTTCTCTACTTCATTTTTATACTCCTGGAATTTTCCGAAAGCCTCGGACTTATGTTTCATTAAGAAGACATAGCCGTACCTTGAGAAGTCATCCGTAAAAGTAATGAAGTAAGAATGTCCGCTTCGGGCATGTGTAGACATTGGACCGCACACGTCACTGTGTACGAGTCCCAAGAGCTCGCTCGCTCTTACTCCTTGTCCAGTAAATGGAGTCTTTGTCATCTTTCCTTTGAGACAAGATTGACAAGCGGCATACGATTGATATTCGAACGCATTCAAATATCCTTCTGCATGTAACTTAGTCAACCTTCTCTCATTGATGTGACCCAATCTACAATGCCATAAGAAAGTCTGATTTATTTCTGGAGACTTTCTTTTGTGTGTATTCTGGACATTAAAAATCTGCGGTTGGTTTAACACGTATATACCATTACTCAATGTACCTGACCCAATCAAAACTTGATTAAGGTGAATGTTTACAACATTACTTACAAACGCAAATTCATAACCTTCTTTAGAAACTAAAGATACAGAAATGATATTACAAGTTGCGTTGGGTACAAAAAAGCAATTACGCAAAACCAAAACATGTCCATCTGACATTCCCAGGTGATAGTCCCCCACGGCTTTAGCATCCATGCTAGCTCCGTTTGCAACTCTGAGGGTCATGTCACCTGCCTTCAAAACCCTACGGTTTCTCAACGCCTGCAAAGAATTACAGATATGAGATCCTGATCCGGTATCCAATACCCAGGAAGTAGAGTTTATTGAAAGACAGTTTTCAATAACATACACACCTGAAGCTGAAGCTGCAACTTGCTTCAATTCCTGTGTTCTGGCCTTCCAGGCCCTGCAATCATTCTTCCAGTGTCCTTTCTTATGACAATAGAAGCATTCTTCCTTATACACAAGCTTCCCCGCTATCTTTGTTGCTTTTGCTTTTCCCTTCGTATCCACTTTACTAACACCGCCCCTTGGTTTGGCGGGGGCTTTCTTCTTCTTTCCCTTGGCTTTCGCCTTGGACCTAGAAGAAGACGATCCTCCAACAAACAAAGTGGATGTTTCCCTATCTTTCTGTAGGGTGCCCTCTGCGCTCCTCAGCATGTTGAGGAGCTCTGATAGTTCAACCTCTTTTTCTTGTAGGTTGAAGTTCAGTGTAAACTGGGCGTATGTGGAAGGAAGGGACTGGAGAACTATATCCGTATATAGCTCACTCTCCAATGTGATCCCTAGGTCAGCGAGCTCCTCAATGTAGCCGATCATCTTTAGCACGTGCTCGGCTACTGATGATCCGACGGCCATCCTTGTCGAAAATAACTTTTTCGACGCTTCGTATCTTGCGATACGTGATTGCTCTCCATACAGTTCTTTTGAATGGAGCAATATGGACTCCATGTCCATATTCTCATGCCTCCTCTGATGTTCGTTGTCCATCGAGGCAAGCAGGAGGCACTTGGCCTTCGCTCTATCAATCTCCCAAGTCTTGCGGATTTCCTTATCCGCGACACTGGAAGTTGGACCAGGGACAGGGGGAGCTTTGGTGGTAAGAAGATACCCCAGCTTGTCATAAGTGATTGCTATCTTGACATTCCTGAGCCAATCTTTGTAGTTTGGCCCTGTCAGTTTGTTTTTATCTAGGAGTAACTTAAGTCCAGTCATGTTGATTGGTCGCTGCAATTAGGAGAGAGAAGAAGAAACACTCAGCATGATGCTCTTGCAAGTTTAGAGTGGTTTTTAGTTTGTCTAAACAGGATGGCTCCCACTGTTTCTCGAATCCCTCCTCAAACCATAAAGGAAGAATTAGTCAGGATCAATCCCACCGTACAATACTTGCTTAACCGTTCAGCCAGGCCGGTGTCGGTACTTCGAGGGAGGGTTTCCAACGCTTTCGCGAAGTTCCTTAATTAAAGAACCTCTTTTCCCTGGGGGCGTAGCCCCGCTAACACCTTTCTAGGCACCTACTAGGTTTATAGCATTGATCGTTAAGTGAGAAATTTCCCGAGGAGTAGCATATACTCACAGTAGGATCGGGATCCAAATATCATCGCGTGACGAAACTGAAGGAATCCTACCAGAATCATCACACTCCAAATGGTATGCAAATCTAGCAAGTTTCAGTACTTATGAAACTCCCGATGTGGATTTTTGCCCCATGCTCTTATGACCTTGGCGTGAGGTCAAAATGTCATAAGTCACATGTCAAGTTCGTCCCATCATTATCCAGGTTAATTTGAACCCACCCGTACATACCCTTGACGTAGGCCAAAATGGCAGTACGACTGTCTCAAACCAACGCATTCTATCTATGCAACAGATAAATATCCGGCAGCTACCAATCACTATGCCTTGGCGTGAGGTCAAAATACATAGCTTGAATACTACCGAATATTTAACTGAAATGATGGAGGGCTACGGATGGTTTTGGCAAAACCGTGAACGTAGTGAACTTGATTTGGTCGATGGAACGAGATAGCTTTTAAATGGAGTGGCTCAAACTCCGTATTTTAAAAGTTTGTTTTGAAAAGAACCGAGTGGTTTTTCGAAAGTGTTCCAACGACTTTAACTTGGTTTATTATCTTGCATTAGTTCTTTTAATGCGTGATATTCTTGCATTAGTTCTTTTAATGCGTCCCATCATTTAATCCTACCATTGCAGAAAACAACCAAAATATGACGTACGCTTATGCCATTCGCATTCGCCACGGGGCCCCGTCATTACCCGTTAGGTTACTTAACTAACGACAGAGCGGGGGCTGGGCTAGCGCGTCTGTAAAACATAAGCAACGCCTAAATAATATCATATATAGATATACTGCAATGATAAACATTTCAGATCACAGATGAATACATTGGATATACTAGGAATCTGTAATTTGTACGAGCCTGTAACAAAAGACAGATTACACGGTCGCGGTGAATAGCCAAAACTCCACCCAAGACCCCTACGGGTGCGGCAAACTACCCGCCAAGTACCCGAAGCGTAGCAACCTCCCTCATCTCCATGAGTAGGCCACTCGACACTTCGGCATACCCGGTAGTTTGTGCACCCCTCCATGGGTCTATCCTAGGAGCAAAAACAGTAAAAAGAAATTATACAATGACGGCTACAACCCCGACCCGGTTGTGCGGCCATACAAATAATTATTACATCAATTTACAAATTTACATGAATTGAAAGAAAAGAAAACTCTCGTCTCACAACCCCCGGCTATTCACCCGCGACAATCCAACATATTCATATACACATTCCAGCAAATTACAGATCATGTATAACCCCGACCAATCGACTTATAGCGATTAGCCGACGTTCAATACATGCAAACATCACAGATATAACCATCATAGTCAAAGTGCAGTGAAGTTCGGAAAAAAATACGGAATTATAGGACCCCAAAAGGAAATTTCTTTTCTGGAAAATCTGGGCACATATAATATATTTCAAAAATCTCAAAACCAACACAGACACACACTGCACGAAAAACGATGCAGAGAAGACGACAAACCGCGGCGCTTCCGCGGTACATGCCTACCTCGTGCGGCGGAAGCGCGGCGGTTTGAACGAAACAGTGGACCGTTTTTCATGGGTGTTCACAAAAAACCCTGAGCCGAATTTAGGAGTATAAAGTTTTTCATTTTGACCAGAAAAAAATTTCAACAGAAACTCAGGTTTTGTAAAAGTTTGGTTTTTTTTTATTTTTCCGGTTCCGAACTTCGTTACACTTCACTACCAAGCTAGTTTAAGTTTAGTTAGGCTCTGATACAACTGTAAGTCCACGTTGCGACCCCCGGTTCTTACGGGGAGGCGGAAATGGTATAAAAATCAAATTATTAGCGCAAGGGGCAACATGGACTAAGCAAAGTCGGGATCTTTGACTAAACTAAAACTAGCATACTTAGCTAAAGAGAGTTAGCTACTCGGATGGAGATGGTTATACCTAAACTTGAACTCCTTCGTCTCCGAGCTCCGATGGTGGTCCGATGGCTCCTTCTCGTCGTCTCCGTACGCCGAAGATAGATCCACCTGAAAGCTCCAACCTTTAGCTCCTTCTTCGTTCTTTGAAGAAACTAGTTCACTTGGTTTGCTAAACCTAGTGAACTAGAATGAGTAGAGAAGATTTAGAATGGGATTTTATCTATGGTTCTTGATTCTCAACTCATGAGACAAGAGAACCATAGATCAAGAGAGGGAGAAAGAGGTTGAGGGTGAGAGCAAGAGGAGAGCTCAAGAACAAGAGAGAGAATGAGCAAGAAAGAATGAGGCTCTCTTTTGTCTCTCACCCTCTCATAATCCAATGTAATCATAACTCATCATATCAATAAAAGTCTTATGTGATGGTTGAAGCAACCATAACCTTATCATGTCATGCACTCATTTTACTCAAATGAACAAGCAAGTAAAAGTCTTTGGCATGAAATGATAACCATGGTTATCATGATGGTCAACTAGTCAAGCCTAGTCAACCGGTCAACAAAGTCAACAAGTCAACAAAAGTCAACAAGTCAACAAAGTCAACAAAAGTCAACAACCAAGTCACCATAATACTTAATTAATATAATAGTTAATCGCATATCATATTCTCATTAGGGTTGAGCAAAAAGTCAAAAAGTCAACGGTCAACTGTCAACAACCCTAATGAGAATCCGCTGTCTGTGCCTCCCTGTCAACTGTGCATACACACCCGCATCCGCGTTCCGAGGAACACGAATGCAAACTGGATAAATCCAATCCCATAAGATACACTAGGATCTGGCTTAAACCAAAGCCCGCTAGTGTAAACTGTCCGGACACTGTACGTGCACAAGTGCACGGATGTGACCGAACCCTGTCGCAAAACCATGCGACCTGTCGCAATACCATGCGACCTCTACTCTTTTGCCTAAAGGCGAAAAGCTTTCTGTGTGGGACTCTAAAGACTCGACACTACGCTGGCAGTGGGTTTAACCACAGACCGCAAGCGGCACTAGCTGTGCATAACGGTCCCCAGGTAATGCCGACAAGAAGACCGACGAGGCGAAACCCATCTGAACTCCTACTGAGCCTGAGTGTGACATTCTCCGTACAGTCCGGTCTGTTCGTCTGATACATCGCATGGCGGGCCTAGGGGGCGGTAAACGTCAGTCCCCCAATAGCGGTACAAGTCGTGCCGGAGCGAAGCCCAAAACACCCTGAGATAACACTGGAAACCTACCAGTATATCTCGTTTGCCCTGGCCAGGGACTACTCGTGTAATGGCTCTCCTAGACACAGCGCGATGTCAACCCCCAATACCGGGAGAGACGAATCCTGTCTAACCGTCACTGCCTCCAAGTGCTTCGGGACTGCACCCAACCACTACCTGTTTGCACGACTCCTTTGAGCCGTGGTAGGGTAGTGATCAAAGTACAGTGGGAACACACTCGAGGCGGAGTGACAGTGTCAAGTCAGCGGACTAAGCTGTACTCATGTCACCTGGGAACTGATAACTGACGATAGGTATAATACCAACTAGTCAGTTCCCGACGAGTCCTGTCCAGTGTACCCGTAACCTAACGAGCACCCACATACTATCTCAAGTACGACGTACTGACGGCTGTGGGACAGACCGTCTCCCACACTGGGATGAGAAGCGCATGCGCTGGTCTACTCCGGAGTATCGATGCCCTGTCTCGATAGTCCTGCGACCAGGGACCTGCATAAGGATGTGCTTATAGATTACCCAGCCCCACTAGTGTGACGGCCATCACATCGCTGGTAATCAAGCAAAGATCCTAAGGGCTCTACTAATGTGTATAGGCGATATACAAAAATAAACACATGTACACATTGAAGTAGAAACAAACCAAGTAGCATACTACTATTTTGAGCAAGATTGTATATACAAGGTGAATATCCCAAGCATCCATTAAGTAATATACAAACTAGTATGATACAGTAATGGCCTCTAGGGCATATACACTAACATACAGATGGTAACGACTAAAGACAAATAAAGGGATTTGAAGAGATGGCAAAGAAATATACGGTTACGGTCATGAATAGGATTATGGAAGAGGCATTACTAAGAATACCAGAATACCCCTACGAAACATTTTCATGTTTCAGTTTCACTGTGCATTGTTAATTGTAAACTGATTTCCCGATTACATACTTACTCCAGGGTATGTATTTACCAGGTTTCATTCTCATATTTGTACGGTTTTACAGATGATGAATGGGAGTAAGTTATTGGGAATTGGGTGATCATCCTCATTATATCGGAATTCGTTGTAATTGGTGATATTTGAGGAAATCTCCTGGGTACAGTTTTCAACCTACGATGCACAGGTTTTGAATTATTCAAACTCAGGGGACTTATACAGAGTATTGTATGTTATCCAGTGTCCATCAAGACAAAGTGGTAGGTCCTCGTACTATGTTCTGTTTACTTGTGACTTCTCTAGTTTTTAGACAAGTGTTTCATAGAAATACAGTGTCTTAGTTTTGAGAAGTTGTGGGTATAAGAATAAAGTAGAGAACCAGATGTCGCAAGTATCGGGATTCTTCAAAGAGATCGAAGATGTAAATACTTATGATTGGTATTCAGATGATAGTAATGGTTTTGAGAAACTTGTTTCTCCTTCGGGTTACTCATAATTGGATGTATTCCTAAGTTGAGTAATGCTGATTAGCCTCTCTCCATTAAGTAGATATGTACTGGAGACAGCTGCATGATTTGAATCTGGTTCCAATTAAATTAGTGTCTCTATTTCTATATTGGATATAGAATGGTTCATATCTTAACGTAGTTAAGGTAAGGGGAGTTGTCCAGCTTATGCTTAAAACCAGATACTGGATAACTCAAGGCACGTTTCTGTAATGGCAGTTTGTGGGTTGACCCTGGCTTTGACGAGGGTTGACATTTCTACCATCTGGAAGATCAATAGTGATATTGTTCTTGACTCGCCACAGTTTTAGTAAAATGGATTTTTTTTTGGAAAACGGTAGTGGGTGTATGGTAGAACTGGAAGTGATTCCAGAACCGCAAACGATTACGGAAAATTTAATAGGACCTATATATTCAATCAGGTTTGATATTCCAATAGCCACTCCGCAGACATGGTGGGTAACCTCAGACACCCGAGAGGTACTTCGGTAGCCTCAAGGACGGTGACAGGGAGGTTCTTGTTTACCCAGACTTGATACTACTGTTGTTCCAGACTATGAAACCCGGCAAGAGGATAAGTATTGCGTCGTTCTAAACTAGCTTTAGAAGTGTACATGTATATTATTCTGCCAGAGGGTTGTCGTAGTCAGTGGGAGCAGCGGAAGCGTAGTGGGCAAGTAGCTTATGTCTATTTATAGGCTTGAGCAAAGATAGCGGAGATAAGATCATCTATTTTTGATGTGACAGTCACGGGTTTGACTTCATCAGAATAGGGGATGGATCTGTTAAGAAGGTAGTAGGGTGTGATGTTCTGGTATTTGGATGACATACACAGAGTAGGAAGTAAAATTCCTATACTACGATCGGTTGTACTGTGGTCGTCACACAGTTGTTTCTCCAGACAGGATATGGATATAATAACAGACATTCTGGTTACTAGATCTACGGTTTTAGATCTAGATTTGGGCAGTTTCCCAATATGGGTACTTTGACACTATTCTAATAGTATTTTAGAATAGATGACTCCTGGCATGGTGGTGTACCTGCAGGTGATGGAGTCACCCTCTCTAAAGGTGTCTTACAGACTAAAGGAGAGAGGGATGTGCATGATTGGCAGATCATTTGCTTAGGCAATTGAGTCAATCGTGAGATGTCAAGTACCACACCAGATGTTGTTTTTGCACTAGATGCGATAAGTTTATATTAATCCGATCCTGAAGAAACATAAGGAAGCAGTTTTAGAACATAAGTGCATGTTCTATGGACTTGATGACGGCAGCCTCCTTCGGGAGACGGTTATCATTCCAGGCTTCAAAGGTGAGATGGATGACAGAGTGATTGTCAGAATTATACTTTTCCCTCTGACGAGGGACAGTATTATGGACAGGTGGTTCAAGAGGATACTGTGGGAGGCATGGTGCTGGATACTGATTAGGTTCAGTTATCGATACAGTCTAAGAAGTTTGGATTTGGAGTTCATTTATGAACTAGGTCCCATCTGATATTCAGACATATTCTAAGACAGGTATTACTCGATTCGAGAGATGGCTTTCTCCGCGAACTTGAGATTAAGAGAGATATAGAAAGAAATATCAGGGCGGATCCACTCACTGAGGCTATTTCTCGAACACAAGAGTTTTACAAACTAGCTTTGTGAAACTGATTAGTAGAGGAGTTGGATGTTCGGTATCACATGGGCTGTGAGTATGCGACATCGCAATAATTAGCCTTGAGTACAAGTGGAAGATTGTTCGAGATAGTGCCCTCAAAGTCAATTATTGGATCGCAGGTACATGATTGAGGCAGGACCTATACCGATATGACAGTCTTGCTCGAGATGATAGTATGCTATCTGGTTTGTCTTTATCATCATATACATGCTTTAGTTCACTATTGCATGATGATAGAGCCCATAGGATTCTTACTTGACTACCAGCAATATGATGGCGATCATATACGTGGGAGCTGTGGTCTGTAAGCACATCCTTAAAATGTCCCTAGTCGTGGGAGTTTTGAGACAGGGCATCGATACTCCAGAGTAGACTAGTGTATACAGTCGAGACCCCGACGAGGGGCGGTGGCCGGTCTCACAAGCCACTGGTGTCAGTTGGATCACCTAAGATGTATACAGGTGCTCATTAGGTTATGAGTACACCGGACAGGACTCGCCGGGAATCTGCTAGTTGGTATTATACATATCGTCAGATAGCAATTCCCTGGTGACATGTTGTTGGAGATAGTGCCCTCAGAGTCAATTATTAGGTCACAGGTACGTGATTGTAATGATTGAGGGAGGACCTATCCCGGTAGGACAGTCTTACTCGAGATGATAGTATGCTATCTGGTTTACCTTTATCATCGTGTACTGCTTTAGGTGACCTGACACGTCGCTATTACACGTTGATAGAGCCCCTAGGATTCTTGCTTGACCACCAGCAGTATGAGGGCGATCATATAAGTGGGAGCTGGGGGTCTACAAGCATATCCTTAAATGGTCCCTAGTCGTGAGAGTTTCGAGACAGGGCATCGATACTCCATAGTAGACTAGTGTATACAGTCGAGACCCCGACGAGGGGCGGTGGCCGGTCTCACAAGCCACTGGTGTCAGTTGGATCACCTAAGATGTATACAGGTGCTCATTGGGTTATGAGTACACCGGACAGGACTCGCCGGGAACATGCTAGTTGGTCATATACCAGACGTCAGATGGCAGTTCCCTGGTGACATGTGTGCAGGTTAGTTCATCGACCTGGGGATCGTCATTTGTCTCGTGTGAGTTCCCACTGTACTTTGATTACTACCCTACCACGGCTCAAAGGAGTCGTGCAAACAGGTTTTAGTTGGGTACAGTCCCGAGCCACATGGAGGCAGTGAGCGTATCTTCAGGGGTTCGTCTCTCCCGGTATTGGGGGTGAGGTCGTGCTGTGTCTAGGAGAGCCATTACACAAAGTCCTTGGCCAAGGCAAGGAGATTTACTGGTAGGTATTCCAGTAGTATCTCAGGGTGTTCTGGGCTACACTCCGACACGACTTGTACCGCTTTTGGGGGTCTGATTTTTACCAACCCCCTAGGCCCGCCATGCGATACTCATAGACGAACGGACCGGACTGCACGGATATTGTCACTGACAGGCTCAGTAGGGTTGTCGGGCTAAGTTCGCTCACAGACGTCCCTTTTAGTCAGTACCTGGTAGCCCGTCACGTATTGGCTTATACCTCTGACGTGCTAGTGGTTAAATCCACAACCAAGGTGTTGACGAGTCTTTAGAGTCCCCCACATTTCAGTTACTCAGCTTTCGGGCGAAAGGTTGTAGAGGCCGTATGGAGATATGGCAAGGTCCGATCAGATACGTGCGGTATTGCATGGACCAGGATCGGACAGATTGTACTATAGGCCGTATGGTTATATGGCAGGGTTCGATCAGATACGTGCGGTATTGCACGGATCAGGATCGAACAGATATTACTAGCCGGCTTTGGTATAAGCCGGATCCTAGTATAGTACAGTGTAGATTTTGTCTCATTGCATTTGTATTTCGGTCGAAATACAGATGCGGGTGTGTATGCACAGTATCGGGGTTTTCCTGTAATTTATTACGGGACCAGTTTTCTGGAGTTGCCAGTTTGCTTTTAGTTTCGGCCGATTTCCTTTGTTCCGTTCATTGGCCGAAGATTGGTGGAGGAGGGTTTATTTGCATTGTTGCAAATAGGCATTAGTGGAGGGGGTTCTTTGCATCTTGTTACATCATGATGGTTTTCATGATGAGCACCTTACCTTGACTTCTTCTTCTCATGATGGCTTGACTTTTTGAAGCCATCATGCTTGAGATGATGGTTGCCTTGGAGTGTTGGATTTGTTGCTATCATTTCTTTTGCATGATACCTTTCCTCTCTCTCTCTTTTGGGGGTGAGATGAGAATGGCTCCCATCTTTTTGATGCACTCTCACTCTTCCACTCTCTCCACCACCATCATGCTTGGCCGGCCACTAGTGAGGGTGAGGGCTTTTCTTTTGGTAGTGAGAAAAATGTCACTCTCATTCTTTGGATGATACATTTTTCCTCACCTCTCTCCAAGTTCTTTTTCCTCCACCACAAAGGCATCTCCATGAACCCCAAAATGAGACTTGAGGACTACATATTCTACAGCGAACCTTGGGCACGTCGAGTAGCCGGCTTCGTGCCCGAGTTGCCTCGGCATTGAGGTGGGAGCCCGTAAACAAAGTAGGCGATGTGGTGCACTTCCGGCGACGAGGAGGAGACGGGACATTCCGCAAGTGATCGGGACGATGACGAGAAGACCGGAGGACTTGGATCGTCGGTATATCTCTATTCCCATTCTTGTAGATAGCTTAGACTAGTTAATGGTTCGATCCGGGTAGTAGTGCGCGGTGGTGCCGGATTGCTAAGTCCGCAAAATTTAAGTTATTCACCGCTTCCGCATTCCGGCGTCGGATTGACGGCCGGGACGCCGCCGTGCACTTACAGTGGTATCAGAGCCTCGCCATTAACTTAGTCTAGCTTTGTGTAATGTGTTTGCATTTCCGATCGATCAAAAAGTTTCAAAACCCGTATTGCCTTCGCATCAGTTTCTGTTGAAAATTTTTGGTCTCGGAAAATTTTTCAGGTGGTCTCAGAATGATGTGCAGGGAGTTATAAGAACACTGAAAAAATTTCGTAGCACGATCCCTCCGTACGACCGCGGAAGGGCGGCCAAAACCCTCTTCTGGCCGCGCTTCCGCCGCAAGTTTGTGGGCTCGTGTGATTATTTTTTTGCAGTGGGCTTATGGGCTTATTTCAGGGGTTTTGGGATATTAAAATTGGGCCCAGGTTTTCTGTGATTGCTACAGTTTTGTTTGGGGGCCCACTTGTTAATTTTTGATCGATCGGATATTTTAAACACATTTTTCACAGTATTTACATTATATCTGCGACCGTGAATGTCACTTGATCGGTAAATCCGGTCTAACTGCTATAGCCCGGTTAGACGGATTTGCGAGCGTGACTTTCACGTTGATGTTTTGCTTTTGCTGTGATGTTGCGGATCGGTCGTAGGGGTAGCCTGGATGCAATGCTAGTACAGTTGTGGTTGTATTATGTACATTTGATATTGTGGGGCGAGCGTCCGACATGTGGACTGCCGTCACTGCCTGGTTGTATTATTATTTTGGGGCACGACCTGGTTGCGGTCGATGTACCCGGTGTATGTATATTTTACTTTCTGTACTAGGATTACCCCGCGGAGGGGTGCACGGATAGCCGGGTTCTGGAGGGCAACAAGCCCGCATCTCATGGCATTGAGACGGAGGGGGCTTCACTCTAGGATTGGCGGGCTATTCGCCGCACTCGTAGGGGGTACAGGTTGACCCAGGAGGGGTGCCCAAGTTACCGGATTCCGTGAAGTGCTGGGTGGTCCATTCACGGTGCTGAAGGGGGCTGCCTCGCTTCAGGTTTTGGCGGGTGACTTGCCGCGCCCGTAGGGGTCTAGGATTTCATTGCACAGGCTATCCACACGACCAGGGGAACGTCGGGTTTCAGTAGTGGCTCTGTGAAACCCGGGGATCCCAGATATCTGTATTGTTTCTGTGATGCTGTACATTTCTGTGATGTTGCATTTTATTCACGCCTTGAGCGAATATAATATATTGGTATATATATTAGTAGATGTTGTATATGTTTTACATCCGCGCTAGTCCAGTCCCCGCTCTGTCGTTAGTTAGCTAACCTAACGGGTAATGACGGGACCCAGTGGCGAATGCGGATGGCATATACGTACATCAGTATATTTTTGTTCTTTGTGGTGTGATCAATTGATGGGACTGCGTTGATTCGGATCAATGCAAGTTAAAAACAAACCTAATCTGATGTTGTTGGAACACCTTTTCAAAAAGCTGTTATTGCAAGGACGTTCACTTTTGTTTTGCATCGCGGTATTCATTTAGAATATCCTGCTCCTCAGTCGACGAGGCAAGGGCCGAGATCCCTTCACCGGGAGTGACCCCTTGGACAATAAGTTTGCGTCAGGGCATTAACTTCACTATAGCCGATTACTTTTGCTTTGCACCGTGGTATTCAGTTGGAATATCCTGCACCCCATTCTACGGGGAAAGAGCCGAGATCCCTTCACCGGGAGTGACCTCTTTAGCGGAAGTTGTCGTCACTATATTTCTAAAAAGCTATCCGTTCCTTCAACGATATCAAGTTCATTACGTTAAAGGTTTTCGCCAGAAACCATTCGTAGCCCTCCATCATTTCGGTTAAATATTCGGTAGTATTCAAGCTATGTATTTTGACCTCACGCCAAGGCATAGTGTTTGGTAGCTGCCGGGTATTTATCTGTTGCATAGATAGATGCGTTGGTTTGGGACAGTCGTACTACTATTTTGGCCTACGTCAAGGGTATGTACGGGTGGGTTCAAATTAACCTGGATAATGATGGGCAGAACTTGACATGTGACTTATGATATTTTGACCTCACGCCAAGGTCATAAGAGCATGGGGCAGAAATCACATCGGGAGTTTCAAAAGAACTGAAACTTGCCAGATATGCGCATACCTTCTGGAGTGTGATAGCGTGAGCGGATTCCGTCACGTTATCATGCAATGATAGTTGGATCCCGATTCCCACTGATGAGTTAGTTTACTCCTCGGGTAACCCCGACTAATTCTTCTTTCAGGTTTGGAGGAGAATTTGAGGTACAGTGGGAGGTTTCCAGATTAGATAAATTGGTAACCATTCTGATCTAGGTTAGAGTGCACGCTGAGTGTTTCTTTTCTCTCTCTCTTTGGCAGCGACCATTGACCCGACCCTAAGACTTTGACTCAGTGACCAAGTTGACCGAACCTTCTTAACACCGGCTTTTGGATTGTCAGAGTTGCAAACCTCATTGCCACTCCCACTTTTACCCTTTTCTCCAGGACACCCCGTTTTACTATGAACGTCCACTTCCATTGGACAAAACCATCGTATGGTTAGATACGAACTCGAAAGAATTTATTCGAGGATGGTTTCCGGTTCTGGAGAAAACGGATAGGATTATTCAGTTGTCTTTTCCTTTTACCCTCTCTCAGGTTACGAGTACTCCTTGGTTTAGGGGTAGTACACCTATTACGCAAATTGGATTGTCTTCTTCCAAACCTTAGGCTGGTGCCGACCGGTAGGGAATGAAGAAAACCAATTAGCATAACGATGGTGTGCAGAAGGTATTAAGTTCAGACAAAGCAAGGGATTAGTAAGAGGGCAAAGTAAATTGCAACAGATATTCACGACCAAACCAAATATTTCGTTACCACTCCCACATCACCTTTGTATTTCTCCAGGACACTCCGTATCACTACGAAGATCCACAGTTTATTTGGATACTCCATCGTATGGTTATATACGAACTCGAATGGAACTGGTTCCAGTTCGGGGATGGATTCTGGTTCAGGAGAAATAGGAATAAGGTTTATTCAGTTGTCTTTTATCTTCACCCTCTCTCATTGCGAGTAATCCTAGGATTGGGACAGTACACCCATTATGGTTATTGGATAGTCTTCTTCCAAACCATAGGCTGGTGCCGAACGGTAGGGAAGGAAGAAAACCATTTGGCCTAAAAGGGTGTGCAGAAGGTAAAGACTAAAGACATATGAAGGGATTTGGAGAGGTGGCAAAGAACTATACGGTTACAGTCGTGAATCTGGAAGAGGCATTACTAGGAATACCAGAATACCCCATCGGAACATTTCAATGTTTCAGTTTCACTGTGTAATGTTAAAGGAAAACTGATTTCCCGATTAGATACTTACTCCAGGGTATGTATTTACCAGGTACGATTCTCACATCTGTATGGTTTTACAGATGATGAGTGGGAGTAAGTTATTGGGAATTGGGTGATTATCCTCATTATATCGGGATTCGTTGTAATCAGTGATATTTGAGGAAATCACCTGGGCTGTTTGCCGGTCGGCAAATATTTGGTTTTGAATATCCGCTGTTATGCACCAATTTCAAATTGATATATCTGTACGTCTATTTTCATAGAGTGAGATATACCTTTCTGAAATTATGTCTACGACATTTACCTATATCATTGGATGGTTAGGTAAGGAGCATTAAACAGTGGTGTAATTCTTCTTAACCATAAGTACAGTTTTCAACCTACGACACACAGTGAAAGAGTTATCAGACTCAAAGGACTTATACAGAGTATTGTATGTTGTCCAGTGTCCATTAGGACAGAGGGGTTGGTCTTCATACTATATTCTGTTTACTTTTAACTTCTCTAGTTCTTAGACATGTGTTTCGTTGAAACACAGGGTCTAAGTTTTGAAGAGTTATAGGTATTTGAATAGAGTAGAGAACCAGGTATAGCAAGTATCGGGATTCTTCAAAGAGATCGAAGATGTAGATACTTGTGTATGGTATTCAGTTGATAGTAATGATAAAGAGATCTTGCTTCTCTTTCAGGTTACTCATAATTGGAAGCATTCCTAAGTTGAGTAACGTTGATCGGCCTCCTTCCATTTAGTTGACATGCACTGGAGACAGTTGCATGATTTGAATCTGGTTCAATTAAATCAGTGCCTCTGTTCCTATATTGGATATAGAACAGTTCGTATCTTAACGGTGTTAAGGTACGGGGAGTTGTCCGGCTTATGCTTAAAACCAGACTCGGGATAACTCAAAGGCACGTTTCTGTAATGGCTGTTTGTGGGTTGACCCAGGCTATGACGAGGGTTGACTTTCTACCATCTGGATGAACAATAGCGATATTGTTCTAGACTCGCCACAGTTTTATTAAAAATGGATTTTTTCAGAAAACAGTAGTGGGAGTATGGTAGAACTGGAAGTGATTCCAGAACCACAAACGATTACTGAAGATTTGATAAGGAACCTAAAGATTCAATCTGGATTGACATTCCATTGGCCACTCCGCAGATAAGGTGGGTAACTTCAGGCACCCGAGAGGTACTCCGGTAGCCTCAAGGACGGTGACAGGGAAGTTCTTGTTTACCCACAATTGCCATTGTTGTTGTTCCAGGTTACGAGACCCGGCGGGAGGATGAGTATAGCGTCGTTCCAAACCAGTTTTAGAAGTGTACGTCTATATGACTCTACCAGAGGGTTGTCGTAGTCAGTGGGAGCAGCGGAAGCATTGGTGGACAGGTAGCTTATGTCTATTTGTAGACTAAAGCAGATATAGCGGAGATAGATCATCTATTTCTGACGTGACAGTCATGGGTTTGACTTCATCAGAATAGGGGATAGATCTGTTGAGAAGGTAGTAGGGTGTGATGTCATGGTATCTGGATGACATACACAGAATAGGAAAAGAAACTCCTATACTACGATCGGTTATACTTTGGTCGTCACACAGTGGTTTCTCCACAAAGGAAATGGATTTTATATCAGACATACTGGTTACTAGATCTATGGCTTTGGATCTAGATTTGGGTGGTTTCCCAATCAGGGTACTTAGTCAGCATTCTAAGAGTATTTAGAATGGACGACTCCATGCACGGTAGTGTACCTGCAGAAGATGGAGTCACCCTCTCCAAAGGTGTCTTACAGACTAAAGGGGAGAGGGACGGGCATGATTGGCAGATCACTTGCTCAGGCAATTGAGTCAATCGTGAGATGTCAAGTACCACATCAGATGTTGTTCTTGCACTAGATGCAATAAGTTGACATTAATCCAATCCTGGAGAAACAGTCGGAAGCAGTTTTAGAACATAAGTGGATGTTCTAGGGAGATGATAACGACAGCCTCATTCAGGAGACAGTTATCATTCCAGGCTTCCAAGGTGACATGGACGACAAGGAGGTTGTCAGAGCTATAGTTTTTCCTTCTGACGAGGGGCAGTATTTTGGACAGGTGATCCAAGGCAATACTGAGGGAGGCATGGCGCAGGATACTGATTAAGTTCAGTAGTCGATACAGTCTAAGAAGTTTGGATTTGGAGTTCATTTATGAGCTATGTCCCATCAGACATCCAGACACATTCTAAGACAGGTATTGCTCATTTCGGGAGATGGCTTTCTCCGCGAACTTGAGATATAGAGACACATAGAAAGAAACAACTAAGCGGATCCACTCATTGAGGCTATTCCTCGAACGCAATAGTTTTGCAAACGAGCTTTGTGAGACTGACTAGTAGAGGAGTTGGGTGTTCGGTATCACACGGGCTGTGAGTATGCGACATCGCAATAATTAGCCTTGAGTGCAAGTGGGAGATTGTTGGAGATAGTGCCCTCAGAGTCAATTATTAGGTCACAGGTACGTGATTGTAATGATTGAGGGAGGACCTATCCCGGTAGGACAGTCTTACTCGAGATGATAGTATGCTATCTGGTTTACCTTTATCATCGTGTACTGCTTTAGGTGACCTGACACGTCGCTATTACACGTTGATAGAGCCCCTAGGATTCTTGCTTGACCACCAGCAGTATGAGGGCGATCATATAAGTGGGAGCTGGGGGTCTACAAGCATATCCTTAAATGGTCCCTAGTCGTGAGAGTTTCGAGACAGGGCATCGATACTCCATAGTAGACTAGTGTATACAGTCGAGACCCCGACGAGGGGCGGTGGCCGGTCTCACAAGCCACTGGTGTCAGTTGGATCACCTAAGATGTATACAGGTGCTCATTGGGTTATGAGTACACCGGACAGGACTCGCCGGGAACATGCTAGTTGGTCATATACCAGACGTCAGATGGCAGTTCCCTGGTGACATGTGTGCAGGTTAGTTCATCGACCTGGGGATCGTCATTTGTCTCGTGTGAGTTCCCACTGTACTTTGATTACTACCCTACCACGGCTCAAAGGAGTCGTGCAAACAGGTTTTAGTTGGGTACAGTCCCGAGCCACATGGAGGCAGTGAGCGTATCTTCAGGGGTTCGTCTCTCCCGGTATTGGGGGTGAGGTCGTGCTGTGTCTAGGAGAGCCATTACATAAAGTCCTTGGCCAAGGCAAGGAGATTTACTGGTAGGTATTCCAGTAGTATCTCAGGGTGTTCTGGGCTACACTCCAACACGACTTGTACCGCTTTTGGGGGTCTGATTTTTACCAACCCCCTAGGCCCGCCATGCGATACTCATAGACGAACGGACCGGACTGCACGGATATTGTCACTGACAGGCTCAGTAGGGTTGTCGGGCTAAGTTCGCTCACAGACGTCCCTTTTAGTCAGTACCTGGTAGCCCGTCACGTATTGGCTTATACCTCTGACGTGCTAGTGGTTAAATCCACAACCAAGGTGTTGACGAGTCTTTAGAGTCCCCCACATTTCAGTTACTCAGCTTTCGGGCGAAAGGTTGTAGAGGCCGTATGGAGATATGGCAAGGTCCGATCAGATACGTGCGGTATTGCATGGATCAGGATCGGACAGATTGTACTATAGGCCGTATGGTTATATGGCAGGGTTCGATCAGATACGTGCGGTATTGCACGGATCAGGATCGAACAGATATTACTAGCCGGCTTTGGTATAAGCCGGATCCTAGTATAGTACAGTGTAGATTTTGTCTCATTGCATTTGTATTTCGGTCGAAATACAGATGCGGGTGTGTATGCACAGTATCGGGGTTTTCCTGTAATTTATTACGGGACCAGTTTTCTGGAGTTTCCAGTTTGCTTTTAGTTTCGGCCGATTTCCTTTGTTCTGTTCATTGGCCGAAGATTGGTGGAGGAGGGTTTATTTGCATTGTTGCAAATAGGCATTAGTGGAGGGGGTTCTTTGCATCTTGTTACATCATGATGGTTTTCATGATGAGCACCTTACCTTGACTTCTTCTTCTCATGATGGCTTGACTTTTTGAAGCCATCATGCTTGAGATGATGGTTGCCTTGGAGTGTTGGATTTGTTGCTATCATTTCTTTTGCATGATACCTTTCCTCTCTCTCTCTTTTGGGGGTGAGATGAGAATGGCTCCCATCTTTTTGATGCACTCTCACTCTTCCACTCTCTCCACCACCATCATGCTTGGCCGTCCACTAGTGAGGGTGAGGGCTTTTCTTTTGGTAGTGAGAAAAATGTCACTCTCATTCTTTGGATGATACATTTTTCCTCACCTCTCTCCAAGTTCTTTTTCCTCCACCACAAAGGCATCTCCATGAACCCCAAAATGAGACTTGAGGACTACATATTCTACAGCGAACCTTGGGCACGTCGAGTAGCCGGCTTCGTGCCCGAGTTGCCTCGGCATTGAGGTGGGAGCCCGTAAACAAAGTAGGCGATGTGGTGCACTTCCGGCGACGAGGAGGAGACGGGACATTCCGCAAGTGATCGGGACGATGACGAGAAGACCGGAGGACTTGGATCGTCGGTATATCTCTATTCCCATTCTTGTAGATAGCTTAGACTAGTTAATGGTTCGATCCGGGTAGTAGTGCGCGGTGGTGCCGGATTGCTAAGTCCGCAAAATTTAAGTTATTCACCGCTTCCGCATTCCGGCGTCGGATTGACGGGCGGGGCGCCGCCGTGCACTTACACATGTGTACACGTTAGTTCATCGATCTGAGATCGTCATTTGTCTCGTGTGAGTTCCCACTGTGCTTAGATTACTACCCTACCACGCTCAAAGAAGTTGTGCAAACAGGTTTTAGTTGGGTACAGTCCCGAGCCACATTGGAGGCAAGTGAGCGGATCGTCGGGGATTCGTCTCTCCCGGTATTGGGGGTTGATGTCGCGTAATGCACGGGTGGCCATCAGTAGGAATCCTCGGCCGAGGTAGTGGAGAATTACTGATTTGGATCAGTAGTTTCTCAGGTGGTGATGGGCTTCATGCCGACACGATTTATCGCGTTATTAGGGGTCTGACTTTATCCACCCCCCTAGACTCGATATACGATACTCTTTAGACGAATGGACCGGACTGTATATACATTGTCACTGTCAGGCTCAGTAGGGTTTATAGATGAGTTCGCTCGTCAGCTACCCTTCCAATCAATACATAGGCAAAACGTTACGTACAGCTTGTACCTCTGACGTGCTAGTGGTTATACCGATGAGTCATTAGAGTCCCCCACAGACACTTTCCTAAGTTCGGGCGAAAGGTTGTAGAGGCCGTATGGTGATATGGCAAGGTTCGGAAAAAACACGTGCGTTTTCGCACGTGTCGTTTTTCGGGCAGATAATACTGGTAAGTTTTGGTTTAAGCCGGAACCCGGTATTATACTGTGTAGATATAATATCTTTGTCTCAGTTGCATTTATATTCGGTCGTAATATAAATGCGGGTATGTTTATACTGATACGGGGTTATCCTGAAATTCGTTTCAGGATCGCTTTTGGAAGTTGCCAGTTTCCAGTTTTCTATCAGCCGTATTTTGACATTCGGTTAAAATGCGGATTTATCTTTTCTTGATAAGGTGAGTCAGTGTTCTAGAAGGTTCTAGAGAGGGTGACAAGGCTTGTGAGTCATTAGTGCATTAATGGAGCAATTAATGCTTGATGACTAAGGGTTAAGGTTCAATGTATGCATTTATTGCTTTCATACTAGTTGTTAAGGTGATTCATCATTCTTGTGGTCACCCTCCTCTCCTACACTCCCCTCCCCCCTCTCCTATAAGTGGCCAGCCTCCCCCCCACTCTTGGCTCATGGTTGTTGATTGATTTCATTTAAGAAAAGATTATAGTTTATGTGTATGGAAATTTCATAACTCCATTTTTCCATCACCCGATTCAAATAGCAACTTCATTAACCATTCGTCCATAGCCTTGGACGTAACGAGACAAAGTGTTCTACTCGTTCTCTATTTCATCTTGGTCGTCTCTTTTAGCAAACTTGACGATCGAGTTGCCTCGGTTCAGAGGCGGGAGCCTGTTTAAAGATCCATCGACGTGGTGCCACCTGGACGACAAGACTGGAGATCAAGAGATCGGAGCAGCCGCAACAAGCGTGGGATGATGGTTGAAGACCGAAGGACTCGGATCATTCGGTATAACTCTTCTACCCACTTTGTAGTTTGTTAGTTTAACTTTAATGGCAGATCCGAGTTATGGTACACGATAGCGCCAGTTGTAAAAAGTTTTTATTCCGCATTTGGCGTCTGTTAGACGGCCGGGGCGCTACCGTGGACTTACATGTGTTCTACTTGGACTTCGTCAAAGTTCCTCCGGAGCTTCCTCACCTCGTCTAGGTACTTCACCATCAGAGGCTCCCGAGCTTCAAAGCGGCCAGTCACTTGTCCGACAACAAGGGCCGAGTCGCTGCGGATTCGAATTATCTTCAGCCCGGAGGCCATGTGCAGTCCGGCAAGGAGGGCCTCGTACTCTGCCGCGTTGTTCGAGGCCTTAAAACCGAGCTTCAGAAAGTACTCCATTTCTGCTTCGTTCGGGCCCCAGATAATGAGGCCGGCACCACAGCCTTCCTCGGTTGAAGACCCGTCGACGTAGATGACCCACTCAAGAACCTATCCAGGCCTCTCTACGATAGGACACTGAGTTGCGAGGGGCGGCATGGACTCCGGTTTCTTGCTAGGGATGGTGCATTCAACGATGAAGTCGGCCAGGGCCTGCGTTTTGATGGCCTGCCTCGGGCGGTATTTCACATCAAACTGAGATAGCTCCCACCTCCACTTTTCTAAGCGGCCCGAGGACTCTGGTGACGCAAGGATAGCCCCCAACGGGCGTTCGGTAAGGACGATGATGGTGTGTGCTTGGAAGTAGCGCCGCAGCTTCCTTGAGGTCACCACGAGGGCTAAGACAATCTTCTCTATGGCGGGGTACCTCATTTCCGCGTCCTTAAATACGTGGCTCACATAGTACACCAGCTTCTGCGCTCCGTCGACCTCCCGGACAAGCACCGAGCCTGCTGCTTGATCGGATACCGCCAGATACAGCGACAGCTCGTCTCCTTCAACTGGTCGGGTGAGCAGTGGTGGCGTCGCGAGGTGCTTCTTCAATTGGTCGAAGGCGGCTTGGCACTCCTCCGACCACTCGAACCTCGGGATCTTTCTCAGAGCCTTAAAGAACGGGAGGCATTTCTCCCCTGACCTGGAAATGAAGCGGCTCAGAGCGGCGACCCATCCCGTGAGCCGCATTATCTCGACGTTAGTTTTGGGCACGGCCATGTTGAGGATAGCGTCGATTTTCTTTGGGTTGGCTTCAATTCCACGATGAGTAACTATGAACCCGAGGAACTTTCCCCCGGTGACTCCGAATGCGCACTTGGCGGGGTTTAGCTTCATTTTGAACTTGCAGATCACTTCGAAGGCCTCGCCCAGATCCTTAGCATGGTCGGCCATCGAGACGGATTTGACGAGCATGTCGTCAACGTAGACCTCCATATTCCTGCCGATCTGTGGCTTGAACATGCGATTGACCAACCGTTGGTACGTGGCCCCGGCATTGTTGAGGCCGAAGGGCATCACCTTATAGCAATATACCCCCCGGTCCATTGTGAACGCGGTGGATCTTCATCTTCCGGATTCATACGGATCTGGTTGTAGCCGGAGAAAGCATCCATGAAACTCAACAGCTCGTGGCCGGCTGAGCTGTCGACGAGCTGATCTATCCGAGGGAGCGGATAGTTGTCCTTAGGGCAGGCCTTATTGAGGTCGGTGAAGTTGACGCACATGCGCCACTTCCCGCTTGTCTTCTTGACCAGAACTACGTTCGCCAGCCACTTCGAGTAGGGCATATTCCTGATGAAGTTGGCGGCGAGAAGCCGATCAACCTCTCTTCGATAGCCTTCTGTTTGACCGGGGCGAAGCTCCGCTTCTTCTGTCTGACGGGCCGGGCCGCAGGATCAACCCCGAGCTTATGGGAGATGATTTTGGGTCGATCCCAGGCATGTCAGCAGGCGCCCAGGTGAAGACGTCAGAGTTATTTCTTAGGAATCTGACCAGGTCATCTCGTTGAGTCCCTGTCAGGAGTGATCCGACCTGGACGGTTTTTTCCTCGTCCCGTTCTGTCAGGGACACCTCAGTCAGTGGTTCGACCGGCGTCCCCCGGACCTCCTTCCGCTCATCTCGGGTGTCTAGAGAACCCTTGATGTCGTTATTTACATCAGCGTCGTCGGCCGACCGCTCGAACGAAGATGTTTCGGTAAGGCATATCTTTGTGACCCGCTGGTTCCCGTAGACCCGACCTACCCCGTCCTGATCGAGAGAGAACTTCATCGCCAGGTGGTAGGTCGATATTTGGGCCTGGAGGGAGTTTAGCGTCGGGCGGCCGAGGAGGACGTTGTAGGCCGATGGGACCTTCACCACTATGAAGTCCACAGGTAACATACGGGTGCGGCCGGGCTCCCCGACGTTGAACTGGAGGGTGACCACGCCTTGCGCCGGGATGGAGTGGTTGGTGAATCCTGAAAGGACATGGGAGGTCGGTTTCAAGTCTGCTGGGGTGAGCCCCATGCGCAGAAAGCAGTCGTGGAAGAGGATGTCTGCCGAGCTGCCCGAGTCGACAAGTATCCGGTGGACCTCGTACCGGTGGATTCTTTCCGTGATCACCAGAGGGTCGTTGTGGGGCATGGATATGCCGTGGAGGTCCCCATTGCCAAAGGTGATAGGCTCGTTGACCCGGGTCTTCTTGCTCGAGCGGTCGTTAGCGTTTGCTGCAGGCGTGGGGTGCTGGGTCTCGCATGGGCTCGACCGGTCCCCTGTCGTCATGACCACAGTTCTCGATGGGCCCCGGTTCCTTTCGGCAAGGTCCTTTGGGCCCTGAGGTAGGGTGGTCCTCGGGCTGCCTTGGCGGGCCTTGCGGGAGTGACCCCGTCGGGGGAGGTGATGCCGGTTATGCCTGAAAGCAGGCGAGCTGACCGCCACCGCCTCGGATGGAACAGGGATATGGCGAGGCTCGGGGCGAGGCCCCCCGACGCAGGACTTTAGGATTGAATGGGACGGATCGAGGGGCTTGCGGCTGCCGGAGTCTGTGAAACTGCAGCCAGCGGGGGAGCCGATGACATTCGGTGAAGGTACGCCCGCGCCCCCGTGTTAGGTTTACCTAGCACCCTATGAAAAGTTTGGAAGCATCACATGTCACAAAGATTGGATTTTTATGGCGCAAAGTAAGCATACAAAGGATCTATCCTAGAAAATTAGGGTTTCTAAACTTTAAAGGCAACAAAGACTAGGGTTTCGAGAGTACAACCTTTGTAACTCCCTACGCTAGACTCCTTGGCCTCTTGAGAGTTGGAGGAAGGTTCTCTTGAAGTCTTCTAGTGTCCACGATGATCCACCCGAAGCTCCTTGTCCAAGCTAACAACTTCACTTTTCAAAGAGAATGAAATGAAGCTAACACTCTAAACAAGTGGGCTAGACTTGTGTAGAATGATGTTGTGCTTCTAATTCTCACTTCAAAATCCTATCTTGTTAAGTATTTTGCTCACTACAAAAGTCTAGAGAGCAAAAGAGGAAGGAAGAAGAAGATGATGGCTTTTCTTTGAACAAGAGTGAAAAGAATAACCCCTTCAAAAGAAAATGAAAATATATCTATATATATTTATTTCTTCTCATCTCAAACCATGGTTAAATGACAAAGATATTATTTAATTTGAGTTTAAAACATAGAAGGAAAGTTTAATCCATGGTTAAGAGTAGGCGAACATGGTTAGGGCAAAGAAGGATGTAGAAACTAGCCATGAATTATCCTTTCCTTTTCCATTTTGTTTTTAACACAAATATAAACAATAATCCATATAAATAACCAAGGTGTGAGTCTTATATTGCCACCATTTTCTATGTATAAGCAACCATGAAGGATGATGCATGTATGTATGTGTGTATGCACATCCATGTGTGCATGAATCTAAAAAGAAAGAAAGCATACATGCATGCATACATCCATCATATACAAGAAAAGATTTCAAGTGAGAAAACTAATGGTTAAATGATAAATCAACATTTGATTTATCAATCCGACCATATCACATACGACCCCACCAAAAGCAAGCCGCCCGATCAATATTCGGTATCCTATACACGCATTTTAACCGGGTCCATGCGCATATCGCATACGCGCACCACAACGTTTCGCCTGGACTAGGTAACTCCTTTATGGGACTCTAAGACTCGTTAATACGCCGGCAGCGGGTGATGATCATATCAAGCACCCCCAAGCCGCAAGCGGTCAGCTAAACGTAACGGCCACCCGGGTATTGAGCGATCAGAAGAAAACAAGCGAACCTGCTACAACTCCCGTCGAACCAACCAGCAACACCACCGTACAGTCCGGTCTCTTCGTCAGATATGCTGCATATCGAGCCTAGGGATGGTCACGTCGACCCCAATAACTCAATAAGTCGTGCCGGTGAATGGTCTATAACAGATCGAGAAACTGCTGATAACACTTATCAGCAAATCTCAGCAGCCCTGGCCAGAGACTTACTGATATAACCAGTCGGGCATAGCACAGCATCAACTGCCAATACCAGGAGAGACGAAACCCCTCCTATCGCTCATAGCCTTCGTGTGTCTCGGGACTGTACCCAACGGCCACCTGTTTGCACGACTCAGTAGAGCCGTGGTAGGGTGGCAATCAAAGTACAGTGGGAGAACACACAAGACTCTATGACGATCTCGGGTCTACAGACTAACCTGTACCAGTGTCACCTGAGAACTGCTATCCGACGATAGATATAATTCCATATAGGAGTTCTCGGTGAGTCCGTCCAGTGTACCCAGTCACCACTGAGCACCCGTATATGATCTCGATGTCAAACATCGATGAATGTGGGAACATTCATCGACCATCATATGGGTCTAGTAGCATATACGCTAGTCTACTCTGGTATATCAATGCCCCTTCTCGATATACCTATGACTAGGGACATTCTAGGATATGCTTATAAACTACAGATGTCCCACTAGTATGATCTCCATCATAATCACAGTATTCAAGCCGATATCCTCAGGGCTTTATCAGCATGTATGAATGAATAAAAACATGATCAAATCAACATGTCAGATAAAGAATAACCAGATAGCATACTATCATGTCGAGCAAGAATGTAAACTGAATATATATATATACATGTACATATACATCCACTATCATATAATGGCCTCTAGGGCATATATATATCCAACAATCTCCCACTTGCATTAAGGCCAGTTATTGGCGTATCTCATACCCAACATCTCAAAAAGTCGCTCATGCTGCGGCTGAGGGAGGGCCTTGGTGAGTGGATCCGCGGCGTTATTCTTTGTGTCTACTCTCTTAATCTCGATCTCGCGGCGATCTACAATCTCCCGAATCAAATGAAAGCGCCTCAGGATGTGTCTGGACCGCTGATGGGACCTGGGCTTCTTGGCTAACGCCATAGCCCCATTATTATCAAAATACAATGGTATTGGATCAATAATGGTTGGAACTACTCCTAGCTCCGAGACGAACTTCTTCATCCAGACGGCTTCCTTGGCCGCATCATTTGCAGCAATGTACTCAGCCTCCATCGTAGAGTCTGCAACGGTATCCTGTTTGGAACTCTTCCAACTTACCGCCCCTCCATTGAGGGTAAATACAAACCCTGAGATAGATTTGTTGTCGTCCTTATCACTCTGGAAGCTCGAATCGGTAAAGGCCTCCATTTGGAGATCTCTATTACCATACACCAAGAACAATTCTTTAGTCCTTCGTAAGTACTTAAGAATATTCTTCACAGCTGTCCAGTGGTTCTCCCCTGGGTTGGATTGATACCTGCTTACAACACTAAGCGCATAAGCTACATCTGGGCGTGTACATAACATCGCATACATTATAGATCCTACTGCCGAAGCATAGGGTATAACGCTCATGCGAGCTCTCTCTTCATCAGTCTTTGGACAAGAATCCTTGGAGAGAGTGACCCCATGGCAAGCGGGTAAGGCACCCCGCTTGGAGTCTTCCATACTAGACCTTTTTAGGATGGTGTTGATGTACCTGGTTTAGGATAATCCCAATAACTTTTTGGATCTATCCCTATAGATCCTTATGCCCAGGATGTATGTGGCATCACCCAGGTCCTTCATGGAGAACCTTAGTGATAAGAAAGATTTGACCGACTGTAGCATAGGAATATCATTTCCTATCAGAAGAATGTCATCCACGTACAATACGAGGAATGTGACAGCTCTTCCTACAGCCTTCTTATAAACACAAGGTTCATCTGGATTTTTGATGAAATCAAACTCTTTGATAACATCATCGAAACAGATGTTCCAACTCCGAGATGCCTGCTTTAACCCATATATAGATTTAAGCAATCTACATGCTTTCCCACTGCTCCCACTGTCAATGAAGCCCTCTGGCTGATCCATATAAACGCATTCTTCTAAATCTCCATTTAGAAATGCTGTTTTAACGTCCATATGCTAGATTTCATAGTCGTAGTGAGCAGCAATAGCAAGCAGGATCCGAATGGATTTAAGCATGGCTATGGGCGAAAAAGTTTCGTCATAGTCCAAACCTGGTCTTTGACGAAAACCCTTCGCCACAAGTCTTGCCTTATAGGTCTCTACCTGCCCATCTACACCAATCTTTCTTTTAAAGATCCATTTGCATCCCACAGGTTTTACCCCAGGGGGTACAATGTCCAAAGTCCATACTTTGTTGGTGTACATAGACTCCATTTCGGATCTCATGGCATCCAGCCACTTTACAGAGTCTCCACTCGTGATAGCTTGCTGAAAACTGGTAGGATCATCATCATCCATGATGCAGTCTTCTCTGTCACCATCAATGAGGAAACCGTAGTACCTCTCCGGTGGGCGAGAAGTCCTACCAGACCTTCGGAGTGGCCGAGGTTCCTCAGTTTCTATTGCAACAGCCGGTTCAACCAAATCGCCATTTGTAGTTTGTGTCTCTAGAAGCTCTTCTAGATCCACCACCTTGCCATCATCTTTATCTGTGAAAAACTCTTTTTCTAAGAATGTGGCATACTGAGAAACAAACACCTTTTGTTCCTCTTTATGGTAGAATAGATATCCATAAGAATTCTTTGGATACCCCACAAAATTACACATGACTGACTGTGTCTCGAGTTTGTCCGGATTCTGCTTTTTAACATAGGCCGGGCAACCCCAAATCTTGATTCTCTTAAGAGATGGTCTCTTCCCATGCCATATCTCATAGGGCGTGGTAGACACGGCTTTGGTTAGAACCCTGTTCAATAGAAACGTTGCAGTCTCCAATGCATGCCCCCAAAATGAGATGGGTAACTCAGAATCACTCATCATGGATCGGACCATATCTAATAGGGTCCTATTCCATCGTCCAGACACACCGTTGTGCTGTGGTGTGTAAGGAGGAGTGAGCTGAGAGAGAATCCCATTCTCTTCTAGGAAGTTTGCAAATTCTGTACTGAGATACTTACCACCTCGATCTGATCGAAGCATCTTGATACTCAAGCCGGTTTGTTTTTCTACTTCTTGTTTATATTCAATTAATTTCTCGAAAGCTTCGGACTTGTGCTTTAATAAAAATACACGACCAAATCTGGAGAAATCGTCAGTGAACGTAATGAAGTATGAAAAACCGCCTCTAGCCTGTGTAGACATTGGCCTACATACATCACTATGTATGAGGCCTAGGAGCTCAGTAGCTCTTTCTCCGTGTCCGGTAAACGGAGTTTTGGTCATTTTACCCTTGATACAAGACTGGCAAGTCGCATAAGATTTATATTCAAAAGAGTTTAAATATCCATCTTTGTGTAACTTGTTTAGTCTTGTTTCGTTAATATGACCAAGTCTACAGTGCCAAAGAAAAGCTTCATTTAATTCTGAAAGTTTTCTTTTATTAGTGTGTTGTATACTGAAAACTGTGTGTTGATTTAGGACATATATTCCGTTATTAAGCGTACCATACCCAACCAACATTTGATTCAGGTGAATGTTCATAACATTGTTCTGCAATACAAAATTATATCCTTCATTGTCTAACAAAGAAACGGATATTATATTACAAAGCATACTTGGTACAAAATAACATGGATTCAAAACCAAAATACATCCAGATGGCAACCCTAAGTGATACTCTCCCACTGCGACTGTATGTACATTGGAACCATTTCCAACGCGGAGAGTATGGTCACCTGTCTTCAAAACTTTGCTATTTCTCAGCCCCTGCATAGAATTGCAAATGTGAGAACCTGAACCGGTTTCCAATACCCAGGAAGCAGAGTTTATTGAAAAACAGTTTTCTGTTACAAACGCACCTGAAGCAGAAGCATCCACATGCTTCTTCTTGAGATTTAAGTACTCCGTGCAGTTGCGCTTTCAATGTCCTGTCTTGTGGCAATGAAAACATTCGCCCTTCCCCGAGTCTCCAGCTTTGGACTTTTCCTTTCCCTTCACCTTTTTAACTCCACCTTTAGGATTGGTGGGCTTCTTCTTTTTCTTTCCCTTGGCCTTAGCTTTCAGGCGAGAAGAGGAAGACTGTCCAACAGTCATAACGGGAGTTTTTACTGACTTCATAGTGCTCTCTGCACTCCTTAACATATTAAGGAGTTCAGGTAGCTCCTTTTCCATGCCATGCATGTTGAAGTTAACTATGAATTGAGCAAAGGTGGAGGGGAGGGACTGCAGAATAATATCTGTATATTGTTCATTGTCCATAGTCCACCCAAGGTCCTCAAGCTCTTCTATAAGAGCTATCATCTTCAGAACATGGTCTCCTACTGGTGTGCCGGGGGCCATTCGCATCTGAAACAATTTCTTTGATGTTTCGTATCGCAATACGCGGGATTGCTCTCCATACAACTCCTTTGTATGGAGCAATATGGTTTGAATGTCCATATTCTCATGCTGCTTTTGATGTGTATTGTCCATCGATGCAAGTGCGAGGCATTTGGCCATGGCACAATCAGCGTCCCATGTCTTGCGGACTTCTTTGTCCGCAACTGAGGATTTTGGACCTGGGACAGGCAGGGCTGAAGCCGTGAGGACATATGATACTTTATCATAAGTCAAGGCTATTTTCAGATTCCTCAGCCAGTCTTTATAATTGGTCCTATTCAGTTTGTTTTTATCTAGTAGAAGCTTGAGTCCGGTCATTGGTATCTGCCATTAAGAGAGAGAAAAGAATACACTCAGCGAAAGCCCTTGCATAGATCAGATTGGTTATTAAATTGTCTAATCAATGTCTCCCACTGCTTTAATCAAGTTTTTCTTTCAAACCTTAAAAAGAAAACTAGCCAGGATTAATTACGGTCTACAACTTCGCTAACCGTTCAGCCAGGCCAGTGTCGGTACTTGAGGGAGGTTCCCCGTGCTTTCGCACGGACCTAATTAAAGTAAACCTCGTTTTCCCAGAGGCGGAGCCCCGTTAACACCTTTCTAGACACCTAATGAGTTAGCTAATTGTAAACTGTAAAACTCTCCTAGGAACAACTATTGCCCACAGTTGGATCGGGATCCAACCATCATATGGAAGGTATGCAATCTCATTGCAAATCTCAACACTTGAAATTCCCGATATGATTTTTACCCCTAGTACTTATGACCTTAACTATGGTCAACAAATCATAAGTACCAGTCAAGTTCTACCCGTCATTTCTTGATCAATTAGACCCACCCATATGACCCTTAACTATGGTCAACAAAGTCGTATGAATGTCCTAATTAATCAGCATCATATGCAGTGTAGGAAGACATCACTTAGCTACCGTACACTACGCCTTAACTAAAGTCAACAAATGTAGCACGAATACTAAGTACTCTACTTCCTAAAATGATGGAGGGTTGCGGATGATTTTTAAGAAAATCTTTAACGCTTTGAACTTGATATCGTTGTAGAATCAAATGGTTTTCAAAAGGAGTGGCTTATGCTCCGCAGTTTTTGAAATATAGCTTTTTCATAAAGAGCCGAGTGGTTTTCAAATCTGATTCTACAACATCTATTTAGGTTTATTTTCTTTACATTAATCATATTAATGTAATCCCATCATTTAAGTCCTTAAGCCAATCATATAAAAGAAACGAAAATAACACGTACGCTTATGCCATCCGCATTCGCCATAATGTTCCGTTATGCACCGTTAGGTTACTTAACTAACGGCATACCGGGACGGGACTAGCGCGGGTGTAAAACATAAGCAACGTCTTCTATATATCATATATATAATATGTCATTCGTCTCAGAAATCACAGAACACAGGCAGCAGAAACATAGATATAACGTGGGATATACTAGGACGTCCGTATTTAGTATTTAGCCAATAATAGAAAATACGGATTCCACAGTCGCGATGAATAGCCAAGCCCACACCCTGGACCCCTACGAGAGCGGCAAGCGACCCTACCAATTCTGGAGTTTAGGAGACCCGGTCTTGACTCCTCGAGATGGCCTCCCACTGAACCCCAGAACCCGGTCACCTGTGCTCCCCTCCTTGGGTCCATCCTAATGCGGAAAAGTAAACAATATACAACACTGGTGGCATCAACCTCAACCCGGAAGTGCCCCAAATAAAAGAATATTACATTACATTTGAATTTACATGAATGAAAATATAAAACTCTCATCTCATATAAAACCCCCCGGCTATTTAATCGCGACAATCCTGCACATCATATCTCAGCAACACATAATATCATATATCATCAACGTAAGTAAGTATGCGTACCCCAATTGTCCTTGATTATAGCAACGAAACCGGCGATATCGAACATACGACACTTACGGTCATAGAAAAGAAAGTGTAAAACTACAATATTTGGAATCCACATTCTCTTTAGACATCATAAATGCGAAATATCACATACTTTGTATTTCATGCCTAAACTATATGAATTCCACATATTGTATCACATTCCAGATAATTAGACAGTATTAAAGTTTTCGAACGAATGATCAAATACCCAAAATTCCCTAAAGCTCAACACTTGAGCAGAGTTCAAAAACCCGGAGTGTGACACAGTAGTAGCAGTCCAGCCGTAGAAGGGTCAAGCCAACGCCTCACATGTGGCACGCCGTACTGCCCCAAACCCTAAGGTTCAAAGGGCAGTTCAAGAAGGTCACATAATCGAGTTAAGGTTTGTTGTCTTCTAGAGGGTCCACCACAAAACTTGCACGTATCTCCAAAGTATTTAAACCCCGTGAAAAGTGAGCAAATGATACTCGTTCGAACACTTCAATACTTTCTAATTTACCCGGAAAAGCAACGAAATGAAAATTCCGATCGAATCGTCGAGTCCAAAACCATCTCCAGAATATTCAGTACTAGATTCAGATTAAACATACCCAAAAATGTACACAAGCAGGTAGGAGAGAAACCATGCAAAAACGAGCCAGTGAGTCGCCTATACGGCCGCGGAGCCGCGGCCTAAGCAAGCTTTTGCCGCGGTTCCGCGGCGGAATTTACTGTTCACTGCTTCGTTTTTCAAGGGTTTGTCTTAGATTTTCCTGCTGTATTTTTTAAGTATTTTTAATTCTGGAAAACAACAGATTTTAAAAAATGTCCAGAGAAGGTCCCGAAATACCGTATTATGATCCGATCGGAGTTTTTACTTCGTAAAATTGTCGCCTAATGTTCTAGGTCGGCTCTGATACCAATGTTAGGTTTACCTAGCACCCTATGAAGAGTTTAGAAGCATCACATGTCACAAAGATTGGATTTTTACGGTGCTAAGTAAGCGTATAAAGGATTTATCCTAGAAAATTAGGGTTTCTAAACTTTAAAGGCAACAAAGACTAGGGTTTCGAGAGTACAACCTTTGTAGCTCCCTACGCTAGACTCCTTGGCCTCTTGAGAGTTGGAGGAAGGTTCTCTTGAAGTCTTCTAGTGTCCACGATGATCCACCCGAAGCTCCTTGTCCAAGTTAACAACTTCACTTTTCAAAGAGAATGAAATGAAGCTAACACTCTAAACAAGTGGGCTAGACTTGTGTAGAATGATGTTGTGGTTCTAATTCTCACTTCAAAATCCTATCTTGTTAAGTATTTTGCTCACTACAAAAGTCTAAAGAGCAAAAGAGGAAGGAAGAAGAAGATGATGGCTTTTCTTTGAACAAGAGTGAAAAGAATAACCCCTTCAAAAGAAAATGAAAATATATCTATATATATTTATTTCTACTTATCTCAAACCATGGTTAAATGACAAAGATATTATTTAATTTGAGTTTAAAACATAGAAGGAAAGTTTAATCCATGGTTAAGAGTAGGTGAACATGGTTAGGTCAAAGAAGGATGTAGAAACTAGCCATGAATTATCCTTTCGTTTTCCATTTTGTTTTTAACACAAATATAAAAAAAATCCATATAAATAACCAAGGTGTGAGTCTTATATGTAAGTGCACGGCGGCGCCCGGGCCGTTGATCCGACGCCGGAAATGCGGAAACGAAAAACTTTGCAAACTAGCAAACCGGCACCACCGCGCACTTTTATCCCGGATCGGGCCATTAACCTAGCTACTAGCAAACTAGAATAAGAGTAGAGAGTTATGCCAAGCGATCCGTATCCTTCGGTCTTCGTCTCCACTCCGATCTCTCGCGGAATCTCCGTCCGTCACCTCCTCGTCGAAAAGGGCACCACGTAACTGGATTCTTTTACGGGCTCCCACCTCTGGACCGAGGCAACTCGGGCGCGAAGTTGGCTAGCCGACGCGTCCAAGATTTGTTGTAGATATAGTGTAGTAGGTTGTCTCTTTGGGGTTTATGTTGCCATGATATTGTGGAGGAAAGAACAAGGGAAATGAACTTTGAGTGAACAAGTATTTTGTGGCAAGAAGAGTGAAACGAGATCATAATTTTTCTCTCTAAATATCACACCCCCTCTCCTCCCAATAATGTGGCCGGCCACTCAAGGAATGGTAGAGGAAAAATCCCATGGAATAATGCAAGAGGAGAAGAGAAAGATAATGAGAAAAATGGTCATAACAAAATCAACTCAACATCCAACTCAATCCTATCTCAATAAATGCAAGTGATGAGATTAAAATGGAATCTCATGATGAAGGAAGCCACAATCACAATAAACCCCTCCACAATAAGTTATTTGCAAACTTGCAAATAACCCCCTCCATCTAAAAGTCCGGCCGCGAAGGAACAAAGGAAATCTGGCCGCGAAGGAACAAAGGAAAACCGGCCGGAACGGAATGCAAACTGGCAACCTCAGAAAACTGATCCCGTAATAAATTACAGGAAAACCCCGCGACTGCATATTTGTATTCCCACTGAACACAAATGCAAAGAGACAAAACTACACTGTCTAATACTAGGATCCGGCTTAAGCCAAAGCCGGCTAGTAAAATCCGTCTGATCACGATCCGTGCAATACCGCACGTATCTGATCGAACCCTGCCATATCTCCATACGGCCTCTACAGCGTTTCGCCCGAAACCTGAGTAACTGTGTGTGGTGGACTCTAAAGACTCACCAATACTATGGCTGTGGATTTAACCACTGGCACGTCAGAGGTATTAGCCATACGTGACGGGCTACTAGCTATTGACCAAAAAGGACGTCGTTGTGCGAACTCATCCTGACACCCTACTGAGCCAGTCAGTGACAATATACGTACAGTCCGGTCCGTTCGTCTATGAGCATCGCATGGCGGGCTAGGGGTTGGTAAAAGTCAGACCCCCAATAGCGGTACAAGTCGTGTCAGAGTGTAGCCCAGAACACCCTGAGATACTACTGGAATACCTACCAGTAAATCTCCTGCCTTGGCCAAGGACTTTTCATGTACTGGCTCTCCTAGACACAGCACGACCTCACCCCCAATACCGGGAGAGACGAACCCCTGCAGATCCGCTCACTGCCTCCATGTGGCTCGGGACTGTACCCAACTAAAACCTGTTTGCACGTCTCCTTTGAGCGTGGTAGGGTAGTAATCAAAGTACAGTGGAAACTCACATGAGACAAATGACGATCTCAGGTCGATGAACTAACCTGTACACATGTCACCAAGGAACTGCTATCTGACGTCATGTATAATACCAACTAGCAGGTTCCCGGCGAGTCCTGTCCGGTGTACTCATAACCTAATGAGCACCTGTATATATCTTAGGTGAACCAACTGACACCGGTGGCTTGTGAGACCGGCCACCGCCCCTCGTCGGGGTCTCGACTGTATACACTAGTCTACTCTGGAGTATCGATGCCCTGTCTCGAAACTGTAGGGTTCCTAGGCACACTAATGAGCTCTCACAACAGATCAAACATGCCCAATTCACATTTTTTCATGTGCCTACAAACCCTAATACGGATCGTTAACTAGATGATAAGGCGATGCAAGCAAGTAAACGACTTTATTGCTAAAAGAAAGTGACTACAACCTTTGTAGATCCGGTCCTCCACTTCCTTGGCTCCGTGATGACGTCCCTCCGCTGTACCAATCGGAATCCTAGATTCTCGCGGTGGTTTCATCGGAGAAAAGATCGGGCTAGGTCGTCGACTTCGATGCCGAAGATGATCTACGTCGAGGCAACTCAAGATCAAGCTCCAACTTCACCAAGCCATGAAACTTGTGAAGAAAACACCCTATACTACATGTCAAGTGGTAGAGGATGAAGAAATAGGAAGTGGGTTCACTTTAGAATTGGATTTCTCACTCTTTTTCTCATTTCACCATTGAAGCTAGCAAGCTTTTTGAAGCTTGATGAAGAAGATGAAGATGAAAGAATAAAAGGATTATCTCAAAAAAGAAAATCCAACTCGTTCTTATCATAATGCAATCTCGGTTAAGTGTAGAGAATCAACTAGGGTTAAGTGAATGGTTAGGTTTAGGAAAAGAACAAGAATGGTCAAAGCTTCTTGAAGTTTCAAAGAAACAAACAAAATAAGCAACCATATCTTTTCTTTCCCTAAAATAAATAAATGGATAAGTAAATAAATCAAACCCTAACCAATCACTTAATCATGGTTTAAAGTAAACCTACACCCAAGCTTGCATGTATCATCAAACATGATACAAACTAGTGCACAAAACTATATCATATATACAATGTGAACATCAAGTGAGAAAATCCTTCTTAAGTGAATAAATACTAGTTAATGTAAAGTAATATATCAAATATATAATTATACATTAAATCATTAAATCAACACTTGATTTAACGATCCGGTCATATCGCATATGACCGACTAATATCGGATGTATCGACTTATCGAATCAATCCTCGATTCGATAACTAGGTTATATCGCATACAACCAATCGATACATTCATCGCGAGAATAGAATACGGTATCACATACACGCATTATTCTCGGTCCCGCACATATCTCATATGCGCTCTTATTTCGTTTCGCTTGAGCCAGGAAACCTCTGTGTAGGACTCTAAAGACTCGTCAATACGCCGGCAGCAGGTGATGATCATATCAAACACCCACAAGCCGCAAGCGGTCTGCTAAACGTAACGGCCACCCGGGTATTGAGCGATCAGAAGATCGACGAGCAAGCCCGCTCACAATCCTGTGAATCCAACCAGTAACACTTACCGTACAGTCCGGTCTGTTCGTCTGATATGTCGCGTATCTCGCCTAGGGGTGGTAAACGTCAGACCCCAGTAGCTTGATAAGTCATGCCGATATAAGGTCCATAACATGTGTGAAATTACTGATAACACTTACCAGTAGATCACTGCAACCCTGGCCAGGGATTTCCAGTTATGGCCAGTCGTGCATAGCGCAACATCAACCCCCAATACCGGGAGAGACGAATCCCCTCCTATCGCTCATTGCCTCCATGTGAATCGGGACTGTACCCAAAAACCACCTGTTTGCATGCCTCAGTAGAGCCGTGGTAGGGTGGAAATCAAAGCACAGTGGGAGACACATAAGACTCTATGATGATCTCGGGTCAACAGACTAAGCTGTACCAGTGTCACCAGAGAACTGCCATCTGACGTGAGGTATAATACCATCTGGGAGTTCTCGGCGAGTCTGTTCAGTATACCCAGTCTCCACTGAGCACCCGCATACCATCTCTGATGTCAAACACCAATGGATATAGGATCATCCATCGCCCATCACATGGGTCGAGAAGATATACGCCAGTTTACTCTGGAATATCGATGCCCCGTCTCGATATTCCCACGACTAGGAACATTGAAGGATGTACTCATGGACTATCCAGGCCCCACTAGTATGATCTGCATCATAGTCCTGGAAGTCGAGTACACATCCTAAGGGCTTTATCAACATGTAACAGAGAGACAGAAAGTATACATGTTAAGATAAAGAGCAACCAGATCGCGTACTATCATGTCGAGTAAGAAAGTCCTACCTATATATGTCCTAGCATCCATTACAATATACATCTAATGCACAGTAATGGCCTCTAGGGAATACATATAACTAACAATCTCCCACTTGCACTAGGGCCATCTGTAGTAGTGGTTGCAGTATCACATACTCAACCATCCCATATAAGTCTCTCTCTGGGAAAAAACCTTTGTGAGTGGATCCGCCGTGTTGTCCTCTGAGTCTACTCTCCTAACCTCGATCACCCTGGAGATCATCTATCTCCATGATCAGATGATGCTGCCTCAGAATATGTCTGGGTCACTGATGGGACCAGGGTTCCTGGGCCAAAGCCACACTTTCATTGTCATACAATGATAGGAACCTAGTTCATCTCATGAACCAATATACACCCAAACTGCCTCTTTGGTAGTATCTTTAATAGCGATGTTACCAGCCTTTATCGTCTAGTTTGTCATGGTATCTAGCTTGGAACTCTTCCAACATTCCGTCCCTCCACTGAGGTTAAAGACAATGCCTGCGACTGACACTCAGTCGTGCTTATCAATCTGGAACTTTTCCAGTGATTCTCCCCAGAATCGATTGATACTATCTCACTATACCTAGTAAGAACCCTAATATCCCTTTAGATCTATCTCATAGATCCAAATCTCAGGATTTAGGAGGTATCATCTTTATCCTATTGGAGAATCCATGTGATAAGAGGAGATCGACCGATCGTAGTATAGGAAACTCTTTTCCTATCAAGAGTATGTTGTCTACGTACAATACGAGGATGACCACCTTACTCTCTACTATCTTTTTGTACATACAAGGTTCATCTACCATTTTGATGAAGTCAAACACTTTGACTATCACATCAAAACAGACGTTCCAACTCCGCGATGCCTGCTTTAATCTGTAAAGCAACTTGCACATGTTTCCGCTGCTCTCACTGTCTACGAAGCCCTCTGGCTGTGTTCTTATAGACGTTCTCTTCTAAATCAGTATTTAGAAAAGCAGTCATGGCACCCAACCACCAGATATCGTAGTTATGGTATGTAGCAATGTTAAGTAGGATCCGGATGGACTTAAGCATAGCCCCTGGAAAAGGTTTCATCATTATCCACGCCTGGTCGATGACGAAAACCTTTAACAAATCTAGCTTTGAAAGTTTCAACTTTTCCATCTACACCAAGTAATCTTCTCAAGATATACTTGCTCCTGATGGGGATTTAACCCTTCAGATATAGCAACCAAAGTCCATACTTTGTTGGTGTATGTGGATTCCATCTCAGATCGCTAAGCATCCAGCCATCCTTACAGAGTCCCTACTCTCGATGACCTGCTCGAATCTAGTTGGGTCATCATCTCATGATGCAATCCTCGCTCCTACTGTCATCGAGAAACGGAAGTATCTCTCAAGCGGATGAGGAACCCTGCTAGTTCGGCGGAGAGGCTGAGGTTCGTCGGGGACTATTGAATCCTTTGGTTCTTTCAAATCATCAGTTGCAGTTTTGTATAATTGGAACCTTTCCAATTCTACAGAACTGACCTTGTCTCGATCTTGTCCGGATTTTTCTTTAGACATAGGCCGGACAACCCTAAATCTTAACAAACTTAAGATATGGGCTCTTCCCTTTTCATATCACGTATGAAGTGGTAGGCAACTGATTTGATTCGAACCTAATTCAATAGGTATGCATCTTCTCAAGTGCACAACCTCAAAAGTAAATAGGTAACTCAGTAGTACTCATCATAGAGCACACTATATCCAATATGGTGCGATTGCTCCACCCCGATACACCGTTGTGCTGTGGTGTATTCATAGGAGTAGTACGGAGAGAGAATCTCATTCCCAGGAAATCTATGCACAAGTATTCTCCTCCCTGATCACATCAAAGGACATAATACTTATACCTGTATTGGTTCCCTACTTCTAGCTTATATTCTGTGAATATCTCAAAAGGTTCGAACTTGTGTTTCAACAGGAACATATGTCTGGATCTTGAGAGATTATCAGAGAACGTAATGAAGTATAAAGAACCAGTCCTGGCATGTGTAGACAGGAGACCTTACATACATCATCATGTATCAGTCCCAAGAGTTTACTAACTCTTTCTCTGTTTCCAGTAAACGGAGCTATGGTCATCTTATCTTTGTGACATGACTGGCAAGTTTCACAAGATGTAAATTCAAACTGATTTAAATATGCATCTAAAATGTAACTTCAGCCAGTCGGGTCGCATTGATATGACCTAGTCTACAATGCCTCAAGAAGGATTCGTTCATTTCTGAACTCTTCCTCTTGTGTGTGTTCTGTATACTAGGAACTGTAGTTTGATTTAGAACGTCAATGCTTTTAGATAACGTGCCTGAACCGATCAACTTTTGAAATAGGAAATGTTCAAAACATTATCCAACGATACAAAATTTTATCATTTCTTTAATAAATAAAGAGATTGATATGATTTTGTATATCAGGTTCGGTATCTAATAGCATTTGTTCAGAATCAATGTATTGGTAAACAGGGTGACAGTGACCAACAGACTTGGCTGCAACACTTGCCCCGTTTTCTGTCTCATGAAACTTATCACCCGTTCTCAGTTCTCTGCCTGTCTGTAGCCCTATGTAACAGATTACATATCTGGGATCCTGATCCGGTATCAGATACCCAGGATGCAGAGGATACTGAGAAACAGTTCTTTGTAATGAACACACCCGAAGGAGATGCATCATATGCACTTTCTTCGTTTGGGCGGCATAGGAATTCTAGTATTCCCCTATTTCCTGCTCTGTCTTATAACAATTATAAGTCGGAGCGGGACCAACGTTCCCTAGCTCAGTATAACAAGCGGGTTCGGTCAATACATCCATAATATTATCTTGATTAAGGCGTGATATGGTCGCTACCTGGAGAGAGAAAGAAGAAAACACTCTGCGTGCGCTCTTGCAAGATTAGATTGGTTATATATTTTATTTAATCAGAATGGCTCCCACTGTTTTTATCAAATCCTCCTTCAAACCCTAAAAGGAAAGACTGGCCGGGATTAATTACACTCTACAAGTTCGCCAATCTTTCAGCCAGGCCAGTGTCGGTACTTTGAGGGAGGTTCCCCATGCTTTCGCACGGACCTAATTACAGTAAACCTCGTTTTCCCAGAGGCGTAACCCCGTTGACACCTTTCTAGACACCTACTTGATCGGCTAATTGTAAAGTACAAAACTCTCCCAGGAGTAACAATTACTCACAGTGGGTATCGGGACCCAACTATCATATAGAAGGTATGCAAACTCATTGCAAATTTCAACACTTGAAACTCCCGATAATGGTTTTTACCCCTAGCACCTATGACCTTAACTATGGTCAACAAATCATAAGTACTAGTCAAGTTCTACCCGTCATTTCGTGATTAATTAGACCCACCCACATGACCCTTAACTAAGATCAACAAAGTCACGCGACTGTCCTAACTAATCGCATCATTTGCGGTATAGGAAGACATCACTTAGCTACCGTACACTGTGCCTTGACTATGGTCAACAAACACAGCACGAATACTAAGTACTCTACTTCCTAAAATGACGGAGGGTTGCGGATGGTTTTTATGAAAACCTTTAACGCTTTGAACTTGATCTCGTTGCGGAATCAAATGGTTTTTAAATGGAATGTTTTTCAGGCTTTTCTAGTTTTGCTATAGGGGTCACTCCCGGCGAAGGGATCGTCGGCCCTTTCCTCGTCGAACGAGGTGCGGGATATATCATATATATCACTGTGCAAAGCAGAAACTATAAAAGCAATCAAAAGACAAACCGAGTGTGTAGCATCTGCCAGTTATTGCTAAAGGAGTCACTCCCGGTGAAGGGATCTCGGTCCTTTCCTCATCGAATAAGGTGCAGGATGTTCTTCAAGGAACACCGCGATGCAAAGCAAGAACTGTAGCTACCTGTTTTTATTTTGAAATTCGATTCCACAATATCTTTTAGGTTTATTTTCTTTCATTAATCTCATTAATGAAGTCCCATCATTTAAGTCCACCTAAACATCACAGATAAATATAACGTACGCTTATGCCATCCGCATTCGCCTCGATGTCCCGTCTGCACCGTTAGGTTAGGTAACTAGCGCCAGAGCGAGGCAGGGCTAGCGCGAGTGTAAAACATAAGCAACGTCTATATAATATATCATATATACTATATACTATATCTATCTGAACAAATCACATGATCACATCACAGATAACGCAGCAGAAAATATCATATGAAATATTAGATATACTAGGACGTCCGTGTTTTCAATACGAGCCAGTATAAAACATGGATTCCACGGTCATGATGAATAGCCAATCCCACACCCCTAGACCCCTACAAGAGCGGAAAGCAACCCTACCAATTCTAGGATTAGGAGACCCGAACTCGACTCCTCGAGATGGTCTCCCACTGGACCCTAGAACCCGGTTACTTATGCTCCCCTTCTTGGGTCTATCCTAATGCGGAAAAGTAAATAATATACAAATGGTGACATCATCCGCAACCTGGAAGTGCCCCAATAAAAGAATATTACATACAAGTTTTTACATGAATGAAAAAGAAAAACACTTATCTCACATAAAAAAAACCCGGCTATTCAAACACGACGATCCAATAAAACATATCCAGCAACACATAACATCACATGTCATCAACGTAAGTAAACATGCGTATCCCAATTGTCGTTGACATATAACAACGAAACCGGCGATATCACATATTACACTTACGGTCACAGAAAAGAAAGTGTAAAACTACAACAGTTGGAATCCGCAAACTCTTCAGACATCGCATGCCTAATCAAATGAATTCCTTAGACATCACATGCCTAACAATTATAAACCCCGCATTTTAGTCTCATTATCAAAAACTCTTTTCAATATCAAGTAGGGCAATTCAACAGGATTCCCGGCATTCAGATCGAATGCTCGTCGCAAACTTTATTAGGCGGCCGCACCCCCGATGCCGTCGACGAAGTGCACCAACGCGGAACACCGCTGCCGCGAGCACCCGAACAGATGCTTTCGGCGACGGGGTTCTCCTACAGTCACTTGGTGGGGGCTATGGGGCGTGGCTGTCTATTAAGTTTACCCGGCGAATATCCGCGTACGCTATGTGATTGCGACGGACTTTTGATCGCATCAAAATTCCGTGGCAACCGATCAAGTGAAACTAAAGTGCTATGTTTATAACATTCATATCAGTTATCTCATAACTACTTGTAGATTCCAAGTATTGTATCACATTCCGGATAAATAGAAAATGTTAAACTTTCCGATCGAACAATCGAACACCCAAGTTTTTCCGAAACAGCTCAACACATGAAATAAGTTTAAAAACATTCATTTCGTGCCCCAGTACCAACGGTCCAGCCGTAGAAGGGTCAAGCCAACGCCTCACATGTGGCACGCCGTACTGCCCCAAACCCTAAGGTTCAAAGGGCAGTTCAAGACGGTCACATAATCGAGTTAAGGTTTGTTGTCTTCTAGAGGGACTATCGCGTTACTTGCACTACTTAGAACGTGATTAAACTACGGAAAAATCCAACATTTGGAAATTTCCCGACAGGGGAAAAAGTTGGTATTTTTATCCAGTCGAACTTTTTAACATATTCTAAAGTTATCCGGAAAAACACATAAACAAAATTTAGATAATCCGATCAAATCTCCGAACTCCCAATACAACCCAGAAAACTCAACTCTTGAGTAAGATTTAAAAATTCCCAGAAAATACAGCACCAAAATATAGGAATTACTGTGCAAAAATCAATTGAAGAAGAGACTAAGTGGCCGCGGAACCGCCGCATTAGCCATGCTAATGCCGCGGTTCCGCCGCGCTTTGATGGAATCAGGAGTACGGGCTTCACAGTAATTCTTAAAAACTCCTGCTGATTTTTCTGCATATTTTTAATTCTCAAAAATCCCCGATTTCAAATAATGTACAAATAGCAATTTGAGATTAGGGTTTCGGTTCGATTGGACTTCTAACTCCGTCTACGCATCGCCTAAGGCTCTAGCTAGGCTCTGATACCACTGCAGGGTTCCTAGGCACACTAATGAGGTCTCACAACAGATCAAACATGCCCAATTCAAATTTTTTTATGTGCCTACAAACCCTAATACAGATCGTTAACTAGATGATAAGGCGATGCAAGCAAGTAAACGACTTTATTGCTAAAGGAAAGTGACTACAACCTTTGTAGATCCGGTCCTCCACTTCCTTGGCTCCGTGATGACGTCCCTCCGTTGTACCAATCGGAATCCTAGACTCTCGCGGTGGTTTCATCGGAGAAAAGATCGGGCTAGGTCGTCGACTTCGATGCCGAAGATAATCTACGTCGAGGCAACTCAAGATCAAACTCCAACTTCACCAAGCCATGAAACTTGTGAAGAAAACACCCTATACTACATGGCAAGTGGTAGAAGATGAAGAAATAGGAAGTGGGTTCACTTTAGAATTGGATTTCTCACTCTTTTTCTCATTTCACCATTGAAGCTAGCAAGCTTTTTGAAGCTTGATGAAGATGATGAAGATGAAAGAATAAAAGGATTATCTCAAAAAGAAAATCCAACTCATTCTTATCATAATGCAATCTTAGTTAACTGTAGAGAATCAACTAGGGTTAGGTGAATGGTTAGGTTTAGGAAAAGAACAAGAATGGTCAAAGCTTCTTGAAGTTTCAAAGAAACAAACAAAATAAGCAACCATATCTTTTCTTTCCCTAAAATAAATAAATGAATAAGTAAATAAATCAAACCCTAACCAATCACTTAATCATGGTTTAAAGTAAACCTACACCCAAGCTTGCATGTATCATCAAACATGATACAAACTAGTGCACAAAACTATATCATATATACAATGTGCACATCAAGTGAGAAAATCCATCTTAAGTGAACAAATACTAGTTAATGTAAAGTAATATATCAAATATATAATTATACATTAAATCATTAAATCAACACTTGATTTAATGATCCGGTCATATCGCATATGACCGACTAATATCGGATGTATCGACTTATCGAATCAATCCTCGATTCGATAACTAAGTTATATCGCATACAACCAATCGATACATTCATCGCGAGAATAGAATACGGTATCACATACACGCATTATTCTCGATCCCGCACATATCTCATATGCGCTCCTATTTCGTTTCGCTTGAGCCAGGAAACCTCTGTGTAGGACTCTAAAGACTCGTCAATACGCCGGCAGCAGGTGATGATCATATCAAACACCCACAAGCCGCAAGCGGTCTGCTAAACGTAACGGCCATCCGGGTATTGAGCGATCAGAAGATCGACAAGCAAGCCCGCTCACACTCCTGTGAATCCAACCAGTAACACTTACCGTACAGTCCGGTCTGTTCGTCTGATATGTCGCATATCTCGCCTAGGGGTGGTAAACGTCAGACCCCAGTAGCTTGATAAGTCATGCCGATATAAGGTCCATAACATGTGTGAAATTACTGATAACACATACCAGTAGATCACTGCAACCCTGGCCAGGGATTTCCAGTTATGGCCAGTCGTGCATAGCGCAACATCAACCCCCAATACCGGGAGAGACGAATCCCCTCCTATCGCTCATTGCCTCCATGTGAATCGGGACTGTACCCAAAAACCACCTATTTGCACGACTCAGTAGAGCCGTGGTAGGATGGAAATCAAAGCACGGTGGGAGACACACAAGACTCTATGACGATCTCGGGTCAACAGAGTAAGCTGTACCAGTGTCACCAGAGAACTGCCATCTGACATGAAGTATAATACCATCTGGGAGTTCTCGGCGAGTCCGTTCAGGGTACCCAGTCTCCACTGAGCACCCGCATACCATCTCTGATGTCAAACACCAATGGATATGGGATCATCCATCGCCCATCACATGGGTCGAGAAGATATACGCTAGTCTACTCTGGAATATCGATGCCCCGTCTCGATATTCCCACGACTAGGAACATTGAAGGATGTACTCATGGAATATCCAGGCCCCACTAGTATGATCTGCATCATAGTCTTGGAAGTCGAGTACACATCCTAAGGGCTTTATCAACATGTAACAGAGAGACAGAAAGTATACATGTTAAGATAAAGAGCAACCAGATAGCGTACTATCATGTCGAGCAAGAAAGTCCTACCTATATATGTCCCAGCATCCATTACAATATACATCTAATGCACAGTAATGGCCTCTAGGGCATACATATAACTAACAGAAACTCCCACGACTAGGGACCTTTTAAGGATGTGCTTATAGACTCCAGCTCTCACGTATATGATCGCCCTCATACTGCTGGTAGTCAAGCAAGAATCCTAGGCGCTCTATCAACGTGCAATAGCGACTCGTAAGGTCACCTAAAGCATTACGCGATGATAAAGATAAACCAGATAGCATACTATCATCTCGAGTAAGACTGTCCTACCGGTATAGGTCCTCCCTCAATCATTGCAATCACGTACCTGTGATCCAATAATTGACTCTGAGGGCACTATATCCAACAATCTCCCACTTGCACTCAAGGCTAATTATTGCGATGTCGCATACTCACAGCCCGTGTGATACCGAACACCCAACTCCTCTACTAGTCAGTCTCACAAAGCTCGTTTGCGAAACTATTGCGTTCGAGGAATAGCCTCAATGAGTGGATCCGCTGTGATGTTTCTTTCTATGTCTCTCTATATCCCATGTTCGCGGAGAAAGCCATCTCCCGAAATGAGCAATACCTGTCTTAGAATGTGTCTGGATATCTGATGGGACCTAGCTCATAAGTGAACTCCAAATCCAAACTTCTTAGACTGTATCGTCAACTGAACTTAATCTGTATCCTGCGCCATGCCTTCCCTCAGTATCTATCTGGACCACCTGTCCATAATATTGCCCCTCGTCAGAGGGAAAACTATAACCCTGACAACCTCTCTGTCATCAAGGTCACCTTGGAAGCCTGGAATGATAACCGTCTCCTAAAGGAGGCTGCCATTATCATTTCCCTAGAACATCCACTTATGATCCAAAACTGCCTCCGAATGTTTCTCCAGAATTGGATTAATATCAACTTATTGCACCTACTGCAAAAACAACATCTGGTGTGGTACTTGACATCTCATGATTGACTCAATTGCCTAAGCAAGTGATCTGCCAATCATGCACATCCTTCTCCCCTTTAGTCTGTAAGACACCTTTAGAGAGGGTGACCCCATCACCTGCAGTATACTACCGTGCCAGGAGTCGTCCATTCTAAATACTCATAGAATGCTGTCTAAGTATCCAGATTGGGAAACCACCCAAATCTAGATCTAAAACCATAGATCTAGTAACCAGAATGTCTGATATAATATCCAAGTCCCATGTGGAGAAACTACTGTGTGACAACCAATGTATAACCGACCGTAGTATAGGAATATCACTTCCTACTCTGTGTATGTCATCCAAATACCAGGACATCACACCCTACTACCTTCTTAACAGATCCATCCCCTATTCTAATGAAGTCAAACCTATGACTGTCACATCAGAAATAGATGATCTTTCTCTGCTATATCTGCTTTAGTCTATAAATAGACATAAGCTACTTGTCCATTATGCTTCCGCTGCTCCCACTGACTACGACAACCCTCTGGCAGAGTCATATAGACGTACACTTCTAAAGCTAGTTTAGAACGACGCTATACTCATCCTCCTGCCGGGTCTCTGTTGGAGATAGTGCCCTCAGAGTCAATTATTAGGTCACAGGTACGTGATTGTAATGATTGAGGGAGGACCTATCCCGGTAGGACAGTCTTACTCGAGATGATAGTATGCTATCTGGTTTACCTTTATCATCGTGTACTGCTTTAGGTGACCTGACACGTCGCTATTACACGTTGATAGAGCCCCTAGGATTCTTGCTTGACCACCAGCAGTATGAGGGCGATCATATAAGTGGGAGCTGGGGGTCTACAAGCATATCCTTAAAAGGTCCCTAGTCGTAGGAGTTTCGAGACCGGGCATCGATACTCCATTAGTAGACTAGTGTATACAGTCGAGACCCCGACGAGGGGCGGTGGCCGGTCTCACAAGCCACTGGTGTCAGTTGGATCACCTAAGATGTATACAGGTGCTCATTGGGTTATGAGTACACCGGACAGGACTCGCCGGGAACATGCTAGTTGGTCATATACCAGACGTCAGATGGCAGTTCCCTGGTGACATGTGTGCAGGTTAGTTCATCGACCTGGGGATCGTCATTTGTCTCGTGTGAGTTCCCACTGTACTTTGATTACTACCCTACCACGGCTCAAAGGAGTCGTGCAAACAGGTTTTAGTTGGGTACAGTCCCGAGCCACATGGAGGCAGTGAGCGTATCTTCAGGGGTTCGTCTCTCCCGGTATTGGGGGTGAGGTCGTGCTGTGTCTAGGAGAGCCATTACACAAAGTCCTTGGCCAAGGCAAGGAGATTTACTGGTAGGTATTCCAGTAGTATCTCAGGGTGTTCTGGGCTACACTCCGACACGACTTGTACCGCTTTTGGGGGTCTGACTTTTACCAACCCCCTAGGCCCGCCATGCGATACTCATAGACGAACGGACCGGACTGCACGGATATTGTCACTGACAGGCTCAGTAGGGTGTCGGGGTGAGCTTCCTCATCGACGTCCCTTTTGGTCAATAGCTGGTGACCCGTCACGTATTGGCTTATACCTCTGACGTGCCAGTGGTTAAATCCACAGCCATAGTATTGACGAGTCTTTAGAGTCCGCCACACTTTCAGTTACTCAGCTTTCGGGCGAAACGCTGTAGAGGCCGTATGGAGATATGGCAGGGTCCGATCAGATACGTGCGGTATTGCACGGATCAGGATCGGACGGTTTGTACTGGTAGCCGTATGGTTATATGGCAGGGTTCGATCAGATACGTGCGGTATTGCACGGATCAGGATCGGACGGATATTACTATCCGGCTTTGGTTTAAGCCGGTCCTAGTTTAGTACTGTGTAGATTTTGTCTCTTTGCATTTGTATCCGGACGGAATACAGATGCGGGTGTGTATGCACAGTATTGGGGTTTTCCTGTAATTTATTACGGGACCAGTTTTCTGGAGTTGCCAGTTTGCATTCCGTTCCGGCCGGTTTTCCTTTGTTCTTTCCCGGCCGGACTTTTTCGATGGAGGGGGTTATTTGCAGTTTTGCAAATAACACTTTGTGGGGGGGTTTCTTGCAATTGTATTGATTATGATGGCTTTCATATCTTGCACCATTGACTTGCTTTTTATTGTGATTGAAAGGGTATGGGTTGAATAGTAGAACAAGCATGGTTCATGTTTGTTTGTGGTCACCTCTTCACTTCTCCTACACTCACCTCCCTTCTAGCTTCATATGGTTTTTTCCTCCACCCTTTATTCTCACTTGATGATAAGTCTTTCATGGTTGTGAGAAGAAGAAGAGAGAGCTTCATTCATGAGAGTTTTCTTTCTTGATCTAGTTTTCATGCTAGAAAAATGCAAGCACCATTTTTCTAATCCTTGTTTCCTCCATCATCCTCATTGGCAACAACATAACCCCAAAGAGACAAGCATCTTCTACACTACATTCTACAGCATATCTTGAGCATGTCGAGTTGCCGGCTTCATGCTCGAGTTGCCTCGGTATTGAGGCGGGAGCCCGTAAAAGACGAAGGCGATGTGGTGCCCTTTCCGGCGAGGAGGCGACGATGTGGAGCCAAGACTTTCCGCGGGAGATCGGGATGATGAAGAGAAGACCGGAGGACTTGGATCGTCGGTATATCTCTATTCCCATTCTTGTAGATAGCTTAGACTTGTTAATGGTTACGATCCGGAGTTTAGTGCGCGGTGGTGCCGGTTTGCAAAGTCCGCAAAATTTAAGTTTATCACCGTTTCCGCATTCCGGCGTCGGATTGACGGCCGGGGCGCCGCCGTGCACTTACAGTGGTATCAGAGCCTCGCCATTAACTTAGTCTAGCTTTGTGTAATGTGTTTTTCAGTTCCGATCGATCGAAATGTCCAAAAACCCGTATTTGCCCACGACAGTTTCTGTTGAAAATTTTTGGTCTCGAAAAATTTTTCAGGTTGTAAAATATTGATGTACTGGAAAATCTAAGAGTTCTGTAAAAATTTGACGAAGTAACTCCACAGTTGGAGCGCGGAACCGCCGCGAAAACCCCCTTTGTGCGGCCCTTCCGCCGCGCACTATTCACATCACTTCACCAATTTTTTACAGAGGCCTTCTGGGCTTAAAATATGGGCTTTGGAATATTAAAGTTGGGCCAATTGTTTCTGTGAGTGCTACAGTTTTCTTTGGGGCCCACTTGTTAATTGTTTGATCAATCGGAAATTTTTTAAACACATTTTTCACAGTATTTACATTATATCTGCGACCGTGAATGTCACTCGATCGGTAAATCCGGTCTAACTGCTATAGCCCGGTTAGACGGATTTGCGAACGTGACTTTCACGTTGATGTTCTATGTATTTGCTGTGATGTTGCGGATCGGTCGTGGGGGATAGCCTGGATGCAATGCTAGTACAGTCTTTGTTGTATTATGTACATTTGATATTGCGGGGCGAGCGTCCGACATGTGGACTGCCGTCACTGCCAGTTTGTATTATTATTTTGGGGCACGACCTGGTTGCGGTCGATGTACCCGGTGTATGTATATTTTACTTTCTGTACTAGGGTTACCCCGCGGAGGGGTGCACGGATAGCCGGGTTCTGGAGGGCAACAAGCCCGCATCTCATGGCATTGGGACGGAGGGGGCTTCACTCTAGGATTGGCGGGCTATTCGCCGCACTCGTAGGGGGTACAGGTTGACCCAGGAGGGGTGCCCAAGTTACCGGATTCCGTGAAGTGCTGGGTGGTCCATTCACGGCGCTGAAGGGGGCTGCCTCGCTTCAGGTTTTGGCGGGTAACTTGCCGCGCCCGTAGGGGTCTAGGATTTCATTGCACAGGCTATCCACACGACCAGGGGAACGTCGGGTTTCAGCGGCTCTGTGAAACCCGGGGATCCCAGATATCTGTATTGTTTCTGTGATGCTGTACATTCTCTGAGATGTTGCATTTCTTTCACGCCTTGAGCGAAATATAATATATTGGTATATATATTAGTAGATGTTGTATATGTTTTTCACCCACGCTAGTCCAGTCCCCGCTCTGCCGTTAGTAAGCTAACCTAACGGGTGATGACGGGACCCAGTGGCGAATGCGGATGGCATATACGTACGTCAGTATATTTTCGTTCTTTTTGGTGTGATCAATTGATGGGACTGCGTTGATTCGGATCAATGCAAGTTAAAAACAAACCTAATCTGATGTTGTTGGAACACTTTTCAAAAAGCTGTTATTGCAAGGACGTTTACTTTTGTTTTGCATCGTGGTATTCATTGGAATATCCTGCTCCTCAGTCGACGAGGCAAGGGCCGAGATCCCTTCACCGGGAGTGACCCCTTGGACAGAAGTTTGCGTCAGGGCATTAACTTCACTATAGCCGATTACTTTTGCTTTGCATCGCGGTGTTCATTTGGAATATCCTGCACCCCATTCTACGGGGAAAGAGCCGAGATCCCCTCACAGGGAGTGACCTCTTTAGCAACGGTTTTCGTCACTATATTTTTAAAAGCTATCCGTTCCTTCAACGATATCAAGTTCACTACGTTAAAGGTTTTCGCCAGAAATCATTCGTAGCCCTCCGTCGTTTCATATGGATAGTCAATAGTATTCAAGCTGTGTTTGTTGGCCTTAGTCAAGGCACAGTGTTTGGTAGCTATTGGGTATTCATATGCTGCATAGATAGATGCGTTGGTTTGGGACAGTCGTATAGCCTTGTTGGCCTTAGTCAAGGGCTTGTACGGGTGGGTTCAAATCAACCTGGACAATGACGGGTAGAACTTGACATGTGACTTATGATTTGTTGGCCTTAGTCAAGGTCATAAGAGCATGGGGCAGAAATCACATCGGGAGTTTCAAAAGAACTGAAACTTGCCAGATATGCGCATACCTTCTGGAGTGTGATACCGTGAGCGGATTCCGTCACGTTATCATGCGATGAGAGTTGGATCCCGATTCCCACTGATGAGTTGGTTTACTCCTCGGGTGACCCCGACTAATTCTTCTTTCTGGTTTGGAGGAGAATTTGAGGTACAGTGGGAGGATTCCAGATTAGATAAATTGGTAACCATTCTGATCTAGGTTAGAGTGCACGCTGAGTGTTTCTTTTCTCTCTCTCTCTGGCAGCGACCATTTGACCCGACCCTAAGACTTTGACTCAGTGACCAAGTTGACCGAACCTTCTTTAACACAGGCTTTTGGATTGTCAGAGTTGCAGACCTCATTGCCACTCCTACTTTTACCCTTTTCTCCAGGACACCCCGTATTACTGCGAACGTCCACTTCCATTGGACAAAACCATCGTATGGTTAGATACGAACTCGAAGGGATTCGAGGATGGTTTCCGGTTCTGGAGAAAACGGATAGGATTATTCAGTTGTCTTTTCCTTTTACCCTCTCTCAGGTTAAGAGTACTCCTTGGTTTAGGGGTAGTACACCTATTACGCAAATTGGATTGTCTTCTTCCAAACCTTAGGCTGGTGCCGACCTGTAGGGAATGAAGAAAACCAATTAGCATAACGATGGTGTGCAGAAGGTATTAAGTTCAGACAAAGCAAGGGATTAGTAAGAGGGCAAAGTAAATTGCAACAGGTATTCACGACCAAACCAATTATTCCTTCGCCAATCCTAAATCACCTTTGTATTTCTCCAGGACACTCCGTATCGCTACGAAGATCCACAGTTTATTTGGATACTCCATCGTATGGTTATATACGAACTCGAATGGAACTTGTTCCAGTTCGGGGATGGATTCTGGTTCAGGAGAAATAGGAATAAGGTTTATTCGGTTGTTTTTCATCTTCACCCTCTCTCATTGCGAGTGTTCCTAGGATTGGGAAAGTACACCCATTATGCTTATTGGATAGTCTTCTTCCAAACCATAGGCTGGTGCCGAACGGTAGGGAAGGAAGAAAACCATTTGGCCTAAAGGGGTGTACAGAAGGTAAAGACTAAAGACATATGAAGGGATTTGGAGAGGTGGCAAAGAACTATACGGTTACAGTCGTGAATCTGGAAGAGGCATTACTAGGAATACCAGAATACCCCATCGAAACATTTCAATGTTTCAGTATCACTGTGTACTGTTAATAGAAAACTGATTTCCCGATTAGATACTTACTCCAGGGTATGTATTTACCAGATTCGAATCTCACATCTGTATGGTTTTACAGATGATGAGTGGGAGTAAGTTATTGGGAATTGGGTGATCATCCTCATTATATCGGGATTCGTTGCAATCAGTGATATTTGAGGAAATCACCTGGGCTGTTTGCCGGTCGGCAAATATTTGGTTTTGAATATCCGCTGTTATGCACCAATTTCAAATTGATATATCTGTACGTCTATTTTCATAGAGTGAGATATACCTTTCTGAAATTATGTCTACGATATTTACCTATATCAGTGGATGGTTAGGTAAGGAGCATTAAACAGCGGTGTAATTCTTCTTAACCATAAGTACAGTTTTCAACCTACGACACACAGTGAATGAGTAATCAGACTCAAGGGACTTTTACAGAGTATTGTATGTTGTCCAGGGTCCATCAGGACAGAGGGGATGGTCCTCGTACTATATTCGGTTTACTTATGACTCCTCTATTTTTTAGACAGGTGTTTCGTGGAAACACAGGGTCCGAATTTGGAGAAGTTATATGTATTTGAATAGAGTAGAGAACCAGGTATAGCAAGTATCGGGATTCTTCAAAGAGATCGAAGATGTAGATACTTGTGTATGGTATTCAGTTGATAGTAATGATTAAGAGATCTTGCTTCTCTTTCAGGTTACTCATAATTGGAAGTATTCCTAAGTTGAGTAACGCTGATCGGCCTCCTTCCATTTAGTTGGCATGCGCTGGGGACAGCTGCATGATTTGAATCTGGTTCAATTAAATCTGTGCCTCTGTTTCTATATTGGATATAGAACAGTTCATATCTTAACGATGTTAAGGTACGGGGAGTTGTCCGGTTTATGATTAAAACCAGACACTGGACAACTCAAGGCACGTTTCTGTAATGGATGTTTGTGGGTTGACCCAGGCTATGACGAGGGTTGATTTTCTACCATCTGGATGAACAATAGCGATATTGTTCTAGACTCGCCACAGTTTTATTAAAAATGGACTTTTTCAGAAAACAGTAGTGGGAGTATGGTAGAACTGGAAGTGATTCCAGAACCACAAACGATTACTGAAGATTTGATAAGGAACCTAAAGATTCAATCGGGATTGACATTCCATTGGCCACTCCGCAGATAAGGTGGGTAACTTCAGGCACCCGAGAGGCACTACGGTAGCCTCAAGGACGGTGACAGGGAAGTTCTTGTTTACCCACAATTACCATTGCTGTTGTTCCAGGTTATGAGACCCGGCGGGAGGATGAGTATAGCGTCGTTCTAAACCAGTTTTAGAAGTGTACGTATATATATGACTCTGCCAGAGGGTTGTCGTAGTCAGTGGGAGCAGCGGAAGCATTGGTGGACAGGTTGTTTATGTCTATTTATAGACTAAAGCAGATGTAGCGGAGATAGATCATCTATTTCTGACGTGACAGTCATGAGTTTGACTTCATCAGAATAGGGGATGGATCTGTTGAGAAGGTAGTAGGGTGTGATATCCTGGTATTTGGATGATATACACAGAGTAGGAAAAGAAACTCCTACACTACGATCGGTTATACTTTGGTCGTCACACAGTGGTTTCTCCACAAAGGACATGGATTTTATATCAGACATACTGGTTACTAGATCTATGGTTTTAGATCTAGATTTGGGTGGTTTCCCAATCAGGGTACTTGACAGCATTCTAAGAGTATTTAGGATGGACGACTCCTGGCACGGTAGTGTACCTGCAGGTAATGGAGTCACCCTCTCCAAAGGTGTCTTACAGACTAAAGGGGAGAGGGACGTGCATGATTGGCAGATCACTTGCTTAGGCAATTGAGTCAATCATGAGATGTCAAGTACCACACCAGATGTTGTTCTTGCACTAGATGCAACAAGTTGACATTAATCCAATCCTGGAGAAACAGCCGGAAGCAGTTTTAGAACATAAGTAGATGTTCTAGGGATATGATAACGACAGCCTCATTCAGGAGACGGTTATCATTCCAGGCTTCCAAGGTGACATGGACGACAAGGAGGTTGTCAGAGTTATAGTTTTCCCTCTAACGAGGGGCAGTATTTTGGACAGGTGATCCAAGGCAATACTGAGGGAGGCATGGCGCGCAGGATACTGATTAAGTTCAGTTGACGATACAGTCTAAGAAGTTTGGATTTGGAGTTCATTTATGAGCTAGGTCCCATCAGACATCCAGACATATTCTGAGACAGGTATTACTCTTTTCGGGAGATGGGTTTCTCCGCGAACTTGAGATATAGAGAGACATAGAAAGAAACATCAAAGCGGATCCACTCACTGAGGCTATTCCTCGAACGCAATAGTTCCGCAAACGAGCTTTGTGAGACTGACTAGTAGAGGAGTTGGATGTTCGGTATCACACGGGCTGTGAGTATGCGACATCGCAATAATTAGCCTTGAGTGCAAGTGGGAGATTGTTGGAGATAGTGCCCTCAGAGTCAATTATTAGGTCACAGGTACGTGATTGTAATGATTGAGGGAGGACCTATCCCGGTAGGACAGTCTTACTCGAGATGATAGTATGCTATCTGGTTTACCTTTATCATCGTGTACTGCTTTAGGTGACCTGACACGTCGCTATTACACGTTGATAGAGCCCCTAGGATTCTTGCTTGACCACCAGCAGTATGAGGGCGATCATATAAGTGGGAGCTGGGGGTCTACAAGCATATCCTTAAAAGGTCCCTAGTCGTAGGAGTTTCGAGACCGGGCATCGATACTCCATTAGTAGACTAGTGTATACAGTCGAGACCCCGACGAGGGGCGGTGGCCGGTCTCACAAGCCACTGGTGTCAGTTGGATCACCTAAGATGTATACAGGTGCTCATTGGGTTATGAGTACACCGGACAGGACTCGCCGGGAACATGCTAGTTGGTCATATACCAGACGTCAGATGGCAGTTCCCTGGTGACATGTGTGCAGGTTAGTTCATCGACCTGGGGATCGTCATTTGTCTCGTGTGAGTTCCCACTGTACTTTGATTACTACCCTACCACGGCTCAAAGGAGTCGTGCAAACAGGTTTTAGTTGGGTACAGTCCCGAGCCACATGGAGGCAGTGAGCGTATCTTCAGGGGTTCGTCTCTCCCGGTATTGGGGGTGAGGTCGTGCTGTGTCTAGGAGAGCCATTACACAAAGTCCTTGGCCAAGGCAAGGAGATTTACTGGTAGGTATTCCAGTAGTATCTCAGGGTGTTCTGGGCTACACTCCGACACGACTTGTACCGCTTTTGGGGGTCTGACTTTTACCAACCCCCTAGGCCCGCCATGCGATACTCATAGACGAACGGACCGGACTGCACGGATATTGTCACTGACAGGCTCAGTAGGGTGTCGGGGTGAGCTTCCTCATCGACGTCCCTTTTGGTCAATAGCTGGTGACCCGTCACGTATTGGCTTATACCTCTGACGTGCCAGTGGTTAAATCCACAGCCATAGTATTGACGAGTCTTTAGAGTCCGCCACACTTTCAGTTACTCAGCTTTCGGGCGAAACGCTGTAGAGGCCGTATGGAGATATGGCAGGGTCCGATCAGATACGTGCGGTATTGCACGGATCAGGATCGGGCGGTTTGTACTGGTAGCCGTATGGTTATATGGCAGGGTTCGATCAGATACGTGCGGTATTGCACGGATCAGGATCGGACGGATATTACTATCCGGCTTTGGTTTAAGCCGGTCCTAGTTTAGTACAGTGTAGATTTTGTCTCTTTGCATTTGTATCCGGACGGAATACAGATGCGGGTGTGTATGCACAGTATTGGGGTTTTCCTGTAATTTATTACGGGACCAGTTTTCTGGAGTTGCCAGTTTGCATTCCGTTCCGGCCGGTTTTCCTTTGTTCTTTCCCGGCCGGACTTTTTCGATGGAGGGGGTTATTTGCAGTTTTGCAAATAACACTTTGTGGGGGGGTTTCTTGCAATTGTATTGATTATGATGGCTTTCATATCTTGCACCATTGACTTGCTTTTTATTGTGATTGAAAGGGTATGGGTTGAATAGTAGAACAAGCATGGTTCATGTTTGTTTGTGGTCACCTCTTCACTTCTCCTACACTCACCTCCCTTCTAGCTTCATATGGTTTTTTCCTCCACCCTTTATTCTCACTTGATGATAAGTCTTTCATGGTTGTGAGAAGAAGAAGAGAGAGCTTCATTCATGAGAGTTTTCTTTCTTGATCTAGTTTTCATGCTAGAAAAATGCAAGCACCATTTTTCTAATCCTTATTTCCTCCATCATCCTCATTGGCAACAACATAACCCCAAAGAGACAAGCATCTTCTACACTACATTCTACAGCATATCTTGAGCATGTCGAGTTGCCGGCTTCATGCTCGAGTTGCCTCGGTATTGAGGCGGGAGCCCGTAAAAGACGAAGGCGATGTGGTGCCCTTTCCGGCGAGGAGGCGACGATGTGGAGCCAAGACTTTCCGCGGGAGATCGGGATGATGAAGAGAAGACCGGAGGACTTGGATCGTCGGTATATCTCTATTCCCATTCTTGTAGATAGCTTAGACTTGTTAATGGTTACGATCCGGAGTTTAGTGCGCGGTGGTGCCGGTTTGCAAAGTCCGCAAAATTTAAGTTTATCACCGTTTCCGCATTCCGGCGTCGGATTGACGGCCGGGGCGCCGCCGTGCACTTACAGTCTCACAGTCTGGAACAACAGCAATGACAAGTCTGGGTAAACAAGAACCTCCATGTCACCGTCCTTGAGGCTACCGGAGTACCTCTCGGGTGCCTGAGGTTACCCACCACATCTGCGGAGTGGCCAATGGAATGTCAAATACAGATTGAATCTTTAGGTTCTTTATCAAATCTTCAGTAATCGTTTGCGGTTCTGGAATCACTTCCAGTTCTACCATACCCCCACTACTGTTTTATGAAAAAAAAATCCATTTTTATTAAAACTGTGGCGAGTCAAGAACAATATCACTATTGATCTTCCAGATGGTAGAAAATCAACCCTCGTCATAGCCCGGGTCAACCCACAAACAGCCATTACAGAAACGTGCCTTGAGTTGTCCAGTGTCTGGTTTTAAGCATAAACCGGACAACTCCCCGTACCTTAACAATGTCAAGATATGAACTGTTCTATATCCAATATAGAAATAGAGGCACTGATTTAATTGAACCAGATTCAAATCATGCAGCTGTCTCCAGTGCATGTCAACTAAATGGAAGGAGACCGATCAGCGTTACTCAACTTAGGAATACTTCCAATTATGAGTAACCTGAAAGAGAAGTAAGTTCTCTTAATCATTACTATCAACTGAATACCATTCACAAGTATCTACATCTTCGATCACCTTGAAGAATCGCGATACTTGCAATATCTGGTTCTCTACTTTACTCTTATACCTATAACTTCTCAAAACTTGGACCCTGCGTTTCTACGAAACACCTGTCTAAGAACTAGAGAAGTCATAAGTAAACAGAATAAAGTACGAGTACCTACCCCTCTGTCCTAATGGACACTGGACAACATACAATACTCTGTATAAGTCTCTTGAGTCAAATGACTCATTCACTGTGTGTCGTAGGTTGAAAACTGTACTATGGTTATGAAGAATTACACCGCTGTTTAATGCTCCTTACCTAACCATCCACTGATATAGATAAATGTCACGGACATAATTTCAAAAAGATATATCTCACTCTATAAAAATAGACGTACAGATATATCAATTTGAAAATGGTGCACAACAATGGATATTCAAAACCAAATATTTGCCGACCGGCAAACAACCCAGGTGACTTCCTCAAATATCACCAGTTACAACGAATCCCGATATAATGAGGATGATCACCTAATTCCCAATAATCCCACTCATCATCTGTAAAACCATACAGATGTGAGAATCATACCTGGTAAATACATACCCTGGAGCAAGTTTCTAATTGGGAAATTAGTTTTCTTTTAACAGTACACAGTGAAACTGAAATATTGAAATGTTTCGATGGGGTATCCCGGTATTCCTAGTAATGCCTCTTCCATTATCCAGATTCACAACTGTAACCGTATATCTCTTTGCCATCTCTCCAAATCCTTTTATATGTCTTTAGTCGTTACCTTCTGCACACCCCTTTAGGCCAAATGGTTTTCTTCCTTCCCTACCGTTCTGCACCAGCCTATGGTTTGGAAGAAGACTATCCAATAAGCATAATAGGTGTACTGCCCTAATCCTAGGAGCACTCGCAATGAGAGAGAAGGTGAAGATAAAAGACAACCGAATAAACCTTATTCCTATTTCTCCTGAACCAGGATCCATCCCCGAACTGGAACAAGTTCCTTTCGAGTTCGTATATAACCATAGGATGGAGTATCCAATAAACTTTGGATCTTCGTAGTGATACGGAGTGTCCTGGAGAAATACAAAGGTGATTTAGGATTGGCGAAGAAATACTTGGTTTGGTCATGAATAGCAGTCGCAATTTACTTTGCCCTCTTACTAATCCCTTTCTTTCTCTTAACTTAATACCTTCTGTACACCGTTTAGGCTAATTGGTTTTCTTCATTCCCTACCGGTCGGCACCTGCCTATGGTTTGGAAAAAGATTATCCAATTTGCGTAATAGGTGTACTATCTCCTAAACCAAGGAGTACTCGCAACCTGAGAGAAGGTAAAAGTAAAAGACAACTGAATAGTCCTATTCATTTTCTCCAGAACCGGAAACCATCCTCGAATTCCTTCGAGTTCGTATATAACCATACGATGGTTTTGTCCAATGGAAGTGGACGTTCGTAGTAATACGGGGTGTCCTGGAGAAAAAGGTAAAAGTAGGAGTGGCAAAGAGGTTTGCAACTCTGACAATCCAAAAGCCAGTGTTAAGAAGGTTCGGTCAATTTTGGTCACTGAGTCATAGTCTAGGGTCGGGTCAATGGTCGCTGCTAAACAGAGAGAGAAAAGAAACACTCAGCGTGCACTCTAACCTAGATCAGAATGGTTATCACTTTATCTAATCTGGAAACCTCCCACTGTAACATCAAATTCTTTCCCAAACCTGAAAGAAGAATTGGCCGGGATCACCCGAGGAGTAAACCAACTCATCAGTGGGAATCGGGATCCAACTATCATCGCATGATAACGTGACGGAATCCACTCACGTTATCATACTTCAGAAGGTATGCGCATATCTGGCAAGTTTTAGTTTCTTTAGAAACTCCCGATGTGATTTTTGCCCCATGCTCTTATGACCTTGACTAAGGCTAACAAATCATAAGTCACATGTCAAGTTCTACCCGTCATTATCCAGGTTAATTTGAACCCACCCGTACAAGCCCTTGACTAGGGCCAACAAGGCTATACGACTGTCCCAAACCAACGCATCTATCTATGCTGCATATGAACACCCAATAGCTACAAAACACTGTGCCTTGACTATGGCCAACAAACACAGCTTGAATACTATTGACTATCCATATGAAACGACGGAGGGCTACGAATGGTTTCTGGCGAAAACCTTTAACGTAATGAACTTGATATCGTTGAAGGAACGGATAGCTTTTTAGAAAAATATAGTAACGAAAACCTTTGCTAAAGAGGTCACTTCCGGTGAAGGGATCTCGGCTCTTTCCCCGTAGAATGAGGTGCAGGATATTCCAACTGAATACCACGATGCAAAGCAAAAGTAATCGGCTATAGTGAAGTTATTTCCCTGACGCAAACTTCTGTCTAAGGGGTCACTCCCGGTGAAGGGATCTCGGCCCTTGCCTCGTCGACTGAGGAGCAGGATATTCCAACTGAATACCACTGTGCAAAACAAAAGTGAACGTCCTTGCAATAACAGCTTTTTGAAAAAGTGTTCCAACAACATCAGAATAGGTTTGTTTAGCTTGCATTGATCCGAATCAACGCAGTCCCATCAATTGATCACACCAATAAAGAACGAAAATAATGATGTACGTATATGCCATCCGCATTCGCCACTGGGTCCCGTCATCACCCGTTAGGTTAGTTAACTAACGACAGAGCGGGGACTGGACTAGCGCGGATGCAAAACATATGCAACATCTACTAGTATATATATCAATATATAATATTTCGCTCAAGACGTGATAAAATACAACATCACAGAAATGTAATCAGCATCACAGAACAATATAGATATCTGGGATCCCCGGGTTTCATAGAGCCACTACTGAAACCCGACGTTCCCCTGGTCGTGTGGATAGCCTGTGCAATGAAAATCCTAGACCCCTACGGGCGCGGCAAGTCACCCGCCAAAACCTGAAGCGAGGCAGCCCCCTTCAACAACGTGAATGGACCACCCAGCACTTCACGGAATCCGGTAACTTGGGCACCCCACCTGGGTCAACCTGTACCCCCTACGAGTACGACGAATAGCCCGCCAATTCTAGAGTAAAGCCCCCTCCGTCTCAACGCTATGAGATGCAGGCTTGTTGCCCTCTAGAACCCGGCTATCCGTGCACCCCTCCGCGGGGTAATCCTAGTACAGAAAGTAAAATATACATACAACGGGTACATCGACCTCGACCCGGTCGTGTCCTAAAAGAATAATACAAACAGGCAGTGATGGCAGTCCACATGTCGGACGCTCGCCCCGCAATATCAAATGTACATATAAAACAAAACTGTACTAACATTGCATCCAGGCTATCCCCACCGACCGATCTGCAACATCACAGCACAACACAGAACATCAACGTGAATGTCACGTTCGCAAATCCGTCTAAAAGGGCTATAGCAGTTAGACAGGATTTACCGATCAAATGACATTCACGGTCGCAGATATAATGTAAATACTGTGAACTAACATGTTTAAAATTTCCGATCGATCAAATTTATCAAAGTGGGCCCCTAGCACTACTTTAGCTCTCACAGAAAATCTGGGCCCAAAAAGAATGTTCCAAAAACCCCATTCCATAGACTAGGACCCACTGGAAAAAATTGGGGCAACAAGGGGTCATTATGGCCGCGGAACCGCGGCAAATGCATGTGCTTGGCAGTGGTTCCGCGGTGGAAAAGTCGAATCATGCCACCAAATTTTTCCAGAAGTCTTGGAACACCCTGCACATATTTCTGCAACACCCTGAAAAGTTTTTGGAGCTAAAAAAAATTTCGACAGAAACAAGATGTGCTTGAAATCGGGTTTTCGGAAAATTTGTTCGATCGAGTTCTAAACATACTAGAGCAAGCTAGACTAGGTTAATGGCGTGGCTCTAATACCAATGTAAGTGCACGGCGGCGCCCCGGCCGTCGATCCAACGCCGGAAACGCGGAAACGAATAACTTTGCAAACTAGCAAACCGGCACCACCGCGCACTTTTATCCCGGATCGGGCCATTAACCTAGCTACTAGTAAACTAGAATAAGAGTAGAGAGTTATACCAAGCGATCCGTGTCCTTCGGTCTTCGTCTCCACTCCGATCTCTCGCGGAATCTCCGTCCGTCACCTCCTCGTCGAAAAGGGCACCACGTAGCCGGATTCTTTTACGGGCTCCAACCTCTGGACCGAGGCAACTCGGGCGCGAAGTTGGCTAGCCGACGCGTCCAAGATTTGCTGTAGATATAGTGTAGTAGGTTGTCTCTTTGGGGTTTATGTTGCCATGATATTGTGGAGGAAAGAACAAGGGAAATGAACTTTGAGTGAACTAGTATTTTGTGGCAAGAAGAGTGAAATAAGATCATAATTTTTCTCTCTAAAAATCACACCCCCTCTCCTCCCAATAATGTGGCCGGCCACTCAAGGAATGGTGGAGGAAAAATCCCATGGAATAATGCAAGAGGAGAAGAGAAAGATAATGAGAAAAATGGTCATAACAAAATCAACTCAACATCCAACTCAATCCTATCTCAATAAATGCAAGTGATGAGATTAAAATGGAATCTCATGATGAAGGAAGCCACAATCACAATAAACCTCTCCACAATAAGTTATTTGCAAACCTGCAAATAACCCCCTTCATCTAAAAGTCCGGCCGTGAAGGAACAAAGAAAAACCGGTCGGAACGGAATGCAAACTGGCAACCTCAGAAAACTGATCCCGTAATAAATTACAGGAAAACCCCGCGACTGCATATTTGTATTCCCACTGAACACAAATGCAAAGAGACAAAACTACACTGTCTAATACTAGGATCCGGCTTAAGCCAAAGCCGGCTAGTAAAATCCGTCCGATCACGATCCGTGCAATACCGCACGTATCTGATCGAACCCTGCCATATCTCCATACGGCCTCTATAGCGTTTCGCCCGAAACCTGAGTAACTGTGTGTGGTGGACTCTAAAGACTCGTCAATACTATGGCTGTGGATTTAACCACTGGCACGTCAGAGGTCTTAGCCATACGTGACGGGCTACCAGCTATTAACCAAAAGGGACGTCGATGAGCGAACTCATCCTGACATCCTACTGAGCCTGTCAGTGACAATATCCGTACGGTCCGGTCCGTTCGTCTATGAGCATCCCATGGCGGGCCTAGGGGGTTGGTAAAAGTCAGACCCCTAATAGCGGTACAAGTCGTGTCGGAGTGTAGCCCAGAACACCCTGAGATACTACTAGAATACCTACCAGTAAATCTCCTGCCTTGGCCAAGGACTTTTCATGTACTGGCTCTCCTAGACACAGCACGACCTCACCCCCAATACCGGGAGAGACGAACCCCTGCAGATCCGCTCACTGCCTTCATATGGCTCGGGACTGTACCCAACTAAAACCTGTTTGCACGTCTCCTTTGAGCGTGGTAGGGTAGTAATCAAAGTACAGTGGGAACTCAAACGAGAAAAATGACGATCTCAGGTCGATGAACTAACCTGTACACATGTCACCAGGGAACTGCTATCTGACGTCAGGTATAATACCAACTATCAGGTTCCCGGCGAGTCCTGTCCGGTGTACTCATAACCCAATGAGCACCTGTATACATCTTAGGTGAACCAACTGACACCAGTGGCTTGTGAGACCGGCCACTGCCCCTCGTCGGGGTCTCGACTGTATACACTAGTCTACTCTGGAGTATCGATGCCCTGTCTCGAAACTCCCACGACTAGGGACCTTTTAAGGATGTGCTTATAGACTCCAGCTCTCACGTATATGATCGCCCTCATACTGCTGGTAGTCAAGCAAGAATCCTAGGGGCTCTATCAACGTGCAATAGCGACTCGTAAGGTCACCTAAAGCATTACACGATGATAAAGATAAACCAGATAGCATACTATCATCTTGAGTAAGACTGTCCTACCGGTATAGGTCCTCCCTCAATCATTGCAATCACGTGCCTGTGATCCAATAATTGACTCTGAGGGCACTATTTCCAACATTATATTGCCACCATTTTCTATGTATAAGCAACCATGAAGGATGATGCATGTATGTATGTGTGTATGCACATCCATGTGTGCATGAATCTAAAAAGAAAGAAAGCATACATGCATGCATACATCCATCATATACAAGAAAAGATTTCAAATGAGAAAACTAATGGTTAAATGATAAATCAACATTTGATTTATCAATCCGGCCATATCACATACGACCCCACCAAAAGCAAGCCGCCCGATCAATATACGGTATCTTATACACGAATTTTAACCGGGTCTATGCGCATATCGCATACGCGCACCACAACGTTTCGCCTGGACTAGGTAACTCCTTTGTGGGACTCTAAGACTCGTCAATACGCCGGCAGTGGATGATGATCATACCAAGCACCCCCAAGCCGCAAGCAGTCAGCTAAACGTAACGGCCACCCGGGTATTGAGCGATCAGAAGAAAACAAGCGAACCTGCTACAACTCCCGTCGAGCCAACCGGCAACACCACCGTACAGTCCGGTCTCTTCGTCAGATATGCTGCATATCGAGCCTAGGGATGGTCACGTCGACCCCAATAACTCAATAAGTCGTGCCGGTGAATGGTCTATAACAGATCGAGAAACTACTGATAACACTTATCAGCAAATCTCAGCAGCCCTGGCCAGGGACTTACTGATATAACCAGTCGGGCACAGCACAGCATCAACTCCCAATACCGGGAGAGACGAAACCCCTCCTATCGCTCATCGCCTTCGTGTGTCTCGGGACTGTACCCAACATCCACCTTTTTGCACGACTCAGTAGAGCCGTGGTAGGGTGGCAATCAAAGTACAGTGGGAGAACACACAAGACTGTAGGGTTCCTAGGCACACTAATGAGGTTCTACAAGTGATCAAACATGTCCAATTCAAAAAATTTCATGTGCCAAAGAAACCCTATGCAAGATCGATAACTAGAGGTAAGGCGAAAGAAGCAAGTAAACAACTTTATTGATAAATGAAAGAGACTACAACCTTTGCAGATCCGGTCCACCACTTCTTTAGCTCCGTGATGACGTCCCTTCACTGCGATCACCGGGATCCCGGACTCTGGCGATGGTCTCGTCGGGGAAATGAGCGGGCTAAGTCGTTGACTTCGATGCCGAAGATGATCTACGTCGAGGCAACTCTAATTCAAGCTCCATCTTCACTAGGTCATGAAACTTGTGAAGAAAACACCCAATACAACATGGCAAGTGGTAGAGGATGAAGAAATAGGGAGTGGGTTCACTCTGGATTTGGATTTCTCACTTGGATTCATCACTTGATAATTTTCAAGAAAGGGTTTTCTTTCTTCATGAAGAAGAAGAAGAAGAAAGAAAAGAATATGAATGAATAATCAAAAAAGAAAATCAAGTGATGCCTTATCATATAGCAACCATGGGTTAGTAAACTCATGTAGAGAATAAACTAGGGTTTAGGTAATGGTTAGGTTTAGGATAAAACAAAATGGAAGACCTTTTCAAAGATGCTTTGAAACTTCAAGAAGCTTCAAGCAAAGAAAGAAAAGAAAGCCACCATTTCATTTTAATTTTGAAAAATAAATGAAATAAAACAAATGAAACCCTAACCATTATCTAAACATGGTGTATAGCATACACACACCCAAGTTTGCATGTATCATCAAACATGATACAATCTTGTGCACAAAAATATATCACATATACAATGTGCACAATCAAGTGAGAAAAACATCTTAAGTGAACCAATATTAGTTGATGTAAAGTAATATATCAAATATATAATTATACATTAAATCATTAAATCAACACTTGAGTTAATGATCCGGTCATATTGCATATAACCGACTAATATCAATAGTAACAACTTATCGAATCAACACTTGATCCGATAACCCGGCTATATCGCATATAACCGATCAATGTCACATATCGCGAAAATAGAATACAATATCACATACTCGTATTATTCTCGGTCCCGCACATATCTCATATACGCTCCTATTTCGTTTCGCTTGAGCCAGGAAACCTCTGTGTAGGACTCTGAAGACTCGTCAATACGCCGGCAGCAGGTGATGATCATATCAAACACCCACAAGCCGCAAGCGGTCTGCTAAACGTAACGGCCACCCGGGTATTGAGCGATCAGAAGATCAACGAGCAAGCCCGCTCACACTCCTGTGAATCCAACCAGTAACACTTACCGTACAGTCCGGTCTGATCGTCTGATATGTCACATATCTCGCCTAGGGTGGTAAACGTCAGACCCCAGTAGCTCGATAAGTCGTGTCGATATAAGGTCTATAACAGTTCGAGAAACTACTGGTAACACTTACCAGTAAATCTCAGCAACCCTGGCCAGGGATTTCCGGTTATAGCCAATCGAACACAGCGCGACATCAACTCCCTATACCGGGAGAGACGAATCCCCTCCTATCGCTCATTGCCTCCATGTGATTCGGGACTATACCAAAAAAACACTGTTTTGCACGCCCTCTTGGATGTGGTAAGGTGGAAATCAAAGCCCAGTGGGAATCACACAAGATTCTATGACGATCTCAGGTCAACAGACTACTCTGTACCAGTGTCACTAGAGAACTGCCATCTGACGTAAGGTATAATACCATCTGGGAGTTCTCGGCGAGTCCGTCCAGTGTACCCAGTCTCCACTGAGCACCCATATATCATCTCTGATGTCAAAAACCAATGGATATGGGATCATCCATCACCCATCTGTATGGGTCGAGAAGGTATACGCTAGTCTACTCTGGTATATCGATGCCCCGTCTCGATACACCCATGACTAGGGACCTTGAAGGATGTACTTATGGACTACCATGTCCCCACTAGTATGATCTGCATCATAGTCCAGGTAGTCAAGTACACATCCTAAGGGCTTTACCAACATGTAACAGAGAGACAATCAGTGTACACGTTAAGGTAAAGAGCAACCAGATAGCATACTATCATGTCGAGCAAGAAAGTCCTCCTTATATATATCCAAGCATCCACTACAATATACATCCTATGTATAGTAATGGCCTCTAGGGCATACATATAACTAACAATCTCCCACTTGCACTAGGGCCATCTGATAGCAGTGGTTGTAGTATCTCATACTCAACCATCCCATAAAAGTCTCTCTATGGGAAAAGGCCTTTATGAGTGGATCCGCCGTATTGTCCTCTGAGTCTACTCTCCTTACCTCGATCACCCTGGAGATCAACCATCTCCATGATCAGGTGACACTGCCTTAGAATATGTCTGGATCACTGATGGGACGGACGTTCCTTGGCATAAGCCACAACTCCATTGTCACACAATGGGAGGAACTAAGTTCATCTCATGAACTAATATACATCCAGACAACCTCTTTGGTAGCATCTTAAGTAGCGATGTATCTTGCCTTTAGTCGTCTAGTATGTCACGGTATCTAGCTTGGAACTCTTCCAAAATACCATTCCTTTACTAAGGGTAAAGACAATGCCTGTGACTGACATTCAGTCGTCCTTATCACCCTGGAACACTTCCAGTGATTCACCCCAGGATCGATTGATACCATCTCACTACATCTAGTGAGTATCCTAACATCCAATTAGATCTATCTCATAGATCCAAAACCCAGGATTTAATAGGTATCACTTTGATCCTATTTGGAGAATCATTGCGATAAGCGGAGATTGACCGAGCATAGCATAGGAAACTTCTTCCCTATCAAAAGTATGTCATCCACGTACTCTACGAGGATCACCACCATACTCCCTACTACCTTTTTGTGCATACAAGGTTCATCCACCATTTTGATGAAGTCAAACTCTTTGACTACCACATCAAAACAGATGTTCCAACTCCGCGATGCATGTTTTATTACATAAAACATCTTGCACCCATTTCCGCTGCTCCCACTGTCTACGAAGCCCTTTGGCTGTGTACTTATAGACGTTTTCTTCTAAAACATCATTTTAGAAAAGCAGTCATGACACCCAACCGCCAAATATCGTAGTCATGGTATGTAGCCGTGGCAAGTAGGATCCGGATGGACTTAAGCATAGCCACTGGAAGAGGTTTCATCATTATCCACGCCTGGTCGATGATGAAAACCTTTAACAAGTCTAGCTTTGAAAGTCTCAACTTTTCCATCTACACCAAGTAATCTTCTCAAGATATACTTGCTCCTGATGGGGATTTAACCCTTCAGATATAGCTACCAAAGTCCATAGTTTGTTGGTGTACATGGATTCCATCTCAGATCGCTAAGCATCCAGACATTCTTACAGAGTCCCTACTCTCGATGGCCTGCTCGAAACTAGTTGGGTCATCATCTCATGATGCAATCCTCGCTCCCACTGTCATCGAGAAACCGAAGTATCTCTCAGGCGGATGAGGAACCCTACTAGATCAGCGGAGAGGCTGGGGTTCGTTGGAATCTACTGAATCCTTTGGTTCTACCAAATCATTTGCTGTAGTTTGTATAGCTGGAACCTTTCCAGTTCTACATAACAGACCTTGCCTCGATCTTGTCCGGATCTTTGCTTTTAGACATAGGCCGGTCAACCCCAAATCTTAACTAGCTTAAGACATGGGCTCTTCCCATACCATATCTCATATGGAGTGGTAGGCTATGATCTGATTTGAACCTAATTCAATAGGTATGCAGCTTCTCAAGTGCATAACCCCCAAAAGGAAACAGGCAACTCAGTAGTACTCATCATAGAGCGCGCCATATCGAATAGGGTGCAATTGCTCCGCCCCGATATACCATCGTGCTATGGTGTATACGGAGGAGTAATGCTGAGAGAGAATCTCATTCTCCTTTAGAATAGTCCAGGAATTCTACGCACAAGTATTCTCCTCCTTGATCTCATCAAAGGACATAATACTTATACCCGTATTGGTTCTCTACTTCTAACTTATATTCTTTGAATATCTCAAAAGGTTCGGACTTGTGTTTCAACAGGAACATATGACTGAATCTTAAGAGATCATCAGAGAATGTAATGAAGTACAAAGAACCGGTCTTGGCATGTGTAGACAGGGGACCTTCATACATCATCATGTATCAGTCCTAAGAGTACACCAACTCTTTCTCTGCTTCCAATAAACAGAGCTGTGGTCATCTTATCTTTGTGACATGACCGGCAAGTTTTCATAAGATGTATATTCAAACAGATTTAAATATGCATCTATGTGCAATTAGCTAGTCGGGTCGCATTGATATGACCTAGTCTATAATACCTCAAGAAGGAGCCGTTCATTTCTGAACTCTTCTTCTTGTGCGTGTTCCGTATACTAAGAACTGTAGTTTGATTTAGAATATCAATGCTTTTAGATAACGTGCCTGAACCGATCAACTTTTGATATAGGAAATGTTCAAAACATTATCCAACAATACAAAAATTTTATCATTTCTTTACTAATAAAGAGACTGATATGATTTTGTATATCAGGTTCAGTATCTAATAACATTCGTTTAGAATCAATGTATTTGGAATACAGGGTGACAGTGACCAACAGACTTGGCTGCAACACTTGCACCGTTTTCTGTCTCATGAAACTTATCATCCGTCCTCAGTTCTCTACCTATCTGTAGCCCATGTAACAGATTACATATGCAGGATCCTGATCCGGTATCTCATACCCAGGACGTAAAGGATACAGAGAAACAGTTCTTTGTAATGAACACACCCGAAGGAGATGCATCATATGCACTTTGTTCGTTTGGGCGGCACGGGAAATCTGGTATTCCCTAATTTCCTGCTCAGTCTTATAACAATTATAAGTTGGAGCGGGACCAACGTTCCCCAGCTCAGTATAACAAGCGGGTTCGGTCAAAACATCCGTATTATTATCTTGATTAAGGCATGACATGGTCGCTACCAGGAGAGAGAGAGAAGAAAACACTCTGCGTGCGCTCTTGCAAGATCAGATTGGTTATTATTTTATCTAATCAGGATGGCTCCCACTGTTTTTATCAAATCTTCCTTCAAACCCTAAAAGGAAAGACTAGCCGGGATTAATTACACTCTACAAGTTCGCCAATCTTTCAGCCAGGCCAGTGTCAATACTTTGAGAGAGGTTCCCCGTGCTTTCGCACGGACCTAATTATAGTAAACCTCATTTTCCCAGAGGCGTAACCTCGTTAACACCTTTCTAGACACCTACTTGATCGGCAAATTGTAATGTGTAAAACTCTCTCAGGAGTAACTCTTACTCGCAGTGGGTATCGGGATCCAACTATCTCATAGAAGGTATGCAATCTCATTGCAAATTACACTTGAAATTCTCGATAATATTTTGCCCCAAACGATCTATGACCTTGACAAGGTCAACAAACCATAGACCGTAAGTCAAGTTCAACTCGTCATTTCTTGATTGAATTAAACCCATCCGCATGACCCTTGACAAGGTCAACAAGGCCGTACGACTACCCTAACCCAATCTGCATCATATGCATAAGCAGATAAGTACTGGTTAGCTACCGCACACTGCGCCTTGACAAGGTCAACAAACGAAGCACGAATACTAAGCAGGACTTATCTGAAATGACGGAGGGCTACGACAGGTTTTTCTGAAAACCTATTGCGTAATGAACTTGATATCGTTGTAGAATCAAATGATTTTGAAATGGAGTGTTTTTGAGACTTTTCTAGTTTTGCTAAAGGGGTCACTCCTGGTGAAGGGATCGTCGGCCCTTTCCTCGTCGAATGAGGTGCGGGATATATCATATATATCACTGTGCAAAGCAGAAACTATAGAAGCAATCAAAAGACAAACTAAGTGTGTAGCATCTGCCAGTTATTGCTAAAGGGGTCACTCCCGGTGAAGGGATCGTCGGCCCTTTCCTCATCGAATAAGGTGCAGGATATATCATATATACTACTGTGCAAAGCAAGAACTGTAGCTACCTGTTTTATTTTTGAAATTCGATTCCACAACATCTTTTAGGTTTCTTTTCTTTCATTAATCATATTAATGAAGTCCCATCATTTAAGTACCTAAACATCACAGATAAATACGACGTACACTTATGCCATCCGCATTCGCCTCGATGTCCCCTCGTGCACCGTGAGGTTAGGTAACTAACGACAGAGCGGGGCAGGGCTAGCGCGGGTGTAAACGTCTATATAATATATCATATATACTATATAAAGTATCCATCACAACATATCAAATAATCACATCACAGATATCGCAGCAGAAGAATCATATGAAACATTGGATATACTAGGACGTCCGTGTTTTCAATACGAGCCAGTATAAAACACGGATTCCACTGTCGCGATGAATAGCCAAACCCACACCCCTAGACCCCTACGAGAGCGGCAAGCAACCCTACCAATTCTAGAGTTAGGAGACCCGGACTCGACTCCTCGAATTGGTCATCCACTGGACTCCAGAACCCGGTTACTTGTGCCCTCCTCCTTGGATCTATCCTAGTGCGGAAAAGTAAATAATATACAAAAGGTGACATCTTCCGCAACCTGGAAGTGCCCCAATAAAAGAATATTACATACAAGTTTTTACATGAATGAAAATGAAAACACTCATCTCACATAAAATCCCCCCGGCTATTCAAACACGACGATCCAATATAACATATCCAGCAACACATAACATCACATGTCATCAACGTAAGTAAATATGCCCATCCCAATTGTCGTTGACATATAACAACGAAACCGGTGATATCACATATTACACTTACGGTCGCAGAAAAGAAAGTGTAAAACTACAACAGTTGGAATCCGCAAACTCTTTAGACATCGCATGCCCAACCATATGAATTCCTTAGACATCGCATGCCTAACAATTATAAACCCCGCATTTTAGTCTCATTATCGAAAACTCTTTTCAATATCTAGTCGGGCAATTCAACAGGATTCTCGACATCCTGACCGAATGCTCGTCGCAAACTTAAGTAGACGGCCGCACCCCCGATACCGTCGACGAAGTGCACTAAGGCGGAACACCGCTGCCGTGAGCACCCGAACGGATGCTTTCGGCGACGGGGTTCTCCTACAGTCACTTGGTCGGGGCTATGGGGTGTAGCTGTCTATTAAGTTTACCCGGCGAGTATCCGCGTACGCTGCGTGATTGCGACGGACTTTTGATCACATCAAAATTCCGTGGCAACCGATCAAGTAAGACTAAAGTGCTATGTTTATAACATTCAAATCAGTTATCTCATAACTCCTTGTAGATTCCAAATATTGTATCACATTCCAGATAAATAGAAAATGTTAAATTTTCCGATTGAACAATCAAACACCCAAGTTTTCCCGAAACAGCTCAACACATGAAATAAGTTTTAAAACATTCACTTCATGCCTCAGTACCAACGGTCCAGCCGTAGAAGGGTCAAGCCAACGCCTCACATGTGGCACGCCGTACTGCCCCAAACCTTAAAGTTCAAAGGGCAGTTCAAGACGGTCACAAAATCAAGTTAAGGTTTGTTATCTTCTAGAGGGTCCATCGCGTTACTTGCACTACTTGGAACGTTCTTAAACTACGGGAAAATCCAACACTTCGAAATTTCCCCGCAGGGGAAAAAGTGGGTATTTTATCCGGTCGAACTTTTTAACATGTTCTAAAATATCCGAAAAAACATAAACGAGGTTAAAATATCCGATCGAATCATCGAATCCCCAATACAACCCAGAAAACTCAACTCTTGAGTGTAAATTAAAAATTCCCAGAAAACACAGGAAATTCAGATAAACATTACTGAGCAAAATTTGATGAAAGAAGCGACCGTACGGCCGAGGAACCGCCGCACTAGCCAGGCTATTGCCGCGGTTCCGCGGCTCTTTGATCGATTTAGGCGCTCGTTTTGCACAGTAACTCCTAGAAAACCCTGCTAATTTTTCTGCATATTTTTAATTCACAAAAATCCACGATTTCAGAAAATGAACAGAAAGGGGTGAAATTTAGGGTTTCGGGGTTCGATCGGGTTTCTAACATCGTCTACACTTCGCCTAAGGCTCTAGCTAGGCTCTGATACCACTGTAGGGTTCCTAGGCACACTAATGAGGTTCTACAAGTGATCAAACATGTCCAATTCAAAAAATTTCATATGCCAAAGAAACCCTATGCAAGATCGATAACTAGAGGTAAGGCGAAAGAAGCAAGTAAACAACTTTATTGCTAAATGAAAGAGACTACAACCTTTGTAGATCCGGTCAACCGCTTCTTTAGCTCCATGATGACGTCCCTTCGCTGCGATCACCGGGATCCCGAACTCTGGCGATGGTCTCGTGGGGGAAATGAGCGAGCTAGGTCGTTGACTTCGATGCCGAAGATGATCTACGTCGACGCAATTCTAACTCAAGCTCCATCTTCACTAGGTCATGAAACTTGTGAAGAAAACACCCAATACAACATGGCAAGTGGTAGAGGATGAAGAAATAGGAAGTGGGTTCACTTTGGATTTGGATTTCTCACTTGGATTCATCACTTGATAATTTTCAAGAAAGGGTTTTCTTTCTTCATGAAGAAGAAGAAGAAGAAAGAAAAGAATACGAATGAATAATCAAAAAAGAAAATCAAGTGATGCCTTATCATATAGCAACCATGGGTTAGTAAACTCATGTAGAGAATAAACTAGGGTTTAGGTAATGGTTAGGTTTAGGATAAAACAAAATGGAAGACCTTTTCAAAGATGCTTTGAAACTTCAAGAAGCTTCAAGCAAAGAAAGAAAAGAAAGACACCATTTCATTTTAATTTTGAAAAATAAATGAAATAAAACAAATGAAACCCTAACCATTATCTAAACATGGTGTATAGCATACACACACCCAAGTTTGCATGTATCATCAAACATGATACAATCTTGTGCACAAAAATATATCACATATACAATGTGCAAAATCAAGTGAGAAAATCTTAAGTGAACCAATATTAGTTAATATAAAGTAATATATCAAATATATAATTATACATTAAATCATTAAATCAACACTTGACTTAATGATCCGGTCATATTGCATATAACCGACTAATATCAATAGTAACAACTTATCGAATCAACACTTGATCCGATAACCCGGCTATATCGCATATAACCGATCAATGTCACATATCGCGAGAATAGAATACAGTATCACATACTTGTATTATTCTCGGTCCCGCACATATCTCATATGCGCTCCTATTTCGTTTCGCTTGAGCCAGGAAACCTCTGTGTAGAACTCTAAAGACTCGTCAATACGCCGGCAGCAGGTGATGATCATATCAAACACCCACAAGCCGCAAGCGGTCTGCTAAACGTAACGACCACCCGGGTATTGAGCGATCAGTAGATCAACGAGCAAGCCCGCTCACACTCCTGTGAATCCAACCAGTAACACTTACCGTACAGTCTGGTCTGATCGTCTGATATGTCGCATATCTCGCCTAGGGATGGTAAACGTCAGACCCCAGTAGCTCGATAAGTCGTGTCGATACGAGGTCTATAACAGTTCGAGAAACTACTGGTAACACTTACCAGTAAATCTCAGCAACCCTGGCCAGGGATTTCCGGTTATAGCCAATCGAACACAGCGCAACATCAACTCCCTATACCGGGAGAGACGAATCCCCTCCTATCGCTCATTGCCTCCATGTGATTCGGGACTGTACCCAAAAACCACCGTTTTGCACGCCCTCTTGGACGTGGTAAGGTTGAAATCAAAGCCCAGTGGGAATCACACAAGATTCTATGACGATCTCGGATCAACAGACTACTCTGTACCAGTGTCACTAGAGAACTGCCATCTGACGTAAGGTATAATACCATCTGGGAGTTCTCGGCGAGTCCGTCCAGTGTACCCAGTCTCCACTGAGCACCCATATATCATCTCTGATGTCAAAAACTAATGGATATGGGATCATCCATCACCCATCTGTATGGGTCGAGAAGGTATACGCTAGTCTACTCTGGTACATCGATGCCCCGTCTCGATACACCCACGACTAGGGACCTTGAAGGATGTACTTATGGACTACCATGTCCCCACTAGTATGATCTGCATCATAGTCCAGGTAGTCAAGTACACATCCTAAGGGCTTTACCATCATGTAACAGAGAGACAATCAGTGTATACGTTAAGGTAAAGAGCAACCAGATAGCATACTATCATGTCGAGCAAGAAAGTCCTCCCTATATATGTCCAAGCATCCACTACAATATACATCCTATGTATAGTAATGGCCTCTAGGGCATACATATAACTAACAAAGACTCTATGATGATCTCGGGTCTACAGACTAACCTGTACCAGTGTCACCTGAGAACTGCTATCCGACGATAGATATAATTCCATATAGGAGTTCTCGGTGAGTCCGTCCAGTATACCCAGTCACCACTGAGCACCCGTATATGATCTCGATGTCAAACATCGATGAATGTGGGAACATTCATCGCCCATCGTATGGGTCTAGTACCATATACGCTAGTCTACTCCGGTATATCAATGCCCCGTCTCGATATACCTACGACTAGGGACATTCCAGGATATGCTTATAAACTACAGATGTCCCACTAGTATGATCTCCATCATAATCATAGTAGTCAAGCCGATATCCTCTGGGCTTTATCAGCATGTATGAATGAATAAAAGCATGATCAAATCAACATGTCAGATAAAGAATAACCAGATAGCATAATATCATGTCGAGCAAGAATGTAAACTGAATATATATATATATATACATGTACATATACATCCACTATCATATAATGGCCTCTAGGGCATACATATATCCAACACCCCGTTGAGGGGGAGGCGACAGCAGGTGATTGGATCTTCAGGGGGATCGGTTGCCATGTGGATGGAGATCGGAAGGCCAACTTTGTGTTTTGTGGAGTTTCGAGCCCCACGGTGGGCGCCAACTGATGGAATTCCTTTTCGGATCTACGTCATATGTTGTCTTCCATCGATCTCCCGGTGGATTTTGGAGGTGATCTCCTGTTGCGTGCGGGTCTCAATGGGTTTGAGGAGATTGGTGATTTGAGGAATTTAGCGCCGAGTACCTGCAAAGAAGTCCCGGGGTGGTTTGGTACCACCGAGGACCCTCCGATGATCAAGTTAGCACTAGATCCGAGCAGAGTAATGGCTAAGTGGGATAAGAATGGCTTACTTGACCCCTCTGTGATGGGGGTTTTTATAGCGGCAGCGGCATGCAGCAGCAGGCACGAAGATCTCGTCGGCAGTTACGCTCTCGACGTCACGCCTGCGTGAAGAGCGGATCGCCCATTAATGGGGATCGCGATGGCGTGGAACGTGGGATGTTGCTGGCGGAGAATCTGCGCAAGGCGAGATTCGTGGAGCGGCGGTTATGCCTGCGAGTGGTGGAGCCAGTCGGAGAACTAAGAAAGACGGCCTCGGCAGGGGAGCTCGGGACAAGCGAAAAAGGGCTGAGGAGTCTTGGTCTTGCGGAGCTCGATACGAGTTGAGTGGCCGAGGAGGCCGATTTCAAAAGGGGCTCTGAGGAGAGCCGGCAAGGGCTTGCATGTCGGATACATGGGTGGCTATAAGTCCATGCTACCTCTCCCGGTACTTTCGGGCATGCGGAATTTGATGAAAAACAATTTTCTAGAGGCGGTAACATGGACTCAAAACCGGATCTTTGTTAAACTACTAACTAACAACCTAACAAGAGTTTACCTACTCTGTTAGGGAGCTATACCTTTCTTGAACTCCTTCGTCTTCGACTCCTTCCGGTGTACAGATCGGCCTCACCTCGTCGTCTCCTTGCGCCGAAGATGGATCCACCCGAAAGCTTCTACCTTTGGCTTCTTCTTCGAACTTTGAAGAAACTAGATCACTTGGCTTGCTAGGCCTTGTGAACTAGAATGAGTAGAGAAATGTTTTGGTGTCTTTTTATCTCTAAGGCAATGAGTCTCAACACATGAGAATGGTTTGCCTTGAGGTAGAGAGAGCAAGAGGAAGAGGGAGAGCTTGAGAATGAGAGAGCTCAAGAGAGAGAAAGCAAATGATAGAATGAACCATACTCTTCTCATTCTCACCTCTCATAATCCAAAAGCCATCATAACAAAAATAGTAATCAAGTATTGTGTAAATGGTTTAAGTCAAAATGGCTATATCATTTCATGCACTCATTTTGCATAATAGAACAAGCAAGCAAAAGTCTTTGCATGAAATAATAGCCATTGTCATCATGATGGTCAACTAGTCCAACCTAGTCAACCGGATGGTCAACTAGTCCAACCTAGTCAACCGGTCAACAAAGTCAACCCCTCAACAACCATGTCACTATAATACTTAATTAATATTAATGTTAATCATATATCTTATTCTCATTAGGGTTAAGCAAAAGTCAATGGTCAACAGTCCACTGTCAACAGTCAACAGTCAACAACCCCAATGAGAATATTCTGCCTCTGTCTCTCTGTCAACTGTGCATACACACCCGCATCCGCGTTCCGAGGAACACGAATACAAACGAGATAAATCAATCCTAAAATGTACACTAGGATCCGGCTTAAACCAAAGCCCGCTAGTGTTAACTGTCCGGACACTGTACGTGCACAAGTGCACGGATGTGACCGGACTCTGTCGCAAAACCATGCGACCTGTCGCAAAACCATGCGACCCCTACTCTTTTGCCTAAAGGCGAATAGCTTTCTGTGTGGGACTCTAAAGACTCGACACTACGCTGGCAGTGGGTTTAACCACAGACCGCAAGCGGCACTAGCTGTGCGTAACGGTCCCCAGGTAGATGCCGACAAGAAGACTGACGAGGTGAAACCCATCTGAACTCCTACTGAGCCTGAATGTGACAATCTCCGTACAGTCCGGTCTGTTCGTCTGATACATCGCATAGCGGGCCCAGGGGGGCGGTAAACGTCAGTCCCCTAATAGCGGTACAAGTCGTGTCGGAGTGAAGCCCAATACACCCTGAGATAACACTGGAAGCCTACCAGTATATCCCGCTTGCCCTGGCCAGGGACTACTCGTGTAATGGCTCTCCTAGACACAGCGCGATGTCAACCCCCAATACCGGGAGAGACGAATCATGTCTAACCGTCACTGCCTCCAAGTGCTTCGGCACTGCACCCAACTACTACCTGTTTGCACGACTCCTTTGAGCCGTGGTAGGGTAGTAATCAAAGTACAGTGGGAATACACTCGAGGCGAAGTGACAGTGTCAAGTCAGCGGACTAAGCTGTACTCATGTCACCTGGGAACTGATAACTGACGATAGGTATAATACCAACCGGTCAGTTCCCGACGAGTCCTGTCCAGTGTACTCGTAACCCAACGAGCACCCGTATACTATCTCCAGTACGACGTACTGATGGCTGTGGGACAGACCATCTCCCACTCTGGGATGAGAAGCGCATGCGCTAGTCTACTCTGGAGTATCAATGCCCTGTCTCGATAGTCCTGCGACTAGGGACCTGCATAAGGATGTGCTTATAGATCACCCAGCCCCACTAGTGTGACTGCCATCACAACGCTGGTAATCAAGCAAAGATCCTAAGGGCTCCACTAATGTGTATAGGCGATATACTAAAATAAACACATGTACACATTGAAGTAGAAACAAACCAAGTAGCATACTACTATTTTGAGCAAGATTGTATATACAAGGTGAATATCCCAAGCTTCCATTAAGTAATATACAAACTAGTATGATACAGTAATGGCCTCTAGGGCATATACACTAACAATCTCCCACTTGCACTAAGGCCGTGTACTGGCGTATCGAAAACCTACCATCTCGATCAGCCGCTCGAACTGAGTCTGGGGAAAAGCCTTGGTGAATGGATCTGCAGTGTTATCTTCTGAAGCAACCCTCCGAACCTCGATCTCCTGGCGATCCATGATCTCCCTGATCAGGTGATACCGCCTCAAGATGTGTCTGGATCTCTGATGGGACCTGGGTTCCTTCGCTAAAGCTATAGCCCCGTTGTTGTCGCAATACAGAGGTATTGGATCAATAATGGACGGAACCACCTGAAGTTATTTCAAGAACTTCCTCATCCAGACAGCTTCTTTTGCGGCATCAGATGCAGCGATGTATTCCGCTTCCATCGTCGAGTCTGCAACGGTTTCCTGTTTGGAACTCTTCCAACACACCGCCCCTCCATTATGGGTAAAGACAAAACCCGACATGGACTTGGAATCATCCTTGTCACTCTGGAAGCTGGAGTCAGCAAAGGCCTCGATCTGGAGGTCTTTTCCGCCATACACCAAGAACATCTCCGTAGTCCTTCTCAGGTACTTGAGAATGTTCTTTACCGCTATCCAGTGTTTCTCTCCAGGGTTTGACTGATACCGGCTTACCACACTCAGTGCATAAGCTACATCCGGTCTGGTACACAACATCGCATACATTATAGAGCCTACCGCAGAAGCGTAGGGTATAATAGACATGCGATCCCTCTCAAAATCAGTCTTGGGAGACATCTCTTTAGAGAGGGTGATCCCGTGACAAGCCGGTAGGTTACCGCGCTTGGAATCTTCCATACTGAATCTTTTCAGTATGGTGTCGATGTACCTGGACTGTGAAAGTCCTAATATCCTCTTGGATCTATCACGATGGATCCGGATCCCCAGGATGTATGAAGCATCACCCAGGTCTTTCATGGAGAACCTGTGTGACAAGAACCCATTGACAGATTGTAGCATAGGAATGTCATTTCTTATTAAGAGAATGTCATCCACGTATAAAACGAGGAATACTACAGTTCTCGCTACAAATCTACTATAGATGCATGGTTCATCTGGATTTTTGATAAAGCCAAATTCCTTGACCGTCTCATCAAAACAGATGTTCCAACTCCGCGATGCCTGCTTTAGTCCATAGATGGACTTAAGCAACTTTCACACCTTTCCGCTGCTCCCACTCTGAATGAAACCCTCTAGTTGGTCCATATAGATACACTCCTCTAAATTTCCATTTAGAAAAGCGGTCTTTACGTCCATCTGCCAGATCTCATAATCGTGGAAGGCAGCAATGGTAAGAAGGATCCGAATGGATTTCAGCATAGCTACTGGAGAAAAAGTCTCGTCATAGTCCAAACCAGGTCTTTGACGAAAACCTTTTGCAACCAGTCTAGCTTTATAGGTCTCAACCTGTCCATCTATACCAATCTTCCTTTTGAAGATCCACTTGCATCCTACGGGTTTTACCCCGTTTGGAGCAATGTCCAATGTCCATACCTTGTTGGTGTACATGGACTCCATTTCGGTCCGCATTGCATCCAGCCATTTTACCGAGTCAACGCTCTGAACGGCCTGCTGGAAGCTAGTAGGCTCATCATAATCTATGATGCAATCCTCTCTATCCCCATCTATGAGAAAACCGTAGTATCTCTCGGGCGGATGAGACTGCCTACTACTCCTGCGGAGCGGCGTAGGAATGTCCTGTTCTTTTGAACCCTCTGGTTCCACTAAGCTTTCAGTAATAGCTCGTGGTTCTGGAATTTCTTCCAGTTCTACTGTACTCCCACTTATCTGGTTTTCCAAAAACTCAGTTTCCAAGAAGTAGGCATGACGAGAAACAAAAACCTTTTGTTCCACTTCGCAGTAGAAGAAATATCCCTTGGAGTTCTTTGGATATCCCACGAACTTGCACTGTACAGAGCGTGCCTCGAGCTTGTCCGCATACTGCTTTTTAACAAAAGCTGGACATCCCCATGTCTTAATGTGCTTAAGATAGGGTTTCTTCCCACACCACATCTCATATGGTGTGGTAGGCACAGTCTTAGTGGGAACTCGGTTCAAAAGGTATGCAGCTGATTCTAGCGCATACCCCCAGAATGATCGTGGTAACTCAGCGTTACTCATCATGGACCGTACCATATCCAATAGGGTTCGGTTCCGTCTCTCAGATACACCGTTATGTTGCGGAGTGTATGGAGGAGTAAGCTGAGAGAGAATTCCGTTCTCTTTTAAATAGTCCAGGAACTCGGCACTCAAGTATTCTCCACCTCGATCCGATCTTAGAATCTTGATACTTTTGCCTGTTTGTTTTTCTACTTCATTCTTATATTCCTGGAATTTTCCAAAGGCTTCAGACTTATGTTTCATTAAGAAGACATAACCGTACCTTGAAAAGTCATCCGTAAAAGTAATGAAGTAAGAATAACCGCTTCGCGCATGTGTAGACATTGGACCGCACACGTCGCTGTGTATGAGTCCCAAGAGCTCGCTCGCTCTTACTCCGTGTCCAGTGAACGGAGTCTTTGTCATCTTTCCTTTGAGACAGGATTGACAAGTGGCATACGATTGATATTCGAACGCATTCAAATATCCTTCTGCATGTAACTTCGTCAACCTTCTCTCATTGATGTGACCCAGTCTACAATGCCACAAGAAAGTCTGATTGATTTCTGGAGACTTTCTTTTGTGTGTATTCTGGACATTGAAAATCTGTGGTTGGTTTAATACGTATATACCATTGCTCAATGTACCTGACCCAATCAGAACTTGATTAAGGTGAATGTTTACAACATTGCTTACAAACGCAAATTCATAACTTTCTTTAGAAACCAAAGATACAGAAATGATATTACAAGTTGCGTTGGGTACAAAAAAAGCAATTACGCAAAACCAAAACATGTCCATCTGACATTCCCAGGTGATAGTCCCCTACGGCCTTAGCATCCATGCTAGCTCCGTTTGCAACTTTGAGGGTCATGTCACCTGCCTTCAAAACCCTACGGTTTCTCAACGCCTGCAAATAATTACAGATATGAGATCCTGATACGGTATCCAATACCCAGGAAGTAGAGTTTATTGAAAGACAGTTTTCAATAACATACACACCTGAAGCTGAAGCCGCAACCTGCTTCAGATCCTGTGTTCTGGCTTTCCAAGCCCTGCAATCATTCTTCCAGTGTCTCTTCTTATGACAATAGAAGCATTCTTCCTTATCCATAAGCTTTCCCACTTTCTTTGTTGCTTTTGCCTTTCCCTTCGTATCCACTTTACTAACACCGCCCCTTGGTTTGGCGGAGGCTTTCTTCTTCTTTCTCTTGGCTTTCGCCTTGGACCTAGAAGAGGAAGATCCTCCTACAAACAAAGTGGATGTTTCCCTACCTTTCTGTCGGGTGCCCTCTGCGCTCCTCAGCATGTTGAGGAGTTCTGAAAGTTCAACTTCCTTTTCTTGTAAGTTGAAGTTCAGGATAAACTGGGCATAAGTGGAAGGAAGGGACTGGAGAATCAAGTCCGTATAGAGCTCATTCTCCAACGTGGTCCCAAGGTCCGCGAGCTCTTCTATGTAGCCAATCATCTTAAGCACGTGTTCCGCTACCGATGATCCGACGGCCAACCTTGCCGAAAACAACTTCTTCGACACTTCGTATCTTGCGATACGAGACTGCTCTCCATACAGGTCTTTTGTATGGAGAAATATGGATTCGAGGTCCATATTCTCGTGCCTCCTCTGATGTTCGTTGTCCATAAAGGCAAGCACGAGGCACTTGGCCTTCGCGCAATCTAGTTCCCAGGTCTTACGGATTTCCTTATCCGCGACGCTGGTTTTGGGACTTGGGACAGGGGGAGCTTTGGTGGTAAGAAGATACCCCAGCTTGTCGTAAGTGATTGCCATCTTGACATTCCTGAGCCAATCTTTGTAGTTTGGCCCTGTCAGTATGTTTTTATCTAGGAGTAACTTAAATCCAGTCATGTCGATTGGTCGCTGCAATTAGGAGAGAGAAGAAACACTCAGCATGATGCTCTTGCAAGTTTAGAATGGTTTTTAGTTTGTCTAAACAGGATGGCTCCCACTATTTCTCGAATCCCTCCTCAAACCAAAAAGGAAGAATTAGTCAGGATCAATCTCACCGTACAATTCTTGCTTAACCGTTCAGCCAGGCTAGTGTCGGTACTTCGAGGGAGGTTTTCCAACGCTTTCGCGAAGTTCCTTAATTAAATAACCGCTTTTCCCTGTGGGCGTAGCCCCGCTAACACCTTTCTAGACACCTACTTGGTTTATAGTATTGATCGTTAAGTGAGAAATTTCCCGAGAAGTAGCATATACTCACGGTAGGATCGGGATCCAAATATCATCGCGTGACGAAACTGAAGGAATCCTACCAGAATCATCACACTCCAAATGGTATGCAACACTAGCAAGTTTCAGTTCTTTTGAAACTCCCGATGTGGATTTTTGCCCCATGCTCTTATGACCTTGACTTTGGCCAATAAATCATAAGTCACATGTCAAGTTCTACCCGTCGTTCTCCAGGTTAATTTGAATCCACCCGCACCTACCCTTGACTTTGGCCAATAAGGCAGTACGACTGTTCCAAAGTAACGCATCTATCTATGCTGCACATGAATACCCAATAGCTACCAATCATTATGCCTTAACTTTGGCCAACAAACATAGCTTGAATACTATTGACTATCCATGTGAAACGACGGAGGGCTACGAATGGTTTTGGCGAAACCGTGAACGTAGTGAACTTGATATAATCGATGGAACGAGATAGCTTTTAAAAGGAGTGGCTCAAGCTCCGCATTTAAAAGTTGGTTTTGAAAAGAACCGAGTGATTTTTCGAAAGTGTTCCAACGACTTTTACTTGGTTTATTTTCTTGCATTAGTTCTTTTAATGCGTGATAATCTTGCATTAGTTCTTTTAATGAGTCCCATCATTTAACCCTACCATTGCAGAAAACAACCAAAATATGACGTACGCTTATGCCATTCGCATTCGCCACGGGGCCCCGTCATTACCCGTTAGGTTACTTAACTAACGACAGAGCGGGGGCTGGGCTAGCGCGGCTGTAAAACATAAGCAACGCCTAAATAATATCATATATAGATATATTGCAATGATAGCCATTTCAGATCACAGATGAACACATTGGATATACTAGGAATCCTCAATTCGTACGAGCCTGTAACGAAAAGCAGATTACACGGTCGCGGTGAATAGCCAATACCCCACCCAAGACCCCTACGGGTGCGGCAAACTACCCGCCAAGTACCCGAAGCGAAGCAACCTCCCTCAACTCCGTGAGTAGGCCACTCGGCACTTCGGCATACCCGGTAGTTTGTGCACCCCCTCCATGGGTCTATCCTAGGAGCAAAAACAGTAAAAAGAAATTATACAATGACGGCTACAACCCCGACCCGGTTGTGCGGCCATACAAATAATTATTACATCAATTTACAAATTTACATGAATTGAAAGAAAAGAAAACTCTCGTCTCACAACCCCCGGCTATTCACCCGCAACAATCCAATGAATTCATATACACATTCCAGCAACATTACAGATCACAGATTTGTATAACCCCCACTAATCGACATATAGCTATTAGCAGACGTTCAATACAAATATCACATCACAGATAAAAACCCGTCAGCTTAAGTCTTTAGAAGTTCAATCAAAAATACGGATTTTTAGGCCCCAAACACAAAATTTTCGTTCTGGAAAATCTGGGCTGAAAAGACATATTCCAAAAATCCCAAAACAACCCCAGAAATACACTGCACTAAATTTGGACCTCGGCCGAGTCAACTTGGCCGCGGAACCGCGGCGGGAGCGTGCTCCCGCCGCGTTTCCGCGGCGCTTTGATCGGTTCGTGGGCCCAAATTTGTGGTTATTCTATAAAAAGCCTGAGCCGATTTTTAAGATGAAATTTTTCAAATTTTGAACAGAAAAAAAATCGGCAGAAACTTGACAAATCGGGTTCGTTTCGTGACTTTTTCTTTGATCGATCTTCTAGTTACTTTGCTAACATGTTAGATAGAGTTTAACTAGGCTCTGATACAACTGTAAGTCCATGCTACCTCTCCTGGTACTTTCGGGCATGCGGAATTTGATGAAAAACAATTTTCTAGAGGCGGTAACATGGACTCAAAACCGGATCTTTGTTAAACTACTAACTAACAACCTAACAAGAGTTTACCTATTCGGTTAGGGGGCTATACCTTTCTTGAACTCCTTCGTCTTCGACTCCTTCCGGTGTACGGATCGGCCTCACCTCGTCGTCTCCTTGCGCCGAAGATGGATCCACCCGAAAGCTTCTACCTTTGGCTTCTTCTTCGAACTTTGAAGAAACTAGATCACTTGGCTTGCTAGGCCTTGTGAACTAGAATGAGTAGAGAAATGTTTTGGTGTCTTTTTATCTCTAAGGCAATGAGTCTCAACACATGAGAATGGTTTGCCTTGAGATAGAGAGAGCAAGAGGAAGATGGAGAGCTTGAGAATGAGAGAGCTCAAGAGAGAGAAAGCAAATGATAGAATGAACCATACTCTTCTCATTCTCACCTCTCATAATCCAAAAGCCATCATAACAAAAATAGTAATCAAGTATTGTGTAAATGGTTTAAGTCAAAATGGCTATATCATTTCATGCACTCATTTTGCATAATAGAACAAGCAAGCAAAAGTCTTTACATGAAATGATAGCCATTGTCATCATGATGGTCAACTAGTCCAACCTAGTCAACCGGATGGTCAACTAGTCCAACCTAGTCAACCGGTCAACAAAGTCAACCCCTCAACAACCATGTCACTATAATACTTAATTAATATTAATGTTAATCATATATCTTATTCTCATTAGGGTTAAGCAAAAGTCAATGGTCAACAGTCCACTGTCAACAGTCAACAGTCAACAACCCCAATGAGAATATTCTGCCTCTGTCTCTCTGTCAACTGTGCATACACACCCGCATCCGCATTCCGAGGAACACGAATACAAACGAGATAAAATCAATCCCAAAACGTACACTAGGATCCGGCTTAAACCAAAGCCCGCTAGTGTTAACTGTCCGGACACTGTACGTGCACAAGTGCACGGATATGACCGGACCCTGTCGCAAAACCATGCGACCTATCGTAAAACCATGCGACCCCTACTCTTTTGCCTAAAGGCGAATAGCTTTCTGTGTGGGACTCTAAAGACTCGACACTACGCTGGCAGTGGGTTTAACCACAGACCGCAAGCAGCACTAGCTGTGCGTAACGGTCCCCAGGTAGATGCCGACAAGAAGACTGACGAGGTGAAACCCATCTGAACTCCTACTGAGCCTGAATGTGACAATCTTCATACAGTCCGGTCTGTTCGTCTGATACATCGCATGGCGGGCCTAGGGGGCGGTAAACGTCAGTCCCCTAATAGCGGTACAAGTCGTGTCGGAGTGAAGACCAATACACCCTGAGATAACACTGGAAGCCTACCAGTATATCCCGCTTGCCCTGGGCAGGGACTACTCGTGTAATGGCTCTCCTAGACACAGCGCGATGTCAACCCCCAATACCGGGAGAGACGAATCCTGTCTAACCGTCACTGCTTCCAAGTGCTTCGGGACTGCACCCAACTACTAGCTGTTTGCACGACTCCTTTGAGCCGTGGTAGGGTAGTAATCAAAGTACAGTGGGAACACACTCGAGGCGAAGTGACAGTATCAAGTCAGCGGACTAAGCTGTACTCATGTCATCTGGGAACTGATAACTGACGATAGGTATAATACCAACCGGTCAGTTCCCGACGAGTCCTGTCCAGTGTACTCGTAACCCAACGAGCACTCGCATATTATCTCCAGTACGACGTACTGATGGCTGTGGGACAGACCATCTCCCACTCTGGGATGAGAAGCGCATGCGCTAGTCTACTCCGGAGTATCGATGCCTTGTCTCGATAGTCCTGCGACTAGGGACCTGTATAAGGATGTGCTTATAGATCACCCAGCCCCACTAGTGTGACTGCCATCACAACGCCGGTAATCAAGCAAAGATCCTAAGGGCTCCACTAATGTGTATAGGCGATATACTAAAATAAACACATGTACACATTGAAGTAGAAACAAACCAAGTAGCATAGTACTATTTTGAGCAAGATTGTATATACAAGGTGAATATCCCAAGCTTCTATTAAGTAATATACAAACTAGTATGATACAGTAATGGCCTCTAGGGCATATACACTAACAGTGGCCGGGTCGGTCCCTGTGGGCCCTTTCTTCTGAATTTTTGGACACGTCATCTGCCACGTGTCGTGATCCTGGAGATCCCCAACATTGGGCATCATCAGCATATGTGCTCTATTTCGTTTCGCTTGAACCAGGAAACTTCTATGTGGGGCTCTAAAGACTCGTCAATACGCCAGCAGTAGGTGATGATCACATCAGTCACCCACAAGCCGTCAGCGGTACTAGCTGGACGTAACGGCTATCCAGGTATTGAGCAAATAAAAGATCAACAAGCAAGCTTGTCCAAACTCCCATGACACATATTTTCATAATTGTCGGGGTCCCGACCTACTCATTTTTAGTCACAGACAATGCTCGGCTATCTGCTATCCTTAACGTTCGGTAGATCGATCTTACTAAAGTCTCTCAGCTTGCTTAGTCGAATTTTGGTCTAAGCACGACGAAAATAGAGTTTTCAATTGAGGCCTGAATTCTCTTTTTTTTTAAAACAAACTTCAAAATTACCGAAGTTAGGAAAAGTTTCAAGTCGATCTCTCATTCAATACCTATCTTTAAACAAAAAATTGGTTTGCGAACTATGATGTCAAACCATAATAAACTTTACGAAACCCCATTTTTTACCGAAGTTTCATTTTAGGTTTAAAAAAAACCGGGCCTTGGAAAACCTTGTTGCCGCAACTAGGCGTAGATGATTTTAGAGGGTACACAAAAGCTTTATGTCTAAACTTTGCTCTTAAATGCCAATATGCCATGGGAAAAGGGGCTGCCCCCTCCCCCCCCGCGCGCCCCAGCAAAAAAAAAATAAAAGTTAAAAAAAAAGAATATTGTAGAGCGTTACATAACATATATGTTGGATCTAATTGAAAAATACTCTTTTTAAGCCCTTTCCGAAAAAACCCAAGAGAGAACGCGAGCTAGAGCCGAGAGAGAGAGAGAGATGCAGAAGAGGGAAGCAAGCAAGAGCTCAGGCTCGGCCCCGCCGTTGGGCACACCGGCGAAGCGAGGGCGGCCCTTCGGAAGCACCAACTCCAACCTCGCCGCCGCCGCCGTCTCCGCCGTCGACTCCTTTTCCCCCGCCTCTCTCCTCGGCCCTTCTCTCCAGCTCCCCGCATCCTTCGCCGGTAACAACCTCTCCTTCTCTCACTCTCAAAATCAATTTCTAAATTTCGTAATTTGTTAACTTTAGTTCAAGTTTTAGGTTAATGTCATTGAATATTGTGAACCTTGATGAATCTCCATCAACTAGGTTAGGATTATCAATTTACACTTGATTCGATAAATTTACTACTTATTTTGAGGCATATTTGTCTTCGTTGCCAATTCAACTCTTGCTAGTGAAGGGACATTTAACATGATATTAGAGCAACCCAGCTTTGATTCCCCTCAAGCGCGAATGAAATGCCCGCTGCGCAAAACCCTAAGTTTTGGCTTAACACTTATCACAAAATTGGATGTTTTGGTTTAGTGGAAACATGTATTGATGTAGGTGCTTGTGATGAAGTGTGATAGACATCTTCTTTACGTTTTGTGTTGGAACTTTTACTTGTTATAGGGATCTTAGCATGAAAGGAGTTTCCTTTACTTCTAGTGAGGCATATAAAATTCTCTTATTAAAAAAGTGAGGCATTTTTGCCATGAATGTAAAATTTATCAATATACAATATCACTATATGTAATTTTGTAACTTATGTTAACATTTACCAGTGCCCACTGTTACTTTTCATCGTGTATACTCCTTGTGTAAACTTCATATTTCGTTCCTTCAATGCACCCGTGTAGTTTGTACTCAGTTAAAACACCGTGTTTCCTTTCATCCGAGCAACCTTGGAAACAACTGTCAGAGTTGTCAGTGTTATATGGCATCCTACTGACCTGTGGTCGGATGTTTCCATGTAAAAGAATTGTCTTGTTAAGTTATCATATCATTTTTTAGTGTATTATGTGTTCCACATGTTATTATTTATTTATTTTACCTCTCGAAATGAATCCTACAAAAGAATGGCAAGAAGGATTCATATAGCCAACACCAAAAATTTGGGATGAAGGCTTCTTATTGTTGCATCTCTTGAAATATGTAATTTTGGGGTGCCTTTTTTTAATCTTCTTTACCTAATACCATGGTTTAAAGATGTTGGCCACAGTGGATTTACCATCTTAATCCTCCTGGATTCTTTCAGGGTTTAGGCGCTTCTCTTTTCTTTCTTTCTTTTGTTGTTGAAAGAGTCTCCTTTTCTTTCATGAGTGTAAATTTCTCAATAGAACTCTTGTTAACTGGCATGTAAAGTTCTGTGACCGTCCCTTCTCTTGTCCCTTGGAGAGGAATTCTCACCAAAATGCCACTTACATGACATTAGGTTGTTAGCCGGTTGTACAACTTCTTCTAATATTTCATTGAGCCTTCTCGTCTAGAAGTGTTTCTCTCACAATCAATCCTATTTTTTATGCTAAGCTCTGATGACCCATGCACACACATGTGAAAACAGTCTTAGAGGGGGGTGAAAAAGGCTTTATGCCAAACCCGGTGCAATTGTGCTAATTTGAAAACGTTGCAGCCAAATGTAAATCAGAGTTTAATAGTAATAAAAATTTCACAACACGGGGAGCACAAAAAGTAAATGATACGGAGATTTGTTTACTATGGCAACTCGGTGGCTAATCCCCTTCTGAGAACTCCTGCTCATGAAACTCACTATCCAAGTGATTCCTTACGGATGGAGAAACCCATATCTTTTATCAGGTTCAGATCTTAGAACCTTTATATTTGCAGACTGTGAACATCTAGACTTTTTCATTAAGGCTCAAGTCTGAAACCCTTTACACCGTGAAGATCACAAACGTTCTTCACTAGGTCGTACAAATCAGATTTTTAACAAATCTTTACAAAACCAACTTTACAATCCTAATGATCTCAATAGATAAATCAAGAAGATAATGGATTGTGTTTGGAGATAATAAAACGTTTAAAAACGATTCAAAGAAGTTTTAAAAAAAAAGAATAAGAAAAATTTAAATCAAACGAAACTTCTTCGAAAACTAGATATCTTTCTTTTTTAATAACTAGAAAATTCTAAGACCCTGAAAGATCCTCTCAAAAGAGTATTACAAAATTAAGAACGGAGAGCAATAGAGTTTTCACAGAAAGATTAAAGAATGATGAAAGTTCGAAAAACGTGAAAGAGATAAGTGTTAAGTGTGAAAATTCTTTGAAATATGGTCCTATATATAGAATTTTGATGTGGGCAGTTAGAATAACCGTTCCCACAGTTTTGGACCGTTGGAGGCGGTTAATGGCCGTTAGGATTTGAAATTTGAATCGAAAACTGAAAGTTCAAAAAGGCCATAACTGTTATAGACGTCCCTATAGACGTCTATAGTTTGATATATCAGACATAGACGGCTCCAAACACGTCTATACTGATATTTAAAATATATTTTTAAAGAAAATGATATTAGAATACTCAAATTCGACAATTTAGATCTCTTTAAATAAAGAGGTATCTAATATAGAAAATTAAGATTAAAAAAAGATTCAAATCATTGAGATCGACTCTAAACTCAAAGAAAATAAAAGTCTTCAAATTTTTCCGTTGATCGACTTCTTTGTTATTTTCCTTTGAACTGTTCTTTTATTTTTGGAGTCTCTTAATTTTACTGTTGAGATGCCAGTTGCTTTGTTGATTGTTCTCTTGCTTGAATAATTCCATTGTTTTAGCATTTTAACTTATCTAACACGGTTAGTAACATTGATATCTTTAAAATACGGTTTTTGTAAAATAATCAAAACTAAAGAGAATAAAACTCATAGGTCAACAATATGAACACTCCTGCATTGTTTACTCAAACACTCTGTTTGTAGCATCTTAAAGTTATCTACGTGTAATCTTTTCATCTCAAGGAAAGTTTTTGTATATGAATATTCCGTCCACTTGAAGTCACCCAGATGCCAATCCCTTTTTGATCTTGTGTTGTTTGTAGCAGATTATAGGATTGGAGAACAATTTGGATCCAAGAGCTCTATCTCCATTATGTTGAAAATCGTGTCGTATGCTCTAATATGTCATCTTGGTGTGCATCGGTACACCTTTTGATTCATCTCAACTTTTATAATACAGACTTTTAAGCAGATCATGCCATCAATTAGTGGCCTGTCTTTTCTAAAGAAGGATAAAAAAAATAACAAAAATGCCAAAATAAATTCGGAT